>JAWWMO010000096.1:20029087-20052330 GCA_035047845.1 Dendrocincla fuliginosa | reverse complement strand
TTACAGAAGAGAATACAGCTGCCTTTTTTCTTTTTTTTTACTCTCCCCTAGGTGCATTTGAATTTATTCTTTGCATTCTGTTTCGGATCGTATTTCCCAAAGAAACATAAGAAAAAGCATGAATACATCTACATGTTAATCAAACATTCTTGTAAAAAAATTATCATTAAAAAAATAAGCAGAGCCAACGTAACAGTTTCCAGAACATCTAGTATTTTCTGCATGTTGTGCAGATTTTGTCTACTGTGTGTAAATGATGTTCTCTGGCAAGAACCTTGGAAAAATAAAAGTGATGAAATGTTTATGGGTTATATGGATACTGCACGAGAAAGGGAAAAAGCAGGGAGGGTGAAAATTGCTAGTGTAAGCATCTTGTCTGGTTTGCACTACAAATGTGTTTTAAGTCTAAAGTAAAAGCAGTGATACAGATTTGTTAGGCCCAGTAAAAGTCATTTGCACTTGACTTCACCTGTGTGCATCATTGTTATTAACATTCCAAGATGTTTTTCTGCGGAGAACTGATATTCATAAGTCAGTGGTTACAAGGCACGTGTCATTTTTTGCCACTTATTTGTACCAGCCAAATGTCAGTGTAAGTATATTCTGTCTGAGTCCTCATCAGAAACTGTTTGAACGAGATCACTCTAGCACCCTGTGTGGGTGAATGAGGCACACTGTTAACTACTGGTTAACTTAGTTTGGATAAAAATGATATATAATTGTGTTTGGAGTTTTCATTAAAATTACAATAAGATGGTACACCGCCTAATAGTTAGCACGTTGCCTTGTCTCTGGCCTCAAGCACAGGATTGTGTGAGGATATAAAATTGCCCGGTTTTTTACATGGAAAAGGTTTATCAATACAAACCATTTTTGTTTCCCTGCTACACACTCTTTGAATTGCTTATCCTTTAAAGCTTGTTATCTAGCTATAATCACTTTAGAGACTAGTGGTGAGGGGAGGATAAAGAAACAATGGCTTAGTTATTCTTATGTGAGTAAAATTGTGTTAAGAATTAAAATGGTATTTGTTGCAAAAATAAACTCAGTTACAGGAAGTTCCCGCCCTACCCCCCACTCCCTGGCTTTTGCCGACATGGAAAACAGATTTAAAATAAGTAAATTAATTAAAATATATAGCAAACAAAAAATCTGACATATGCCTTTCGCACATTTTTAATTTCAGATGAGTTCTGAAATATGAGATTGAATACACTTTCTTTCCCAGAAAATATCTAGTTATGCTGTTTTATAACTCATAATTTATCATTAGTAGCAGCTGCCAGGTTCTGAATTTTCATAAGCCCCTAATACCCTGAAAGGTGCAATTCAGGTTTTTTGAATGTTAATAAGAGACGCTTTTCTCTTCAATCTTCATGTTCTTTCATTAAAGGCTGTGAAAACACTAGCCTGAAAGACCATAGGAAACATTTAAAACAATGGTGAATACACTCTTCCTCATGCTACTATTCTGCATTTTTAATTTGCAGAATGGAGTCTTGCTCGTCTGTCTCTCAGAGCACTGTCTGTTTTAAAATGCTATCTTTGTTTTTTTAATTCTTTGCTTTCTTTGGTGACACACTGCAGTCGGACATCCCATCAGGATGGAGTTAAATGCCTTCCCTAGGAAGCTGAAGACAGTTTCTATCTTTCTTTGCTTAAGTATATTTAGTGGTGAATATTTATGGACCCAGCTTGTTCAGCAGGGTAGGCTGATTCTGAAGCAGAATGAAATTTTCACTTTTGGGGTAAGCAATACTTTGGGTTTTTTTGTCTTTCCATGATTCTTTGGATTCTACATATTTGTCATTGAAATAACTTGTCTGAGACACCCTTGTCCTTAATTCCTCTTTCATCTTGAGTCCACTGTCAGATCTTGACCTGCGATTCCTGTTAAAAGTGCTTCTGTAGCTATTTCTGAAAACACAGAGTTCTTTTAGCAAATCAGTAATGTCACAGCCTGGTGCCTCAGGAGGGGCTGTCACACCTGGTGCTGGTGCCCTGCAGGCAGGGGAGTTCCATGACCTTGCTGGGTACCCTGCCAAGGCCAGCTAGCTGAACGCTGCTGCTGTGGCTGGATGGGGAGTTGGCCTCTGCTGGCAAATAAGAGTGCTCGCTCTCACCTACGGAAGTTGCTGTCACAGTTCCTTCCATTGTTTCAGTGGCAGCATGTTAATATACTCTACCAGTAAATACTCCACCAGTAATAAACCCACACAAAATAGAGAAGCTGCATGCATTTCAGTCATTTATTACTAACTGTGTTGCAAATATTTTTACCTCTTTCAGAAGCAAGTTGAAATAAGGTCTTTTTTAGAATTTGCTCAGTCTTGCATTTCAGAACATGTGTGATAGTCCTGATAATGGAATGATTCAGGTGACAACTCAAAACCCTTGATTTATGAAAATTATTTGCACTCCCAGCTACTGTGCACATAAGTGTGAGAAGAAGAGTAACAGAATTGTTAGAGTAGGGAAATATACACAGAAATTGGAGAGAGAGGAATGCCTAAGAGGGTCCACAAGGACCAAATCTTGGCCTTGAAAGTTTGTATTTCTTCAGAGAAACTGACAGCAAAGAGATTTCATAGGCGTTTCTATTATGACAGCTGCAACACTTGTGGTTTCATTTTGTGAAGCCTTGCCATTTTGAACAATACCTTATTTTTTGGTTCTCTAAGTTTTACTCAATAGTGGGTATTTAGGGAGTTGTTCAGCTTTTTGTATGAACTGTGCTATTCCCAGAGGAAAAGTGTTGCTGGGATATTAACACTGTATGTATTACTTCTGCTGATTCATTAGATCTAAAGTATTTCAAATGTTGAAATAGCACTTCTCATTGCTAACGGGTGTATATTCCAGAACCTAATCTGAAAGGGAATAATCTGGAAACTTTTGTTATGTATGTTGGGGGCTGCTTAGTAGATCTGTCTAACATTTTCTCATTTCCTATATTTAAAAAAGCAAGCCACACATTTTTTAAAATTCATTACCAAAGTCAGATTTCTCCCCCCCACACCCAGTTATTCAAGACCTGCTATTTTTGTTACTCTTATTCTGGTTTTGTAATCAGATTCAAAAATTACTAATTCATATATTGAAATAAGTTCTTTTGTCTTGGGGGGCTACTGGCAGAGCATTTAATTATTTTGAGAGCAGAATAATAAAATGTAGCAACTAAGGCCATGGTATTTTAGTGTATTCATGCTGCAGCTGTTATGGCTACATATTTGAATGTTCACGGTAATCATGTGAATATACTTTGGCATATAAGTACTTAGATGTATAAATACCCAAGCACAAATATGGACTGGGCAGAGATTGGATTGAGAGCAGCCCAGAGATGAAGGACTTGGGGGCGGGTGGGTGAGAAGATTGACATGACCTGGCAGTGTGTGCTCAGAGCCCAGAAAACCAGCTGCACCCTGGGCTACGCCAAAAGCAGCATGGCCAGCAGATCAAGGGTGGTGATTCTTCCCCTCTACTTTGCTGTGGTAAGACACCTGGTGGACTGCATCCAGGTCTGGTGTCCCCAGTACAAGAAAGATGGAGACCTGTTGTAACAGGTCCAGAAGAGAGTCACAATGATGATCAGAGGGCTGGAACACCTCTGCTATGAGAAAAGGCTGAGAGAACTGGGGCTACTCAGCCTGGAGAAGAGAAGGCTTCAGGGACACCTTATTGCAGACTGCTAGTACCTAAAGGATAAGAAAGCTGTAGAGGGACCTTTTACAAAGGCATGTAGGGAAAGGACAAGGGGAATGGCTTTAAACTGAGTGTATATGTAGATTGGGTGTTACGATGAAATTCTTTGTAGTGGGGGTGATGAGGTACAGGCACAGGTGGACGCCCCATCCCTGGAAATGTTCAGGGTCAGGTTGAATGGGGCTTTGAGTAACCTGGTCTAGTGTAAGGTGTTCTGGCCCATGACAGGAGAGTTGGAACTAGATGATCTTTAGGGTCTCTTCCAAGCTATACCATTGTATGAGTCTATATCAAAAACAGTGTCATCTAAGAGGAAGAATTAATAGGTGTAGAACAAAACTGAAAGACGTATTGAGCTGTGTTGTTATTATATGCATGTCTACTATAGTTAGATGGTTTACTTTTGTTGTTGCTACTAAAGTTTTGACCAGAATCTTTGTTCTGAGGATAAGGAACCTCTTAACATTTGGCCTCTTTTCAAAGTCTACCCTCCTTATTTTTCTGTGTGTGTAAGTTGTCTTTCATCCTAAGAGTTTTCTGTAATGCTTCCTCTGACATTTAAAGAGCAATCTTATTTCCTAATTGTCATTGTATTGCAATCCTTATGTAAGCCCAACTACTTTTTTTGCTAATATAAATAAGTTTTCCATTCCCAGAAATTCCTAGCATCCTTTTCCTGTTCTTCTGCCAACCTGAATCACATTTCTTGCAAATGGATCGTCAGATTTGCATGTCTCAGTTCTGATGAGATCTTACTGGTAGACAGTGCTGTGGCGTGCAAAGTGTGTTCCAGCAGTTCAGTAACTGGGTTCCTGCTCTTGTCCTGATGAGTCCTTTTGTACATGGTAAACCTTGAGTGATCTGTGTGGTCAGTGTTTGTATTCTCATCCCCTAGCAAGCTGAACCTATTATTTGTTTGCTTCTAACTTTGGAAAAAAGAGCAAATGCATCAAAGGTTATTTCTTTCCTGCTAATCTTGAGTGCAAGATGTAGAGCATTCTGTAAATCCTTGACTAATTGAAAAGCTACAGAGTGAGCTCACATACTATCTGACAAAGAGAGTCCATGTGAGAAAGAGAAGTCATAAATGTCTCAGTCTTACCTGGACCACACAAGTGTGTGCACACAGGTGCACAACCGATTAAGAACCATATCTCATTATTACCAGTTCATTAATTTTTCAAGTTTTGGTTTCTTCTCCAAGAAAATCACATGTTCACTCAACAGTATGAACGATCTGTTTACCTCCTTTGATTGTCACATAAATTCTCAAATATTTTGGTTGTTTTCCTGATGTGTCTTAAAGAAATGTCAAGCTCTTGCCATTCAAATCCTGAACTATTCAGTAAGATTTTATTGTTTCTATTCTATATGTTACTCTGTAGGAGCTCTAGTCCAGCAATCCATTTATGTGAGCTTAAAGTTGCACCTGTGATACCTCTGTTGCCTTTCATGGGACTGCTCAGGTATTTGAAAGTGATTAAATTTGTATACTCTGTGGGATTGAAGCAACCAGGATCAGAAGATAAAAATTATTGCATCTGTCTCAAAATTGCATGGGGCATTTATGTTCACATTTTATATTTTCTTAAACAGACAAAAGTTCATCCAATGAGCACTTCTCAGTAACGAGAGTAATGAGTTATGCTTTCTTCTGGGTTGTTTCGTTTTGCTTTGCATGTCCTTTATTTCGGTTTGTTGATTGGTTTTGGTTTTTGTATTCTTGTTGGTACATCCTGTTGTTAAGATGTCAAGATTACTTTTATATAGATACATTTTTGGATAGGAGTTTCCATCACTTCTAAAAACAGCTAGTAGTGGTAAAATCTGTTTTTATTATGCAAAAGTATTGCAGCAACAGAAACAGCATCTGTTGAGTCCTTGCATGTTCTGTCACCTTTTAAGATGATCTTCTGAAAGTACACTAAAGGTTTGCTTTATTTTCAGAAAAATTTGTCTTTGAGTGACATCTCTCTTGACAAAATTCCAGATGTGTATGAGGCTGTATTCATTCATCAATGCTACAGAGACTCAGTTTTTTCCACAGAAATTTCTGAATAAATGAACAATAATAGGTGACTCTTTTGTTGTTTGGGGTTGGGTTTGTTTCATCTTTAATAAATGGATCAGTATGTAAAATCCACTTGAGATATATTGAAAAAGCAGTCTAAATAAAGAAGCCAAGTACTCTTACTGAAATGTGATTGAAATTGTTTCCTTCAAGTATAGACAAAAGAAGTTATTTTTGGTCTTAGGAAAACAGTCTGTGCGAGGCTGGCAATTTTACAGAAGTGACTTTTGTGAACAATAGTGTTACAAGAACTCCTCTTACAAGATAAACAGAAAGACACGTCAGCACGTATGTATTTCATGGATATCATAATGCTTAGGTAATATTTAAGCATACGTGTACAATCAGTGTTTCAGATTTGCCCTACCATCTTTCTGAGGGGAAGGTGGACTAGAGGTATAGCCCAATTATTTTAGTTTTAAAGGTATACACAATGTCCTCTAAATGGATTTCTTTTTTTTTTTTATTCTTACCATTTCTTTGTTTACTTTATTCTTGGCATTTTGTGTATCTAAATGATGTTATAGATACTGAAAGCTGGATTATTAAGAGACACAAATTTACGTTTATGAAGCTCTTATGTTCACAAACAAAGCCTTTTTTCAATATCCATACAACTCACGATCACCTTTTCTCCTAGTTTCCAACACTTAAATAGTCTTTCACTCTGATCTTCAGCATGTTATAGGTCTTGTGGTTCTCATGAGATACTTTGTTTTATTTAAATCTGAACTGAGGCTAGAAGACAAGACTATAATTTAACATTATTGGGTGATGTTAAAGAAGCTGAAGCAGACTGAGTAGATAAAGTACTATTGCTACCCGTTCCTGAAAAGGATACCCTTTTGGTTCTGAAGATACAATGAAGTGCAAATCCAGAGAAGTTCACCTGTCTGGAATGAATGATGCTTGTCTGTTATTTAACTTGTTCTTGGACACTGACCATCTTTCTAAGAATGTTTTATGAGAAGGGCTCTAAGTAATGTGATAAACAAAATAAAAATGGAGATCCAAGAACTCCTACTAAAAGAGTCCCTTGCCCAAATGTGAATAAACTTGTTTCTGCTTCTGAATTCCTGTGGAATCCCTGTTGTGGTTCCGTCAAGCAGCTGAAGAGGTGCGTGGCTGATGGCAGCAGCCTTTGGCTGCAATCCGGCTGCCTAGGAAAGCATCCAAGTTCATTGGATAAAGCAGTAGGAGCAATATTTCATAAATACAATGCTTTTCCTGCTTCAGCAAGCCTGAGTGTCCCCTTCCATGTGATTCCTTACCCTTCCTTGCCCAGCCAGCAGCAATCAAGCCTCCGGTGAGTAAACTCAGGCACTGGGATTTTCATCGTCCTCCAAGCCACATGCTGCATTGCTGTAATGGAGTAATAAATGATGAATCAAATCCTTTTAATAGAATAATAAAGGTGAATTTTAATAAAGGTGAATTTTACACTGTGACTGTCATGCAAAAATGTAGTGACCAAATATCCTGAGGATCAGGGAAGACTGAGTCATACAGAAATGTAGACAGGACAGTAGGGATGTCCCTAAAAAGACGACTTTTTGTCTCAGGCAGTTGGTGTCATGAAGTAAAAGAGAATATCCTGGAAGCAGAAAATTTTCCCCAGATTGGATGAAAGAATAATGGAATGAGAAAAATAATCAGCATTTCCTTAGTTAATTGCATTTTGATGAGTAACTTTTCATTTCTACAGCATGTCTTGTGACTTACAAAAGGACAGTAATCTTCATAGAAAATGAAGTTCAGTAGAAGCCATTATGTTTCATTTTTTTTCTAGAATTGTGCCCCCTATGGTGACCAAGTGAGATACTGCTTTTCCTAATGCCATTTTATAATGGTAATTATAAAAGTTTTCTGGAAACTCTACAAAAGTTATAGTTTGGATGAAAGTGCTGTATTTTACAGGAATTCTTTCTTAATTATTCCCATTTGAAGTTCAAGGATGCTGCATCCTGCTGAGCCATTGGGTGTTTCTATTTTCAGTATTTTGTGTGCTGCTTGAGTCATATTGATTTCCAAATACTTTTATAGTGTACAAAACAGGAAGAATGTAATAGCCTCATACAGAAGCTGAAATGTTACTGGTTTTTTTCCCTAATTAAAGTATTTATTAAAATTGCAACAGGAAATGCTCAATGTAATAAGAAGCTGCATTTTCTCTGTTTGCAACCCAAGCCACCGTTTGAACTGATTCCAGTTATTTCTTGTAATTGTTCAAGTTTAACCTTTATCTGCTGTAGAAGAAAAGTAAGGGATAAACTTTTCTTTAGTTTATTCTTTTAGTATCTTGTCTAAAGGTAGGAACACACAATTTGTGCAGGTCAGGAGAGGTGAAATCTAACAATACCAAATTATTCAAGAAAGAATAATTTTCTTTGTATCTTTGTTAGTCTGGTTTGATCTATTTATTATAATGTCAGTATAACAATGAGTATTCTAGAGCACCAACTTGCTATAATTCATTTTTGTTTCAGTTACCCTGAATGCTCTAAAATACAAAGCTTGGGTAGAATTTTGGTTGTGAAATAGTGTTGTTGGTTCACAATTACATGTGGGTTTGGGTTTTTTAGCGTGAGAATGTCTCCAATATTTTTGCTTATAAAGTAAATTGAGAAATGTGGCAGCAGTATTTTCTGGTTCTAATATATACGGGTAGCACAATGCTTCCTCTTTTCTTAGGCCAAAAAAAAAAAAAATCCCTAGAGTACCTGTTTGGTTCCTCTCTGGAGATTTTAAATTCTGAGACTTGATGGTTCCATGTGGCTGGTCACATCCTAAGAGTGATCAAGAGTCTGCCAGATTTCCTGCACAGACGTTAACTCGTCCAGTGGAAATCATCCGGTAGGATTTATTTTTGTGCTCCTAGGAGATTTTATTCATTTCTTCCCCTCCTACATGCCTGTGCCTTTCTCTGAAGGACATGGACAAATATCAGAGGCTGAAGCCACCACCACCAGTGTGCACCTCCCTCCCATAACACAGAAAGCTTGCCTTCTGCTGGTTGCATCATCCCCATGTTGGGAGGGGGAGCTGGGCTCCTACATGTTGCTCAGTGTTTTGACTAAGGGCATATTAAAAGTATGTACTTGGCCTCTGGTTTTCATGTGCAGCTCATACACTGATTCATGTGTGGTTGGACAGACCTTCAGGATGTGAAGAAGAGCACCTGAAGTCATTGGCCATTAGCAGGTTATGTCCCACAGATATATCCTTTATTATTACTGGTGAAATTCTTGGTTTAAAGGAGGAAGATATCAGTGGTAGGGTTGTATTTTTCAGTATAAAGCTTTTCTGAATCTGAGGAGTGCAGGATAGTTTGGACCTTTTCCAAGCCTTGTTAAGGTAACAGGGTTATTTCTGTAATTCCATGTGAACTTTCATGGTAGTGGCTTACATACAGGCAAATCACAGTATAACTTCAGGCATGAGTAAGTGTTAAGTATTTTGCCCCAAACTGCATAATAAACTCATAAAAGCAGAATATGAAGTCAGAATTTCATAGGGCATAAGTCCTGCCTCTGTCCGTCTTCATCTTGTACTGTTAGTCGCTGCTCTTTCATAACGTTTTAAGTACAGCCTTATTGCAAACTGGTCCTTTGCAATTCTTGCATCCTCTGCTCTTCAGTTCTCTATACGTTTACTAAGGTCTACTTTTCTGGTAAGACACCTCAAGAGAATGAACCAAGCGGTGCTGAACAGCAGAGAAACAGGAGAATGATGTAAGGGCAATGAAAGGGGTAATTAGAGCATTCTGTATTCAGAAGTATCTCATCAAAGAATTCACATAAACGGATAGAAGGATTAGGCCTGTGAATTAAGGGCCTGCCAGGAAATTTGTTGCTTTGAAGACCAATGAAATAAACTGATAAAACCTTCACTAACATGAGGTTAAGGTTATTCATTGGTGCTCTGTAGTTTTTGAGAGTGTAGAGAATAGCGAATACAAAGACTCTAGAAAGCAGAAAGTGGATAATTTGATGTGTTAGGCTTCCACTGCAGGATTTTAATTCTGCTTTTCTGGAATGGTGCCTTGCTGTATCTTCACATGCTCTGCACAGCCTCTGCAGGTGCTCCAATGGCTCTGGGCACAGAACACCTAGGCCCTGTAGAGCAAAGCCCTAACATGTTGTTCTTTGCCTGGCAAAAATTTGGATTTTTAAATAGGTATGTTAAGTAGGGGCTTTTCCCAGCACTGAGCTTACTCTTCACAAATTACACCAGACTTGCCTGGGGTTTCATTCTGAGATTCTTCTTTCATTTACCCATCGCTATACTTTCAGGATTCTTTGTCATATATGCCAGTAGGCTATTAGTAATTCCATGACACGATGGCATTTTTGTTCATCTCTAGGGAACTTTTGTAGCTGAATCATTCCCACACAATCAATTCAGTTCAGCCCTGAAAGGAGGCATTCTTGATTCCTTGGGATAAATATATACTCTTTTCAAATAACAAGATGCAGCTCGTCCAGGCTGCTCTCACTAACAACTCCACTGGTTGCCACACTGAGCATTAACATAGTGAATGCAGCTGGAGTGTTTGCAAATATGTGCTGGAATGTAAATGTGTGAATACAGCACAAACAATAACACATTGTTCTAGTTCATTCACATATCTATTCATGTATCATGTAGCAATTTTCAGGCCCCTGAGAACCATCATTTAGTTTGGCTTCTTGGCTATCCTTCCTTTATGGGTTTCTCAGACAGTAGCTTTCCTCAGGAGTTCATCTTCGAGCTCAAAGAAATTGAAAGATGGACAACCTCTACTAATTGCAGCGGTTTTCCTGTCCATGAACCCTTGTTACTGAGCCATTCCCAGGGACTGTTGGCAGCTCCCTGACTTCATAACCAAGATCCCATTGCAGAGGTGATAAGTACATAGTTTTTCATTTCCTAAGGCACAGTCTAAAAGCATCTGAGACAGCATTGTCACACTTGAACTGCACTAATTAAGCTTTGGGAAAATTCAAAATATATAAAGAGTGGTTTTTTGTCATCTTTTTCTATCTTCAGTTTTTGTAGGAAAACCTGAAAGAGGGCACTAATACATAAAAACTTCAAATAAAGCTTTTAGGTCTAGGTATACAATTGCTGAAGTTATTTTGCTTCATTCCTGTGTGCATGGCTCAGCAAGTCCATACAGGTGGAGAGGAGTTAGCACATGAGGTGCCTTAAAGGGGAGTCTCAAGAGGAGCCAACTGAGGAAGAATACTTTTGTTGAACTTCAATTTTGAGTACTCACTGATGCCAAAACATAACAGGGGTTGGAATATTAACTTCTGGACTGGTTTTTTTGAGTCTCAGCTATGCCCTCTGTTCATTTTCTGTGTATGATTGAGCTGTGTTTTGGGAGAGCCATAGTCTCTAAAGTCTTAACATTTTGTATTACTTTATCCATGGTACTTTGCTGGGTTATTATGAGAACAACGCTTGCCAATGCTCTCTATTAACTTGCATAGTTATCCTTGCAAACGGTAATTGATCTTTTGGTGAATTTAAATATCCTTCTTCAAAGGCATGCTGGGAGATTTTTTCCTGTGGCTGAGTGATAATCTTTATTATATTTACAACTTTTAACAAAGCTCTGGTTTCTCAGCTAATTAAATTGTGCGGGAGTTTCTTTCTTTCTTCTTTTGATAGAAGTACTTTCATCTTTAGTGCTTTTTCACCTCTTGAGATATTTTTAAAATTAAAATGATAATATGAAAAAGCCACAAGACATATGTTATCCGGTCTTGGTTTAGACATCTGTAATGGATTCTTGAGCCTCAAGTGAGAATACATCAAGAAAAGTTTAATTCACTTAACCAGAACAACGAAGGAAGTTTGTTCAGCATTATACTTCATTTTGACAAAATTCTGCTCACGATCTATGTACTCATGAGTTAAGATTCTATTAATTTCCACTTCTTTATTCCCTTTGCTGCATTTCAAATACAATATTTTAAAAGTAGCTGTTGAGGGGTGCTGCATCATGCTCCTTTTATCCCCTGAATGCTGCAATATAGATTGCATTAGTAGAACTTACTTTATTTGAAATAGCATTTGAATATATGTAGTACCAAATAGGTGTTTGAGAGCACACATCTATATATATGTATATATATACACACACATACATACATTCTTTTAAATCATTATGGTGATCGCTACTGTCAAACCGGGTTAAGTCAGTCAAAGTTTTTTTAAACTTGTTCTAGAATCCACAAAGAAATACATGCATATTTTTTTTCTTGAGCAGATAATATTTTTTTCTCTTGTTATATGGAAGAACCAAAAATGCACAGGAAGCACTGTTTTGCTTAGTGCAAATGTGAGTTCTTTCTCACTATCTTCAGTATTCTTACAGTGATCCATTCTACATGGATTCAGTAGTCTGAATGCTTTCTTCAGCAAAATGAATCAAAGTGTTTTAATTAATAGTCTTTAGGACATTGTCAGTATTCTGTCCTCAAAGTTGTAAAGTGGAAGGGGTTTGTTGGGTTTTTTTAATTAGGAAAATTAATTTTTTCTTAATCTTACAACGCATTTTGCCCATGGCATACAGAGCAATGCCAATAGGTTCTGTTGATAAATTAAATATTCTGGAAATTTGTTACCTGGAGTCATTTGGCTTTGTTAAGCTAAATACTTTGAACATGTCTGTATGCTCTTTCCTTAGCTTGATGTTCAGTATTTTGAGGAGAGGGACAACAACCAAGGCATCTGTGGACTTCCAAAGTAGAGACAGGTTTTTCAGGCATTTTATGTGTTGGGCAGGGCAAGAAGAATTTGGTTTAAGCATGTGGAATCCTTGAATTTTAAGGGTTGTATTTTGGATTTTTTTTTGTTAATTATTACAAGAGCTGGGTAAACAGTAAAAGGGTGATGGTATTTCCTTTCTTGAAGCTGCATTTGAGAAATTCAGGGGAAAGACAGGAGCTTTACAAATTGGAGCCGAGTAGGCCTTTGTTGGAACTGGGGGAATAAGATATTTTTGGCAAGTTGCATTACTGTTGGATAGCAAAAAGTTTCATCATATTAAAGGCAGGGTGCCAGAAATTGGAGTTTTTTGTGTTTGGGCAAAAGCACATTAGTGAGGGTTAAACTGTGATAGAAAAGAAAGGACCCAATATTAAAATGTTTGAGATAGGTTGCTCTTTACTACTGAGTTCCAAGTGAGCATTCTTGCTAATGACAGTAATCCCTATGATATAAATAAAAGTGTGTTGTAATTAGAGAGGCAGTAGGGTGCCTTGTGATGGCCCTGGACTCTACAGTTCACAGTAATAAATATGCTATTCACATATATTATCACAAGACAGTGCTAAGGTGCAAAAGCTTTTCACACCTGTCTTACAGAGTTCTTTTACAAGTATCCAGAATTTATTGTTCTTCTGCAATGCTGGACAGGGTTCTGAGCAACCTGATCTAGTTGATGTCCCTACCTATTTACAGGCAGTTGAACTAGATGAAGTTAAAAGTCCCTTTGAACCTGAACCATTCTGTGATTCTATTTCTTTTCTCCAGTAAGGCTAGAATTGAAAATATTCAAATGGCAAACCCAAAAAGAAGTCAGTTCGAATACAGCATCTGAATTCCATCCAAAAGGAGTCTGGAAATTCCTTCTCAGTGTCTGTTGAGTGTAGAGTAGGACAAGTAGTGAAGAGACTGCTCTTGTTCAGGGTTTTTGTTCTTTCTAGGTGGTTAGTACACGAAGACTGTGTTACAATACAGGCTGTGTGTAGGCTGCCGAGAGCAGGAGACTGCATGGCTTGTGAGATAAGCAAGAGTACTTGAGGCTCAGGCACTGATTGTACATTGTAGCGTGTGTAGAAATCTACTGGTGAAGAGCATGCTGTCTCAACATGACCGATGCTTTAGTAGTTGTATTTTTGTGTAGTTTGTTTTCTCAGATAAAGAAGAAAGCCTTTTTCCATTTTTACAGTCTTCATTCGGGCATATTTTTTGGGGAAATATAGCCTGGGAGCAGCTGTCACCTAGGCCGTGTACTGGAATGTTCTCATCAATTTTATGGATTTAGAAGAGAAGGAACTGAAACTGAGGAAGACTGAATTTTAACACAGCAAAAATATTCAGCAGTTTTTAGCCAGCATGCTCTTTGAGCTGCTTTATTCAATTTGATAAATTATTCACAGATGACTGCAAATTCTAGCCAAATTACTTATTTAAATGCATCATTACTGGACACCTCACCAGCTTCTCATTCATTTTCAGCACAGTGTACTTCTACTTCATTTCAAAGCTTATTTTGCTTAAGAAACCACTCTATTTTTCTTGGTTTAATGGCTGCGCTCAGAAAATGATTATTTTACTACCCTTTTTAAGCTGTTAATGTGTTGCTCACATTGCAAAAGATACAATGCTTGACTGTAAGACTCTTTTTTCATGCTTATTTGGTCCATTTTATATGATAATGTCAAAAGTAATCTAGTTTTTAATGAATAGTTGTTTATTCATCAATTCTTAGATGGTAGATATTTCATAGAGAATGGGTCAGGATGACTGGATACAACATTTCATAGTATATCTAATTTCTTTTGCTATTTGAATGTTTTCATTGCAGCCTGAATTTGGTGTCCAAACCCAAATTTTACGTGGCAGACTGGTTCACTTGAATGATACCACACACAATTGTGGTTCAATCCACACCATTACAGATATAAAATCAATTCCTAATGCAGATGGAGGTGGGGAGAGAGAAAAGATTGATTTATTGCATCTTCTTTTATATTATTTTTATATACTCGCAAAACCCACCAGCAAGACAAACAAAAAACAGGTGCTTACCATGCTTTGTCCTTTGCAACAAAAAGCAGTTGTCTTCATCAAGCAGGCTGACCACTGTAATATTTAGAAAGCCTTGTTCAGGTCTAACAGTAGATGTGGGAAAATCACATAAAGATAGGGATCTTGGTTTCTTGCAAAGAAATGTATCAGACTCTGAGATAACCTGGATGACTTTGCACCCTGCGCTGTATGACGCACTAGCAGATGCTTGGCCAGAAGCAGTGGTAGCCTTGAGGATCTGGCTTGGCCACCAAACAACCGTTGGGCAAGATCTTTGAAGCCAAAGCTTTCAGCAGACACTGATGGTGCTGCTTTTAGGTCCAGAGCACAAAAATCTTAGTATCTTCATTGTTCACAAGGCAAGAATGGCGCTGGTTTGGAAATCCCAAGCTGTTGGTGTCTCAATACTTTTGCTCTGCAGTAGCCCTCTGGGTTGGTAGAAAATGTGGGTACCTTGTTGGCCTTGTGTCCTTGACAGTCTTTAACAGGCCCAGAGAGGCATATAGAGGAGCTACCAGAAGAGCAAGCAGGCTTCTAGCTAAGCTTTCACTAGAATTAAAATTTTCTGCAGGGACATGTCAAATTCAGTGTTTTCTAGTAGAAAGTTGCCATGCTGGTACATTCTTAACCAGTTGTAATAAAAGCTTGAATTCTTTCAGCCTGAAAAGAAAAAAAAAATTAAGAGGTTGGAAGTTGGTGATGCCTTCTTGGCAACTGTATGGTTACAATACTGGTTCTGAAGTCAGGTCAGAAAACCACAATATCCAGAGGAAATAAGGATTTGCATGTTTGGTTTCCAAGAAGGAGCTTGAAACAGTATAACATGTTTTGAAGTTCATTTAGAAATTTTTTGAAAATTTGAGGGAGAAGAAAGATATTGTGTATAAGAAAAAGGTTGTGCATATTTTCTAATTCTCCTCGCATTTTGATCCTGACTTACCCCGTGGCAGATGACAATCAACAGTTTGCGAGGTGATGTGCCACACAAGGTGTTTTTCTATATTCTGTAGTTGAAATCTCAAACATTTTCGTACTTAAATTTCTATTATTAATATTATTTCAACCTATAAACTCATAGTTTAATTTTTTTTTAAATTGCAGAGTTTAATAGCAAAAACTTGATCTCAATTAATGTTTATTCAAATTACTAGCATACCAGAGAAGGGGAGAACAATTTGTCCTGTTTCCAAATACGTGGTAAAGCTCAATGAGACGTACTTGCAATCAAAGCATGATCACTGTGCATGTTCCTCACTGACTTTTTACAAGGATTACCTTGAGCACAGTTGTTATCTTTGTGTGTTATTAATTAAACAATATATCCCAAAGCACATCAAGAGTGAACAAATAAAAAACCCAAGTGGGTTGCTACTCTCATTAGATTATCTCCCTTTCTTTCTCCTCCCCTGTCTGCCTGGAATTGATATTTCTATTTGGAAATGCCAGATCTTAAAGTGGATGTTTTGAAAAGTTACTACTGTAATGTGGTAGAGCAGATTTATCATTCAGAGAAGGAAAGACAGCCAAGGAGGAGGCAGAAAAACAGTACCAATGAGCAGAGGTCCCCTTTCCTGTTCTGCTTCATCCTTTTTTGTGTGCCTCTATGCAAATCCAGGACTTTAGTACTAAGTACATGTTGGAATCTAATACTACGTGATTCATTGTCATATAAGCTGTGGTGGCTGTGTAAATATCCACGTCTAGGGATACAGTAAATCTTGATTTAGAATGAAGGACAATATTGAAATGTCAATTGTATAAAGGTAGTAGTAGTAGTAGTTGTAGTAATATCTTGTGAATCTTTCACCAGCAACTGCTTGTGAAAAGAA
Source organism: Dendrocincla fuliginosa (assembly GCA_035047845.1). Classification (NCBI taxonomy): domain Eukaryota; kingdom Metazoa; phylum Chordata; class Aves; order Passeriformes; family Dendrocolaptidae; genus Dendrocincla; species Dendrocincla fuliginosa. Next base: position 20,035,920 of record JAWWMO010000096.1, on the reverse strand, counting down.
TTAATCATTCTGACCATTTCAAGACATGTTGAGATTTTTTCAACTCTAAATTGTTCTCACATGCTGGTACTGTTTCTTTCTTCTGTATCAAACCTATAATGTATATTTTACACATTTTGCCTCTTTTCCATCTCCTCAACAAAGAGATCTTTTTAAGCACCGTGTAAAGGTAGGCATTTTTTTTAGTAGTTTCGTGTAGTATTAACTCTTGACCTGTGCCAATAATACTGCTCTTTAATAAATATTTTTGAAAGCAAATGCCCCTTTGCATTTTCACCATTTAAAATAAGTTATTCAGACGTGATCCTAAGCTGTGGCTTCCACGAACCACTTAGCTTGAATTTGCAGTGTCTTTTATTTAATTTTTTTTAGTGCTCATCATCACTGATATATGAATTTACTACTTCATGTTTGTTCATACAGACATGCACCTGACAAGGAGTTTGCAGGAATGAACTTTGTCATTATTTTGCTTGTAGCTCCTCTTTCTTCTAAATAAAAAACCCTTGAGGATGCCACAGATACTGCTACATATCACTTTTTTACAAATTTTCTTTTTAGAAATCAGAATGTGCCTCACTCAGGTCTTCAGTTTTCAAAGCAATTTTTGAAGAATGGGAAATTTGAGGAACCTTTCATTAAACAATGAAACTTGTTTTCACTCAAGTACAGATTGTTTTGTTATATACTGAAGTGTGACAAGATCCTTCTACAAAATCTTCTAAATTCAGCAATACAGTTTAAATGTTCTTTTTCTATCCATTAGCAGGATAAAAGCACAAGAAGAAAATTAAAATTAGATTCTGTTGTCTGTCTGAAAAAAAGCATCAGAAGACTGCATTTAAAGGAAAACTTAAATAAAGAAAGCTTCAGGGTTTTTTGGTACAGAAGCAATAGCCTGTAGGCGATGAGGTGATATGGAAACAGACAGGAAGATTGGAGATTTTCAATTTGGACAAGGCCTGACTAGGAATGTTTTCTTTCTGATGTGTAGAAATCAGTCCTATGATCATAGCAAAATTAAATATTCTGCCTGTGTTCATTTAGCTACAGATTGGCCCTTTTGGGACTAATCTGAAATGCAGGAATAAAACAAACTTCTTCTCAGTTTTGAAGGCTTTCTTTCTTTTGTGGCCAAGAGAATTAAAGGGGAGAAAAGTAAAACATGGATCAATGAACTTTTTTCAATTATTTTACAAAACAATATGAATTGCAGGGAATGAATCATCTAATGATATTTCACTTCTTAAAAATTTAATGAAAGAGATTGTCTGAAATAACTTGCTGTGCCTGTTTCACGATGACAATACACAATATTCCCTGAAGCTATTTCTGATATCACTTAGTCTAACACTGTTTAGAATGTTTGATGGAAAATTAGATGTGGTAGAGATGCTGGCTAGTGTATTCAGTATTCTTGGGGATACTACACTGAACTGAGAGTTTGGGCAAAGGGCATATTTATGTTATGAGCTGTCACATATACTGAAGCAAAAGAAACCAATGAACTATGTGATAATCTGATACACTATTGTATCACTTCACATTAGAACAAAGCTGCTTCTGAGATTTTACAGGTATGGTAAAATTGAGGTACGTATTGCTATTGATGACATGTTGGATGCAGAACTGAAAACTTTATGTTGTATTTTGTCATGTTAGCAACAGCATTTTAAGCAGTGGGCAGAGGGCAAGGTATGGCTGCTTGTTTGTAAACGCTTGATCTTCATGATTTTAAGATTCAAGGGAGGTGTGTGTCACTAGCTGACCTTAGCTGTCAATATCCAGTGGATTTGGGCTTATTTTTAACATGGCTTAAAGTTTAGAATGTTTTGAGAAACTGGTATTTTCTAATAGTTCTGGAAGTTGCTTTATTCTAATGTATCTAGTGATAATAGCACTCAAAAATTATATCTGATTTTGAGTGCATCATTCTTTGGGTGAGAATTTAAGAATCTGGAACTAAAAGTGTTACCTGTGCTATCATTTCCTTGCTTTCACTAGATTTTTTTCTGTCATATTGTGCCTTCATGAATTCTCTGATGTTAATTACAAAGTTCAGATTTTTGGCCCCATTACATTGACAGCATGACTGTTCCAGACTTCTCTGTCACATTGTTTAGGAGTGTTCATTGGAATTTGAGCTGAATATTTGGCTAATTTATGTCCATTTGTTTTCAGTTCAGTGTTCTTTTACCCTGACATCTTTCTCTCTAGATGGTATTTAAGCTCCTGTTGTATTTATAATATATATACATATATAATATATAATATATAATATATAATACGGTAATAAACTTAAGGAATCCTGCAGTGTGAAAGAGTTTGAAGGAGCTAAGGCAAACTATCTGCAAGCATCTCCATAATGAATTACTTTTGATTTTCTCCCTGCCTTAGTACTGTCATTCTTCTCTACATTTCAGGGTATAGGATTATACCAGTGAAGTAGTTCTAAATGCGAAGTTTTCAGTATTCCTTAGGATCAGTATTCCCTTTCTCTTTTTATGTGTCCTGCACACTTCATGCTTGATGATGTAGAAGACTAAATATGATATTTCTGTGCATATATGGGTACTAGATTTGCAAAGACCATTCATGAGGGTCAAACTTACTCAATATTCAAACTAGCTATTGCAATATAATTCTGACATGACATTCAATTCAGCATTAAATTTTCCAGCTTAGATTATGTCCAAGTCATAAGCACAGATTGCTCTTAGTTCAGGTCCTTTTATTTGGATGAACCTCAGAGAAGTATGTATTATGTATGAACTCCCCAGATGTACTATGGAATCATAAGCTGTCCAAACGTTGAGCTGGTTTTTGTTACACAAATGCCAGTAAATTTGCAGAGTTATCAAATACTAAACTGCTTCTGTACACAGGAACTGAGGCAATAATATGCATTGGACAAGTTGTTTTCTTCATTACTGCAAAGGCAAAAAGAAAAAAACCAAAGCTGTCAATGAAGAAAATTTTGCTAAATGAAGAACCAATATTGTCTCTGCAGCCTGTGTTTGAGATTTGCATAGCCAGTTGAGAAGACCTAGCAAGATCTTCAGCTAGAACTGTGCTGCTGTTGTGTTGATTTTTATAAGCATGACATGCTTGAGCCAGCATAAATTTAGAGAACTGTTACGCTAACATTAATAATTATGTAAGTATAGATACTCATCCTGAAAAATGCCATGGCAGGTACTCAGAGAGAGAAAATCACTTTCAGCATCTTTAGATATTCCCTATATGTAGAATATGTGTCTTGCAGACTTTTTTCTCTTTTATGCCTCTTTTCTCTTGCTTTCCTGCAGAATGTTAAATGTTGAGTGTTATTTTATGATTCATCAAGTCATTAGAGTAAATTATGGTTTTATAGTGTTGTCTTTAGGGTTTTCTTCATATTAGGAGAATAATAAGCTTGCCTATTGTTTATTTAAAAACCAACATAAGTCTACATAAGCCTGTGTGTTTATTAAAGCATTTAATTGGAGTGATGTTAATACCATTGCAGACAAAAAATTCACAGAATTCTGTTAAAGGGGATGTAAATATTTCTTTGGTTTTAATTAGGTGTTTTACCTGATAAACAGAAGCCTTGATGAAACACATCATATTGCTTATGGTGGGGAACAAGATACAACCTTAGAAAGTAAATAAATTTGATTTAAATATTAACATATATGAATATTCCAATATTATCTATCTTACTACAAATTCCAACTAAAATTAAGACATTTGAATATGTCTTTAGATAAAATTTTAGTTGCTTGGGTCCTGAAACAAATAAAAACCCAACAACAAAGAAACCAACCCCAACACAGTAATAAAGTGTCCTTGATTGCTGTAAAAACATTCAGCAATTTAATGTGTATAATGCTCTAAACTGTATTTTACGTGCTATAAACAGTATTTTGGATTGAATACTTTTCTTTCAAGATGTATGAATTTACTTCTTTTATTTACTAAATTCAGAGTTGTGGCTTATTATTGAAAAAAGCTCTCTGAAAGTTTGTAAGAGAAAAAAAATCTGTGCATTCTATTTTGGTAGTAGTACTTCCTACTGTGTGGTCGCATATGAACTTTGCAATGGTTTGAAGAGGCTAAGCTATTATGAGAATGTAACATCTACATTCTCCCTGAAAGTCTGTGAATTTGAGAAATTGACTCGCATCCACAGTTTACGCTCTGTGGATGAGAGTATGTCAGCTGAACTCTTGTGAATTGCGCAGCTTTAACTCGGTGCAAATGCATAGAAATCAGCTGTTCTTTTAACATAAGCTGATAAACAGTTGGTAACTATTGTAAGCCATTACCAGATTTGTCTGGATGGAAATCCTTTGCTGCGTTAATCTAATATGCTGTCACCTAAAGGCACATGAACTCTTGGAGCATATTTAGACACCTTTAGGCAGAGTCTAGTGTTTGGAAGCAGGTGGCTGGGAATTTTCTATGACAGAGCAACAGACTACATTTTTATGAACTAAACAGATTAAGCAGATGAATTGAAGTGATAACCTTGCATAGGAGGTTTGTACAAAGAAGGAAGAGTATTTTAGTATCTAGAGATGGAGTAGGCACTTTGGCAGATGAAAAATAAATCAATTGCATTCTTTTTGCAGTCTGTAGTTAGTCCTGCTGCTACTGAAATTTATTATTTTTACTGTAAGCATAATAATAATAAATGTATTAATAGTTAATATATTATTATCCATTCTTTGATTAAAAATGAATAAATGGGTTCTTAAATTTGCAATGTGTAAGTGTTGAAGAAATAATACATACTTACTGTGAAGAAACTGGAGTTGAATCAATTATTGTACTTTGTGTTTACTTATAAATAATATAACATTCTGGAGTTCCTAACTCTGAAGGATAACAACTGCTTTATAAAAAAGGAGGTTTCAGTTTTTGGAATGGGAATGCAAAATTGAAGGAGTTATCCAGGCATTGAAAAAAAAGTTTAGGAAGGAAGGCATTTTTGCAAGACGATTGATGGTGAGCATTAATTGCTTCATCAATGTAATTTCATAATAATCATAATAAAATATTTTTTCAGAATCAAATATTTTTTCGTATTTAACATAGATTCTTACTTTTAATGATTGTGTATTGATTACAACTAAAAGCAGGAAATCATGCTTTTCTAAAGTTCATTAACATTCCAAAGTCATATTTTGCCCATTCCTAGAATTAAGCATCTTCTTTCTTTCTGAAAGGAAGTAAAAGACTCACAGATCATACAGTCTGTGTGTAGAGAGAAAACTAGATTCTTCAGTAAAGAGAAACTGGTCTGAGGATGGAAAAAAACTGAACTGAGAGATAAGGTGCTTTGGGAGTTAAAGCAAATCCCTCATTATTGCATTATAAAATACATCTTTCTAAAGCTAAGTGGATAAAACGTACTATAACCTCTAAGTCATTTCTTAATATATTCCCCTCAATTTGACAATAGCATGACAATTAACAGATGGAGGGAAGACATTTACTGAGATTAGCAATACAACCGTCATTGACTCATACGAACTTTATAAACTGAGCTGATATGTCAGGATGTGTTTTTAATTGAAGCTGAAGTGTTGATATGGTCTCATTAGTAATAGTCCCTTGGAAAGCCTTGCCCAAAAGCATAGGTGTGAACATTTTACGTGAGTTTAAGGAAAGATGGGAGAAGCTTATGAGTAGAGGTCTGTTGAGGGTTATTACACAAATAAACCCACATGAAACTCAAGAAATCCAGCTGGGGTCTGGAAGGGTATCTGGCGGGAATGCACATGCACTGTCTTTAAAGTCATTGGTTTCAGAGTGTTCATAGTGAAACAGAAGAAATCTTAAAATGTTATATATTTTTTAATCTGGAAAGCTAATTTTAGGGAAGCTTTGCTTGCTCATTTCCTCTATCTTTGTCATTCCAAATCTTTGTTACATAATTGCTGGCATTTTGATCCATGGTATGACTTGCTTGAGAATTCGCAGGTTTTGTGTTCTGAGGCAGAATTAAACTGAAGGGCCAGGTGGGGCTATTACTATAACACTAAACAAAAGTTGTAATAACAAGGAGTGTATTGCCAAGTTTATTTCATCGGTTAAACAGAGAGGCATGCAAGGGCTCTTTCAATACTGTAGATAGATTTGTGCAAAATAAATTAATGGTTGATGACTTTTAAAGGCCAGACACCCTGTTTCAAGACACAGTTTCAGGGGCCTCAAGGTGTTGTAAAAAGATACCTGCAAACACATGAAGAGAGAGAGAGGTTATAGATTCAAACTGATGGAATATAAATGGAGTTGAAGTTATGGCTAGCAGTGCAACGGAGTAAGGCACGGACTCCCAAGCTGTGAAGCAGTGAAATTGTTTAGTGGCAATAAGTGAGTCCCTTTTATCTGCCCCGTGGTTCTGCAATTATCTTCCTTAACAATTCTGGCCATCCTTGGCTTTAGAACATCTGACTCTTCTTGTTCTTTTCTGTTTCATTTCCTTATCCTTTGATGTACTTGCAGTTATTTTGTGGTTCCATGTGCTCAAGGTCTGTTTCTTCTTCCCATGGTTTTCTTTCAGCTAAGGCTATAATGTCAGCTACACTATCACCTATCACTCCTTGTGCAACATGTTGTGCAGCATAACAGAGCATGACAAAAGGTGTTTCTTTCTGGACAATTGAGGTCATTTCGAGTTTGAGATGTAAGTTTTTAAAGGGCTTCAGGGCCAGGACTTTGAGATCTTCCTGGATTAGGAATGGAGTCAAAGATTAAATATGCCTGTGTTTTTCAGATGCTATGATTTTCTAGTATTTCAACATGAAATCTTTCTGTTGCACTTTCCATCTCTGGAAGTGTTC
>JAWWMO010000096.1:20013039-20026155 GCA_035047845.1 Dendrocincla fuliginosa | reverse complement strand
TTATATCATCTGGTCTAGAATATTCCTTTGGTCAGTCTGGGTCACCTGTCTTGGCTCTGTCTCCTCCCAACCTCCTATCCACACCCAGTTTCCTCACCAGCATGGCAGTAAGAAAAGCAGGAAAGACCCTGGCTCTGTATTAACATTGCTCAGCAATAAGAAAAGCATCTTTGTCTGTATGATCGACCCTGTGTCCAGCACCAATCCAAAACAAAGCCCCATACCAGCCACTGTGAAGAAAATTAACTCTACCTCAGCCAAAACGAGGAGAATGAGTAGTTTATTTCTCACTGATTAAGTGTTCAGCTCAATAAAACATGTGAACTTCCATTGCTTTTTTTTTATTTGCATGCTGGGGATTATGACTGAGACTCCCTACCTTATTTCACACAGCTGCCAACATGGTAGTTTAGAAATACAGGGACAGGCTGTTATCGAAGCCCAGGTATCATCTAATTGGGAATTACATGAATGGTGAAAGAAGGACTGTCTTTTCGTCCTGGCTCTGAGAACATAGTGATGTCAGGGCTGGACAGCAGCCACTGTTGCAGGCTCTTGATCTCAAGGTCTGTCTTTTCCAAGGTCTATGTTGATTTCTAGATTGATCTGCATGAACTAATTGTTTTCTTTGCAATCCCCATTCACAACTAATTTCACATGTTTTCTTGGATATGAAGCCATTATGTATTTAAACTGCCATGGGTCATGGTGGAAAACAGGATGTGTGACAAAGTTATATTTTGGTTTAAAATCTTTGCATTATTTTGCACTTTCAACTGTAGTCATTCAACTAGGGGAAATTTTGGAGCTTTTTCCGGTCAGCAACTAGAAGCAGTCAGATGCTGGAATTTTATGAAGTAACTAAAATGAATGACTTTAAAATTTGATTATTATGTGTAGGTTTTGAATGTAAAACACTCTGACAGTGTTTTGTATTTCTTAGTTTCCTTAAACAGTGTTAGCAAAATGCATAATACAGAAAAAGGCAATACCAGGGAGATGATGCCATGCTGCATTAACAAACAGTGTAGAAAACACAGCATTTTCTAGTAACCATTGTTATTGTTATCCTGTGAATAATCTCACATGAGATTCCTTTTGGTATGGCTTCAGTGTGGTGAAATATTTGAGGTAGTTTTGGGCTAAGAGCTGTCAGCAAGGTAGTTTACAGCCCCATTTTGATATTTATCTTCACCTCTTCAGTCTCTTGTTTGCGTGGAAATATTGCCACATAGTGGCCTGTAAATAACATTTTGAATTCAATTCACAGCCAGTCAGTACCTGGCAGTGAAATAAATTAAGTCTAATGCCATGGTTTCACAATTAAGTTTACGGCATGGAGTCAAGGCATGATTTCACAATCATTAATACTATGTCTCTGCACTACTGGATTGCTCACAGATGAATTGTAATGTTGGGTACATGATAGCCGTTCTGTCACATTATCTAGAATATATGCAACTAATACAGGTTTTATGCCAGCCTTGCATTTTTATGTTGTCTTAGATTCTGAGAGAATGGGCTATGCAACCACTAATGCAAAATTAATGTATTGACTTTCTATTAAACACATTTTAACAGTTGAAGCTAATCTAGTGCCTTGTATTATCTGACCATAGCATTGTGATTCTGCGCCAAGAGCCCTATGGCTAGGTGATGCTCTAAGGTGTAGAGGTGTAAGTGACTAATAGAAGCAATTTTTTATCCAAGAGCTCTGGACCCTTTGGGTATTCAGTCCTCTATTTGATCATTATGGATGTTTTGTGCTCTTTTTAAAGTTTCAAAGCTCTTGAAGTTTGTGCTGGAATACTTTAGCGTTGTTTAGAAATAATCACACTCCAGTTGCAGCACTTTTAAACTGGTGTTGATAAACAAGAGTCCAGCAAGTCTTCAGATCCCAAGACTGACATTTCAACAGCCTTGTCACTTGTGAGCTTTTACTGGCCTGCTAGCAAGTTATCTAGATCATCTCTCTTGACTATTCTCACTGCTTCTCAGTCAATTGAAATTGTTGAAATTATTTGCACATCCAGATCTAGGTCTTCTAAGAGTGAAGAACAGTGGCCATCTAAAAGGCGTGGCCAACTTCTAGGGATGTCACATGGGTCCACCCCCTGTGAGAATTATTTGAAGAAGTTGAATGTGTGTGGATGGATTGAAATTATATTCCTCGTCAATTCTTCAGCTAAGGGATGTTTATTATTTGTTGACAAACATCATTCTTTGTTACAAGGTGAACTCCCTAGAGAGATAAGATCTATAATATTTAACAAGATGAACTAAAATAACTTGTCACAGAGATGCATTTTAATGCTAAAATTATTACATATAGGACTGCAGTTAGATTCCCTGTTCTTAATCCTGCTCAAAACTGAGCAAACCAACTTCTAGTGCCTCTTTACATGTGGTGCATGCAGTTTATACCCATTCAGAGGATGCTGAATTCCCCCCAGGTTCTGAACATCCATCCTGTATTGAGGCTATGCAGGACAGGATGCCGTGTCTCAGGTGAAGCCTTCTGAGTGCTGAGCAGAGGAGAATAATTGCACTGTGGCTGATGGCAGTGTTTTTGTTAGTGAAGGTAAACACTCTCTTACCTTCCTCTTATGATGTAATATGTTTTAAGCCAATGACTTCTTGTCTTGCATATATGAATGTTGAAAGGTGTATTTCAGAGGGGAAAGTTTTTGTTCCCAAAAAATCACTGAAAAGTCTTTCTGGATCTTCAGTATTCTGGATCTTCATTCATTGTTGTAACAAGCATAGCTGTTGTTGAATGACTTGCAGCTTTTGACCTCCCATATGGTTATTTTCACATTTCAGTATTTTCAGCCCACAGAAAATATGAACAACTACTGGAGAAACATTTTAGTTCAAATACAAAAACTCACTTTGAATATTTATGAAAGTTCTTGCTGATACACAGATGCAGTTTATTCAGTTGGTCCTTCCTCTTATAATCTCAGGCTGTGTTCTAGCATTCTAGATTTTAATATCTCTGTAGTCTTCAACTTTAGCAAAAACAATGACGTAAAACTCCAAGTACTGCATTTATCAGTTTGAGAGGTGAATTGCCAGCTCTCAAATTAACTCTTGGATCTATGTGTTCTTTGACAGCCTCTGATCCCACACTGCCTTTGCCTGACCATAGAGTTCTGGTTAGTTTGTGGTTGCAGAGAAGTCAATCTGTTTATCTCCAAGATAGACAAAAAATCCAAATAGAGTTGATTCTCTTTCACAGTAGTGCTTTAGTCCTTTTAAAGTAATGGTCCCAAGCATAGTTCTCATTAAAGAAACTGGTTTGCAATTTAAGTAATTCATTCTTCTGTGCAAGATTCTAGGATTACTTTCTTCAAAAGATACAAAACTTTTCTTATGCCTGGAATGAGCATCTCCCTTTAGTGCGTGTTTAACTGTTAATCTGTCACTCACCAGTAAGAGAGCACAGATCCTCTTAATATGCTCTTTTACAAGACTGCTGTTACCCTGAGGCCTCAACCCAGTACCTCACCGAGATAATCAGGGTATCTTTCTGGTTCATCAGTTAAGCTGTCAACTATTTGTTTTCCTAGTTCATTTTTTTCCTGGTCAGTGACCATTTTTGCATGTTGAATGAAACTAGCCACTGCCTTAGTACTAACAGCTATCTGAAAAAAGGTTGTAGAAAGGTAAGGTTGACCTTTTCTTCCAGAGTTAGCAACAGGACAAGAGGAAATGGCCTCCATCTGCTCCACTGAGGTTCATGTTGGACATCAGGAAGAATTTCTTAATGGAAAGGGTTGTTAAACATTGGAATGCATTGCCCACGGAGGTGGTGGAGTCACGGCCCCTGGAGGTGTTCAAGGAATATGTTCAAGGATGTGGCACTTAGTGGTGTGGTTTAGTTGACATGGTGATGTTAGATCAAAGGTTGAACTCAATGATTTTGGAGGTCTTTTCCAACCTTAATGATCTATGATTCTACAAAAATAGCATTTGCAAAATGATCTGCAATGCCTTATTATTCCATTTTTCCATTTGAAGAACACATAAGTTAAAAAGGTAGAAATTTGAAAGACATTAAGTATAGTTTAAATATTAATTTTGTGCAAAGATTACACCTTACATACTTTTTATTCCTTGCTTTACCATTTTAGTTTTTCATCATGCAGTGCTGTCTTGAAAGAGTAAAAATTAATTAATTTGGAGCTAGATTGATTAGTTTTGAGAGTGAAACATATAAAGTATCTTGGTTTTGATAATTACTGAAACCATTGCAGCCAGCTTGAATATTGGATTGTACTTCAGCCATCTGCAGAATAATCCAAATTTAATACTATGTTCCTTCACAGTGCTGACTCTTTTAAATCAACCTGTATGAACTGTAATGCAATAGCACACAGACTTGAAGAAAATAAAAAGGGATTTAATACCCTCTTTCAAATTGCTTATGTTGGCCAAAAATTGGTTGTTTTCTTCCCTGGGAGGATATTACTTATATACTTCTGTTCATAGTCTGGCTTTGAAGGAAACTGTGGGTGAGAGATTTGATTTCATCTTCAGTGTATGTGAAATCACTTACACAGCATTTGTACTTTCTGTCCTTAGCACTTTGTCCAGCTTTCAGCAGACACTGAGAATTCACACCACACCACTGCATCAAGCTTTAAATAACTTGTCAGCAAAAGTAATAAAGCAAGATCAATGAAATTACATTGTATTAAATCCAAAATAGCTAATTTTTGCATCATTAGAACATGTGTAACCTTGAGTAACAAACTGAGAAAGAGAAGTTGTTTCTTGATTGCTTCCTAATAAGCGATTGTTTCCACATTCCTCTCAATTTTGTAGAGTTGTAATGAGTAAAGGCAATACAACCTTTTTTTAATCCTTATAAAAATGAGAAGCTTTTATGTCTAATTTGAGAAACTTTGTTTTTGAAGACCTCTTCCAGTTTTGCACTGTGCCATGTTGCCTGAGAAATGCTTGTATTTACTTGTGTCATGGTGGTGATGCAATTTGGTTCACACTCAGCATTGGTGTGTCCTTGATTCACACACGTTGCCCTGGTTCAAGGCTTTGCTGGGTTGCCTTTGGCAAGGAAAAAATATCACCGCTTATTTGTAAAATGTGAGCATTGTAGCAAAAACTGTAGATATATTCCAGCTCGTAGAATATGGTAAAAATAGTAGGTGACTTTCTAATAATAAATAAATAAAAATAATAAAAGATACCTTACTTTACAAACAACCTTCTTCCCTGAGAACTCTGTCTTTGATCCTGCTTGGGACTAGATTGCTAGTTAACATTCCTCATTCCCGAGCGCTCGTGATTTTGCAGTCTTTCAGGAGCTGAGATTTGTGTGCAAGCCTCCAGTTGCTCGCTGCTGGAATCATTTGCCCACTGGAAGTCAGAGACATATATATACTCGCTGACAGCCACTAACACCCTTTTAGCAAGGAAAAAAAACTCAAACATTTTATCTTTGCTTGTCTGCCTAACAAAATCTGAATTAGTGATACTCTGAGTGACCGGTCTCAAACAAAAAGAACTAGTTTACAAATTAACTAATCTTGACATTTTGTAAATATTTAGGCAGATTTTTGGAAAGAGTGTTTTCACATCCATTCCATTGGTTTCATGTGGATCTGAGCTTCCTTAGATCTTTCCTGTTGCTATTATCCTATTATTATTATTATTGTTGTTGTTTTTATCCAGCCTCTTTTCTTGTGCCTCAGGGAAAACAATAGATACTTTCAGGTATTTCAGTGGTGAAGAAAGGCCTGTTCTGGTAAAACAGTGTGTTATCTCAGTATCTTTCTGAATCAGGTAGGTTCAAAAATTAATAATGCAAAAAGATGCCAGCTTCCTCCATTATAAAGTGGTGGAATAAATCCTTCTTAAAATGTTACTCATCTACATGACTACACCATATAAAATTCTTGTCAACTCTCTAGCTCAAATGTGGATGCAGATGACAACAACCCAGGTTTCTTCTTTGGGCAAAAGAGGTTTTATCTGGCTTTTAGAGGAGATCAAAGTGGTGGCTTCCTGAACAATTTGGATCATAGTTTAAGCTTCCTCTGAGTCCGCCTTACTTCGGACCCAGCATAAGATGTGTAACTGATTTGAACATAAAGGATTTGCAACTCTGTGTTGATTACATCAGCTGCAAGCAAGCTGTGAGAGAAGCTCTCTAAAACACTGTGCCTGGTGTTGAGCTGCTCTACTAAAGGAGGTTTTGACCATTGTATATCTAGATACAAATACACCTCAGTCTTCTTTCAGTGCTGTAGGCTCAGCTTCACTTTTCTAAGACACATAGCCAAGTTGCAATGTTTGCCATTTAAGCCCATAATCTTAAATTTTGTATCCCAATAGTAGGCTAATGTTGCACTTAATGTTTACATTTGGTTCTGTTAGTTTCCTAGAACTTGATTACTTTCTGAGTGCAACAATGAAAATATTTCACAACTGTAGTTATGTGACATCTTTGTCATGTGTGATGCATAAAAATGAATGCAGCTGTGATGAAATCTGGTGAACATGTGAGATCAGAAAAGCTTGGAGGCATTTCTTCTTACTGCTAGGCTTTCTGTTTCTTCAGCAGAGGTTATCTATGAGTACAAGCATAAGAAGAAAAGTGAATTCCTTACCATTCAAGGTGAATGTAAGACTATTGTATCCATCTTCATGTGAGCTATCTTTAGAATGAAAGTGTGAACTCGTCTTCATGGTTTTTGAAGAATTGCATGCTAGCCCCAGTGGAAAGAAATTAAACAGAGCTGCAACTCCCTAGTTTTCTTTGCAGTGTTCCTGAATTTAATTCTTTTTAATATCATAAGTTCTGTGCCCAATAAGGTGTACCAAAATGTGAAAGATAAGAATTTAATTTATTCTGAGAAATAAAGTTATAAAAGAAGTATAGTTCTGATGAAAGAAGAAAGTGTTATTCTGATGGTTGCAGACACTATACTGAATAAGCAATATGCAACAAATAGGGTGTAGGTGCTTTCCCACAGACTTTTTTTTTCAAACTTGATACAGTGAAATTTAACTGGAGAATAGTATATTCGTTTAATATTTTTAGTGAGGTTGCTTTTTCAGATAGCTTTCTACAGTGTTTGGAGTACAGTAGAATTTGTAAAATTAAGGGTAAGATAAAACTTGAAAATAGCAATTTTTAGAACTTCTGTTCTTTAGATTACTCAGTGACATTCTTTGTGTGGGGAAAGTGAATGAAAGTTATAATTTTTAAACACATGTTTTCTTGGAGATACTGTATTTGGAAATTATACCTGCATGTTTTGCTATTGCGTACTGAAAATAAAATGACGCATTTGTGTGGATGGATGCCTTATGCTGTTAGTGACTGAATCCATGTGGAGTTTTGCGAGGAATCAATAATAAACTTGTGCCGTGTATATTATTGTCTTTAAAGAAGAGGAGGGCATGTGAGGGTATATACAAAATACAGAACACTCATAGAAGGAAGTCAGCCTTTCAGTAGATCTTCTATGAGCCATTTTCTGTACATGCAACATACAGGGAAGTATCAGTACAAAAGGCATGCTTTTAAATATACATTGTGATACGCATGCACTGATACACATTTGTCACCCATTTCCTCAAAAAGCGTGTTTGTCCACTGTGGTGTTTTTGTAAAAGTGTGTTTAACATAATCTTTATCACAACCCTCATCGCTAGATTTCTGGTTTTGAGAGGTTTTCCCTGCAAAAGTATTGTTAAAAGGCCAGCCAGCCTAATGATGTTACTTACGGGAATGTGAATTCCGAGACATAGAAGGCAAAGGAACCCTTGCCTGCATACAGCTGTTGGGGAAAGAAAATGCTTTTCTGTCTCTTTTTCATTTAGCGAAATGGTATTTACTCTGACTAAGTGTACTGAGATGCAAACTGCAGCTTTGAGTTTTTTCCCAGATAATTCTCTGTTTTAAAAGTATCTTTCTTACCTTCTATGAAGAAAGGGACGTGCCTGCCTCTAATGCTCTGTGGTCCTCCCAGGCTGTGAGATCTTTTTCGTAGTTGTGTCCCATTTCTTCTCTGTAATTTTGCACTGGTTCATCTAGCCATGGATATTTTCATGAGAGTGGAGAGAAACAGGAAGAAATGGTAATGACTGACAGTTCTTGTTGCTGGTTGGAAGTATGTCAGATCTTATTCCAAATGCCTGCAGTCTGTTTGCTTACTACCAGACTGGGCAATAAATTTGTTCTTGCCACTTTCCATGAAAACATGCTTAAATGATCCTGTGTCTGCTGGAGTGAGATTAGAAATTATCTGTATGTATCCCCAAACCATCAATTTCCAGTAACACATTGATTAGATCTCAGAAATCAACAAAGAGCTTTGGTTAGGGAACTTACTAATAGATTGCAAAGGGAGGGAAAGGCGTCCTTAATGTTGCAGATTTTGATCTCTATAAGTCCACAGGGAATTTGAAGTTCTTGAGCTTATATGAAAAAGAAATTCGATTTTTAAAGGTATACCATAGTGTATGTTCCAACTAAATGTTAACATATCAATCAGGAAAAGAGGAGATTAAAATGAAAGATGTTCCATTTTATAACAGTTGCATGCTGAGACTTGAAAACACATGTAATTCAGTCGTAAGACAATTTTTTTTTTCTCTACAAAAATAATTATTTTGTATTTCAAATAGAAATAAGTTTGGAACAAAGATGAAGTTTGAAGATCACATTTTTTGATGATGTGAAAGAAGTTTAATTAAGAATATATGTCTATATTTAACTCCCTGTGTTTTGCTGAATTCCTGAACTGAATTACATCCATCTACAGCTGTAAGAATAAGAAGAAGTTTTAACTGCTGTCTTTTATGTGCAGAGAGTTAAGGAACAGGTGTGCTTTTAGGAGTTGCTGGTTTTTTTTTTTGTAGTGCGTTTGTTCCCCTAACATTTCATCTTACTGACCAGGCAGCTCACACTTTCTGATAAATTCAGTGAGACACAAAAGGAAAAAGGGTTATAAGTGCCTAAGGGAATGCATGGATCTCCAGGGTCCAAGGAAATTTAAAGGAAGTCTGAATTGATGTACCATGGAAACTGATGGGTCCAGAAGGAAATGTAGACTACTAAGAATCAGCTGGCATCTGTTATTGAATGTATTTTAATTTGTCCATTAGCTGATTAGTTTAGTTATCCATATCATCCCATTGTATCTGAAATTTCAAGAATATCTAATAGAAATAAATTGGAGAATAGGTAACAAATGTGGAAATACGCTTTTCTCAAACCTAATTGAGATGTGGCTCAAGGCAGTATTAAAGGTTGTATTACAATATGAAGATTGGGAAATGTGTTGCTTCACTTAGTTATTATTAACAAACTTCACTGAATATACTGTGATTTTTTACATGTGCTCAGTCATAGAACATTACCATTATCGGTAGACATTTAGATATATAAGGCAGCTTGTCCCTCCATCTGTTTGCTTCGGAGTACTTGGCATTTATTTTTCAACATCGTTGAAGTAGTTACAACTTTGCAATTGAGAGCTATTACAGCAATATCAGTTTTTCGTATTCAAGTTAGCTTTAAACCCAGAAGTTTGCCTTTTATTTTTAACTTCTAGGACATTACTTTATTCTGATGCATGGGGTGGGGGAGTTAAATGTGTGGCATACAGCTGTGTAGTATGTAGTATGCAAAACTCTGTCATTAGTAATGAAGCTTTTTGCAGTAATACGTAGAAATATCTAGAGCACTGTATTAAAAAAAAAAAGGAGCAACAAACAACCACAAGCAAACAAATGTCTTCACCATAAAACAAAACAAAAGTAAGCAAACAAAACCCCCAAAGCAAAAGTGAATCCTTTGCTTATAACCAAGAATTTGCCTCTGCTTTCTGAAATATTTTAAAGAGACATTTTTGGTTTCCACAGAAACATTTTGCAGCAAGAAGGTATTCATGTTTGAAATAGTTAGCTGAGGCAGTGGGAAATTGGAGACTCTTATGCAGCTTGTATACTTGTATCTTCATCATTTTATGTGGATGATCATGCTCAGCTAGAAATTTGCCTCATTGTTTGCTGGTGGTTGTAAGCTAAGTCTATATTAAATGACTGTGAGTATTTTGTAGAATTAGCTGTACATTCAGAATGGCTGTTTTTGAGAGGAGAGCCTGTTAATATTGATGGGGAACACAAAGCTTTTATATTAATTTTCCTTTTCTGTCTTTCTCCTCTTCCCTGCCCCCTCTCCCACGCCCCAAACAAAATTTGGTTTTAGAGACTGATGAAGATGTTATGTTTTTAAAATTATACCAGACAGTAAGTGAGAAGATAGTTAAGGGAAGAAAACAACCCTAATCTTTTAAACTTATTAGAATTTCACAGCTCTCAGGAGGCTGTAAATTGTAAATTGATACAGCCCTGGGGTGAGAGAAGAGGTGGAATGAAATGAGATTCCATCTAGATGTATAAAGGCAAAATGGCACTAAAATTTAATGTTAACACTTAAAAGACATTCACTAGTGATACATGGCTATTACATTTCAGAAAATTTATTACAATATTCTTTGCAATGAATTCAGAGTGATGGAAAGATTTGTCTCAGGTGACACCTGCAATTCGCACAGACCTTTCCAGTGGTGAATGCAATGCTTTGTCATGTTTTACAGAAGATGAACACATTGAATTTAACAGCAACTTTATTTAGCTGAAGATGCTGCACATGCTCTTTAGCTGTGTTTATTGAGCATATCGTTCCAATGCAGTCCTTACCACCCTTCATCGGTATTGTATCAGACAAAAAGCCTGTCTCCATGTTTTCAAAGCAGCCCAAAGAATGGATGTTTAGTACTTTAGAGGTTTCTTTGTCTTCATAAGAATAATAGCTTCAACTATGTTTCTCTGACACTATGAAGCTGTAACCCTCAAGGCTAAAACTCTTAAAAGAATTTACACTGCCACAGCAACAAAATTTGGGATGTAATTAGAAAAAATATTGGAGCTACAGAGTGTGACAATGGGAATGAATTCCATTTAGTTTTGTGGTTACTCGATAGAGTTTTCTTTCACATGAAGATGATAAGAGCAAAGAGAAAATGAGATGCCAGAAATGAGAGAAAGAGTAGTGTGAAGGTGAGAAACGAGAAGAAATTTATCAGGAAAAAAGAAAGGAGAATGATACACTTGATAAAAAGAAGAAACAAGTTAGACATCCAGCAAATTGCTCTCTTCTTATTTATGTCTGGGAAACACATACTAGGTCAGAGGCAACATCTAAAAACCTGTATGTGCAGATAAAGGAAGTCAGCTTCTCTGCGTTTTTCGTAAATAGGTAGAGACTCTGTCTGCACATGGTGACATTTAATTAAGTAAGCTGAAAGTGATTTTTTTTTTATCCTATGTTTTAGTTGCAGTTGAAATATTGTGGTTTGTAATTTTGTATACTTATCTGAGTAAGGTTCCATCAAGTAAATTAGGAGTTTGCCTCTTTGAGGGCTTAAGCAATATTCTATCTATATAGTAATTTTAAGACTATTTTACTGAATAATTAAAAAACTGGATGGTAACCTAATCCTGTGGCACATAGTTTTAATTATAGTTGTTTATGTTCACACAGAATAAAGCAAATAAATGAATAATGGATATCTCAGCTGAAAATGGGGTGCCATCACCCTACTGAGATGTAGCTGCTTCTTGTAGGGATCTAGTTATGATACGATGTTTTTGTAGTCTATATAGGACTCCTGACCACATAACAATGATAATTTGTCAATTCCATAAGGAACTCATGCTAGTGAGAAAGTTAATATTGTAAAAATAACATTTTTAACTGGTGCCACACTTCTGCATGTTTGTTGGGTGTCTTTTTGGTGACACTGCTCTCTGCTGAATTGACATTGTAGGTGCACCAGGTTTTTACACATAGAAACAATTGTATTTTAGCAGACAATTAAGTGCAGATAAACAACATATTTCATGTGAGACTGTTGTATCCTCTCTCCCACTGACACTCTCATTCCTAGCCTGGCATGGCACACTTTCTTTTAGATCCCCACTGTCATTTGCCTGACACAATCCAAGATAAATTTTGTCTTAGTTATCAGACTACAATTATTAAATAATAATGGGAGGAGAGATCTCATCCTATTCGTTAACCATAGTGATTTTTTTTAGTGTAAAAAGACTCTGAATTAAAAGGTCCACACTTTTTTTTCATTTGCATACCCTATTTTTAACTAAGATAGTAATGTAGTTAGAGGAAAATATGAAAGACAAGCTTTTCAATTTCTTTTGTGTGTGTGTCAGAGAGAGAAGTTGATCATGCTTCCTGATCAGAAGTAGTACCAGAAGATGCCTGTCTTGTATTCAGACAAATAGCTCAGAGAAATGAGATCTGGTGGTCAGGGGTCTTCCTGTGCCCCTCTCTGGAGGCATTGCTAAACTGTCAGATCAAAATCCAGCAGACTCTTCCACCACAAAGTATGCAAGATATGACCCTGACTATTAATTGTGACTGATAAACTTTTAAGATATATGATATCTGCCTTCTGTTCTGAACCTCCTCTTTGCAGTTTTGCTTCTTTCTATTCAAGCACCAAAATCCTTCTAGAAAGGCAAATGCCAAAAAAACCTGCCAGCTGAAATGGTAGATCCCCTTGCTATTAGTGTATTTGTCTTCTTTCCTCTACCCGCTTTCTTTTCTGAAGAAACCTTCTTGTTTGCTTTCTTTTTGTTTCTTAGCTGTTAGAAAGCCTTTAAAAATGCTTTTACTTCCCTGTCACAGCATTATGCTCTTTGGTGGGAGGACCAGCTGGAGTCATGGCAAAGAGAACTGCTGTCCTGGTAGTTTTATTTTGTATTCACCATACGATTCACAGAATTGCATTGTTCCTTCCCAGAGGGAGAAGATTGGTCTCTCATGCAAATCATTGGTCCTTTTCTAGGCTTTTGTAGCCTTCCCAAAATTGTTGGAAGGGGTCCTTCTTTCTGCAGAGCAAGAAGGAGGAATTGCACCAGACAGGCTGGCCCCAGTCATTTTATCCCTTTCCTGTGTCTCTTAGAGCTCCTTTTGAGGCACAGGCACCAAGCAGTACCTATACTGTGTTCCCAGGGCTTCTGTGGGTCTTGTGCATTTGGTGTGCCAAATTC
>JAWWMO010000096.1:19930334-19946153 GCA_035047845.1 Dendrocincla fuliginosa | reverse complement strand
AGAATTAGTCTCAAGTATTGTCCTCTAAGTCAGGCCTGTGAAGCACAGCAGATTTATGCCTGCTCAAAGAAAACACAGGTTCCTCTGTTATTAATATGTAATGTCTGAAGATGAAATCACATCTGTACAGTGATCTATTTTGGTGGACCACGTGTGTTTAAATCCCAGCCTTGATCTTTTAAACTATTAAGTCTGCCATAAATATTTGATGATAAACAAGCTCATATAAAGAAAATGCAAAATATGAATAGAGGGAGAGCAAACATGTGATTCAATTTTTAATTACCAGCACCACTACATTCAAGTTCATCTTCTTGAAGAGGCAGAAAGTAACAAATTTCTTCCTCACTATAACCTAAATGATCAGCATTGCATTTGTTTGTATTTTTAAAGGGAAAGGATAAATCATCGTAGAAACATAACCAGGAAGCAAGAAACAAAGTAGAACAGTCTGGTTTTATTTACCATATGTAATCAAGAGCTTTTATTTCCCATTTCTCCTCCTTTTTTCTTTTTCTTCATTGCCTTTTTTTTTTTTTTTTTTTTTTTTTTTTACAACTGACATTAAGTTGTGAATCATATGTTAGGGGGAAGTGGAAATGAAGGGAAACTGGTGACATCACAATACTTTACAACTTTACAACAAATGAGAGTCTGAATTTGTTGCATCTACCAGTGTATAGCAAGGGTGGAAAGCAAAGGCACACATAGGTTCATGAACCCCTCAAAACAGAGGGTGGAAGGGAACCAGGGTTGGGAAAGGATGAAAACAGAAGACCTACCAAGTACAAAATGCACATTTCAAGGTCAACCCAGTAACTGTGGTGTACATTGCAAAGGCAGATCGCTGCACAAGCTGTTGCTGTGATTATTCATCTCTACATTTTGGGAGAATGCTTTGAGGGGTAATATCAAGGGAACCTGCGCATTTGGTGCTTCAGGGGCTTGGAGCTTGGTAAAAAGGTTGTGAGTTGGTTATTTTAAAAAAAAATTACCTTGCTACCTACTGTTTTCAAAGGGTTTTCTGTTTGTTTTTATTAAAACAACAACATTGCTTTGGATACAGATCTATCTACTCCAGTCTGCATAGTTCACTACGGGTGAACAAAACTGTCTAATAAAACAAGCCATGATGAAATGAAAGAACATACAAGCACCCTTGTTACACACTTTGGTGTAGACCATCCAGACTTTATATATACCATCTATAAGCTAATGGACTTAAAATCTGTCTTTTTAACCATTCAGAAACAAAACCAAAACCCTGAAAAACAAATGGAAGTATAAAATTTTAAAAAACAAATTGAAACAGAAACAACCACCTTACTCAAACATACTGTTCAGTAGATATATATATATATATATAAAAAGCTTAGAAGCGATCCCCATCATTTTTCTACAGTATGTTGACACAGTTATTGTAACAGATTAAAAACACAACTATGTTTTTGCATAAACTGAAAGACTGGAAAGGAACTTACACGCCTGTGCGCGCGCGCACACACACACACACACACACCTGTGCGCGCGCACACTCCCACACTAGCTACATGCACAGTCACACAAAAGAAACAAAGGAAAAAAACCCCGCGTTTTTCCCCAAAGAAGTATATGCAGCATCCTTCTGGAGCAGCAGGTAGCTTCAGCAGGAGCCTGCCTGCCTGTCCTAGCTCCATGTGCCCTGCAGGCTGCAGGATGTGCGGCTGGGCTTTATGCAGGGCTTAGCCCCTCTCACCAGTGCTTGTCCCCAGCCAGGGGACATACTGGCTCCATGGACATCATTAATCATTTCCCTGCTGCCCAGTGAGAATGATTTCCATGCTGTAAAAAGGGAAGCGGGAGGTGGGGGAAGGCAGAACCCCCAGCATGGTGCCTTGGGAGCATCACCACTTGTGGGTGGTTTTGAGAGAGGAGTTGGCACAGCTAGGAAGTCAAATTGAAGTGGAGGGTATGGTGCTAGCCTAATTTCTTTAGGGATGTGGGGTTATGACAATAACCACCATGTTCTTCTTTCAATGTCTTTACTCCAGTTTTTGAAGGGGCTTGGAGGAAGAAGGATCAATAAATATTTGCATTACTCAAAGGGGAAAAAGAAAAAGGTTTTACATACTACAGCTCACAAATATACACAACTGAGGGTGTAAGGCACAAATTTACATGTGGAAGAAAACAGGCTATTCACAGATATATTCCCACGAAAAACCCGTGTGATAAGACCATAATTTATGCATGGTAACAGCCGGCATATTAGCTAGTTCACACTGTTTGAGGATTTTGTTTGCCGTCTCACATGCAAGGTGAAATGAGATGGCACATCACAAGCTGGTGCCTTCACAGAAAGTATTAGCTACTGACAAAGCCATGTTGATAGCAATGGTGCACAGATGTGCAGCTTTTAAGTTTCTCTTGCAGTTGCTTTAGAAGTTATGAACTTGCAGTATTTGTTGCTGTCTTAGGTCAGAGGCCCAGCCAGCTAATTAGCTGAGAGACTTAAATAGATATCCCCTTTTTTTTTTTCAGCTAACCAGGCAGTCCAGGCACAAAGTTCAGAATTCCAGCTCCAACTTATCTAACTCATTGAATTTCTTGGAAAAATAAAAGAGTTCTAATTACTCCAGTTAATGGGTTTCACGTTAAATAGGTGTAACTTTCAAGGTATTTCTCTGAAAAGCTGCTCACAGCAAGATATGCAGGTCAGTTCTTTAGGAAAAACAAAAGATGAACAATAAATAAGAGGAGTTACTTGTGTTAACAGTCACATGTTATTTATTAAAAGAGAAGGGTAGCGGAAATCTATGACATAGCTTGCCCAACCCGGCATTTAACTGCTGTGACCAAATGGTTGTAACACTGATGGGCATCATTTCACAGTACCTGCAAGTAGTAAACTTCTGCCATTGTTAAGTCAGAGTTAGCTTTATCAATTGATTTTTTTTTTTCATTTGTTAGTTTTATTACATTTGTTTTGCTTTTCAGAGCATTCTTTCCCAGTTCAGAAATGCACTGTGCAGCTGGGGCGAGGGGGTGAAATGTCACAGTCATCTTTCACCTGTGTGCTTTTGGCTCAATGTTTGCGATGGAGGGTTAGTCTTTTGAGCAAAGAACTGGCAGGTTGTGGGGGTGAGTCCTGCAATTGCAAACCTTCAACCATGGGTCATATGGCTCGGGTTTAAAAAAATATTCCACTTTTCCCAGAGAGCAGAAATCCAACACATCTTCAGCTTGCAACAACCGTCTTCTCAGAGGAGCGAGTGGTAGCAGTTGCAGAACACTGGCTTTCAAGGGCAACCTCTGCTGAATTGCCATCCTCGCCCCGCTCCCCCCCACTCCGATTATGTACACGCATCGTTCGGCTTCATGGATGTGGAAAGTGGAGCAAAGGAAGGTTTGGGAGGTACGTCTGGCTTTAGCGAGGGCGTGCGTTTCAAACCTGACCTCGTCAGTGAGTTGTAGGTGGTGAGACTTGGCTGCCGAGATACAGTCACAGCCTGTGCCTGAGCAGCGTGGACTTGTATGGAGTCCACGCGCTGCGGAGCTGGTGGAGGGTTGTCACCCCGGCCGAAGCTCTGATTGCGGGAAAGGTGGGACGAGTTGGAGGAGTTAGTGTTGTTTCTTTTGAGGGTTGATGCCTGGTGACTTCTCGTGAGCGAGTTTGTAGGGTAGCTTCTCTTGTAGTCCACGTTGTAAGCAGAAGAGTGCATCTCCAGCCGCTTGCTCAGGCCGCTCTGTGACAGCGAGGCACCCGGGGGCCCGAGCGAAGCTTCCCGCTGGGGTACTTTTGGTGGCATGCTGTCGAGATTTTCCACCAGATTAACCCCATGGCTGGGGCTTTTGCTACTGAGGTGGTCCTTGATAGTTTTGTACTCAAGGGTGGCGTTCTGGTCCTCCACAGATATCTGAGCCCCATCGCTCATTTTTGGCTGGTCAACATACTCATGCTGGTAGCCTTGCTGGGCTATGGGCAGGACCACAACACTGGGGATGTGGCTGGGAGAAGCCCTGAGCGGCAGGTCAGTTGGGATCACTGGTGAAGCCATTGGGGGGATATCTTTTGTGCAGGCATTGATGAGATTCTGGTTTCTCTCCCATTCCCTGCTCCCTCGGCTGGGCTTTCTCTTCTGTTGCAGGGTTGGGGTGGACTCAGGGGTTGGCAGGGCAGCCAGGTCCAGATGGTGTTGGTCAGCTTTGATTAGCATCTTGGCAGTGCTGCCTGG
Organism: Dendrocincla fuliginosa; assembly: GCA_035047845.1. NCBI lineage: Eukaryota > Metazoa > Chordata > Aves > Passeriformes > Dendrocolaptidae > Dendrocincla > Dendrocincla fuliginosa. The sequence goes on along the minus strand of JAWWMO010000096.1, from coordinate 19,941,939 downwards.
GGTAGCCAGCTTGCCATTGTGCATCAGAGGTGTGAGGATAGCTTCAGGCTTTGGCTCCTTGGACTGAGCATCCCCAAAGAGGCCACTGAGCTTGGTAACGCTGCTCATGGAGCCACGGCGGGAGTGGGTCAGCTCCTTCTCCTTTCTCTGCACGACAGCCATATCTCTGCGGCGATGGTCGCAGATGCAGTACACTATGATTCCCGAAAAGACGGCCCCCATGACAAAAGCAAGAATAACAGCAATGGCCAACAGGGTGACTGGCACCAGCTGATCGTGACCCTTCAGGTAACTCTCGCGAATCACTCCTGCAATAAACAGCATACAGTGGTTAAACAAACTAAGGACAAAGAAAGAGAAGGGAGGTGGGAGAACCTGCTTATCATTAACTATTCAAAGGCATGCCTCTGGGATGTTGGTTTGTGTTTTGCAAGGTCATTTGGTTTATCAGGTTACCCAAATTTGGAGACATACTGTACCTGCCAGCTACATCTTGCGCATGCAGCCTTGAGTTTTCAGTACAGCTTTCAGATCTGGAGCTGGAGACTACAAAGGTCAGGAGGGGAGAGGGCAAGTGCAATTGGTTTGAAATCCTAACCCTGGGCAACGCACACTAACTTCAGCAGATCAGAGCTATTACCTCTCCTCTGACATATTGCTCATTCCTCACCTCCCTCTTTTCTCTTATCTCCTCATCTAATACGATCTTATTTTTACTACGGTAAGCCATTCACATTGAAAAACCTTTAAAAGGAGGAGAGAAGATGGAATCTCTCCAAATACCAGAGAAGTACGTCCCACATTGTTTAAGGCTTCTTTCTCTGCTCTTCATTCTGTTATCTTTGTCATGTATTTTTTAAGTCAGTGTCACATGCCTGAGCTTCAGGAGGATGCTCAAATAACTATGAAAGATAGAGCACACTGCTGAAATTTACTGAGCCTGCTAGACAGTTGTCCTTGCTATTTTAATTTTAAAAGCTCTCTCCTTTCTGAACACATGAATAGGTTGACCTCCGTGCTGAAGCCTATGCTTTCTTGTCTGAAAGACCTGACTCATCTTGTGGTCCTGTGCTGTGGTCAGAGGTCATTGTCAAATCTTACTTGGCCCTCTGAGCCCCCACAGTCTGAGAAGGTGTCTTTGGCAGAGTGCATCTCCTCCATCTGAAGTCCCTAATGAAACACTAATGAATACCCTGAATTTCTGAAGAAAGTAGGGATTTTTTTCTGATATAGTTGGGCACCAAGCCAGCAGCACTAATGAAATGAAATACAAGTACAAAGCCTATAGTTTTTTCTCCCCCACCCACCATTTCTGGGTTTGTTCTTACTACTTAACAAGGAGCGGCCACAATCTAATATGTAACTGAAGGAACATCTCTACCACTTCCTCCTTCAGAGAGGGCCTAAGTTCCAGGGGATTAAAAGTTTCACATGCTCTAAAGAAATGTAATACTTGTCCTTATTATAGGAGAGACAGAAAGACAGAAACTGTACCTCCGAGGCTCTCCTGATACTTTATGAAGATACAAAACTTTCATGTTGTAAACCAACTTCTTCTAAAATAATGTTTTTTTCATGTATTTGGTACAGACGGTATTGGCAGCCCGGCAGCCCAGAATTAGAACCAAAATGCTCCTCAGCAAACTATGTTAAAAGAACATTGAAAAGTTGTCTACTTCACAGGAACTTTTGAGAAACATTCTGTCTATATATAGTACTGTTCCTATTTTTCTGTCCCAAATTAATTGCAGCATTTAGGTGAACAAGGGATATTTGCTTACAAGACAGGAACTTTATGTTTAAAAGCAAACCAGAGCTTGAAATCAAGCACCTGCATGTGCCATCACACCTGGTTGCCATAGATATTATGCTACAACAAAATAGAGGATTATGATTTCACAAGGTGAATAAATATCGAGAGTGGGTGATCACCTAAGAAAATAAGATCCGGCATTCATATAAATGTCTTAATAATAAAAATGTAAGGGCAGGAAAGTAAATATCAGAAAACAATATATAATTAGAAACAATCTTCAAATTATGTGTTTCTAGGAGACCCCTCTTTTAAAGCCCAGCAGCCTCTTAAGAGGCAGATTTTTCTATTCTTTGTCATCAGCACTTAACAAGCCGCAGTAAAACCTAGCTCTGTAATTTAAATCCATGTAAAGAATTGCTGTATGTTGAAGCACAGTCTAGTGTTTACAGCACAGTCAGCAAGAACTGTATTTCACTGCAGAGGTGTTGGTCGCCTGTGGACCTTCACCTGCTGATATTTACATGCTAGACTCTGCAGCATTTTGTGACCAAATTTATTCACACTTGTAAAACTGTTTGCAGTCATTAACTGCAGAATCAGACACAGATACAGATACTTTCAAAGCTTAATTTCATGGACACCTTTCATGCACAAACTTCTCAGACATGCCCCTTTGAGCACTGAAGTCCAATCTTTTTTGCATGAAAAAGACTCAAAATCCCCACTCAGTGTGCTGGAAATGCTACAACTTTTCTATTTTTTAATAGTTTTAATTAATCTTTTGATTAGTTGTTTTAATTAATCATAGATGCTGTTAGATCTTAAATCACTTTAAGCCAGCATTTAGCAAGAAGTTGTCATAAGCTACTTCTGTGGGAACATAGCTTGGGAAAAGTACTGAAACTGTAAGTTTTGTTAAAAGTTAGCCTTGATATGCTTCAATGAACAATGCCCAGGAGAGGAGAAAATATATTGTTGAATCTGGACTTCTGCAACCCAAGATTTATGAAGTACAAGGGCTTTTTGCAGAAATCAGCAGATAAAGAAGAAAGCTAACAAAGACTCAATATGTATGATGGAAAATCCCTTCCACGACAAAAAGATACTAAAAAGTCTGAAGATATGAACTAATTATCATAAAAAGAAAAAAAATAATAACCAAAAGAAAGTGGGATACTAATGAAAGAGAATTATGTAATTAAGAACCAATGAACATTAATTTCTTTGTTTGCTAAAAATGTATAAATAGGTACAAGAATTATGTATTGGGGTCTGTCTGGGAACTGAACTCTCTCAGTCTTACACACACACCTCTGGCCAAAAATAGAATAATGCCTTGCATTCTAACAGTAAAAACTGGTGTTAGAAAGTTTTATTCATCCTGACAATTTCAGAGTATTTGGCAGCAAGTGCCTACCTAATGCTGTAAGCACCTACAGTCAAAGCCATCAGGGAAAATTCATATCTTACTAACTTAATATTCTTCACTGAAAGGGTGATCAGTCATTGGAACAAGCTGTCCAGGAAAGTTGTGGAATTATCATCCCTGGAATTGTTCACAAGTCTGTGGATGTGCTGGTTGAAGACATGGTTTAGCAGAGATCATGGTGGCACTCGATGATCTAGGAGTTTTTTCCAATCTAAATGAGTCTATGATGCTACGTTTCTAATATTCTTTTACATATAGACTGTGAGGAAGAGGCTGGAGTGCAGCCCTGTGGAAAGGGAAATGGTGGTTTTGGTTGATGGTAAACTCAACACAAGTCAACAATGTGCCCTGGTGGATTAATGGGCCAACTGTTCCCATAAAAATATGGGAATGTGTCCAGAGACATAAGGTTTGTTTAGCTTAGAGAAGAGGAGGCCTCAGAATCACATAACATTCTGAGTTGGAAGGAACCCACATGGATCAATGAGTCCAACTCTTAAGTGAATGGCCCATACAGGGATCAAATCCATGAACTTGGTGATATTAGCACCATGTTCTATCCAACTGAACTAATTTCATGATCAACCACATTGTCACATTGCTATCTAGAACTTCCTCATGGTGGGGAGGGGGGAGGTAAGTGCTGTTCTCTCAGGTATCCAGTGATAGGATGCAAAGGGCCAGCTTAGAACTCAAGTTCATGCCTGATGTTTCGTACTGGCTAAGAGAAACTTCAAGTTCTACACTCTCAGCCTTCTGCATTAGGCTAAGTCCTACTCTGCAAGTGATGGCCTTAGACACAAGCCTGCATCACTACATACAAAAGGAACATGAAATCTTCAGTTTTAGATTGCCAACAAACATCAAATCATTAGCACTCATGTTACAAAATTACCACACAGTCCAGACTGAATGACCTGTTGTGTTCATGAAAGAGGTAGCTGGAATGACATTGTGCATGCTGCAGGCGTTTTATCTGCATAAATTTATGACAGTCTTAAAAAAAAAACCTGATTCCAGCTAATTCCTCCTGAATTCAAACCCTCCTGATTTTTATTATGTTTATTATGTTGCTCTAAGCAAGTGAATCTTCTCTGGACAAAGTATCATGTCAATGACAAAATTTGTTTTTATCAGGGATCACATCTATATGCCTTTAGTTATGCACGCAATCCCACTAACTTCAATGTAAATAAAATAAAATAGGCAAGATTTGACCCTGCATTAATGTTTATGGAATAGATAAAACTAAATAATGACAAAGTAGGAAAAATGCTCCTCATCCTACTATCATGATCACAGGGTGGTGGGGAGTGAGGGGATTGGAGTTTAATACAAAACAGGCTGATAATTGAGATTGTTGTCTATTGACATCTCAAGTCCCTAACATCAGTAGTAACTGCCTTCACAGACTGGAATGAATAAGCAGGTGTATAATCCCAAACAAGTCAGTTTGAAGCAAACAGATAGGACAGTGTTCGTGGCACTTTACAGACCACAAGGAATATGCTTTCACCTATCCTGCAGTTCTTAAAGAGCACAGTCCGCCCCACCTCAGTTCAGTATTGTTCATTTGCACTCATTATTCAAGAAATTAAAATGGATGGAGAAAATAATCGGAAAAATTTAGGGCCTACATTTTTTAAAAAGGAGTAAAGTATCGATTCCCATATTTGAGGAAACACCTGCTATTAAAAAATCTTACAGCTCTATGTTATGTGACATATTTTTAAGACATCATGTACTCCAAAACTGACTGGGCTGGCTGCATAAAATGCTATGGAACTAGACTGTAAAATATGTTTGATATAAATATCACCACATTATTTTTATCTTATTTAATAAAACTATTATTCTAAATTAAATACTTTTAAAACGTTATGTCTAGAACTTTCCTGTTTGCCATATACAATTTTAAAAAGTGAAAATATATTGCTTATTTCATTTTACGTGGTCTGGATGGCTCATCCATACTCCCAATGTTTTCTCTAGTGAAACTTCTATGGATAACAGGAAGCTTTTTTTGGAAAGGGGTAGTGTTGACAGAATCACTTGTCTTAACTCTGAAATCAGGAGATGTGTGGTGGTAAAGATAACAGTAAAACTGAAAACATTAAAAGACATGGAGGACATTAAATATTTGCACCTTCAAGGATCAGACCTGACATGTCACTAATGCAACAAACATGTTGACACTTACTGACTTCTCTTCCATGTAAGTCAAGCTTTCTTCCTTACAGATCACAACTGGGCTTATAAGTTCAGGGTCTTCCTACAAGTGATGCATTATTATTTCTAGCAACTAAAAGAGCCCATCCAGTCACCTGATATTCTCCCCTTTTCATGGCCATTCTGATTCTCATAGACAACCTGATCCTTCCTCTTCACTAACTTTCTGTAATTTCATCCTATGTCCTTTTGTCTGCATTTCCTAACCTCACCATTCATTTTCTCAGTCAGTATGCCTTGTACTGTAACAGTCTGGAACGTGCAAAATCACCTCTTCTTACTCACCTAATGAGAGAGAAGACCTGATATGGTATTGTATTGTTCTGTTATACATAATTCATTCCTTATTTCAGCAGATCTGGTGGGTAAGGTACACTGTTTTGGCTGGCTGGTTGGTTAAGAGGACATTTAGAAAAATGTTTCCAAACTTTCAAAATGATTCCATTCTGAAATGAGCTAGTATTTGGATAAATCACATGAACAGCATTATCTAGCTTGTTCACTAAAGATGGTTGGGGAAAAAGCAAGGAGACATTACATTTCATGCCAATAAAGCATATACTTTTTCTAAAGTTCTGGAAAATTTGAGAAGCAGACTTGTGGAATGTCTCTGGGTAAAAATGAGACAAAAAAGACCAGAGGTTACACAGTGATACAGATCTCCTGTATGCTAGATTATCATAAGCAGGAAGGTGAGGCTGCTTCTTTTCATCAATTAACAAAAGTATTCAAGGGCTAGGACTGTACATCAGCTAAAACCCAAAAAAACTAAACAAGTTAAAAAGCAAGATGTGAACAGTGCTGAAAATATTACTGTATGAAAATGCTGATGAAGCTATTCTGGGCATACTCTCCTTCTACTAATTCTAATCAAAAAGAAACTCCAAGAGCAGAAATGTAATTAGGATGAATAATCACAAAGGAATAGAGTTCATAATTCTCAAGAATACATTGCATGAGCATAACCAAATAAGAATACTGAATATCAACACAAAAAAGTTAAATAAAGGAGGATAGATAAGAAAAGACATGGAAACTTAATTATTTATTCCCTTTCCTGCTTCACTTTTCAACACAAATCCCCACTCTGATCTCTGATCAAAAATGTAACGAAGTCAGAGAATAAGTGTTGACCCTGATAGAGAAAAGAGGTAAAAATATTTAAATAATGTAGACATTTTCAAATTGTCTAAAAGAATCTGTCCCCAACACCTTAAGGAGACAGCTAAAGAATTTCTAGACATTGTACAGTATCTCGGACAACACTGGAGGTAAATATAAGCAAGAAGCTGGAAAAGGACAAGCATACTACCTGCCTTTGAGAAGAGCCAAAGGAAGGACCTAACAAAACACAGACCTGCCAGTGCAGTCTTAAAATGGGGATGATATTAGAACAAATGATAAAACAATCAATTTTATGAGCATCCAAAGGCTGATTAAGTAATTTAAAAAAAAGTCAAGGCAAATTTTCCAGTAATAAATTACATTAAATAGACAAACTTCCTTTCCTGACAAGACAAAAAGCTTCCTTTTCATGGGGAAAGAGTAAGTGTGACAGCCTTTGACTTCTATAAAGTCTTTGACTTATCTTCTCAGAAGTATATGAAAGTGAGCTAAAAACTGCTGAAAAGCTGCAGCTGAAAAGTACTGATCAGACGTCTACCTGGAAGGAGATCTGAAGTAAGGTATCTGCCTCAGGAGAACAGCAATTAACAGGCACCTGCAGAAAGGAGACCTCAACTCCAGAGGTCCAGCAAAAGAGCTGTGTCCTTTTATCATGCAGAGTATAAAAAGAAATATGTCATGATGAAGCCTAAACTTCCTTGTCTCACCTGTGATCCCTGTGTGACAAGAATGGCAGAGCATCAAGAAAAGCCCCATTCCTTTAAGTCTAAGTTCTTCCCAGTTTGAATAGCTTAATGTGAGGCTGTTTTAGTGATACAATAGTTTGGATGCTGTGCTCTTCCACAACCAAGCTGAAGTCGGTGAGGAAAACTCACAGGACAGACAACGATACCTGGTACCATCACTACAAATTCCACTGTGTGAATAACACCTACCTGTCATGAAAAATAACACCTTTCAGCTTGAGCCCCACAGCTAACTGCAGTATGGAGACAGAGACACCTTTGTCCCAGGACTGATTTACGGCTGCAAGAGGAGTACCCTGGACAATGGGAAGGCCGCATGCCATGTGCACCAGGATCACTCTGTGATCAGTTCTGCAGGGAGCTGTCATTGCCTAGCTTTCCAAAGTTGCCTGCAACAGTTGGTAAAGTAATAACCCAAAATGGTGGCGCACACAAAGGTGAAACACCAAAGTGGGAAATGAAGAATGATGTTTTGGGAGTGAAATGTGGGAATAACTACCAGGGAATAAGGTAATATTTATCTCTAGACCACTCAATAACATCAGTAAGGGAGTGAGTGTCATTACTGTCTTAAGCTTCACCTCTCCAGCTAAACAAGAATGAGCTCACTTCCATCTACAACACCTACGAAATCACTTGAGACTTTTCGCAGAACAAATCATTGTTCCAGAAAGGCAGAATGATTTCTTTACTGTTGCTATTTAAGGGGTTAATTTCATTTAATTGCAGTTAATTTCATTCTTCGGCGCAAACTTCTCTGTCTGACGTACATCTCCATCTCCTTAGGCTTACAAGAAACACTAGTAAAAACCCATTAAGAATGGAGGTTTTTATGGGCTTCAGAATATCTTTTTTAAATACCACTGAATAGATTTTCAACATGTGTCTCCAGGTGTTAGAACTATGTTTACAGGCAGTATCATGCTGCTAAACGACTATTTCAGACTGGAAAATCCCTGCAGGTATAAACAAGCTTTCTTCCTCCTTAACTAGCAATAAGAATATAAAAAAAGAAGGGAAAAAAAAAAAAGAAGAAAAATGCAGACAAATTTAGATTGGGCACCCAAATTTAAAGTGATAGAAAATTCAGGAATGACTGGAGTCAACTATGCGTTTCTGAGATCTTACCTCATATTTTTCTGAAGGAATAATTTCAAGATTTGACATAAACCAACTACACTATAAGCTCAATGTTTGCCACTTTAACGGAACTGCTTTGCTAAAAACAGTAAGTAAGCTTTTTCTTTTACCTTCTTTCTGGCTACAAGAACTCATTCTGCTGACTCAGGGCAATACTACTCAGTACCCATTTTTTTGGATTCTCAGTGTCACCAGCTAGAAAAAAACCCAGCTCAAACATTCCTAGTTAAAGCTGCTGGCAAATGGTTTTACCCCCTCCCATTGCAGTAAATCTGTATTGTTGACTTGTAAAGGTCTGCAGCTCTAAGTTTTGCATGACTGTGCTGAGAACAGCAATCCATCTCCCCTCAGATTCCACCCTAAGGCTTTCAAAACCAGTTGCCCGAGCTAGTGGTCTGAGGTGTCCAACAATGAAAAAGTGGATACCTGCACTTGGAGAGAATAATGAAATTGGTAAAGAAAAAACCTTCAGTTACAAGAGGCCTGGGGATCATTGGAGGTATAAGGAGAAATCATCGTTCAGAACTATGAAAACAAAATCAATATATAATGTGACTGAAGTAACACACAACAAAGCCTTGTAAAGTATCTATGCAATCAGATCAGCTACAGTGGCCTCTGTTCCTGGCCTTTTATCAGATCTATTTCAGAAACAATGCCTCCAGGATAGGTTCATCAATTGATCTCTAATAGTAGTTTTATTTCTCCTTTCAACTGGTTCAAATTATATCACTTCTCTCCACTTTTCATGAATAACTGCTAATGTGACTGTCTATAGAAAAAAGACGGATGTAACTTACAAAAGGAGGGGAGATGAACATGCCCATATGAGATAACTTGACTATTGTGGCAACCTTTTCATGATGGATTTCAATTATCTGGTTTTAGTTTGATTATGAGCATGTCATAGTGGCCACACAAAACCCACACCATGGCCTTATGAATTCACACATGTGAATTTTGAGAGATTAGAAACAATGGATTATTATAGATGGAAATTATAAGATCTAAACCAGAAAAGTCATGCTCAGACAACTCCTACTCCCACTGAAGTGAAGGCAAGGCAGACCTGAAAATACTGGAATAGCAAGCTCTTATAGCTTTTTAATGGTGTTACTTCTGAGCAGTATCTCTGTAACTAAACCAGTTTATTAAGTTTGCAGGTATGAGAGAAGAGTTGTTTGACACAACCTCCTGCATATATAATAAAATGACAAAAGTCATTACAGTCCTGAAGCCAGTCCAATTTTGTTTGTACCAGAGGCTATAAGCTCAGGGCCAGCTCCTGCACTAGAAAGCATTTGACAACCTTTGTCCCACTGGCAGGTGGTATGCAGTGGCTGATCATTTGAACTTTCCTGATTTCAGTACTTTTCTTCACCTCTCACCCTTTCCCAATGAGTGATGTTAATTTTAGATGTCTGTATGATGGAGAATGAGCAGACACAGCATGTCCTTTAAAAAAAAAAGGTAAAACACAGGCATTCACAGTAGTTAAAAAGAAGATGTATAAAATCCAAATGTCAAGGAAAATTAATTCTTTTATAGCTTGTCTCGGCAGAGACAAACTTTATGCTGCTTTGCATCTTAAAACACAAATTTCCTTTAAAGTCTGCAGCATTTCCTCTAGTGACGTAATAAAAGCTCAGTGTACATTCTGGGATCTTTCTACCGTGCCTGGGATGAGCTTAAACATATCCAGCTGCTCTTTATTAGCTTACTTCGAGGGATCTTTCACAGCTGGGTTAAAGCAGATTTACATATATTTGGCTGAATATGCATGATTTCAGAGCTCCAGAGAAGTTGTTGTAGCCTGCAAAGTGAATCAATCACTCATCTCCAGAATTCCCACTTCACTACATGGAGCTCCTCTGATGGCACAGAACAAATGCAGGGTGGATTTTGTTTTCATTTTTTTTTTTCCTTTTTCTTTTCCCGATGTGATCATTATGTATTCTGGGCAGTCCTGTGCCTTTCTGGAAGACGTTTTTAGGAACAGTGTCAAGGAAAGAGAAGCTGTTGCTGAGAAATTCTGTGGCTTTTCCTCTACTTTCATTCAGCCTGTTTTGAACTATGGCCTTTCTGCACAACAGGGAAAAATGCAGTTTGCAGAATGTCAACACAAGCAGCTCTGCTTAGCAGGCTGAAGCTCAAAGCAGCCTTATGGAAGAATTTGGATTAAATTTCAAATACTGCATATGACCTAACAGTGAAAATTCTTTCCTCATCAGTTCTGATCTTCTTTAAAGACACAAAAATATAAAAGCTAATTTTGAGCTACTAGTACAACTGAACACATCACAGTTGAACTAACAGAGGAATTATCTATTAAACATTCAAGACATTTAAATAATAAGACAGTACCCTATATTTCCTATTCCTGCAGGTCCCTGGAAATTATTATTAAACTGTTGAACAACTATGTGACCAAGCCAACAATGTTCATTCATGCACATAGACTGGATTTCTAAGGGACAGTCCTGCTCACAGCTGGGTTGCTGGTGCCTGTTAGGAACATGGCTGGAACCAGGTCTGCTTTTATACAGAGAAAGGATGAAACCTCTTCTGTCATTACAATGCCATCTTTGTGTATTGCATGACAGAAAGCAAACACTGTGGATTAACTCTTCGTTTTTGCTACACTAATGCACACAGCCAAAAGACCTGGCATAAGAAGTAAAACATGCCCCCACCAGTGACCAGTAAAAGACAAGACTTCTTCCAGAATACTGCAGGGCTGGTGATGTAGGCAAAAAATTGCTTGTGCATGTCTGATATTAGGTTTATAATTTCCATTTGTATTGCAGTCCCATAGTCTCATCTGCCTTTGAATACATTAACTGACTGAGGAATTGCGATGAGTTTGAAACACTGGCTGTAATAGTCAGCAAGACTCATTTCCCTGCTAGTTCTTCTTTGATATCTCACTACCCTTCAAATATAAATAACAGAACTCTTCTTTCCTCTGTTACATTAATTTGAAACCACAGTAGGTTCAATAAAGCAAGCATAGTCACTCCAGCCACATCCTGAGGTAAAAGACCTGGTGGACTGCTTGTCCTGGTGCTGGTATGATCTCTCTCTCAGTTAATTTTCTATCTCCAGTGGTGACTTTTTTCTTGCAGTTTTCTGTCTGTTAGACTTATAGTTCTCTGCCTTTTTTTTTTTTTTAACCTATAT
>JAWWMO010000096.1:19850571-19864433 GCA_035047845.1 Dendrocincla fuliginosa | reverse complement strand
GCTGACACTGACATCTGCTAGATTGTGGAGTACTGATTCCCACTGGACTTCAGAAAGACCTGTAGCTGCTCTACAGCTTGTACCCCACACCATCTCACAGGTGATGTTGCTTTACCTATCTAGAAACCTTCCAATTACATAGAATTGTATATATTTAATACTTTCATCCTCACGAAAGTACACATACTTAGATGAAGACTGAGTTAAATTCTGCTAACTTTATATGGGCTTTGGGAAAAGTCGCCCATATAATGGTAGGAAACAGAAATAATCACATGCAAACTTCCTATGAAATAAAATGTTATACTTAATCTTTACAAAGAAGAAATTCTTTTAGTTTCAATTCTTGCTTTCTTAGAGAAAGCAAATCAGATAGTCTTGATCATATTCCACACTGCATTTCTTCTTGTTAAAATTTTCCTGTGAGCAATTCAAAACAGAATTACTCTTCTGTGGTAAGCATCACTACACCAGCTTGAAGTAAAAGACATTGTTTGCACATGAATGACTCTGTATTCAACATGTGCTTGTGGAAAAGTCAGTTTTGCAGTGATCATATGACCATATACATTGAAAATTTCTGTTATCCTAAGCAACGGGACCAATAATGCCTAAAAAGTGTATTGTGATGGCTCAGTAAAAACAGGTTTTAGGAAGACTTCTCCCAATGACTTGCTGAAAGAAAGAGATCTGACAACATAATTTTAGGCATTTCTCCTCTTCTGATGAAAATATGTAACTTTGAAAGAAAGCACTTAACCTACAAAATCTTTACTGGAAGCTCTGAAGGACCCTGTTACCTGACACCTGCATTGCCTCAGGGTGGTCAGCAATAGCTTTTCCTAGACACCAGCAACAGAAGTACCTGAGACAAACAGCCCAGAGCTTCTCCATGCTCTCACAAAGATCTCAAAAGAGAGAAAGAACTTTAATTAGTTGACTTGCCAGTAAGCTTTCCATGTTGCACGTGAAGTCAGACACACATCCAGCCATGGAACAAATTTCAGTCTGAGAACATGCTGAAAAATAATTTATTAAAAAAATCCCAACACATGAATATTGAGTGTAATCTCATATATTTAAAGCACAGGAGAAAAAAAGGTGGGAATTCATTGATAATTTGCCTCCTTGAATACTGGTTCCTACCACAACATCTCTCATCCAATTACACCTAGAAAGCAATTTTCTTCCCTCAAAAAATTACCATACCTCTTTTTTCCTGGCATCCTTGAAAGTATTACTGTTCCAGGCAGGAAGAAACAACCTGCACAAGATCTGCACAGAGGAGCATGCAGACAGGAGGGGCATGCTTCCTTTCTGAATCCTAAGGAGCTCCCCACAATCCCTTCCCTTCCCAGCACTTACATATAGGGTCTCTCTCTCATGAAATGAGTTGGCTTTCCTCACGCAATAACAGATTTGGCTTTCCTTACACCAGAATAGATTACTGCCCTTATTCACACAAACCCTTACGTTCCTCAAAAGCTGAGAACATTATTTCTGCTGCAAGCTCATGCGGACAGATTGTATCTTCCCTCCTTTTTTGGATGGCTTAAAGAAGATTGCTAATGCTTCCCATAAATAAAACACAGCACTTGATGGTCAAACGATGACTAAAATTGGAATGTATCTTTTAATGTACATATTAACAAAGCTGACTTGTAACTTAATTTCTCTTAGCTGAATGCAGATAAGCTCTGAAGGCAGGTGTTATACAGTAAAACCAGGACAATGAGATGTGGTCAGTTTCTCTCAGGAGCTGGACAATGAAAAAGATGGTGAGCAAGCCCACCTGGCATATTCCTTCTTTTTCCGTCATGGAGACAGATCAACCGTCACGCTCTTTCTCAGTCAAGAGCCAGGCACCCTCCTTTTCCCTGACCTGCCAAGGATAACTGTTTCCCTCTGCCAGGAAAAAAGCATGTTGCCCTCTTGTGTGTTCCCCAGGGGCAGGACACAGTCATCCAGAAGAATTTTGCCTGACTGGAAACGCAAATGAGGACAGAAATCTTTTCAGCACAACTTACACTTCAGTCTCTTCACTTGCTAGGCACGCTTAGAAGTGCACAAGGTCAAACATATTAGGACAAAAATGCTAAGCCATTAGGACCCTGTAGGGTCCTCCTGCCTAGTTCTCAAGTATGTACCGTGTGAACCAACATGCATGAAATATCAAAAAACTTTCATTTCCAATATGCTGCTTTTAAGGTATTTAAGATGTAAACATAGACAAAAGGTATGCTCTCTTTTATGACAAGCCTGAATAAAGCAGCTCTAATTAGTAACACCAGATATGGCATCAGAGATAAGACAGTGTTCAATGCAAGCATAAGAAACCGCTCTGAGCTTATTTAGCAGCAAGTAGACTTCCACCCTTCCTTCTTCTTATAATGTTTCCTCTTCGACTCTGCAAATCTATACAATAGATGAATTGATGATTTCCTACAATAGCAATTTGATTACTGCTTGCTGCTTTGTCAGAAACCAACCACACATCATTTACAGTAAAGCAGTGTCCTGAATCAGCTGAACAAAGTAGTGCACTGCAGAGTCCTGTCAACACTGTATCTTCTATTGCTGGCTGGACTCTCCTGTATGCTAGAAGATTGTAACCTACTTTCTGTCTGCCTTTGTTGCAAAAATAAAGTTTGGACTACAACACATATGGCAAAATACTCTTTGGGATTAAAACAGTGTTACCAAGAGAAAGAAAAAATAAGTATCTTCACCAGCAGAAGATACTACTGTAGTAGTGGAGCTTCTTTGGGTTACTCTTTCCTAAACTTTTGCTTTACTCCAAGAATACTACATGCTGTGCAATTTTTATTACAAAAGGCATTGTCTCAAAGAGTTTAGAATCCAGAGAGGCAACACACACATATGTGGATAGAAGAGGGTTTTTTTTATTTTATTTTTTGCAGGTACCAGAAAAACTGTTCTCACCTGCAATTCTCATGATTCAAATAAATAAGTGGCCCTGTTCTTTCTCTAAAGCAAACAACTGAGTTACTAAACTGCAAAAATACTGCCAGCATTTCTACAGCATAACAGCATCCAGAACTGACTTCCAACATCCCTAACTGTTCAGATCAACATTTTGGTCTTGAACAAATACATTCACCTGCTGACCTCCATCCTAGTACCAGCTCCTTAAAAACTGAATCATGCACACATGCACACATATGGGATGCATTCCCCAAGATAAAGGAGTTATTGCCTGCAGTTTCTCTTTCAGTAGAGACGTGGCTTTGGAGGACAGTTTTGCAGTTCAAGGAGCACAAACATGATGATTAATTTCACTGAAAATATTCAAGTCATAATCATGCATTTGTTTAGTTTTCCCATCATTACCAACTGATCAGCCAGAGCTACTTTTTTTTTAGTTATATGTACACAGGTCACATAAATAATAAGAGTTCTTATCAAATCTTTTTCCTAAACAGCAGATCTTAGAAACACTAACATTTGAGAAACCTTGTCCAGGGTCTGGGAACAGACTGCAGAATTAACCGTTCAGTCTTGGCTCAATACCAAGAGAAATGATGAGCCATGTATTTCGGTTGTCTTATGAAAGATTTCCATCATTCTGTCTAATCAATCAAGCTAAATTATGCTTAATTATTAGACTCCAGCATCTGGTTTTAACCAGTATAATCTAATCATTACAACAAATCCACATTTAAAAGTAAACCTCAGATACAATGTCTTGAACAAACTGAAGGTTTAACATGAAACAGTTACCAAATTATACAACTAAAAGAATATGGATTCATTTGACAGTAATTAAGCTTAATTTCCAACAGTAATGAAAAGCAAGATATCAAACATTACCTTTATTTTTTAAAGAAAAAAAGAAAAAAATCAGTACTGAAGGAGGAGAGCATCATGAGTACCAGGGATAAAACAGAAGACCAAGAACAGCCATCTCAGCACATTAGAGCTTTCTGCTAAAACCACAGTCAGATCTGGTACAATCTAAACAGCAGCAGCCATTCCCTTGGGACTGCAATGCTGTATGAAGCTACATGCAAAACACTTCATTGATGTCTCTAGAGGACCAGAAGAAGCTAAAGGTCTGTTTTAGCTAACTACTCTCATCTTCCCATCACCTTCTTCCAAACCAACACTTACCTTCTTTAACAATAGCAGCAGCTGGAAGCCTAACTATGCACTGCTTCAAGGATCTTGCACTTAATAAAGATCTGAAAGTTTGATTTCTAAGTAGAAGGTTCTAAAATGAACTTTATAAAGCTTACTAGTCTGTATTTTTGATATCCAAAAGCAATGAAGGCTCCTGAGAGACTAGCAGGTATCTCTGAAGAAAGTAACAAACACCACCACACCTCAGTCTTTGCATTGCTTACCATTTACTCCTCTCCCTCCCCTTATTTTGCTGACAGCAAGATGGACAATACATGAAAATTTGATTCTCGGTAAGCCGAGTAATGCAAATTAGCTTAATGAAATAGATGACTTTGTGTATGTCCCTTTGATACTGATTAAGCTCAAGTATCCACTCAGCTAATGACTAAAGCAATACCATGAGAGCTCTTGTGGAGGTGTCATAGCTATACTTTATTTTTTTTTTTAAACAGCCCTTTACTCAGCATTTATTTCTATCTCAGATCCCCCTGGTCAGGAAAACAGGCCAGCTTCCAAACAGCAGACAGAAGCAGTTAACATCTTAAGACATGAATGATGTAACATAAAAATCTGCAGCTACTTTGCACACCTTGGGCCTCAACATATAAAGGAGATATGCCTTTGTGCCTCCAGTTTTCAAAGCAGATTACTAGTGCACTGCAAGGGGCTGCCTTGACTCTGTAATTATTGCCATCTTAATAATGATCTGTTCAATGGCTGCCTACTGCTGATGCCCAGACAGTTTAATCACTATGCATTTGGCGGTAGAGAACTACCTATCCTTTCTGTCATTTGAAACATGGGACATGTTGTGTGAAGGCGGTGCAAATGAGCTTCCCCTGAACTAGCTGGCTAATGTGCTTTACCATTTAAAACCTAAATTATAAAATAGACCTGTAAAAGTGATAGTGCATTGCCCCTTATTACACAAAGATGTTTCACCTCAGCTGCACTAGATGAACAGTCACTCCTACCAAGCCCATATATATATTATTCATTGAGCACCAGCTGTGTGCTCAGCACTGTACAGACACAGAGAGATGCGCTCCCTACTCCTGGGAAGCATTTACAGTCTAAAGTAGTGGAGTTTGGCATTCATTCTGCTTGTAAAAATCCTATTGACTTCACTATGGGGAGCTGTTGCAGAAGCAGGTATTGAGGAAACTACTGTGAACACTGACACAGAAAAGGTATGAACGTACCTGAACATATGTGTAGATGCAGAAAGATGATGCAGTGTTACAAGTCCCAACAACCCTCTGTGCTGATGCTGGGTGCATCTTTTCACACTCCACTGCTGTGTGTTTGCTGTCTTAGTATTTTCTCATATTATGACACTTTCAAGGCAATCCTGATCCAGTAACATCTAACAGTGGAAGAAACAATATTCAATGTCCTCCATTGCCAGGGATTTGTTTGGGCTCTTAGCTAAATACTAGGAGCAGGCTTAATGTAAGTAAGAACAAGGTATAAATCACCACCGCAACTTCAAAATGTGTTTTAGACTTGAAATGAAATCCTACTTCCTGATTCCTACAAAGACTTCCCATGCTGAAAAATTGAAGTGATTGAAAGTATAGTTCTATTTACAGACATGGATAGAAGAACCTGGAAAAGAAATGGAGAAGAGCAACGCTAAAGTGGAGAAAAAAGGAAGCAGATCTGAGTTACAGGCACTGGGAAGCAGAGAACAAAGACTGTGAAAACTGGGAGCTGGAGATTCAGATACGTGAAGCAGGCTAGGGAGGGAGAGCTGTCATGGTATCTGGGCATGGAGGGAGAGAAATGATTGGCAACTGGGAGACAGCAAAAAATACAAGTATGAGAGGGACCTTTCAAAATGAATATAGCTGTAACAAGACAGTGAGGCAAAAGGACAGATGCACGTATGTGTAAAAGGGATCTCCAGAAGTGAAGGAAGGCAACTATGGGTAATGGGAAAACATTCAGAGGATTTCTGAGAAAATGGGCATCAGCTGGATGGAAGGAACCAAAAAAGTAAAAAAACACATTGTTAAGACTACTGTTGTGTGTGACACTCCTTTTCATTTGGAATCCATGTTTGAAAATTTGGTCTCGTGGGTGTGTCATATTTTTGTTTCTTTCCTAACTCATTAACTTTTTAATCTCAGAGAAGTATTCAAGGAGAGGGAAGGACAGAAGGAAGTCTTCTGTTTATTGACTGATACCCAGTATTACAGAAAGCAAGGATGTTTCCCTCCCAGCAATTGGCTCTAAAGAAAGCTGTAGGTATGAATATTATAGCTACATCAAACACAGGTTCATGGTTTGTGTCCCATGGCTCACTACAGAATGAAAAGAAAACTCCCCAACACTTCTGTCATCATCTCTCTGGTTGCAAGCCATCGAAATCATTAAAGTATATTAAAAACTTTCTTAAATGCACTCTTCCATGTCAGCACTGTATTTGTCTCAGAGATGCAATTTAATCATAAAGGAAAGGGAAAGCAGCTTTTAGATCATGAGTGGGAAGGCAGGTGGTCCACCAAACAACAGTATCACTCTTGTGAGATTCACACTGAAAAACCTGAAGACTTACTAAGCCAAAGAAATTTTGCCTATGCATGAGAACTCTCCTTATGCTTCAGAGATGAAGGATTTGGTGTCTGGGCCCAGCTCCCTGTGTGTATTCATGTGTGCCTTGATTTATATAGTAATCATGTCTGTTGCCTGAAGCACAGGGACTTGTTAGAAAAACACGGGAAAACGTCCTTCTGCAGAGCACTATGATACACCTCAGTTTGCAGCCTCATTGGAGAGGACTGGCAAATGGCCCACGAGAAGGGAAAAAGAATTCTGACCCTCAAAGTGGAATGGAAGAAGAGCAAGACAGAAGAAGGAAAGAATTAGGGGAGAAGGAGAAGCAGAGTGAAGGGAAACCGCAAGAAATATCAGGGAGCAAGGATATATACAGGAAGTCCATGGGAATTGGGTAGATGAATATAAATGTAATAGACCTCTGTTTTCAGACAGCTGCAAAGAAATATGCTTCCCATGAAACCATTATAAATCCCTCAACTTCAGGGCTGATTTAAAAATTTTAACTCAGCTGTTGCAATTTGTATTGGACTTGGATTTGGCAATCTCAGACATCATATCAGTTCCAACTGAGTAGAGGACCTACAATGCTCCATTTTACAGCCTGAAAATGGTATTTTCAGTGGTTTAAAATGTTTTCTACACCACTACAAAGTGACAGAAAGATTAGCTGATTTTTAAAAGGAGGGATCAGTTTAGATCTTAGTAGAGTCACTAGAAAGATTTCCACAAGATTTAAAAGGTCCAGTTGGAAATACAGATGACATTCCTTCAGCATTTTTACTCTCAAAAACAACAACAAAAATGAAAAAGCAACCAAAAAAGCACATATATTTAAGACAATAACATTTAATTCCTTTTATGGTGGGATATCACTTAACAGCCAGCCATGCTGTTATCCAACTCATTGCTTGCTTGCATACAGTCATTCATTTAATTTCCATGGATTTTTCCATCTTTTTTTTTAAGTGTTTTATTCTAACGGGATTACATCTCCAACACAAGGCACACAGAGTTAGTATCCCACATATCGGGAGCTGTGGACTGTTACACTTTAAAGCTGTTAAAAATATGCAAACTGTGGGTCTGGATCCTGAAAAATGTAGGCAGACAAAACTGCCGTTTAATAGAGTCAATGGGAGTGTAGCCAGCAAGTCAGACCTTATGAAATTAATATTCTGCACTAGCTAGTCTGTGAGTTTATGTTATAGGATGTGTCGGGCAGTGTGAAACGCAACATACCAAATTCAGCCTCACACAACCCTACAGCAGGAACGTTCTGTTTATTTATATGGAAACGTTACTACTAAACAAGCACTGGAACCAGAAAAGCCTGGCTTAGGAACTTGTGCCCTGATGCTGATGTCTTTAAAAGGACAGAGCTTCGCACACGCCCTTTGCCTCCTTGAAGCCACTCTTTCACCTGCTTGCCTGGTTTCAGGAGAAGCCTTGGAAAACCACTTGTCTTGCAGACTGAGCTAAGTTCAACCCAAAAATTCTTAAGTTACTGGGAGCTGACAACCGCCTATATAGAGACAATGTGATCACACAAGTCTTGTTTCTTTAGGATGCCAAGCTAAAAATATGGCCATTTGCATTAATTACTCAGAAAAATTTCAGCTCGGAACTACAGTGAGAACTGTACCCCTCAGTTGCACAGAGACAAATTTAGCCTGGAGACTCAATGAGGCTGAGCTTATCTCTGATCCCACTCCTTCTGTGTATTTCAGACACTTCTTTCACACTGTCCTCACACAGTTGTTTGTGCTTAATTTGAAACAGTTGAATTTCCGGTTAACTGGTAAGCAAACAAAGCACCCTCTCCATCAGCCCTGGGGTCCCTGCTTGTCTGACTTTAAATACATGAGGCTGACCAGATATTGACCATCAGCTCAGCGAACAAAGGGCCAGTGTGTGAGAGGCCCGTATTCCCCCACCGGGGACCCAGACAGCACATTGCTCATCACACCCTCACCGTCAGCTTTGAAGAGGTGATTTTGGAAGACAAGAAACACAGACCTCCATAATGTCGGGAAGAGGTTATCATACAAAAATCGCAGAACAGGTGCTGGCGAGCCGACAAACATTTGTTACTTATTTACAAGATTTTAGAATGGGAAAGGCACCGGGCAAGAAAATACCTCGGCTCTGCACAGTGATCTGGCAGATCCCCAAGCCCAGCTTCTGAAAAGCTGTGTGCCAGTGTTTCCTGCAGGTACTACTTCTGTGTCGACAGCAAGATGTTCTCAGCAGCAGAATAACAGCTGCACAATACGAACAGCAACTGAATGGCTGAACAGCTCTTTTTACAGGCATGGTGTGATAAAAACCTGGTGTTCTTTTGTGCTTCACAAAGCCCCTACTTTGCTGACTCCAAGTTCAAATCTCACGGGCTATTAGGAGAAGGAAGAAGGACAATGCATTAACATGCATGGTAGAAAAGAATGTGTTCTATTCTGGAAACCAAGCCTTCGCTAGGAGCTGTGTTATGTCCTAAATACCAAGACAGAAGCTGCTTTCATGTCAATTAAAAGGTATGTATTTTGGCATGCAAAGATCACACACTTAGTCACAGTGCAACTCAAGCCTGCTTTTCATGATGAAGTGTTAAGTGGAGCATTTTCCCCTCACTAGTTGTGCTCCCCAGCCCGGACAAACGCAGGAAATATAAAGCTCTCACCAATTGGTGGTCTTTGCAGCTTATTTTTTAAAGGTTGGGAAATGTGTGATTTTCCTAGTTTCCAATTTTTTCTCCCCAAAGAATAAATCATAGCCAAAATAATTGATAGGTGGGAAATTCCCTTAAGACTGCTGAGTCGAACCTTGTGGTGGCAGACAGTAAAGCCACTGCTAAGTCATTTAAATGGCACTTTGAGGAACAAGAATCAAAACAAAGTATACAGAGAGAAAAGCAGAGTAGAACTGGAGCAGCTCTTTAAAGAGAAGAGCTAGGAGCCAAATGAAATACCAGTTCTCCAAAAGTACTTTTTTTTCCCTTTTTTTTCAGGGAGAGGGGAGTTCTTTAAAGTTCTTAACATTCAAAGCCAGTTTTTATCCAGGAGAGAGATGCCAGGCAGACATGCTGAACTAAGACTGAGCAGTGTATGGGGGGTTCACTGGTAGCCACCAGTCCACTAGTATGCCAGCTTTGTCTTTTTTCCCCCTTCACAATCTCTCTTGAGAATACTGATGACTTTGCTGAGAGTCCCAGGACTGCACCAGACCTCTGTTTATATATTTGCAAATCAATGTTATTACATAGTACCTGCTTCACAAGGAAGTTATGAGGATCCATTAACTCCTGCAAGGTACTTCAAGTTAATCAAATGAAGGATGCCAGGCAAGAGTACGATAACGTTATTGTGCCTTGGGAATCCTCACTCTTCCTAGCTGGCACAATTCTTCCTTTTGCCTGCTTAATCTCTCTTAGCCCTTGGGTTACAGTTTATTGCTCTGCCTCAAAATCGAGGCGAAAACCCTCTTTGCAAATATATTTCTACTAGAGTGTCAAAGCTTCTAGTGTAAACGACAGGAATTCAAACATGCCATACCAACAGTAACATAAAAATTCATCCCTGCTGCAAAAGCTCTTGGCAGAGCTCTCTGAAAGATGATGAAGGTTAACAATTGGTATTGTGCCATGTGTGCTGAACACCTTTGTGAACACTTGCGCAGATTTGGGGTTGGGGGCAGGTGCAGGTTATAGTGACGGGAAAAGAAACCAAAACAGCAGTAAAGGAAAGCTTGAATTACATGCTGGCCTTGCTGAAGCAAACTACTAATTAACTGGAATTAGCTTAATGTAAAAACCCTGAACTTGTTGGGAGTGAAGTCAGACAATGCAGTCCTTCCACCTACCAGTCTTACAAAAACAAGGTGTCCATTTTGAGAAGAAAAAGAAACAAGTACAGAGAGATTTCATTTCAAAGCCATGGTGTTCTGAATAAATAATTTGTATGATCATACAAATCATACCATGCATATATTATACAACTATATATACTAAAAATATAGTTGAAGGAACTGCTAAAAAGGAGATTGCCATGGACACAGGAAAGGGTTAATTATTATATACTGAAGATGACAATCCACCCACTTTTGTGACATTTGTCTTCCAGTACTTAACACATTATTGTCATTACAAGTTCAAAGACTTAGTAATTCTTGCACGATTGCTGCTATCTTATATGTGGCTGTATATCTAAGGACAGGAAAAGTTGTAAATTTTGCAAGCCATAAAAAAGACTGAAATATCCACATGGGAATTCTCCTGACAGCTGTATCACACCCTTGTTTACATGGTTTTTTTGCCTTCTGCAACCCCCATTACAAAATTAGTTCTCTCTTATTTCAGTGACTTATTTCACTCTTCTTCCAGGTTTCATGAAATCCCATCAGTCACTAAAAAAGAACATTCAAAAATGCACAGCAGACCCTACCCTGGTGGACTGTAGAACATGTTTCTGAAGGATCAGAGACACTGATGACACCCTCAGCCCTCACTGACACTTGTTGACTGACATGGTTCTCCTTTCAGCAGAACGAAACAAAACACTTCAAGCTTCCATTTACCAAAAAATATGCAACCCACTAGTCCATACTAGCAGTAGATAAAACTATGCAGGAACTCTCAGTGTTTAAATTCTGCTCTGTAGGAATGTACTATATTAGGTTTCCACTGAAATAAAAGGTTCTCACCTAACTGCCACCAGGTTGATTCATGCTAAACAATGGTATTGGCTTCAGAGATGTAATTCCCAGCTTCCTCTGCTGTGAGAATGAAATGAGGTACAACATGCTTTTTACTCGAATCCACAGTTCTCATTAGAAACCGTAAATTTTTCGCCTTTGCAATGCTTAATAATACAGTGTTTTCTTAAGCCAGGTTTGGGGGCCTTTCCCCCTAAAATAATAACTATTTAATGCATAGTGTCTATTGCCCTCATACTCCAATTTATTTGCTGTTTTTGCCTAATGAACTGAAGAGCCTGGTTTACAGATGGCTAAGAAGAACGTGTAAATTCAAGTATGAAGAATTCTTTTTTTCACACGTGAAGGTCAGGGTATTTCTGACTTCAAGGAACTTCCACAATACCTTAATTTCACTTTTTTTTTTTTCCAGAACAGGTTTTGTACTTCATTCTCTGCTTCTTAAAAAGCACAGTTGTCCAGTTATGAGGCTCCCTTTTCAAGACTTTCTGCACTCACATTTGTTGACTCAACTTGTGATGAATAATCAACATAAGCTGATAAATATGAGTTTCCATAAATATCAGCATTGTGGCTAGAAACCTGTTTGAGCCTATGTGGCATTTTTATTTACTTAAAGATTATAAAAAATTGTGCAGATGAAACAAGGAGAAAAGCATATGCCTTCACCTTTTAGCAAAAAGTTCTTTCTAAGGCAATGAAGGTGATGACAGGTTTGAAAGAGTGCCAGCTGCAACTTGCTCAACTTTAGAGTACCAGAGGGTATGCTTGTTATTTTTTTCTGGCCAGACCTGAGGAACTGTATCTTGGATACACTCCTTGTTAATGTACTGAAACAACCCCTGTCACTAGGGATTCCAGCTGGACTGTTTCTGGGATCCATTAGCATACTGAACCAGAGACATGAAAGGTCATCTGACTCTTCCAGTTTTTCTCATCCCCCATTTCTCTTTCCCTTTCAAGAATTTATTTTCAGTTGAAGGGTTACTGCCATCTCTGCTTTCACCTTTGTCCATCATTAAAATCAACAGAAGAAACTGCAAGCTACATATACACCAGTTAATATAAAAATGCTTAAAACTACTGCAGGCTTTCCAAACCAGGAAGCAGTATACAGTGCTGTTAGTTACAGTATATACTGCTCTTAGATACACAACATACGTATGCACTAGTACTTTTTCTGAATTCCATCTTTCAGAGCAGGAGAGAAAGCAGCCTTGATCCAGACGTCAGCAAGAAGAGATGGATCTGCACCAGAGGCAGTTCTGTCTGTTGCCAGTTCAGAGGGCTGAGACCACAGAGAGAGAGTAATGAAGGGCACCCCTGCTGTTTCACCCCGGGATAAGTCTACACATGTTCTGAACAGTCTGACAAGAACCTGGAACAAAGTCCCAGTTAGTGTGAGTTTTTCCACTGACCTCACAAGAGCAAGTACTTCTCTCTTGCTGTGAGGCTCACACTCATACTGACGCAAACAGGAAAGCACCCATTTTTTGTCAAGATGAAGAACAGAAAAGCACCCGTTCTTTTCAGATGAAGATATTGGATATTTCTGCCTATTTTGTACATAAAGTTCATAACCTAAACAAAAGCTGAAAAAGATACAAGTTTTGCACCTAATCATGTAGACAGACCTCCAGATGACTGATTCCTCTGACACTCATTCCCAAGCACACGCCATAGCTAACACTTTCTGTTGCTGCAAGAATAGTCATCATTAAAAACTATTTAACTACCAGAAAAGCTCTGCTAGTGATGATTCTGTTTATATTATCAGACTATTGGTCAAAGTCTTTTCCTTCAATATAACAATAAAATTTTTGTTGAGTTAGTGGTAGTTGGTTTTGTTGGGAAAAATAAAGAACAAGTTGTGACTGGACCTCCAGTTCAAATCCTGACCCCATCCACATTTTCTTCATATTTGCATAAATAATGCTTCATTCCTATGCCAGGCTTACTATATTTACAGAAAGTATATTTAGTAATATTACATAAGGAATCAGCAGAAAAGTTGCCTGCTTCTCAGGGATCTCCTAAACTCAGGATAATAAATAAAACTCAAGTTTTCCTCAAAGACTAGTGGTACAATGCCTCCAAGGGCCTGAAGATCAGACTTCCTGAGGTGTTGTCACATACCAGGAGACAAGGGCAAACAATCAAATAGTAAAGAGTCAGAAACTAAGCAAAAAAAAAAAAATAAAAAAAAGAAGAAACAGGCACCACTGCAACCAAACTGCAACCAAGATATAGAGAGAAAGGCAGTTGAAATTATGGAGAAAAAAGGACGAGACTTGGAATCCTTCAGAGGAAGAAAGGATTTGGTTGAACTACAGTAAAGATTAGGAGCTTGTCAATACTGAGATATGGTGGAAAGTCAAGACAATTGAAGAAGATGTGAATTCAAAGGTAATCCTTAAAACATACCAATCTTCCAAAGCATGCAGAGTTAG
>JAWWMO010000096.1:19826716-19843775 GCA_035047845.1 Dendrocincla fuliginosa | reverse complement strand
GGATTGCAGAGAAGTCACACATGCAAAAACCCACCCAGTGCTGGCAGCAATAGCAGCAGTAGATGGCAGAACTGGAGGCAGGGATGCCTGTCCTCTAATGCAGGTGAAACTCTGCAGCACACTGTGCCAAAAAGTGAGATTTGGCATTTTTAGGGGGGAGACAAACAGCGGGTTCAACAGCATGGAGTACAACCAGCAGAGCACATCCCTACTACATTTTCTGCAAGCGGGAGGAACAGGTGGGAAAGACAACCCATGCCTACAGAATCCCAAGGCTGTCTTGTCCCATGGAGCACCACATGGTGAATAAACCAACACAGTCACGGGTGGTAAACAAACACTACCATCAGAAAACATATGCAATGCTTGTATACGTGGGAGGGGATGAGTGTCTACAGCTAGTCTGCATGGCATGAGGGGATAAAGCACAAAGCAGCCATGGCAGCCTGCTTCTGGGTCAAACAGGCTGTCACTGAGCAGCACCATTTATTATTTGGTTAGATTTTAGTACTTGCTCAGCACACAGCAGCTAATACAAAGTGCTCTAGGAACTGAAAAGACTGTGTTTTTTGAACTAAAGGCAGTTCACTGCAGCCTCTCCAAGAAGAAGCGTGTCCATCTAATTATTGCTGGGATGTTGTCAAGCATATTTGAGCTTAAAATACAAACAAAATCTTAATTTACATAAATTTGAGTATTTCTTCAAACCTTTTCTATTGAGAAAATAAAATTTGGGGGACTTGAGGAGTCACAGCTGTTCCTAGTCAAATTTATTTAAGAAAGTAATGTGAAACAGCATGTTTGTGCAAGTTCATAATCACAGCAGAATTAAATAATTTTTACAGAGCATTTATTTGAAACGTTCTGTACACACAGTTTGAATATCGCAGAGTACTTCCCTTTCAGTTTAGGTTTTATTTCATTCCTGGAAACCACTACACAAATCCTGCTCACTTGCAGTAGGGTTCTTTATTTACACTTGGTTTTAGTTTTAAGACCTGTGACAAACACCAGATTGCTCACGTTTGTCATGATACAGGCAGAGTCACCACACATCCTGCCCTGCCTTCCAATACTACCCAGTTAGCATGACACACTCCTGGCTCACCCTGGAGCAGCCAGATCAGCAGGTTTTCCTTCTGTAGACATCTAGGTTTGGAGCTGGAAAAGGGTCTTTGAACTTCACATGGCTCCTGGCATGTCAGCAGTTACAGCCACCGCGTCACAATCACATTTAAAATGATGATCCTTGTGCCAATGTTACCCTTCCCTTAGTACAAAGATCAACCCTGTACTGCTTGTCTGTACACAGACAAGTCCTGCTCATCTCATCAAGAATTTTAGGTCCAGCAGAGACCTGGAGGTCTCCTGCCTTCAGAGCCATCCACCCTCTCCCTTTCCCATCCCCACCCACAAACCCCTTTTATCAACAACACATGCTGTTATTTTTTTAAAAGGTATAATATACCAAAATCTAACTTTTAGGGATTTGAACTTCTGTGTTCAGCCAGGCTTTTTCTTCTCTGATGAGGCTACCAATGATTTTCCTGAACAGGGCCACATGCAAGGATTTTTTTAAAGGAAGCTTTACTAGTTCAGTGGAAACTGGCCAAAAGCCATGAACTTGTTGCAGACAGCTGACCAGCCAGCTGCAAAGGGTGATACCAATGCCAGTCCCTCATGGCTGCAAATATGTCAACTCACCATTGGCCTGTCAAGATCACACAGTCCATTACCAACTTCCCTTGAAATGCACATCTTGTAAAGCATCCTTCCACCTCTGTACCCAAGACTTAGTAAAACAAAACTGCTTACTGTCCTTTTTTTTTTTTAGCACCTCTTATCTCTGCATTATTATGTGTCAATCTCTCTTCCCCACAAGAAAAAAACACCTCTCCATGCCAATCACACAAAGTCCTTGACAATGCTGGAAAACTTTCTTTACCAATAGCTTGTGACAGAAGCTGACAGAGTCTCGTGAGATTTCTGAGGACAAGGAGAAGAGTGTGGGGATGAAGAAGAATCCAATCTGGGCTTTTTTTCCTCCCCCACCTACCAAATTCTGCATGAAGGGTAAAGAAATCAGGCAGAGAGACAAACGATGTCACTTCAGCTCCCGTGTGCCATCTGTTTTTTCCATTTCAAGCTTCCTATATACTTTAGACGGTGACAGCTCATCAGAAAGGAATGGTCCCACAGCATACTGCTGGTTTGTAAGGCAGAGAGAACACTTTCATCCTGCCCTCTCCTCCTCTATTTTAGCACTTCAGCTATCCCTCTGTACCAGTCTGACCTACAACTATTCCAGTAATCCCTGTTTCTAAAAACATTCCACTCCCCTCAGCCTTGACCTTACAGCTACTTTCCTTGCGACATATACCCATTCTTTCCTTAAAAGTTACTCTAACATACCAGTGTTTGTCCCACCACTTGGGAGCCTGCAAGAGCAGTATGGTACCACAGCTTCATCTACTCATAATTTCAAGGTATTTTTTTCAAAGATAGCATTTTTGAGAGATTACCAACAGCAATGATATGCCTCCACAAATTTAACTTCAACTTAATTAACTGGGGAGCACCTATCAAAAACATCTTTCTCATTACTGGAATACTTTGAGTGAAGCTTCAGTCAGATAAAAAAAAATGTGGTCAATATAAAGTGATACATCAACCAGGACCATCTTAGTGGTTTTGCTATGGGAAAAAAAAAAAGAAATTTGAAAATTATTCATTGCTTGCAATCTCTCTCACAAGCTCATGGACCAGGCATTGACCTGACATATAAACTTTTACAAACATTATTAGCACTTCAAAGACACCACAAATATTGAAGTAGATAAATTCTCTATTAATTATTCTCCTCCGATGTATCCTTAAGCAGGACAACACAGCTTCTCATCTTTTGCCTGCTGAGTTAAGGATGAGAATATGCATCAGGCATGAGGTACAAGGTTCAAGAAAAGGGTTTCATTTGAACTGATAAAAAGTGAGAATTTTTCCTGCAGTTAGGGGAGACATCTCATCCTTAAATTTTCCATTTAGTCCTGCAGGTTCCAGAAATATTTTTATCTTTTTATATCTCACACTATAACATAAAGTTGCAATGGAGTTTTAAGCAGAGAATGATTGCAGTGACTTTAAGATATCCTAGCATTTTCTAAATCTACATCGTGGTCAAAGAGAGTGACTTTGTTTCACAGCTGTTGATGTCAATAGAAATACTCTGTATGTTCTTGGGAGATCACAGGTTTCATCATTAGAATGTATTATAATATTTGATGGAGTATTACACTTATTTCTGAAAAGACAGTGTCTAGTTAGAATGAGCCACGTTATCACTCAGCGACACTTACGTTTCACTCTAACTGGTTTCACCACACTTGCAGAAAGCATCTTTCCTTGTCTGAATCAGTCAGACCTAAGCTGGAGCTGGCAGCATGTCATCTACAGAGCCAGGGCTGCTGAGGCACCACTCTTGAAAAGATAACTTGGTGCTACAACACATTCCTCATGTCTTGTGTTTGTTGTCCTGAAAATCTAATACACTCTCAGTTGTACAACCTATTTTCCAGGCTGTTCAGTGAGATTGGTACTGAGATGGGGTTGAGACAGATGCTTACAGACTCTGCGGTCTCTTCTGATAAGAACTGGAGGCTTCCAGACTTAAGTTCTCCACATCTGAAGTAATGAGCTTGCACAAAGTAGAAATCTAAATAAACAACTGCCTGGTCTGTGAAGTTTGTTTTACTATCAGGTAACAAGGGTGAGTGAAGAAATCAGGCAACATCTTTAATTGCAGATAAATTTCCATGCATCACCAATGCATTTCTAGTGCAACATCTTCATGATGAACCCAGGAAGAGAAAGCTAGAGTTTTTCATATTTCTTTGGTACATCTGATGTATTTATATATGCATTTGAGTTGTACCTGTTCTAAATCTCTAGACATTTTAGTCATGACACATTTAAACATACAAAACTTGCTATTTTTTTTTAAAGAAGTGAGACCTGATCAGACAAGACTGAGGAACTAAGTGCTTTCTTTGTGAACACATCATTTTTCTTCTATACACAACACCAGCTGCATGACTGATCTAAGACTCAAGATGTGGATTGAGGGGCAAAGGTATGAAATCAGGTCAGAAGGACACAGCTGTCCATAGAGAAATTGCAGGATGCAAATACAAACACACTACATTTTCATAAAGGTCTTCCCCAGACAGGAATTCACTGTAGTCTGATAAAATAAATTCAGGGAGAAGGCACAACACACACAAAATTTTAAGACACAAGAGGCCCAAAATCAACATGTATGAGCAGAGGCATCTTGATCAGCCAGCTGTACCCTTCTGCTGATTTCTTAGCCTGTGTAGATCTGAAGAGTTCAGCAGGAGTTGGAACAGTATTACTCCAAAACATAGAACATTCCCCATGAGTATCTTGCTCATAAATAACCAACCAACCAAGCCCCCACAATATGCTAACCCTCACAAGTCCTTTTTGTTACGACTTGAGTACTTGGGCTTGAGTCCTTAATGCAAAAGCAGCTCTTGGATGGCTAAAAGAACCACTTCCAGAATCTGCATTTTACATTCTCTGGGTCTGTAACTATTGTTAAGAAAACAAAGACTGAAAGATGCTATGTCTCAAGAAAGACAGAAACAAAATGGCTTGAGATAAGAACTGAGTTCACACGGGACTGAGCTGAGGTAAAATTCCAATCCAAATGCACAATATTTCTCAATTAAAAAAAAAACAAAAAAAAAAAAACAACCCAACAACAAAACTGGAAAATTGAAAGTTAAAATTACCTTAGATTTGTGGATCAACCCCTTTTTTTGGCTGATTTCTAAATCCTCTTCTTAATAAAGAATTACTTGAATTACTATTTCTTTATTTTTCTAAACACTGAGACAACATACAGCTGCTGCAATCTATTTTTCTGCATCTTGCAAAAACTTTATCTAATTCTGGAAGCTCTTTAAACATGAGAGTATTTAAATACTCTTTTGAGCTCCAGAAAATATACTTCATAGGAACAAGGGGATGT
Organism: Dendrocincla fuliginosa; assembly: GCA_035047845.1. Classification (NCBI taxonomy): domain Eukaryota; kingdom Metazoa; phylum Chordata; class Aves; order Passeriformes; family Dendrocolaptidae; genus Dendrocincla; species Dendrocincla fuliginosa. The sequence goes on along the minus strand of JAWWMO010000096.1, from coordinate 19,838,725 downwards.
GGTAGAATTACTGCCAGAAACTATTTAATGGCTTGAAGCAATTTCTATCCTCCTGTTTGAAGAGGGGAGAAAAAAGCAACTGTTTAAAGGACATGGAATATCTTTCTCTCTTCCCTTCTCTCAAAAAAAAAAAAAAAACAACCAAACAAAACAACTAATTTGCCTTAACTTAATCTGTGCTTTTAGCATCCCTTCCCTGTGAGTACTGAAAAACTAAGCAGGAAGAGGAGCTCAAGACAGACCAAGAGAATCTGGGACACCGTTTTGCTAATAAGCACAGCCGCTGTTTCTGCTCAGTGCAAATTGTATTATTTTGTGTTCAATTGGTTGCATTTGTATAGTTTGACAGTCTTATCTATCCTGTAGGGCTGAGGAAAACAGCACACCCACTGAAACCAAACATGAATGTATTTTCTGTAAAAGCAGGGCTGAGACACGAAAGCTGTGAAAGAATCTTGTTAGCAATTCCTTGTGTAGGCAGCATATTTCACTTTAATCATATGCATTATGGCCTTTATCCATCGCTTCCATCTCACTCCTTTTCTGCACATCAGTTTGGCTAACCCACTTTCTGATGTCTGTGCCTCTGTATAAGAAAGCTGAAAACAATTTTGCTTCTTAGACTGCAAACAGCAAGTCAACACACACACACACAGAGGCAAAACCGGTGCCTTTGAAGGGTATGGCTTGTGCCCATCATGCCGTGGTTCTGCCCCACGTTTTTCATTCTCCCGTTGTCACACAGATGCCTGTCGCGCCTGCACTGAGTTATTTAAACGCAAGAGGGCAGGCGACATGCAAAGGAGAACGCGCGGCACATTTCTCCTTGAGTTTTCACAAGGCGAACAGCCAGTGTTGAACAGGCTGTCGGAAAACTAAAAATTAGAGAAGAAACTTCTCACTTTCAGCATCAAAAACATCCGACCAAAGCTCTTCTCCCGTTTCTCCAGTCAGTACACTACCCCTGCATTTAGAAACTGTGTCAAAAGGTGAATGGTCTTTTTCTCTTGAAACTTGTAGCAATTTCTAAGGCCACTATTCAACAGTAAGAAAAGTTACTTTCCCTGTTTCCAAGACTTGACATGCAGTCTAGTGAAAAAATGCAACAGATTCTCTCTCAGTATATTCCACCCGCTGAAATATTTAAGGCTCTCCCCACCATAAATGTATTTCGGTAAGTGTGTTGTGTTCATTCTTACACAACTCTGCTATTTAAATGCGGGTAGTTGTTAGAGCAGGCTGTCATACCACGGCTGTCTAGAAGTAGGCAGTGCAGCTGCGAAGTAGCACTCCAGCCCCCCTTCCAACACATTCTCTGATGGTTTACTGTTGAAAAATTTCCAGTACTAGAATCTTTGAAGCTAAAATATCAATTCAATTTACAGATGCCATCACAGTACAATGCTTTCTTGAGGGTTTTGCTGCTATTATTATCATCATTGTTGCTGATATTTTGAGCTCATGAGTTAATTTTGTCAACAGTAACAATAAATCAGTAACTAATGACTCCTAATGAAGTCAGCAAGGTTTATGTCACCAATATGGACAAATCAGAGGCTAGCTTTACTAGACAAATTCTATGCCTGGTAAAAATATGCAATCTGAAGCAAAACTGTGCCCTCATTTTTTTGCTCGATGCTCACAGATCATAAGTTAGGTACTGCTCATCCATATTTTCGTGTCTCTGCCCAGCTCCTCTGCACTGATCCACATAAGCAATGTAATTGGTTCTGATGACATATTCATGTAAACGAAGGAGACTTGTTTGAATAGTTTTACAGCTGGGAATTCAGATATTTGAATATTTGGAGCCTGGCAAAAGGGGAAGGTCAGGATTAGTCCTTCTAAAAAATACAGTGGTGTAAGCATCTGTGTAGATGATGCAAGTTTTGAAAAGTTCTTGAAGTTCTTTGACTCTTACAACAATGAATTATTTTATCTGCTTCAAACTAAAACAGATTATTGACCATTTGGGGACATGGGAAAGGAAGAAAAAAAAAAAGTCTAATGAACTGATTTGCTATTCAAGGTTATTCAATGAAAACATTCTTACAGACCACTTCTCTGACTTTAGTAATCTTTATACAGTTCTACGTTTTCCGCCCCTCTGCAGCACATCACCAGAATTTATTCTTCCAGTATGTTACCAGGAAGGGCCTGGCTGAATTGCCTCTCTCACATAAACAACACTTGAGTTGGGCGTTATCTGTTTGGGTTTTCTTTGCAAATGATGCTACCTCCAGGATTTCAGCTAAGCAAGAGAGATTATGAACACAAACAAACCCAAATGGTAATAAATGGAAAAGCTGCATTGTAAAGGAATTAGAATTCATGTGTTAGACAATTTGCTCTATTCTACAGTTTGCCTTCTCATTTCAAACTTTTTCTCTTATAGATATTTAACACATGTATATAGTACTCTTAAGAAGAATGTTCTGAAAATCAAAACTGCATTTTTCTCACAGTCATCCAGCCAGTCACCAGCCTTCATCTCACACCTTCACCTTCAGGCCATTAGCTCCAGGTTGGCCAAATCTGCCTTTTGGACTACACATGTTGTTGAATGAGAACAGGACCTTTTTTTTTTTGTTTGGTTGGGTTTTGGGTTTTTGTTTGTTTGTTTGTTTTGGGGGTTTGTTTTGGTTTTTTGGGATTTTTTTGGTTTATCTTGGGAAAGGAAGTGCTCTGGCAGTATGTCTAGGTCTTATGCTTAGAACAGGATAAAGCAAAAAAGACGACACCACCCTGCAATATACATGTCACATGACGGAATTAATCAGTGTATCTGAACAGGATGAACTTCCCTACAACAGAATTAAAAGGAAACACCTTGCAGATAATAATGAAAAAGTGTAGTAGCTCATGCAAAAATCCTTCCTTTTCCCACAACAGCTCTTCAATGATTCAGTTCTTAATTTCTTTTTAAAGAAAAACAAATTCGTATTCCAATGCAAGAATAATTTTACTGGGTGAAAAAAAACATCCCAAAGAATCACTAGAGTAAACTTTGTCTTCTTACTTCTTTGTGAAGCTTGAAATGACTCTCCATAACTCCTTTCCAAGAACAACAACAAAAAAAAACCACACCCCCCAACAAACAACCACCACCCCCCAAAAAAAAAAACCCCAAACAAAAAACAACCCTAAAAAAAATCTGCATCATATATTTCGAGAAAATAAAGACTTATTGCATGGACACAGTTCTTAAAAGATATGTTACAAAAGCACCCTCATATCATACAACAGACTACAGCAAATTTTTAAAAATCAATTTAACTGGTCATTTCTGATTTAATGTGGTTTGGATCAGTAAGTTGTAATTGCAAAAGCTGTACATTTGTAATTAATTAGTACAAATTACTCAGTAGTGGAAGGTGTTGAATACTATTAGAAGTTTAGACACATATACCAAATTCTGTTCATACAGGAAACTAAATTCAACAGTTGATTTTAATTCATGATGCCCTTCTTTCATTACAGAGCTGTAATGAAAAGCCAGTACTGTAAAGATTATGATCCAAGGTTCAAGACTGCAGCAAAACAGCCTCTAATCCTCCCTATACAATAAAAAGGTATTTTGAACCAAATACCAGGCTGCATTTAGCCACGCTCATGGCGTGAAGTACTACTCAAGAGAGATAATCCTGTGGGAGTCAGCCTCTGCTTTGCCATCATGCGATAGAAAGGGTGCGTAGAGCAACTGGCAGAAAAGGCATTTCATCCCATCTTTTTCCTTGCCGTGGCATTTTGGGACAGGATGCAGCAGTATGCTCCTGGCCCGTGCGGACCGCAATAACAGCATTTCCCATGGAGACTCAGGCATGCAGGCCAGGGCCCCAGCTGCCCTCCAGTCATTCTTACCCACCCACCCGCTCCAAAGGACCAGTGAAATGGGTGTGCTCTGCCCACACTTGGTGACCAGGGGAGGCACCTGGAGAGCTTTGAGGCTGAACAGAGAACAGATAACTCTCCTCTCTCTCAGGTCAGTCCATAAGCACACAGCCCAAGACAAGATTCAGCCTTCCAGGAACATTCAAACAATAAGATGTGCAAGATCTGCAAAGCAAACGCTGTAATGTTGTGTAAAAGACAAAAATACAACAATTACTTTCCCAGAAATTATTATTTTCTTTTCTTGATAAGATCAGTACATTTGATGCTAAAATTCAACTGCTTGGCGATGCAGAAGAACTTTTATTGTCAACCATAAATAAACTGAAGCAACAATATTCCCACGGAAGTGGCTGAGTCACCAGCTCAGGTATTTAAAAGATGGGTAGAGGTATATAAAAGATATATAGATGTAGAACTTAGGTACATGGTTTAGTGATGGACTCAGCAGTGCTAGATTAAGGATTGGACTCGATAACCTTAGAGGTCCTTTCCAACCTAAATGATTCTATAATTCTGTACTGAAACTAAATAGAGTAAGGGCTTGTTGCTGAGGTGTTCAGTGCAAATTCTTTCTTACTATTCAACAGGAACAAGACTGGCTCTTTATATTATTTCACTCACTTCTCTGTTTCCTGGAAGTCAAAAATTAATAACACATTAAAAAAATCATCAGTGTTAAAGAATGTACATTACAGAACTGCTTAAACTCATTTCTATACTGAGCGATTCTACATGTAACCTGAAATTAAATGGAGTACTATAAATTCTGAGAAGAAAAACACAGTGGAATTTGTACCTCTACAGCTTTTGACCCAAGATATTTCCCCATTGTAACAATTTTCTTACTTAATCACCACCTCTCCACCCTTCCAATGGGAACTACAAAATGATTAGGACATTTATTCTTTCCTATTAGACTGTTAATCTACTAGAGAAATGCACATTGTGAGTTTACCAGGAAAAAGGCTAAGATTAATTTCATGTAAAATATTTGTATACAACAGACTATGCAAAAGCCAGAATATACACCAGAAACTTCCATACTATGTAAGAGTATAAAATACAAATACAGATTTTGTGTGAAGCTACTAACAAAGTTTTAAAATTCATGGAAAATTTTTGGACTTCCATTTGTTCTGTTTGTAGGACTCCTGAGGGTGGATTACATATAACAGCCACATGTTCTCAATCTGCTTGTTGATCTCACTTGAAAAATTGACAAGACTGGGTAGTAAAGTCCTAAACTGAACCTTGAAAACTCATCTGTAAGTGCAAGCCTACCGTCTGAAAGCAAAAGAGTGGCTAATTTTCTAGATTTGTTCAAATTATACTGAATTCTTGAATCTAAACTGCACAGCCTTTTAACACTATACTTTGACTGATTTGAATAGTCAATGCTGGTGCTTTTTTTATAATTTTTTTTTTGGAACAGAAGGTACATATAAAGCTTATCTGTGCAAGACTCAAATTACTTTATTAGAACTAGAGGGAAATCACATCACTCTGGAGACACTGTAAAATTCAGAACAAAGGAAGAAATGGGATTTAACTATCTGCTAAAACATGTGGCTTACTATTGCTCACACAGTAGTGCTAAAACTTTTTTCTCAATAGGAAAAGAAAAAGGAAAATATTATTTGCTAGTGATATATGCCTGTGCATTATTTTATATTATGCACAACTGACAAATCAATTAATATTGAGCACTACATTGACAAGTCAGTCTTCCAGCTACTTTTCTGCTAAATATATTTACTACTTCACCATTTTTTTCATTCATCAAAAAAGGTATTTCTAACATCTCACATATCTACATTTCTGAAAGTATGTGTTTGTTGTTTGTGAACAAATTTTGAAATATCCTTAAAAAAATACTGACAATGCCAACACAGCACTGAAAGTTCTGTCTGAAGAAAGTTTATTTCCCCTTTTCTACTTTGTAACTCAAGCTGCTCTGCAGCTAACAAAAGGGTTCTTATTGTAATTTTATTAAAGGTAAGAATAAACATTAACTCAGTCTCAAACAGGATATGAGGTTGTATGTAGCTACGTTAAAAGGGAATGTAAAACAAATTAACTGGATTGCTTAGGAAACCCTAAATGCTTTAATTTACCCAATAATTTATCAGTAGAACTAATGAAAAGCCTTTTTTGCTCATGAAATGGATAGAGGTAGCCGATAGTCTCTGATGTGTACAATTTTCCTAGCAAGACAAAAAAAAAGCAAATCTTGGGAGTAAGTATCAGCTGGACACTCACATAACAAGGTCCAGAGAGACATATCTAGAAGTTTCCACGTTTAATCCAACTCTGAATAATGTTGGATGCTGTTCTCTGTTCCTTCAGAGCTCTTCTACTGCCAAGATAACTGCAAGGCTTGCAAGTCCGAATGTATTGCAAGCCTTTCCCAAGGCACCCCAACACTATCTGAGGCACTGAAACTATGGCAACCGAATAAGAAAGCAGCTTCCATGATTAATAGATGAAGATCCCAGACAGTGCCTCGCTAGGCCATCATTCAGGAATGCAGGAGGAATTAGCATAGAATCCATCTCAATCTACCAATAAAAAGTAGATTTCAAAAGGCATCAACAAAACCACAATTTTTTTTCTGCTCAAAAACCCCCAAAACACTATGGAACCATAAACTGTTCAAAATCTCATTAACATTTCAATGAATGGCTGCCTCAAATGCAAGTAATGGATAAATGTTCATGAACAATGGTAAAGGAAACAACATAAGAAATTTCCCATTCGACTATCAAAGCCATATGAGGAATACTCAATATATAGAACATCTGAGTGAAAGCTGAGCAGACAGAGATAGGAAAGTAGAAATAATGTTTGCTGCAGCCAGGAATATATTCAGATGCAGTTTTTTCACATTGTTTTGGGGATTCATAAGGAAGAGTACTTTTTCCATCTGCAGAACTGGAACACCCGACTGTCTGTACAGATTTTCATAATTACAAAGTCCCAAGAGTCTGTCAGGGTCATTGTAAAATTGATGATGGTTAGGAATACCTTTTCTTTTTAAGCACGTAATAGAACTTCTGCTATTATCTCAAGTAAAAATACTCCTTCTCCAACTAGATGGCCTCAGACTAATTTGAAAGGGTATAACAAAAATATCCTTCATTTTTTCTACGTTCATAAACTTTAAGTTTTCACTAAAGGCAACTGGTTACAGAGATCATAAAAGCATACGTATACCTTTTTTTTTTTTTTTTTTGGCCTGCTTCATGGAAAGGGTATAATCCTGCAAGTCAAGTTCTGCCTGGGGAGTGTGGGAGAGATGATACCAAAGGCCTCCTATACTGAGGACAGCACACATGCTGCCATGTCACATCTGCCCCCAGAAACTCTTGAAGTTCAGAACTTCAGAAATGTTACAAAAGCATATTTTGGTAGAAAGTTCCTTGGTAGCCGTTTTGTCAGTAGCTAAAAAAAAAATAAAATGCCAAAAATGGCATGGGGTAGTCCATGATATATGAATTTCAAGTATGTAGTATAAATACTTTATATAGAAGTGCCTATTATTAACAATACTTTTAAAGGAAAGGTCATCACTGAATGTAGTGAATTACCATATGTCTTCACTCTAGAGATAAAGCAACTGGTAGTTCTGTTAATAGCTGGTTTATCTACTTCATTTTACATCTCTATTTCAGCCACTGAAGAAACACTTTGAGGCTCAGGAAAAAATTCTTTTCATATAAAAATGATCCTGTATTCACATCAAGCATAGCACACCCCTCCTTTTGGCTGGTAAATAACTACAGTTCTATATTGCAGGAGACTTCACAAAGTTTTGCAGCAGGTTACAGGAAAATTAATTTTAGGTTTTTCATTTTTTTTCTTTTTCCTTTTTTTAAAACTGTTCTTTTTTAAAAAAAATTGAAATTTACTTTTTTTTTTTTCATTAAACTATAGCAGGAGTTAAACTTTAGATTTCAGAGGGCATAAATCTGTCAGCCTTATTTATATTCATCTGGTGCACAAAAGCTAAGAACATGACTACTTTATGGGGGAAGGCACAGATCTCTCATTCCCTTCACAGTTTTCAGTGACCCCACTATTAACCATTAGCAGCCTGCAAAAGCCTGAAGTGACAAAAGCTGCACATGCCCCTGTGCATGCCTGTCTTTCAAAGAACCCCTCCTAAGACTTCCAGAATACCCTAATTTTGTAGGTGCAGACTGCTTTTCTATTTTTTGTCTCCCTCTGTTCCTATACCACATTTAATTTTGAATCCTTTCACATCTTGCAGTGGCTAAAACAAAATACGCAAATGAGCAGCTTGGGAACTTCACAAGACACACGGGAGATACAATATCTATAATTATAACACAGTAGGTGGCACTCTTCCCTTTAAATTCTAGAGCTGTGCCTTGGAGCTGTGCTGCCATATTGCCATATTGCAATCAAGACCTAAAACCAAAGCACCATTTACCATGGAAAATTTAAGATGCCTTAACACTGTACAAGCCTAAGTATTCAGTTATTTTCCATGGCCATAGGTAGCACTGCACATAAAGAAAATACAGACATATAAACTCCAGACATATAAGTCTGTCAGATTTGCACTTGAACCAGCATAGTCCACTTCTGTCTTCACAGACTCTACACACATCTAAGCTTTTCCTCGCTCAAGAGACTGGTGCTACAGGACAAAAATAAAAATATTCCTTTAGAGACCTGTCAGGCTTAGGCCCACGCTTTCCCCCAGCTGCTTGTTTTTGCCTTAGAACACTGTTCATGGTTGCTGCATGCTGCCGATCAGCAGTCAGACTCTGTGCTACTGACTGTATCTTACTGCCAAAATGTCTCACCCACTTCAGAGTAATCCTGATACTCAGAATTTAGCAGCATAAAATGCTCAAATGGTCAAGAGCAAAAAGCATTCCTTATTCGTCTCATTTTTCCGTTGCCCTGTAAAACAAAGGTTGCCAGTTTGTTAGATGTGACTTGTTCCATGACACACAGACCTAGGTCTGATTTAACATTAAAGGTCCATCCAGAGCTTCAGGTACTTAACAAGTATCAATTCCCAGCAGGGAACAGTATTTTCAGTTTGGGGCTTAAACAAAGAAAAAAGTTCCCATTTAAGTAATATTTCAGGAACTGTCTTTACTCTCGGAAAAGTACTCGGGCAAGGAAGGCTTTCCTGGGTCAGCAAAGCTTACTTGGGTGAATGAGGCTGGGAAAGATAAGGACTTAAGATTTCCTTCATCAATAAATGAATGGTAGGAGGTCAAACACTGCAACATCTGTATCAAATTAAGATAATGAAAACTTCTGGTTTAGTATGGTTCAAGTTCTCTCTAGCATATGCTGTGTAATATAATTTGAATGTTGTTTTCCAGAATTTACTGGCTTGTTTGTTTTCAGCACTCTGCTATAGCTTGTGGGAATCAGGTACTATACACAAAACATTTGTTTGGGTAGTGTAACAATGTGTTCTTGCAAACAAGTTGAATGTGAGGCATGTATTAGCTCAGGTCAATTTAATTCTAAAACATTTTATGTCTCCCCTGCTGTAAACCATCTGAACTTCTTTCATGTGTATTTATGTATGGCTCTTCAAAACAAGATGACAAATTTCCCCTTCCCTTCACAAAACATGCACAAGCAAGTTCACAATCACCTACTTCCTTTCTAATGCAAACAGTTCTAGTCTGGATTTATCACAGGTCATGAATTTGATCTCTCTCCTTTTCTTTCCTTTTTTTTTTTTTTCCCCTCTTTTGAAAAATGTAGTGAAGGCAACTCCTCATCCTTAGCCCAATCCACCTCCTTCAGTCTTAAACTCCAGTAACTACAATCTTCTATTTACAAACATTAAGAAGGGACTACAGCTAATATTTAATATTCACTTTCATCTTCAAGCAGCTAAAAATGTTAGCTAACCATGTTTCTCATACATATCAGTGCTTAATAATTTTTTGTTTCAAGTAGTATGATTTCAGTTGATAAGGTTGGGTTTACCATTAAGTAAAAATACAATATTCAAGTAGACTAATTGAGAATACATAGAATATCTGTGACTGTATAATTTGTAGCCCCTAAAAGCACTTGCACAGGCTTCAAACATTTGATTCCTACTATATGAAAAGCAAATGTTGCAAATATATGTTACAGTATTACTTAATATTTTAGATTTTCTTTATCATTTAGACAGAAATCTCATTTTGGCATTCTGTTCCTGGACTAAACTTCCACGAAAGCCACGTATTTTCTCCAGTGAAGAGTGGTGGAGAATGGAAATCAACTGTTTAACACATAGGAAAATGTTTGGCCATAAAGAGAGTTAGTTCTCTTGGTCATATAATTTATGAGAGCTACCATATTAAAACCAGGCTCCTATTAGATAAAATGATACCCTAGACAGTTAAATACCTTGGCATCTGTACTTCTTTAATAGTCACAAACCTTCCCAATCTCACTGAAGCAGGTACTTGCTTTCAACTATGTATGAGGCAATTCCATGAAGAAAGGGGTTTGCTGGAGCAGACTCAGATTTCTTCACAATACATTAGAATAGTCTCATTAAAAAAAAAAAAAAAAAAGAGAAGCACTAAAAGCACTAATCACAGCAAGATCATTTTGCTTTTCTGGTCTGAAATAGTAAGGGAAACCCTAAACATGGTAACAGCTACATAAATCTTACCATGAGAGAAATGGCACAGTTTCTCAAAATCTCCATGAATTCTGTGATTAAAAGAGCCTAACCCTAGTGGACCTCGTGACATTGATGCCAAAGGATTTACTCACCTAGTAAAAATTACTTGGATGAGAATGGCTCACTGGATCACACTTAAATTAAATGAATGCACAGCAAAAGCAGTGACTGAACTAATCGTTGTGAAGACAGTGGGAAAATCACACATTTAGCTACTGTCTTTGAAGTTAGCTTAATAATTAATATCGTTGCTGGATCACACAAAACAAGTGAACAGAACCTATGTCAAATAATAAGCCACCTCGTGCAACCCTGTGACAGAAAATGGTTGTGAAGATTCAGCACTTCGTCCTTTACAACACCTGCATGTTGTGTGTGCTCCTTTGGAAAATGAAGCATTCACCTTGCAGTATCAAAAAGTAGCATCTTTTATAATTTATCATAATGCTAACTAAAGCCTTTATTTCTTGCCGTTCTATTAGTGAAATAATTCTCTGTAGCAACTAAACATCTGCGCTGTACTGACGCTAGCACAAACGTGCACGTTTACAAACTTCAAAAGAAGCAATTAGCTCGGGAGAGGAACAGGAGAAGAAATTACTCCCTGAACAAGCGGTCAAGGTTAGAAAAAGACAGAGCCATTTGCCTAAGGAAGACCCAGCAGTTACCGCCTTGCGACTCACCCTGAGATGAGCCAGGCAGGACACAGCCGGTGGCGACAGGCAGAAGGGCATCTCCACTGCAACTGACCGGGGTGCAGACTCGGTCGCAATCCCGCTTCCCCCGCGAGCCCCCTACTCATACGCCGCCCGGGCCACCCCCGAGAAACGCCTCCCTTGGACAGCCAGGCACGAGGGAAAGGGCGGTGGGACGGGCGAGACCTCGCAAGAAGCAGGTACTTTCTCCACGAGTGATGGAGACCCAAACTTTTCACCGCCCTCCCGGCCGGGAAAGGGAGGGGCGGTGCTGACCCTCGGCCGCCCCAGGCGCTGCCCGAGCCCCCGCCGTCCCCCCGTGCCCCGGCGCCCCGTCGTCAGCGCCCCGCAGAGAGCGGCACAGCCTCCCGGGCACCCTGCCCTCCGCCGGGAGCTTCCCTGCCCGTGCAGAGGAGGGGACGAGGTGTGTAAGTGTGCAGGGGGAAATCCCTCCTCCCCTGCTCAGCATCCCTTTCCCTCAGCAGCATCCTGCCCCCTCCCCGGCATCCTTCCCCACCTTGGCATCCGCGGCACGAAGTAGCACCGCTCCCGGGTCCCCGCCCAGCCTCCCCTCGCCCCGCCGGTCCGCGGCGTTTGCGGGGCGCCGCCACCCCGCGGCCCCTCCTCGGGGGCCGGCCCTGTTATTCCCCTTTAAAAAAACTTTCCCTTTTCCATCGTTCCGCCCGGCTCCCCCGGGGCCCGAGGGCGGAGAGGGGCCGCGGGAGCGGCAGGGCGAGT
>JAWWMO010000096.1:19792183-19802324 GCA_035047845.1 Dendrocincla fuliginosa | reverse complement strand
TTTGAAGTCCTCATGTCACACCAACTAGCATTTTAGAAGGCATGAGCCTATTGTGTCAAAAGGGAGCTTCCAAGTAGTTGAGGAATGAATAAATTCACTGCATATGCACTTCCTGGGATGATTCAGAAGCCACATCATGGTTGTGTAAGGATAGTCTTACAAGGACATTAGTTTGAGGTACGTATGTGAATATGAAGTAGTTAATTTCATAGATCTTCTTGACATGTAATGCATACACATGGTGTTATAGGGAAAGAAACAATTACATGGTTACTGGTAATAAATTCAAAATCTGTGCAATCAATTGTCCTTTAACTGTGACAATTTTAGCCTTTTCCCTCTCACACTATGTGCAGATATACAAGTACCTCCATATTTGTTGGACTGCTTGGGCCTTTCCTTTGTAAAAAAATGTTAACATCCCACATCCCTTAATTAAGAAGTTATCATCATGCAAGATGATGAAGTTTCGTGTCTTTTAGTTTTCTACAAACTAAGAATACTTCAGCTATTATTCTGGAGTTAAGGACTGTTACTGTGTTTGCTAAGATGACTTGAATCTTCCTAAGCACATGTTGCTGGGCAAGCAGGGCTTTATGGATTCTAGAGTAGTCTGTAGACTACTCTAGAATAGTGTAGGCAACACTGTTGAATTCTCATGTACTCTTCCTGTTCAACCTCATTTTTCATGTATTGTAGTGAATGGTTTCCATTTTAGGAGGAAGTAATCTTTTCTTTGCCATGTGATATGCTGTAACAGATGAAATAGAGATCTATGTGATTTAAAAATCTCTTTCATGCTTGTCTATACTTGACAACCAAAATTGTCCTTTCTAGGTTCTGTATTTCTATACAAAATCTGCATAGACATCTTCTTTGATATTCTAAGGTGGGAAATCCTGACAAATCCCTTGGTGCTCACATAATGAAGCCTGTATCTGCTGTTGATATGCTTATTGTGCAACCATGATCTTCTGGGGCAAGACAGAGCTGCCTGAAAGCTTAAATGAAACTACCACAGACTAGATGTTTTTCTGTGTGTCAGCTTTCTCTCTTAACTCCAAATCTTTGTCCAGCTTCAGGCTGAACTCCTGAACAGAACATTTCTTTTAAGCCTCTGAAGATAATCTTGCTCCTTGCCCATCCCCATCTTTGGTCGAATTCATGAAGACTTTACTTTTTTTTTTCTTGTTTTTACTTACATCAAAGCAGGCCTAACCTCCCTGGAAGGAAGAAACAGAAAGCTATCACACAACATCACCTGTTTTCATTTGTTTTTCAGGGTTCCCCCTGCCCCCCCCCCCCCTTTATTATTTGAATTTTACAAAGAAAATGACAAGAGAACTTATCAAATAACATTAACTAGTACTAAGACCCAGGACAATGTATTTCAGCTATATTCAGTTGAACCAAACTTACAAGTATTTGTCCTAATACAAACCTTCATTGAGATGTTCTCATTTCATATTTTGCTCCTTTTCTCATTTACAGAGTGCCAGAGCTAACTGAAGATCTGTTGGTCTAAGAGACCCTTTAGACCTTCTTGCCAAGCCACAGACCCACTTAAAAATTAAATTTCAGAGAGAAAATTATATTCCATGTTATTGTTAAGTTACTAACACAGAAACTCTCTTTCACGAAAAGACCTCTCCAGTTTTAGAATTACAACATATATTTAAAACTAGAAAGTGATTAGTCATCAGAAACAGTATGCCAATATCTAGTCTGGTTTGCTTTTTTAAAAGCTTTTTTTGACAGCTTTTCTTAAAAGTCCTTCAAATTGATCATCCTTTTCATTCTGGAAAAACACAGCTCCTTTCCCACCTTTGAATACACTGGTATTTGACAGGGAGTAGGAATCCACATCTTTGAAGATATTTTTACAGTTCTTGTCTGAGGCAAAGGTACATGTTAATTCCTCAGCAGAATTGTCCTTTGTCCTGGTTGGTTTGTCCTTTTTCTCCCAAAGGTTGCCTACTATACATACCTTTACTGGTGGCCATTAAGACCACCTATGGAGAGGACTTACATAGCCCTGCCCTGAGAACTGTCAGCATTACTGAGGTATTAGCATATGTTGAAGACCCAGCTGTATTCCTGCTTGTCCACATCAGGCTGTTGCTCGACTGGCTACAAACTAGCAATTTCTTTTTCCCTTCCCTAGTCTAGGCTTCACAAGAATTAACACTAAAAATCAGCCCTGGTGCTTTTAAAGACAGCCTCTCTTCTGAAGGCTGCTGTCATGGGCTTGCCATTGATGGCAGCAAAGAAAAGATTAGTACTCTAAAATAAGCTCAGGTGTTTGTAGGGTCCAGTTATATCTGTAGATCAAGAAATAAGAAACTTTTTATACCTGAAAGTTGGTCTTTCAAAGAAATTAAAATTAACATGCATGAAAAAGGAGACAGACAGTTGCACCTGGGCATGCATCTCCTCTTGCATCTCTGTTTTCCTTGGCTCAAACTAGCCAGATTTTACTTGACAGTGCTACTGAACCCTAAAAAAGCTGTTTATTTGTGTTCAAGAAGTGGAACTTTCATAGAACTGTCACTCAGTACAGAGCTGTTCTTTCATTTTGGGGTAATGCATTCCCTATTATACTTATTGTTCTGCATTTATTCTATTGCCTGGTACTGTAATACACTGCACTCAGTATGCCAATGGGATTTCGTGGGGCTGCCATCCCCGGCTTGATTTGTAACAGGAAGCCAGAACAATAAAGGCTTTGAGAAGATTAATGTGAGAAATGCATGCCTCTGTAGAAGGGCATCAATGCAAAATGTAAAACAACACTGTCTTCCATTGTTTGTTAGTGCCATCTCATTTTCACCAGTAAATAACCAGTGCATTTCTCTCCACAATGAACACCAATGAAAGGAAGACAGCCTTTATCAACAATGGGCATTCTATAGGAGGGGACAGAGAAGGCAGCATTCCTCTCAGGCATTTAGTATAGTCACCTGTGATTCCTTACTGCTCCCAAGATCACCGTGTTTAAAGAAGCTATCTCAAATTTTACTTCACTTACAACCCACAACTTTCTATTAGAAAATTCACAATCAGTTAACAAAGCACGTGACAATTTAGGAATAGGTTTGGATAAATGAATTAATGAACTCAAGAACAGCTTGTTGTGAAGCTGTTTTGCCTATTACCGTAGTTTAGATGATCTGCATTTGGTAGCACAAAGTACATAGCTGTGCTGTTGACTTTAGAGCAGCCTACTGGCAGCAAAATAAGGTGGCCTCAGGAAACAGCTTCTTAATTTTCAGTGGACATACATTATCATTAGATATGCTGGTCAAAAGTCTCTGGCTGTTTTCTAACTCACACAGTGTTCTTGCATTTAGTTGGAAATTCGAAGAACTAGAAGAAGATATTTTTATTAATTTCAGTCTTATCTATTTGCATTTCAATAATGTTGTTGTTTCAGGGCAAATACTGCAGCAGGGCATGGAAAAAATTGGGAGAATGATTATTATGAGGTTATTTCTCTTGCTGAAGGCCAGATTAACCTTTCAGGAGCCTGTGGCAAGTCACACATCAGATGCCACCTGACACATGAAAACTGAACCAGCTGGTATGGCATTCCTGCAGAGGCAGTACAGAATGTACTATGTGGTCCATAGGCTGACAGAAAAAGTTTACATTGATATGTGGAAATCAACGTTATTCCAGACCAGTTACTCAACAGTTTACATAGTTCTGGAGTCTTTTACTCTACCTTCCTCCCTAGAGCACCACAACTTTGTGGTGGTGCAACAAATGACCCTGATGGAAACCAATGGTTCTGGGCCACAACTGCTCTTGCTTATATTCCTCCACATCTATTCTCATGCTCTCTTATCTGCAGGTTGTATGTTAGCCTCTGCTCCAAAAAGCACTTTTACAGCACTGTTTCTGAGATAGGTCTACTTCTACTTCTATTTAGGTTGGGAATTTCTTAGCTCATGTATCTTCTATGCCATTCTTCTATGTGCTGACTTTGGGAATCTCAAGGAGCAGTGCATTAGCAGGAGGCTTCAGTTGTATCTGGTATGCATCTTCCTGCTTTCCGTACATCCAGTAGTGTCAGAATTTTTTGACTTGCACGTAGCTCACAAGCTAGCTCAGTTTTGCTAGAAGGAGATTTTGACTGAGGTAAATACAACAACAGCATTTCTGAACAGTGCCTGTGTGTTAACAAATTAGTATTTAAATACATAAAAAAGTAATGACTAATTGGGAGAACATTTCTGCCTTCCATCACAATAAAGCATACTGGAAGACTGCTGTGTGTCCAGTTGCTGTTTCTGGTAACAATGCAGTGTGTTGAGGTGTCTCATTTATCATGCACTCTGGACAAATGTGCATGATAGCAATAGCTGTAATATACTGTAGTAGTTCTACTGTGAAAGTAATAACAAACTGGCTATTTTGTGATGTCTTTCTCCCCTTAAATCTGGTAGAGTGATTCTAAATTGATTTAAGAGTGACTGGGTTAAGCTGAATTAAAGTCTAAACCCCGTTAAAATATTATCAACTGATATGCCTTTCAGCAGTTTTACTTAATGAACAAGACCATGGTTTAGAGATGACTTTTTCTGACAGAGTGATTTTGTCTCATCTTTTCCTCATCAGTTTCCTGGAATCTAGACTCAATGAATGCATGAGTAAACTATTCAAATCTGTGACTGTTTCACTGTTCTCACCCATGGCTCTGATGACTCTGTAACTTTTCTCCATTTACTGCATGGCTATGACAGATATGCATGACAGCTCGCTGCCACAAACCTAGGAAACTTCTCTGATTTTGGAAGGGTGTATAGACAGGTGACAAAGTTTGATGACAAATACAAGGGGCTTAGGCTAATAATGAGGGAGCTACCTGTGCAGAATTGCAGAAGAACTTTGTGGAACTTTATACTTGGGGATTAAATCTACAGATGAAATTTAACAAGATAAATACACACTGATGAACACAGGACATGCATTTTGCTCTCCCTTTCCCCATGAGTTCATGGTGAAAATATAAAATATGGTCTGGGAGTTGATAGTAATGAGTCAGAAATTGGACTTGAGTTTATAACAGAAAGTTTCATGACAGAGTCCTCCTGGTGGTCAAAACCCCACAGACTGTAGGAAATCATTAGTAAAGAAGGGGGAAAGAATACAGAGGATACAATGTTACTGCTCTGTAAATCTGTGGCGGGTTTGATAGTGTTTTACTTCAAAAGGTTTGTCATAGGTTTAGAAAATATCCAGAAAAGTCAGGACAATCAGAGGAAATGGATCTTACACACACACAAGAGGTAATTATATAGTGGGAATTCTTTACCACAGGATGTTGTAAAACCTAATGTTACACACAGAGTCCAATGAAAATTGAAGTAGCTAATGGAAGATGAATACCTGAAGCCTTCTAGGATGTGAAAAATCATCTCTGACTCTGAAATCCTATAAGCTGCAAATTCTAAGAACACAGAGAAAATTTAGGGGAAGTCTGCCTGAATCCTTTCTTTACTCTGAAGGCATGTGTCTAGGAAATAACTTTTCACCCATCTTAGAGAAAATAGGCTGGAAATCCTGATCCACTCAGGCAATTTTTATAATCATATGATACAAAATACATAAATAAGCCTCTTAAAGCCCTTCCAGAGAGGGACAGCACAAAACTGACAGAAAGGCTCAGACTCCTGCTTCTCTTGTGGTAAGGTTTTGAAAGTGTACAGGAACACACATTAAGACTGAAATTCAAACTGATCATAAACTATTAATAACATCTGTGTTCTTTAGACAAGAATTGCTCTGAGTGACAAAAGTGGCTTAAATATTGCAGTTCTAGTTGGGAGTTGTAGATCTTCTGTGTAATCTAAATATTTATATTTGAAAATATTAATTCCAGACATTTTAGCTGACAAGGATTTTTCAAATGCTTGTCTTGAAGTGCAAAAAAAAAGTACACAATGAAGAAGGAAAAATCATATTGAAAGAAGGACTTCTGTGTCTTTTTTCTAAAAAAAAAAGCCCCAACTATGCACATCGAAAATGAACTCAAGGTTCTGTTAATTTCATTCCCTCATACTTGCACTTGCAGGGAGCTTTGGTTTTCTGCCGATTTGTTTCCAAGTGTTATTTGATGTATGCCTGGCCAGGAAGTATTAAAAAATAGTGCTCCAGTAATTGCACGTTCCTTATTTTTTTTTTAAACCATGTATTCATGAGTAGGTTATTTTTAATCTACTAGTAACTATTTATGTAGCTTCTATTTTCCTCTGTATACAACATTTTGCTGCAAGACTGAAAAAATTATTATACTGAGGTTCTGAAAATAATGAAAGATTCACTTAAAACTGAGGAGACAATTCAAGAATTCTGTTGATGAAGAACACTACTCCCTTCTGGTTTTTTTTTAAAGAAACAAAGAGTATTTCCCTACATGTGCCTATTTTGACACAGGCACTTTCTTCAGTGAATATCTGTTAATGAATACCTTACTGTCTTGGAAAGACAATCGCTACTACATCACCAAGACATCAGAGGTTACTTTAGTCCTAGAGTTCCTGATATGTCTGAGTATGCATGTAAAACATAAATTTAATAGAAACATATAATATTCTCTACTTAGCTTTTTTAAATCTTACTTTTAAAAGGTCAAACATCTGAAAAAATACATGATTCAATCACAGTTCATCCTAATTGGAAGATCCAGTTATCTATGTCAAGATTAAAGTATGAACTATACCAAATAAAGGGCTTTTGTAGCTAAAATAGAACTAGGGTGGAACTATGCCATGAAAATGTAAAGCTGAGGTCCATATATAAGATATTTTAATTTTAGCCCCCGGTATGTCCTTCTTTGACATGAAATTTCGCGGTGTGCCAGGGCGCTGGTTCAGGGATCCTTCTGCAACTCTCAGTGCAGCTGAGCTCCGTGCTTCCGCCTGATATGATGCACAACTCTACGTAGATGCTACCTTCCAAATACACGTGACTCCCTATTGTCAGGATCAGATTCTCATCTAAATGCTGATGGGGTCAATTTGTTTGTGTCAGGAGGGAAAGGAGCAGGCAGCACTCATTGGATAACAAAACCATTCAGTCAACTCGCCGGAGATTTCGGTCCAGTCGATGATTGTTCTCATTGTCTTGCAGATTTTAGTCACGAGAAAGGAGGCTGCAAGTTGCAGCAGCAGACCACTGTGCTTGGTGAAAGCAAAGGGTGCCTATCTCTCGGCACGGTACCTCCTTGGTAGCTCAGGCATTCAGCACTGGAAAGAAACTGCTGTACTGCCGTGAGACAGTTTCCATACTTAAAAGGTGTAGGAACAAAGAAATTACAGGAAGGGGCAGGATTTGTTCGTCCCTGTCACTTTGCTTTGCCTCCCAGTAAAACACAAGTAGAGTTTCACTTTCCCACTAAAGCCAGCCTCTGAGCTAGAGCATGCGGAGCGGCATCCCTTCAGCCCTGACATTGGCTGTGAGAAGTTTCAGTAATGGTGATTTCTTAACTACTTGTTCAATTTACAAGGTGCCCAGATTGTCCTCCAAAGGAGATTCTGGCTCCCTTGGCAGTATGTATGGAGCAGAAAGCAACTAATTCAGAATTCTGGATCACACTCCAGAGGCCTGCATGTTTCATATAATTTATTACATCTAATGTCCTTATTTGGTTATTTCTTACTCTACAAATTGGAAAAAATTCTGTTTTCTGAGAGCTCTCAGATGACATGCAATTGTACAGCTAATTGCTCTGCTGTGTGGTCAGTGTGTTATCATTGTTGGATATGCATCATAATTTTTTTTTCTTTAATTATTAAAACTACCTAACATAAGAGTTTTAATGAAATGAACTAAAAATACAAAGTTTCAGCTGCTAGGCTGAGGTAATTTTCTGTGCCATAATATAGCAATGGTGTCTATAATCAACAAAAGAGATAATTTACACAGGAAGTTTGGTTAAACTGCACTTTTAAAGGTTATGGGTTATTCAGACCTATGGAGTTGGCTCTTCTTTCAATTATATTTGCAAGAATTGAATTTGATTAACATACATAGATGTAAAAACACTAAAAATAAACTAAAGTTCATATATATGTGTACATAACAATAATATATTAGACCTAACACATGGCTCAAATACAACACTGAGTTATCATATCTATTATGTACCACTGATAAGTGATTACATGTATGGTTATTTAAAAGGTGAGGTAAAATACGTTCTCCCTCATGAAAGCTGAAACTCATTATGTTACTACATTTTACTGCGTGGTTGAGACAGATCATTAGTTTGTATGTCGTTGTTTTTTCTAATATGAATTATACTTAGTTCAATGTGTAAAGTGTGGGTAACACAGGCTGTGGGCCATCTAGAACCTAATTCACACGAGGTGCTGGGATAGTTTGTGGGGAAGCTGGATTCACTTAGAAACTTCAGAGCACCTTCTCTTCTTTGTCACCTGGATCCTACAGGAATGATGTCCAGTATAGTCGTCACCTACACTTCCTCCTATACAGCTCTTCTTATGGAGGAAATACTGAAGGCATATTAAAGGCTGGGAGAGGTAATTAGAAAGGATGACTAGAAAGCCATTTTCACTTGCTGAGGAAACCTTCATGTCCTGAGTAACTGTGTCTCAGACAGTGTCACAGGCTACAGGCAAAAGGAAATGCCAGGCATGGTACAGGCAACTCTCCGGTGCTAGGCTGGGGTTTCGAGGTTGTGTTTTGTAAGTAGACAGTCTTTGATACACCTAAAGTAAATGAATTTTACCTTTATTTAAACTCTGCAGATACATCATTGTAAGTATTAAGTCCTTCTTAATTTTAGGGATATGAAGAATATCTCTGTTAGAGGTAATGCCCAATAATTTAACACTCTTCCTAATAGTTCTCTCTTTAAATAATAAAAGGCCTGAAATTGGACTGCCTGTTTCACACTCATATAAAAATCAGATGTTGTTTTCTATTGTAACTGCTTTCATCCTGGTGAAATGCCGTGGTGAAAATCTCCACTCCATTGTTTCAGCATATGTGTACATCTGCACAATCAGCACAAAGCACCTGTGCACTCCAGGAGCAGTCTCCCACAGTGTGTGCTGATACTTCTGTGCCTTAATTTTGCTAAGGGTTTTTTTGGGTGTGAATCTGTATTCTTCTAGTAGTGCTAAATATAATGCTACTGAAGAGCTAAAGGACATTTTGTGATTTTGAAATCTAATGGCAAAACTAAATATCTTATTACAGAACCAAATCACCACTGATGCCTGTGCTTTGAAAAAACATGGTATTAAAAGGTTGACGACTGGCAGAGAAAGGTTCTTCTTTATAGAGGTAACTATGTAGGGCTGAAGTCTACTACTTGTGTTCCACTTGAGTGGCATTTTACTGTTAGAGATGCTTGTGAATACAAGAGAAGATAAAGTCATGCGAGAACCTGACCTTTGGCACTATTCTGTCTGTGGTCAATTCACCTTGACTGGCTGCCAAGTGCACCAACCTGCTGTATCACTCTCTCTCCATCAACAGGACAAGTGAAGAAAATAAAATTAAAAGCTTGTGGGTCGAGCTAAGGACAGGGAGGTCACTTACCAAGTATCATCACAAGCAAAACACACTGCACTTGTAGAAATTAATTTAATATATTGACAATTAATTGTAACAGTGAAACAGTGTAATACAGTGAGAAATAAGAACAAAACTAAAAAAAACTTCCCTTACCCTTCTTCCTAAGCTCGGCTTAGGGTGAGGGATAGAGGTTGTGGTCAGCTCATAATGCTTCATCTCTGCTACTTGCTCCTCCTCATGCTCTTCCCTGTGTGGTCCCTGCCATGGGATACAGTCCTTCACAAACTGCTTCATGGTGGGTCCTTCCCACTTCAGACTGGGCAGTAGTTCTTCAAAAACTATGCCACTATGTGCTCTTATTATGGGGTATAGTCCTTCAGAAATGCCTGCTGAAGCTTGGGTCCTGTGCAGGGTCACAGCTTCTTCCAGAAAACCTGATTCTGTGTGCCTCTTCTCCATGGGCTGCAGCTTTCTTCAGGCCACAGCCACCTGCTGCAACCTGTGTTTCTTCAGGGGCTGCAGGTGAATCTCTGTTCCACTGTGGACCTACATGGACTGCAGGGGGACTGCAGTGAAGCATGCTTCACTGTGG
>JAWWMO010000096.1:19778941-19788979 GCA_035047845.1 Dendrocincla fuliginosa | reverse complement strand
GATATGTATTTTTTATTGAAAGGGAATGATGGACATAGAGATTTGGGATTTAAGAGGGTCAAAGTGAAAAGGATTTGTGTGACCAGCTGAGACTGCATACTCTGAGTTAAGACTGACAACAATACTTAGGACATATCAGAGTTTAAGCACCATAATATGGGAAGCCATAAAATAAAGCAGTACAGTAGTCTGTCAGATCACCACTTCTGTACACCATCCATCTGTGATGATAGCTTTGGATAAACTCCATCTCTGTGCTGGGAGTGACACACCAGACAGACAGGTCAAGTGTAATCTTGCCTACTCTGTGCAGACAGAAGAGGTAATCTACCCACATTCAACTCACTGAGAGAGGACCTCCTTACAGAGGTCTGTAGCAGTGAGCAGGATAAATGAGCAGCAGTTGTAGCACTACTGGCCTCTGAAACTTAGAGTGGTCCTAATGGACCAGGGATTTGGATAAATAAACCACCATGCAGGTTGAAACCTACCCTTAAGCTGTTATCAGCATCAGACCAGTTCTGCTGCTGCAGAACATGAATATCCCTTCTCTATCTGGAGTGTTACATTAACCTGTGGTAAACTGAAACAGAAATGTGCTTAGCACAAATGACACTTCCACAAAAGTATTGTTTTAACACTGTCCCACTCTGTCTCATGTTGTTTTCTGCTTAAAGCCTTCTTTGCAAGCCCTCACTGTCCTGCCCTGTGATCAAGCTTAAAGAAAACAGAGAACATTATTACTCCTACTTGCAGTGAAGTCAGAACTGTGGGCTGCAGGTTTTGGGTTTTTTTTTGTCTGTCTACTCACCAAGCCTGTTCTACGTATTCTAGGTGGATCCTTTAATAACTGCAGTACATTAAGAGCTGCTGACAGTCTCAAACTGAGATTACATGGGTAAAAGTAATGGCACATCTTAAACATCCCAGGCTCACTGCTACTGTGCATTCTCAGTATACAAACCAGAAATTGCTAGCCTGAGTTTTCAATCAGTTGAGCCTATTTTTAAAGCATTTTAATTTTTCTGTGTGGTTTTTTTTTCATATTTATACATTCAGACATTCTGAGGTACTAAAGCTTTATAATACATATTCATATGACAACTCCAAACATTATGATGGCTTGTTTAGATATTGAAAAATGCAGTTTTGAGACTGAATTATCAGCATTATTCAGAAAATGACTTGAAGATGTTATCTGAGGCTTACACATCTAGCTGTTATTCTTGCAGAAACATAGGTCTACTTAATATCAACATTCAGTACTTTCCATTTTTCTTAAATATCAGGGAGCAATTTCTTGCAATGTAACTGAGCTGGAATAAAGGCAGTAAGGTAAACGTGATAGAATGAAAACATCATAGAGATATCCATTGATTATGTGTACAAGCTTGTACAGTTGGAACCAACTATCAAAATAATTTCTAGACTATCAGGCATGTATATAGCAATGCAGAACAAAGAAAGTCTCAAAAGAAATTAGGCCCTTACACAGACCACTTGAAATGTCTTGACAATTATTTTGTGCCAGCATCGCTTCTGAAGCTGAAATGCATACTGGTATCAAAAGAATAGCAGACTCTATAGTTTGCATAAGAATAAAATTTGATAATTATCATGTGAGCCTAAATGACTTCAGGCAGGATTGTCACAGATAAGGGAATAGGAATGAATTAATATTCAAAATTATACAGGACATGTGGGGATTATTTCACAATAAAAATAATTTCACTCTATTAAAAAATTATAAGTATGAGAAACATTCCAGGGTAATGATGATCATTACCAGGAAAAAATGTAGCTGTTGATTTAGAGTGAAATCATTTATGTGTAGTATATATTTACTCAGCCTTAATCAACATCACAGTAATCTAAATCATTATTAAATATTAAGGTGAAAGCTTGAGGTCATGGAGGGCTCCATTATATTCTTCTTCAAGAACTCAAGGGACAAACAGGGCAAATTATGGCGGATAAAGTCATGCACTGGTTCTCTTCTCCCCTCCCCTTCCCACATGTCAATATGTCCCTTGGGGACAGAAAAACAGCATGGCAGGTGCTGTCCACATCACTTCTATTGCTGTGATCTCCAAGGCAGCAAGCATCACGCAGGCCAGGTGGTGGTGATAAATTGAGCTTTCCCTGCCCCAGTTCAGGTACCCCTTGCCTCTGGGGCTGCTGGAGAAGGAGCAGTTCATCTGAGGTTTAGGAGAAGAAACAAATGGTACTTGTAAAAGGAGAAAACAGAAATAATTTCCCTGATTTTAAAGTCAGGGGAAGCCTCCTTTGTAGTTTGCTCTTTCAGTGATAATAGAAAGCACAAGGCTGAGGGTGGCAGCAGGAAGAAAACATCCCCCTATGGAATTACATAGGATAAAAATAAGGGCTTGAATCTGAAACCACAGCTTCTTTTGCCTCATATCCTACCTCCCACAGAGAAATGGTAAAGTGCAGTAAGCAGAGTGAGTGTATCAGCTATTGCCACCAGAGAGCTGCCAGATGTCTGCTTCTCAATTGGAAAACAAGAGAAAAAAACCCAGCCCATCCCAGAGACGGGGGTGGGGTTATGGAATCTGATAGTTAGTATCAGAACTCAAGGAAAATTAGCTAATATGTGTGACTGAACAAGAAATCCTCCCTTGATTGCAATTACTCAAAATCTTGGCTTGTCATTGAGAATGCATTTTAGAACCCAGCATAATTAAATGGGAAGCTGGAGCCAAAAGGGGAATGGCAAACCCGTGCAAAGGTGAGCTAAGAGACTAAAATGAATCCTCATTTACATATTTTGTCATAATTTCATCAAGTTTAGCCAAATTACATCTGGTCAAACTGATACTGATATTAAACAGCAGAAACTCTACTGTCTTAAGACGTTTTTCTGGACATGTGCTGTAAAACTGAGTCAGAATTTGGCCCAGTGTTTTAAGAGTAGTTTGATCACATGTAAGTTTTTTGGTATTATGGAAGTGAAATTCGCTGAAGAACTTGTGACTGAACCACCTTTCAGATTGCTGTGCTGCAGGCAGAAGCTATTCGTTCAGCCAGCGCAGCTTGAGTTCACTCTGCTTTCCTCCTGCCTGGTGGCAATCAGACCAGCCCTAGGAGTACAGATAGACCTTACTTCACATCTGCATTGTGCTCACTTTTAATTTTACCTCGTCGACTCCCAGGGAACCTGGAAGGGGGTGCAGTGCATCTGCATCCTATCCTGACACTTTGACTGGGAGAGAGAGGGGAGAGGCTGGGCTCCCACCTCTATCTACCAGTTAAGAGCTCCCCAGGACTGCAAGAAGCCCTCAGTCTGCTTTGAGTTCTGAGTTTAGCAAGGAGGGCTTGGCAGAGAGAAAACTCAGAGAAACTGCAGGTTTTTGGTGAATCAGACCCCAGTTTTGGTTTAATAAATCTGTTAGAAACAGAATTGGAGTTTTGCTGAAGCCAAGGAATTGCACAGGAGGGAGTAGTGTAGTTTTTAATGGTTTTAAAAGTGGTTCCAACCTCTTTTTCGCACCTTTGGAGGGGGCCTGGGGGTCTTGGGCAAGTAGGTGGATCAGGCCAGGCTGTAAGCTTCCTAGTACTAGCCAACAGGAACGGAACCAGGGACCTCCAGCCAGGGTATAAAAACTCTGGGTCTTGCTGGCCTGTGTCTCTCTCTTAGACCAGAGGGACACATCAATTCAGCTGAATTTGTTAAAAAAAAGTTTTGCTTCAAAGACTTTGTCCCTTCTAAATTTTATTGGTGTGAGCATCTCTCACAGATCTAATACCAAAGCTAGCCAAAGAGCAATTGTTTTACCAGTGCTTAGCCATGAGATTTAGATGTTCCTATGAAACTCCCACAAACACCAAAAAACTGCAAAAAATGCAACCCCTCCAAAAAAACCCAACTAACCAAACAAACAAAAAAAAACCCAAAAACCAAAACCTATCAACTTCTGCAAGATAAAAGCCTAGCACTTCACACAGCTGTATTTAAAAGTTTCACTGGAGAACTGAATTGAAGGGTTTCTACCAGGAACAGCATTCTTTATATCCTTGCACTGAAAAGGTTAAGAAAATAGTTTTAACCAAGTTTTTTGCAATTACAAAAGATTCACTCTTCACCCACTGATGGTTATGGCAGCTGACAGTTGAAGTTTACTACTGGCATCTTTTCATTACTCCTCTCAGTGGTAGGATTTGATTTCTTTCTGCTTTTACTAGCCTTTTGTATTTCTTCAGGGAATTTGGAAGGGAAGTAACTTTTGAAATATTATAAATGGTTAACTTGTTGCATAATGTATATTTTCTAGACCGTCTGCTTGTTGTTGTTTAGTATTGGAGAGCCATTGCAACGGACAGAGCTGTCTTTTCTTCCAGAAAAGAAATGAGTAAGTAAATGTGAAATAAAAATGGTTCATTTTGTGGGAGTCTTAGAAGGAGAGGGAAAGGGACAAACAAGTGGGCTTACCAAGAACAAACAATATAAGTAGAGAGAATAAGATGCATTTTCATATCATACAATGAAAGCTCTTCTGTCCCACAGAGTATTTATTGTTTGTGTTACTATTGGCTAAATGGACTTCTAATTTTTCTTTCTTCTGGTGTGTAACCACTGGATTGTTATTTTTGTTCAGCTGTAGCTTCAGAGCATTTAGCAATTAAATCTCCCCTAAGGATTTGTTTTTGCAAAACCTAGCAGTCTATGCTATTTTTCTTTATATATTTGGTATAATTTTGCTGTTGCTAGGCTAATGGGAGAGTTACTTTTGAGTTATGATTGTATACATTAAAGAACATGTAGGATCTCTAGGCTGGGGAATAAGTAGGTGAACTATTTTAGTCAAGAGAGAACTATTGTAATATAATCTTTAGAGCCTGGAGCTAACCCTTTAGACAGTCATCTGTGTCAAAAAGAACTGCAATAGTGAAAAGCAAGGAAAACAAAGATGTTGGAGTTTGGTCAAGCACACATCAGAGACAACACACATCAGAGCCTTCATCTAAAAACATTGAAAAGCATCATCAAACCTTCACCCTCATGGCTGGAGAAGGAGGAGACCATGCCTCAGGTTTGAAGGCACCAAGATTATCCCCTTATTGCAGGGCACTCCAGCCAATTACAGAGAGACCTGGGGACTAGGTAGGTGAAGACAAAGACCGGAATATATGGTACAGTACCATCATTACTGTTATTCACAAAAGTAATTTATAAAAATTCAGATTACAAAACTGCCTGGTTGTTGTGTACTCAAGGACCCCTAGTGTCCCTCTGGGACTGCCACAGCTGAGAAGTCAACCTCCTTCTTGAAAGTTTCTTCTTGTGCTTGGTCACAAATGTCACCCAGTGCTGGTCAAGACAAGAAGGTCTGGGAAGTAGAACGCTGCCCCTTCCTCTCCCATTAATGTACTCATCTCTGAGAAAGGAAAAGGGCTCCAGCATAATTCAGATAATTGCAAAAAGCTGCTCTATAATTCAGTTATAATACACTGTGCAAACATGTAAGTTAAATGAGACTATTTCATTTTAATGTGCAAAATTTCTCAAGCAATAGCTGGGATGAAACAGAATCAATTGTAGGTAAATAACTGAAATTAGTATTAACTACAGAACTGTTCATGGTTCCCTTAAAAGATGTTTGTAACATCTGGTACTGCTCATGAGACACAATACCCAAGTACAGAGTACAGCTTTCTCCATCATTCTTATTTCTCAGGGCAGTTATGCAAACCTGCTTTTTTCATCAGGAGTTTCCACAGAGGTGGTAACTGCAGCATATAAGAGCCTTTTCAGTCAGATTACATGGAAACAATATACACTACACAGAACCAGGTATTTGAGGATCATGTCATAAGTCTTGCAGGATCTGTCCCAGGCTGTGCAATTCTCATTAGTTTAGGCAACTCAAGGAAGGTATCTCCTCAGTTTGCCTTGGTTTGACTTTAAATTGATTGTGAGGTACTGGAGTACCTCTTGTCTTTGAGTTTATTGTTAGTTGAGTTCTCTGTGACTCACATCTAAGCTTTATGACTGGACTCCTTTTCTGTAGATGCGCAGCAAAAAGTTTTCTTGTTTGAGACAACATATACTTGGGATAAGCTTGTTGATCTTGTAGTTTTTGAGGTCTACTGGAGCCCAGTAGTTAGACCCAGACTTACCTCCTCTCAAATAAGAGGCAGACCTTTTCAAGCAATTGTTTGATAGTGCCCTTCTGAAGAGTTGTTTCTCTACAGAAAAACTCAGACTTCTTTGTTGAATGTGTAAAATCCAGTGCTCATTTTCATCTTTAGAGCTGACAGGTATCAACCCATGTAGGCTCAGCTAAGGAAAAGTGCAAGGAGCAGAGCAGCTCACCTTCCCTGCTCTACTCAGCAGAAAACCATTCACATCTGCCAAGAGATTTGGTATACTTCAGAGAGGAATGTGGCTCCACAGGATGGTCAGAAACAGCAGGTGTGTGTGCTGGGTCAGGCTAAAAGCTGTTGCATTACCTCAGCAATTAGAGAAAGGTGTATCTGCATCAGAAGAAGAGATCCTCCTATGTTAGTGTCTTTTAGTTCCTGCTTCAGATCTGTGGCCAAAAGGCGCTGAACCTGGTTGCCATGAAATAGTCAGCCACTAAGCCCAGTTCTGGCCATGGGAAGACTGTGCAGATATGGGATAATCCCTGGGAGACAACTCTGGGGACAGAGACTACCAGAATGAGGACTAACAATGGCCTTGGTGCTTGCACAATAGTTGCTCCCTACTGTTGAACATGCTTCCCTCTCCATTCTTTTTCCCTCTTAAGAGAGGCATTTAGCAATGGCAGGATTGAGCTGCTCCTTCTGAATGGAGCCAAGAAACTAACTGCTGAGACTTCAAAACAAGGGCCCATGGAGGAGGAAAGAGGTAGTGATGACTTTCCCATCTGCCAGCCATCCCTGTTGAGTCCCTCTCAAGTTCACAGCTTAGGGAAATGCAAAGTCTTTTCAGACAGATAGAGGTCTTGTCTCAGTTCCCCCAGAAGAAAAATGGCTCCATTAAATCTGGACAAAATGAGGACCTGTTCAGGGAAGTAATTTGCTTTTCATCTGTATGTCAGCAAAATTTACTTACCCTATACTGCTGAGACGACTTGATAAACTAACCACTACATGCCTCAGTGCACAGGCTGGGAGAAAGGCAGACTATGGACTAAGTCCCCAGCCATTCTTGATGGGTTCTGTACCCATCTGGAGAGATGAAACACCAAAGGCGACAGTGACATCTCCTTGAAATTGTAGCTGAAATTGCTTCTGTTCTGCCCCTGTCTGTCTTCAGGCCAACAACCTCAAAGCTGGGAAGTTATAAAGGGGTTCCTGAGAAGCCCTTAATTGTGCCCCAACAGCTCTTCAATACCAGAGACTTTGCTTTGCTGGAATTTAGTGCAAGCTGCTTGGCTGTGGTGGCTCATGTTGTGACATTCCAGTGCCCTTAGGTGTGGTGAAAGGGGCAGTGGATCAGCAAGTCTGTGCAGTACAATATCTCTTCAGAGGTGGCACAACTGGTATCACTTCAAGTGTCATGTGGAGCTGTGATCAGAACCATTTGTGGTCATTAAAATCCTCTTCCTATGCATATGTGCTGTCTCTAGGCTATGCTTATGTGAGTTTTGTATTCGACTAGAGCTGGTCTCATGGACAGCATGCACTAGTCCATGGAGGGTCTGTTCTAAACCCAGTGGTTTTAGATGAGGTTAAAAGAAAGTTCCAACTTCTGTAGGCAAGAAGTAAAGAAAACCATATTGCATTAATTTTCCACAAATTGCTCAATATGGAATTTGTCTACAGTAGGACAAAAGTCCTTCCTTTTGTGGAATAAGCCACAGGACCACCAAGGAACTCTATTTTACTACTCATGAAAAAATCTAGCACTGCTCTGCCAACCATAGTAGTACAGCTGCCCTAGGCAAACAAGCACATCCATGTTTACAACTGGCCAGCCTTCTCCCACAGGCTTTTACACTGCTCTAGCAATTCTGAGGATCAACATCTATGTCTCATCCACAGCTCCCATACAAGGAAGAAAAGTCATAGTTTATGTCTGCATGTCACGTCTCTATGGATACCTCCAGAAGCTCCTGGGAGGAAAAAAAAAAGTTCAAATGTTTGTAATAGAAGAAAAATATCTAATTTGCTAAGAAGAAAAACACCCCCCCCACCCATCCTTTGGAACTCTAAATATAATACCAAGAGACAGAATAAACTCTAAAGTTATCATTAATGGACTAGATTCCCAGTAACCTGTGCAGTATCAAGAAAGAGGATGATGGAAGATTTTAGTGCATGAAGTATCTGGTTTCTAAGCTGTTAACAGTATCAAGGTAGATCATGAAGAGTCACTGTCACAAAAAGGAGCTCCTCTGAAGCAAATGGCTTGTGCAAAGGAAATTAAGACTTCTGTGGTCTACAGTCCATGGGTGATGTCTGCATGTAGCTGCACTAGTGTAACTGAGATACTGAATGGGCGAATGAATTTTCTAATATGGAGGAAACTGTGGAACTGGAATCCAAGTGGACTGGAAAGGTCATGAGAAGGAAAATACAATGAACAGCTGCCTGCATGTTTTATTAGCCTGACTTCCTAAGGAAATAAGATTTGCGTAATAGTACTACTTGCCCAAGTGTTGTTTTTTTTTTTTTTCTTCCTGCCCTCAAATAACTTCTGATTCTCTTGGCTTATTTCAACTCAATTTAGCAGAGAGGTATCAGCCTTAGATATATTCTGTTCCTCCAGGTTTCATGAAAACTGGCAGCTAGACAGGGAAAAGAGAGCTAAATAAGTACTCCCAATGAGGGGATGGTTTCAGCATGAATTAAACAATTACCAACTCAGTTTTGCCTGCCAGCTGGCCAGCCAACTTGGCCAAATCACTTTGGGCCCATCAGCAAATAATGAATCAGGCTTTTTTCAGTTGGTGTGAAAGAGAACTGGAAAGAAGGTAAGAGGTAAGTGTATGCTGCCTGAGGGGAGGTGTAGAAGAAGCCAGAAATATTAAGGAGGGAATGGGGCAGGGGATACATGAGGGAAGAGGTGGAACCATGGGCTGAGGCAACTAGGAGCAGAGCAGGGGGAATTGAGGTTACAGATGTGAGAGGGGGCCGTAGTGGAAGGACTGGGAGTTATGGCAGGGCAGGCAAGTATGAACGCAGTCTTCCTGAAAGCAGGCCTAATTAGTGCTGCTACTCACAAGAGGGCTTGTATACACAAAGATTGTCATGAATACATCACTAACCTACTTTCAGAAGTGATGAGCACCAGTCCATGAATTTTAGAGGGAGTTGTGGGTGCTCAGCATCAATAACTCTGAGGTCTAGTCTGTATCATTTTAGTTAAAAAAATTTGCAACAGCTATACATAACTGCCTTGCAGCATGAGAATTATTAGATCATTACAGTTTCTTATATCCGTCACAGTAAAAGCAGATCTGCAGAAGCTAGTAATTTACATACACCAGTAAAAACAGAAAAAGAAATGTACCACATAAACTGTCATCCTGATTATTGAGGTCCACCAACTATGTTGTTCTGCTAGATTCTCCACTCTTACTTCCTTAATTGCTGTAAAATATATGTAGTTCAAATCATTTAAAAAGATGTGTTTGAGCAAAATCAATAGTGAGTTAGTCACAGCAAGATTTAGCAGCCACAACTGAGATGAAAGTATTACAGAATCATAAGAGCTGATTCACACCTAACTCAAGTTTTATGTTCGAGTAACTTCACTGACTGAAGCATAAACTAGAGCAACAGAGAAGTAAATAAAACCAACAGAATGAATAAGCCTGTCAAGAGATCTCAAGAAAGGACTTTATCCTCTGTGTTATTGCTAAAACCTATTTCTTCATTTTTGCAACTTCTTTCAGAGACATACAATCCTGAAAATGACTTCACAATTCTAAAATGAAGTTTTGCTGAAAAAAAATTGCTCAGGACTTGGAGATCCTCCTTATAATTTTGTCATCAAATATATTTGGACTATCCCTGAGCTATATCTTTCCCTCTCACAGAGTTCAGGTCTCTCTGGATTCTTGCCAG
>JAWWMO010000096.1:19746783-19763039 GCA_035047845.1 Dendrocincla fuliginosa | reverse complement strand
GGGGGTCCCCTCCCAGCACAGATATGCGTCAATTGGCAGATCATGCTAAGTCTCCCTTAGTGGCTCCTAACTCAATTTGTATAAATTACTTTCACAGCCTTACACTACAGTTGAAGTTACACAATTGAGAGGAGTCATAAAGCTTATGATACGGTTATGATACCATGAAAGAATACTCTTGTTGGAGAAGAGACAGAACCCTGAATCCTGGCTGCTCTGAGATGTACCCTTCGCATGGAAATGAGACCTCTTTGCAACAGAAGTCTTACGTTACACAGCTTGGAGAGAGAGGCACCGAAATGCCTGCTTCCCTTGGACAGTTTAGTCCATCTGAACTTCTACAGCTGCCTCAGTAGCTGAGTCATGACCCCAAAGGCTCCTTGCAAAATGTCTAACTCTGAGAGCATAAGCAACCAGGGGACTGAACCTTCATGCTGCCTGTCCTGTGCTTACATCAAGAGCCTAATGAGTTGGGTGGCTGCAGGGGACACCCTCACGGCCACCTGTGCAGTGCTGCAAAGATTAATGGAATCAGTCGAGGCAGCAAAACTGTCACAGCCAAACCTTAAGCCTTCACTACTCAGCACTGTGTCATTTAGCCTCAGAAAATATAAGTAAAGGAGAGAGACAGAGAGGAAGGAAATAAATCAGTGAGTCAATAATCTCTTCTATTCTAAGGACAATAAAGTCTTTCCCCTTCACCTCACATAAAAGGATCAGTTTGATCCAAATATTTTTCATGAATCAGAATAAATTTTTCATAATAATTTTATTTCAGCTCAGCAAAACAGAAATGTTTCTTTGCTCATTTTTATTTATAGAATGTTTTCTCCAAATTATTTATATCAAAAGATGCATTCCACCAGGCACCCAGAAATGTCTCATATCTTTCGAGGTATATATTTTGATATAAAAATTGCTTGCATAGCAGTTTAAACCTGTGACATGAAATTGCTTGAGCTTGCAGATGCTAATTTTGAGAGTAATTCATTAAAAAACCAAAACCTTACTTTGCACAATACCCCTTTTCCTGAAAAAGCTTCCCTAGTATTGTCCCTTAGCTTAGGGTTGTCCAACTGAGCTTATTTTTAGACATTGAATAGCTCTTCATTAATGCAAATTATTCATTAATACAAGGCAGCAAACAACAGATTAAATGGAAGTATGAATAATCTAAAGTGGATGTGGAGAAAAGGCTTGAAAAATGACCCTGTTCCTATGCCAGCTTGGTCTGTGTGTGGTCTCTGCTCTATTTCTTTCCTTCTGTTGGTGAGAGGCTCTGACAACCCTTTTAGTGATAAACACCCACATAAAGCAGTGTGTAACCTTCATGCATAGGCTCCAATTTCTTTCCCATATTGCTGTACTGTGCATACTGTACAGCAATTTCATTTTGTAATTCTGTGCTGTATCTGCTATATAATCCCTTTCTGTGAAAGTTTATCATCCTTTGCAGGCTGATTCCAGGAGCCTTTTGGCAAGTCTTGGGCCTATGCTACCTCTAATGACATGGTGACACTGTACAAAGCATTTTTCTGGTATCTTCTGACCAACCATAGCTAATTAGCTACAAGTTGGAAAAGCATGACAGTAATGAAATGTCTAATCAAGACGACATAAAAAGCAAAACAACCCAAAACTCTTTCTTATAACACTCACCATTGTCACATTTCTTCCAGTAACTTGTTTTACGATTTGTATTTTCCTATGTATTTTTTCTGTTTATTTTATCCTAGACATAGAAACTTTTTGCTTGGATTTTTTCACTGACCATGTCCACTCTCAAGTATGTCTCTATTTATACATAAAGAATGATCAGTAGATGTTCCACTAGTTATACTCTTATTTCCATGTAAATGTAACTCCTAACAGCATAAATACATTAATTAAGCTGAGAGCAAACTCAGAAGCCAAAAACTAGTTAATGAATATCAGCTTCATTCAGTATATGAGAAAATCAGAAAAGTACTTACAGACATCACAGACTGTCAAAACAGTAACAAAATAAAGCTTGAAATCTAGATATGAAGTCTTTTTCGTTAACAAGAGATCTATTGTTAATGGATACTACCCCCTTAATTTACACTGTCAGGAAAAGACTATTTTCAAAACATTTCCCAGTATCAAATTAATCTATTTTCCTTCTCAAGCTTCACATAATTGTCTCAGGCAGTATTTTCTGCAGGCTTTCATCTATTTCACATCTAGAAATTACAGAAGTTAGGAAGTCTTAACTTTTCTCACTTTGCTTCCATGCCTCCCTCTGCAAAGCTTTGAATAAAAGAGAACCTGAAACATCTCCTTACAGAGAACTGATTGATCACAGCTCTAATAAACAGAAACAAGCGGATGGTTCTGGAGAGGATGTGGGTGGAAGGAGACTAGCACAATGAAAGAGCTACAAGGAAAAGTAAATAATGAGCTTCAGTGTACCTAGAATAAAAAGGGCAAGCAAAAAGCAGACCTGAAGAAAGATAATCCCTTTAGGGTGATCTACTGTGATCCTTCAGTGTCTCACTCTAAAGACAAAAATTTTATAAGAAAATATTAAAAAAAAAGCTGTATTTCTTGCAAATCTACACAGTGGGTAGGTGTTCTGTAACTATCCACATCAATAGTTTTCTTTCTCTTGCGTTTGTTTAGCAGTGACATACAAGGAGTCTTTCCTGCAAATTAGCAAATGGTGTATATTGCTAGAACCTTTCAGTGATGATAAATTATATATTTAAGAATTTAGAAAGATTCATGTAGCAGGTAACCAGTCTGTAATACTGATTTTGGGTTTGTAGTTTTTTGTGCTATTAAAAAAACCTTGGTCTATGGACTAGGTGTACTTATGCTTTAGCATACTAATGAATTTCCTGTTAAAACACGACAGAATTTTAATGAAAGAATTATCTATGCTTTTGTAATTGCCTATAGCAATGAATGGATCAGTCATAGGCCTGGAAGCTAGGAATTCCTTGGTTCTAAACTTGCCACTGATTTCTCAGACAAGCCACAAAAGATCATAGTTTTAAAACCAGATCATCACTGGTCTGCATTTTTTCAAAACCAGCCTGCACAGCTCTTGATTTGTGGAAACAAGATACATACTGAAGTTGATGATAATTATGGGTTCTCGACAACTTTGATGAGGAACTATTTGTTTATGTACCATAAATCTTATTACAGAAATCTAAATATAGGCTTTCAGGTCCAGAAACTCTGGACTTAGTTTTCTTCTAAAGAATTGTTCTATAAAAATGAAACAGAAATTAAAAAAACCCAACCAACCAACCAGAAAAAAAAACCCAAAACCATCAAAAAAACGCAACAACCAAAACCAACCCCCCCAAGAAAAAAATCAAAACAACAAAAACCCACACACACAATCTAATATAAATAAAGAAAGGATTAAAAAAAGATAGTTGAACTAGAAATAAATGTGTTTCTAATGCTGCAGAGAGCAATAGCTTTCCAGCAGTAAGTGGAATAGGAGCTAGAGATCACAGTTAAATATGGCCTGTACAGGAGATGCGCCAGGTAATGATGATACACATAATTGGAAGAATAAGAACACTAGTCCAATTCAAAATTCCCTGGCCCACCAATTTAGTGCCAGACACATTCCAGACATCTCTCAGTGCTGATCACAGCTCTGTATGTTTGTGTATGTAATTACTGAATTTACGTTTATATATTACTAAGTACATGCATAATTATATGCAAAACTGTGTTTTGTACTTGCAAGTGTATTTTAAAGAGGCCTTTTATCACGTATCTCTTAGGTGGAAATATAATGGTGGTAACTATGTGAATTTCAAATATTCAGGGAGTTTTGGCCTTTAGAGTCTGTAAGATAACAACAAACAAAAGGTAATGACATTCTTGTGTGTGTTGTGAAGGAGATTGTGAATCCCCAGTCAAAGTCCCTGAGAAACCAAAGGGTTCATTTTACAAACTGCACGCGTCTGGTGAGAGTAACTTCTACATGCTCTGCCCTACAGTACAAATTAATTACATACAAGGTGTTGGAAAGACATATTGTCCCCATAAGTGCGCTCTGACTTATGATGATGTACCTTCCCATCCCTGTAGATCAGCTAGACAGTAAATTGGGTGCATACGCTATGATCCTTCCTGTTTAGCTCCTCGGGTGCCAACGCACAAGTCTATTGCTCTTCCTAAATGGACTGGTGACAGCAGCACAATTTTGGCCGATGTTTTCTCAAGAAAGGTAATTTTTGCAGCCTGCATGTGGTAGAGATGTACTTACAGTGTACACAGTAAGCACTCAATTCCCTAGCATGGGGACTTTGCACACCCAGGCTTGACCTTCTGTCCTGTGCCATGCACTGACACAACACCATGTGTGTTGGATGTGTGTCTGGGTCATGTATCTGCTCCTTTATGCCAAGCAAAGCAACAACAGAATAGGGTCTCTGGTGCCTACTGCAATGATGTGGAAAGCACTGCAGTGTATACTGTCAAACTCTTTTAGCCCTTCTACCATACCACTAAATGCACTTAATACATTTAATATAAACAAACATTTAGCAGACAGAAGAATGCGGATGGCACTACCTGGGTTGATCCTAATGGACTAAAGATTTAACATGTCAATATAACAGTCTGATTAATAAGTAAACAGAAAGTGATAGACTTTTACCAGGGAGCTTTTCTTAAGTCAGTCCATAATCACCTCAACTAGATAATTTTTTAAAAATGAGAATATGAACATTTTGAAGAGGCTGAAACTTGTCCACTTCCCAGTTTTCCTAAGAAACCACATTCTCCTGGCAAGAATCAAAAGAGTATCAAGCCAGTGTCTAACCCAACTCAAT
The DNA here is from genome assembly GCA_035047845.1 of Dendrocincla fuliginosa. NCBI lineage: Eukaryota > Metazoa > Chordata > Aves > Passeriformes > Dendrocolaptidae > Dendrocincla > Dendrocincla fuliginosa. Next base: position 19,758,213 of record JAWWMO010000096.1, on the reverse strand, counting down.
ATAGTTTGATATGATGACTACACAAAATAAGGATAGTAGTCCTTAGCAAATGCATACCCCACGATATACTTGCTTTTCAGGCCAACCAGGTAGAGCAGGGCTTAAAAGAAGCCATGAAATAATTACGAGTGAGCATCGCACAACTGTATTATGAACGTGGTGGTAAATTACCAGCTCAAAATTTTGGAACCCTTATGGGAGTAGTACAGGTCAAGCATAGTCTCCTCTCTCCCTCCTGAACTGAGCTAAATACTCTTGCAATGAGACACAAACTGTGGGGTGCTAGGGCTAATTTAATAGAAAACAATAGGTTAAGTAATAATAAGCCAGCATTGTCAGTTTTTAGAACAATTTGCATGTAGCTGTAGTGGAGTGAAGAATGGATGCCTGAACTCAAAAAGGAGCTACAGGCATGAATTAAAATGACTGGACAGTTTATGTCACAGAGACACAGTGATGTCAGGAAAAGCCTGATTAGGTAATCATTTTGGTTCATGTCAGCTTGAATTTGATTTATCTTTCAATTTCAATTGAGTTGAAATAAATTAGAAAAGAATTGAAACCTCTTTAAATATCAGAGAAGTGAAGCTAGCAATCTTTCTAGGGCTCTAATTGTGATTCTTAAGGTTTTCTCGTAAGTCGTTTGAGAACTGTCAGCACATATCTCAGGATAAAATCAGTCATGATCTATAGTACCCCAAATACATCAAGAGTTATGTTCTGCTATTCAAAAAGTCTTGCCAAATAGTCCTTTCTTTTTTTTTTTTTTTGTTTCTAAATATAACAGAAAAGAGGGTGTAAACAGACAGGAACAGTGGCAAGAGGCAGTCCCCTGAGGTAAAGATGCTGGTAAATACCCTCCCTACTCTGTTCCTTCTCCCTGTGTAAAATTTTGCTCTCTTGGTTCTGAGGTTCAGTGTCAGAGCATACATCAGCAGCATATTTGTTCTTCTATACTTATCTTGGATATATAAGCTGAAGCACTACAGAGAAAATGCTTGGATATCGGCATTTTTTGAATAACCCTGGCACACATTCTGCTTAAAAGGTGATTTGTATTTTACTAATTAATTCATCAGTAGTAAATGTGCTTTAATGACAGAATTTTTGGATGAGGTTCAGAGTCTCATTAGCCTTAATCATATTAACCTAATACAGTTATTTATATCAAGTAGAACAAAGTGCAATGCTTCACCATGGGATGTTCTTCTTTAAAGATAATACCAGTGTGGGAATTAAAGGAACCTGTAATACTTCTTGCTGGTTGAGCCATATGGAATGATAATGGCAGACTAAGATGAAATCACCATCCCAGTTCCTCAAGGGTTTTCATGAAAAAAACTGAGACTGATGGTAAAGTGGTTTATCCTTACAATTTTGTAAAGTCAGAGAACATGGACATTACATACTTTTTATAACAACATGTTAAAGACCTTAAACATGCTTGAAGATACCACTCAGACAATGCATTTCATAATGTTTAGTTTGTTTGAGTTTGGATCAGATGATCTCCCAGATGTCTAAGTGATATTATGATTTTGATTTGCTAGATACAAAAAGAGGCTGGGGTGGGGATAAAAGGAGTAAGAGGAATCTCATTCTAGATGAAAATGAAGCAAAGCTGACAAACTAAGTTAAGGATTAAGTTTTGTGTACAATTCTCCGTCATTAGTGCAGGATTCACTGCAATTTGCTCACTCACATATCTCATAGACATAAAACATATCATTTTTTCTGCCTCTATATTTTGTCCAGAAGATGTTTCTCATTTAAACTAGCTTTACTTAATTGCTAACCCCTAAATATCAAAGCTACAGTACAATTAAGCATTTTAATTAGGACTACTTTTAAGAAGTAAATTGAAGCTTCTAGTAACCAAGTTTTCAGCAATTCAGCACTGATATACTGTGCAGCATTTGCCACCAGACCTTGTTTTCTAGCCATTAAATCTGTGAAGTCCAAAGTATCTGTAACACCAGAGCCTTTAATTGTCCGTCATAATGGTCTCACTTTGTTGGGTGCTGCCAGTAAGCCAGTAAACTGCAAGCAATTGCTCCACTCCCTGAGATGTTTACAGCTCCTAGGTTTGGCATGCTCCAGGAGTGTGAGCTTTCTGTTTGGCCTGCCTTTTATTTAGCAGCTGCCATTACACCAAACAACGTGTGTGTGTGTGTGTGTGTGTGTGTGTGTGTGTGTGTGTGTGTGTGTGTATCTGTGCATGATGTACCAGTAATAAAGGCAAAGCATTCATACTAAGAACCTCAGTTACAGACTCAAATCCATTGTTAACTTTCTAAATAAACACTTCAAGCATGAAAACAAAAGTAAAAATCAATAAACTTACCAGTGTCGACATCATTATAATGGAATTTAACATAGCAAGGGTGTCTGGCTTTAAACACTTAGGATAGGTCTTTTAGTACCAGCAGGGTTTGAAATAACTAAATTAGGCATTGAAATTCTTCCTGTAGCCTTGAAAATCTCATCTCTAAATTTGTAAGTCCCAGACTAACAGTTGAGAGACATCCAGGTGCCCAGAGGACAAAAACCGTTTAAAAGCTTTGAAGTTCCAAAAAATAACTAATCAGTTAACAATAACACAAAGGTGAACTGAAAGTAACCTTCATGTTATACAGCCTTCCTGGTTACTCTTTCCTTGTTACACATTCATACATTTTTCATTTTTATAGCTGGAAAAAACCCAAGGCTCTAAAGCAATCCACTTTCTCAACCATAATCTGCACTGTTCTATCTGTTTTGGAAGAAGGAAGAAGAAAGAGGCTGATTTTTCATAAGGAATACTAAGGTCTGTAGTTGTTTGACTCTGTAATACAGAAAGTGTTTGATATAGTTTTGAATGTGGTGAGTGGCATTTTATGAAAATTTCCACCATTGAATCTTCAGCAATGCCTAATGTTTCACTATTTCATTTTTTAAAAATATGTTACTAGTGTTCTATGTTTCATTTTACAGGTCAAGAAACAGAGAGATAAGTGACAAGGAAGAACTGACATAAACTTTCAAGCAAGATGGTTAGAAAAACAGAGCTAAATAATGGGCTGGTAAAACTGCATTTAGGACTGATACAACAGGTCTGTTCTTTGACCCACCACAATTGTTAGAGGTCTAATTATCATCAGAGTCTCGGCTCTTTAGCTAGATCTTCAAACAGATTTGCAGGAAGAGTGTTTCTGAGTCATGAACAAGAGCAGATTTTAAATAAGTTAGTTCATCACTGACTCCTAAAGTGATTTTCCACATATTTTGTCCAAAGCTGCACTCATTCTCATAATCAAATATTATGGCAACAAAGTCACGGTTCTTACTCTGCCAGTTGCTAAACAGAAACAATGAAAGATGTATTAACAAGGTATGCTGGAGACTGTGGTCTCCTCCTGCTTCTGTCTTTGTCTTGAGAGTTCCCCTCTCTCTGAAGAGCAACAACACACTACCCAGCCTGCCCACAATGAACCTGAGTGAAATGGGAGTGAATATAACTGCCATGAGTCAGGATGGAAGGAAGAAGGGAGCTTCCCAGTATGAGGACAGACTCTAGGTGGCCCAGAGCCATAGGTCAGTGTGCTCACTAAACACCAGGAGAGAAAGCTGAAAGCTGCATTTAGCGGCAAGCTTTCAGGACACTAGGCAGCAGCTGTACACAGAGTCGTAGCTTGCCCTCCTCTTCCCAGTTCCCACAGGAATCCTCAGCACATATGAATTACCTGTTCCTTCCTGTTCCACTCCTACAGAACTTGCTGGGTTACAATACCTCCTGCTGGATTGTTTCTGACTAAGAAGGATGGCTAATTGCAGTGCTGTTGTATATGTTGCATCAATCTGCAAAATGCACATGAAGTGGCTGTGCAGGCCTTGGGGGGAACAGTTCTCTACTTTGCCAAGGAAGCTCTTCAGTGGTGCAGGCAGCAAGCTCCAAAAGCGACTGGTTTATTTCTGTAGAAATGTTAATGAACAGCCAAAGTCCACCTGACCATTAATCTACAGAGAACAGGTCTCAGACAATGACTTTTTATACCCAGCCCTTCATTCACTTAACTGTAAGAACTGGATTTCTGTTTTGTGTGTTTGTTGTATAAGAATTAGAAATGAAACAGATGTATTATTGGCCTGCACTGAGGCTTAGAAACAATGGCAAGCAGCAGCTAAAGCAAGGTGCTTCAAGAGCCAAGCTCTTGTGCAACAGCATTCAGAGCAATGGCAGTCCAAATGCTCTAAAAGAATAACTAATTAGGAGAAGATAAAGTTATTCTCCAGAAATACCTGGTGAAAGGGCTAATGTTTCTCTCTCACAAGCTTTTCCTCACCTGCTGTTATTACTGGTCTTGGTAAAAGTGAGGGAAATGCATTTGCTTCATTTTATTTAACAGTTCCTTGAAATTCTGGTTTACGGGAGAGCATAGCAAGGAAGATACAAGGCAGATCAGACACAGGCATTCAAGCATGATTTGCTTTCTTTCTATATGAAACTCTCTGTGATGTGCCTTACTATGCTATGCATGTGGTCTTAATCATCAGGTTGCCAGTGGAGTGAAGTGTAACAGGAATTGGTCCTAGGAGGGAAGCTGTATTCCTGCCTGCTCGGTGAGCTTGTACCTACCTGGCAAATTCCAGCATCTCAAAGGTAAAAGGCAAATAGTGGTAACAATCCCAAACCCCAGACGACCTGAGTCTGTTTCAGGATTCTCTGGATCCAGGCTTTGGTGGACAGTCATCAAATGATGACAAATGATGACAGTGTTTCTGAAAGCACACCTGCTTTATTCCATCTCCTGCTGAGTTGGGTGAGTTGGTGAAAGGGACAGCAGTTCCAACAGCCCCCTGTGCATTGCTCCACCGGGTCCAATTGCACAAAGCACTCTGATCCAGCCCTGCACCTTCTGCTCCAGGCAAACCTGGACCACCTCAAATGGATCAGGCAACAGAGACTTCCTTGTGGCAGCAATGCCAGTTTTGAACTGCTTGTGAGTTCCCCAGTGCTGCCCTTGAGGGAATCCTGTTGTCCATCAGGGTAGCTTGGTAGTGACATCTGTGGAATGTGACATTAGTCAGGCAAAGATTGTAGCCATTCTTTGTGCTTTAGATTAAGTTTCTTTTTAATTTCACAAGCATTCCACTCATCTGTGCTTTGACTCTGGACATCACTGGACCTTTCCCAACAGGAGGTGGTGAAGGCAGCTCTGACCAAGTAGTCCAGGAACATTTCTGCACTTTCACTTCTGCTCATTTAAAAAGGAAAACCAAAAGTATGTCATTTTACACCCAAAAAACCCTAACAGTGGAAGACCTTTTGAAACCAAAGGAACTTGACAGTGACTGCTACGTAGAGAAATTGTGGTAGATAAGGCTCCATGGTTAAAATATCCACAAGGATTACAAAGCAAAAACTTTATCATCTCTGGTATCAAAACCCTGAATTCCCTGCTGGCTCACTAACATAGTTACTTGGTGCTTGGTACCAATCACTCTCCTCCAGAGTGTGCCCTACTGCTATCTAATTGCAGCTTGCAACCTTTGGGAATAATTGCCACCAAGTCTTACTGAAGCCAATGGCTTAGTAGGTTTCAACAGTAATTAAAAAGTTATGTAGCTAATTAGACAATCCACAGCTACATTAGATAGGTCCAAATAGTAATTAGGGATAACTCTTCATGCTTTAAGGTATGCTAAAGCTGCCTTGTAGCCCCAATCCATCTGACAGCATGTGTTTATGCAAGCAAACAGGTAGGATGGTTGAGATCCTAGTTTGAAAAACAGTCCTTAATGATTGTTTCACTCAGGCACTCTCAGCTTGGTTTTCATGATGTGTTTCACAGCTTCTGGCTCCAAGATTGTTATCAGTAGTCCAGATGCTGCCTCGAAGCTAAGGGGGAAAAGTAATGAGTCTTTCAGACAGACAGTCCACAACAGACTAGGTTCTGCTCTCAGGCTCACTGATGCAAATTGAAACAATTCATCAGGCTTTAAAAGTCAGAATTATTTGGCTTCAGAACTAGGTAGCTGAGACCTGACTCTGGCTAAACGGGTACAGTCACTAGGAGCATGCGCCTTTGGCTGAGGGGAGCTATTCTGCCATGGGATTGCAGAATCCGTCTCCCACAGATGCCAGAAAAAGTTTTTTCTTTAGACCCACACTCCTTTGCCATCCTAATGGGCACATTCAGGCTGAATGATAAAGAGTTTTTCTTCATGGGAAAACAGCATTCAGTTTGTGAACTTAGGGGGGATTGTTTGCTACATTTACTGTGGAGGTGAACAGTTCACTGGAGCTTTCATGCTCACCCAAATTCACCCACACGGTATTACATGGATTACTAACAGCACTTCTTATTTTTTTTAATTGTGCATGCACAAACCAGGCATTAGACATTCTGCAATAAATCTGAGCCTGAGAAGAGAGGAGACATTTTTTTAATTCATGGTGGGAAAGGTCACAAAAAGTTTAGCATTTTACACAGAGAGGACTCAGATGGACTGTAAAACAGAACAGAAATAAAATAGTTTCCTTTTTCCCCCTCCTCATCTCTATGTGCTATAAATCTAAGGAAATGGTAAATAAATTTTTTCTTTTAAATATTTTTATGGTTTTGCAGTTCAAGAAGTAGGAACCCATTTGACTCTCAAATAAGGAGGAAAAAGAATTTCTAAAGTTGTCATTCTTTGCTGTCTTTTTTGTCGTTGCTGCTGTTTGTTTGTAGCTAAAACACTGCCAGTTTTGTGCCCACTGTTTTCAGCAACTTATCAAGAAAGATAAATATGCAGATTTCTATAGAAAGCAAACATGACTTTTGATCTCACCTGTGTAAAGTCAGTTATTATTTCTGAGACGTTAATACTAGAAATCCAGCTTTTCACCATGGCAAATGACACCAGAAACTGTGTCGTGTGAACATACTTGAGAGAGAAGTGATTTATAAAGAAGGTCATTTGCTGTCACCTTCCTTTTCATCCCTGCAAATTACATGTGTGCCTGTGGATTTATAAACTCTTGATGGAAGGAGCAGAAACTGCATGACAGCTTGTGAGGAGACCCTCTGCAGAGACACATCTAGCTTGTCCAGTGAAATCTATCTGTGTGGCACCTGTTAGTTACGCACAGCGGGACTGTCCATCATTCATTGTAGTAGCCCTGCATTTCCATAGCACACTGCCGTGCAGGCAGAGGAGAAATTACTCTCTAACTATGAGACAGTGAATGAGAAATTTCTGTCCCTGTTTATGCTGTCAGACCACCATTCGGGATGCTGTACATCAGCTGGAGAGGGGGAAGGGAATGTAGTTCATTTCACAGTCAGCTGACAAAGCTCTCAAGCATTTATCTTTGCTTTCTGCTTTGTAAAATCCTGTAAAAATATTGTTACTGAATGGACAAATGTTTAAAGAGAGTTGTGAAGTATATCATGCCACTTAACATGGAAAAACACCACATGATACAAAGACAGATTGTGGTAAAACAAAAAGCATGCAGAGTCTATGTGTTTTGTGATCTGATGCCCAGATAGCAATTTCCTCTGTTGAACTGCAGCAAAATTTCCTTGGGAATGCTTGCACTGACTGTTCTTGCATGACGAACAGAGGAAAAAAAAGAATACTAAAAACATGGAAATATAACAGAAGAAAACACTCAGGTTCCTGTGGCTTGGAGAACTTTTGCTAAGTATCATAATGATCATAAGGAAATTTGGAAGTGAGACTGCATGTGGTTTTATTGCGTTTTTCAGATGGGAGGGGGTTGGCAGAATTCCTCTTGAAGGCCTTCATCATGTCTCACCTACAAGACCATCCTCATAACCCCAAAATTTTGCCCATCCTGCTGAACCATGCTATTCCATGTTAGACTGATTATCACTGGCCTCTATAGCTCAGCACCTCTGTATCATCTAACAATAATAGACCATGGCTTCAGCTCCTGGCATGAGCAGAGACCGATTGTACTACTGTGTCATTGAAGACACGAAGACACGAAGAACTGATGATTTCTTGTTTGTTTTCTGTGGCAAGTAAGTCACATTTTCAAAGTCAGTTACTCCACTGTAATTGAATGGTAACTCCATCCAAAAAATTGAACCATTAAGGCAGCACTTATTATGGGCAATATATGCTGAGATTCACGTGAGCAGTGTACTATAAGGCTAGGCCCCTATTTAAGACCTCAGTATGGCTGCATGTCCTGAAGAAAGAAACGGAGGTATGCTGGAGAATGATGGCATTATTTAAGGGAGAGGGGTGAATCCACCCTGAATTCAAAACAAAGCACCTGTATGTTGAGGCACTACTTTGTTATCTGTCTTTCACTTGCTTTCATGACATTTTTGTGAGGTAAGGGTGCATTACTAATATGCTAAATATTAAACTTCTCAGGGAAGTAAAATATTCCCATTTACCATTAGGAGCTCAGAATAATTTACAAAGCTAAGCAATGTATGTGCCCTTCTGCAGTTTTTTCTTTCAGCCCAAAGTGATTGTAAGAAGGTGGTTTAGAATAGAAATCCTAAAACTTGTGGAGAACATTACTGTTAAGGAAAACATAACTTCAAAGCAGTATTTCTATGTTTAGCTCTCAGTTAACCCATATCTCCTGAGCAGTGCAAACACGCTTTGTTCTGTTATTTGAAGAAGACTGCATCTGTGTCACTGGGAGTACTAACTGCCTTGAAATCTCAGATTTTCTAGCAGATAAATAAACAAAATAACTAAAAAAAAAAAGGCTTACAGAAGTGATTTTACTACTGCTAACTGGTAATTGTTAATTGACATGTAGCAATTCTATTAATAGCACACATAAAAGACAGCAAAAAAGTAATGAAATACAAAAAGCTCTTTTGGCAAAATTAAATGCTATGATCTTCTAAGCTATTTATTCTGTGACTGCTGAATAAGATGATGTGAAACTTTCAAGGATGAAAGGAAACATGCAGAAGGAGCTAAAAGGTTATAAATATCCATTCTGTGTGATTCTGATAGGAACTACCAAGTTTTAACCAAAGTCTTGAGAAAAGCTACTCAAATTTGCAATTATCCTTACATGTTCAAAGCATTGCTGTGGGGAATTCAGTGGCATGATACCAAAAAGGAAGGAGGCATGTCATGCAACTTGCACAATGTTTTCCAAATGTAAATGTTTGTATCAGTTTATTTTGTTTTTTCTTCATATTTTCTCTGAGCCATATAAATAGACTACACCTATAGTGGATGGTTAGAATGCATGTGTGTCTTTTTATTAATTTATATCTGGAAATCTGAGTTAAAATCATACCAACTTTGTTCTTGTTTATATTGTCACTAAAATCCCTTGATCAAAATCCAAATTCTTATTATGCTGTTGTGTATGGTTTGTTTGAGGAAGCCAAGAACGAAATGAGTGACACCCTCATGAAACCACTTGAACACTGTGGATTAAAAAGCCTGATTTATGCATTATGGAGGGATAATTGTTCTGATAGATCTTGTCCAAAGTTCTTATTTTTATCCTATATCCAAGCTTGGAGGATAGGTTAGAAACAAAACAATAGACTTGCTTGAAATATGGGAAAAAGCATTTGTAAAAATAATGTGAAAATACTCTGAGAAGTTCAAAAGCTTTTAGTGCTGCAAATGTTTCTTGGTGGACTTTTATTATTATGATTACTGACTCTTTTCATATGTGAGTAGGCAGTTTGCAGTAGAACAAAGACATGATCTTTATCTCAAGGGACAGCAATCTAAATTCTAAGAAGTATCAGATAATATGATCACTGAGGACAGTGGGGCAGGTGTCAGGCATTTGGGCTGAAGTTGCAGAATTGGGAACAATTTGAACTATGCCAGACACAAGAGAGGATAAAATAAAAGAACAAAACACTCTTCCTCCTCCCTTGTCTCCTCCATACAGACATAGCAGAAAGCATTCTAGGAGCAGCAGAGCATGAGTAAAAACAAAAACCAGATTACGTGGTCACTAAGGAGAGGCTGGTCACACAACAAAACCCAGTATTTGTAAAAAGGAGTCTTATAAGCATTACAACAAACAAGCAGCTATTTAGAAAATGTATTTGAGATCGGAAGAAACAGCAGTGGAGAATACTTATTCTAATTGATAGGTAACATTTTTTGACTTGCACTGGACCATGAATGAAGGATCAGAATCCACTTACTGGGGAGTTTTTTTAAAAGCAATTACTCTTTGAAAATTGTTAAGACAATAGGATTTTCACATGACAAAAACATTTGCATATTGAAAAGGATCTGCCCTATGTGCTTTTACTGTGCACAAGGGACATATTTTGCTGTACAGTAGAATTTCAATAATGAAATTAATGCCTAATTGCATATGATTGATTTTATCTTCTTAAGTTACACAAGACACTAAGGACAGGCATGGCAGGCTGATCTCTATCAGTCTTCTCTGAGACTCTAAGCACTTGCATAATGATACATGGATAACCAGCTGTAGCTCAGTTATAGCTCAATTAGATGTCACCATTAATCTAAACTCAGAAAACAGGTTATCAGCTGTAGCAATTCTTAATGGTGAGAGTTAATATAGAATAATTATATTTTGTTCTGTCATATATACAAATTAGCAACCACATACAGATACACAAGCACTTAGTACAAAAAACCTCCACAAAACTATTCATAATATTTCATCCATTCATATGAAAATACTAGATTTCTGTCTGTGCTTCAAGTGTCACTGTGACTTCTGAAAATGGAAATATACTCCCACCAAACATTGTAAATAAAGAATGCACCTGTTTCCTTCTCCTTTCTCTTAGCTTTTATATTTGACCAGATGCCATATGGTATGGAATATATCTTTGGTCAGTTTGGATTAGCTGCTCTGGTTGTGTGTCCTCCCAAGATTTTGCCCACTCCCAGCTTACTCATGGGGACAGAATGTTGGAGAGAAGAGCTGGTGCTGTGCCAGCACTGTTCAGCAGTAGCCAAAGCACTGGTGTGTTAACAGCACCTTTATAGCTACCAATACAAAGAAGAGCATTGTAGAGGCTACTGTGGGGAATGTTACCTCCATCCCAGCAGGACCCAATACATGACCTTTTCCCTCTTGGATATCAAAACTGCCCTCTACAAGATGGGCAGTTCCGTACTCCTTTTGCCTTTGTTGTGCTGTTTATCTCAGACGTTGTTTCTCAGGGCTGAGAGAAGCAACAAAACAGACCTGTATTCACACTTTGCAGCTCCTGTGGTACTGACCCAGGGATCAAACATTTAACATCTGAACATCTCTTAATATCACCTGTACTTTGACATGCTGACTTGGAGATGTGGGACCTCCTTTCTGTGGGATTTTTTTTTTTTTCAGACACCATTGCTATGTGGTACCTTACCAGATTCTTCAGACACATCAGACACATCACTGAATTTTTAAAATTCTGTCCACACCAGCGACTTAGAGTGTGTTTCCTTGGTACC
>JAWWMO010000096.1:19680800-19696796 GCA_035047845.1 Dendrocincla fuliginosa | reverse complement strand
AATATGTGGGAGTCCTTCCTGAAAAACCCCACCTAAACAAACAAGCCCAGAATCCACCATAAGTTTTGCTACATCTCTGAAGTGCTGAGGTACTTCTAGAAACCAATACTAACATCCTAAGACTTCACACTGGATTTAGATTTGGATTTGTTTTTGCTTGTAGTGGTATTTGTCTAGTGGCTATAGCAATACATTTGAAGATAATGAGGCAGCCCCAAGTAGTTCCCATGATGAATTGCAAAAGATGAATGGAAAATCTGAGAAAGATGGTCTTGAAAACTGAACTATTAAGTCCCAGAAAAAGAAAAAATATTTGCATAAATTTGTAGCTCTAAAGAATGTCTGTGGAACCTGAATCTGCATAATCTAAATGATGAGAAAACTCAGGGAAACTAAGGAGTGTTTAGACATGTTGGTGCCAGGGCTAGCTCTTAACTTGAACAAATCACTTTGTGAGAAGAAATCCCATGTGCCCTGATACTGGAGCCAGAAAAAGCACTAAGACAGATTTCCCAAAAGAAGGACAAAAGGCTATATTCTGCTGAGAAACAACAGGAAAAAGATTGACTGTGCAGCAGCATCAAGTAGAGTCACTGAGCACTTTCATATCAAGAAATTGAAATACAAACTGTGGTAGCCTCAATCCTTACTGCATGTGTAGGGATCAATAGGTGAAGATGAGTCTGTCACAGTCAGCCCACATAACTTTATTACAACTGAAACGCCTGGGAACTGCTGAATCCTCAAGCTGACAGCCAAACTTGGGCAGAGAGATGGAGTTGCGCATCTGCCAGAAGCATGATGGCAGACAAGACCTGCAACCATGGCAATGTGGGCTTAGACATCCTGGCGCTCTTGCAGTGGCTCTCTGTCCACTGCCTTCTGTTGCATGCCAAAAGCTGAACAATAGTTTCCCAAATAGTGCTCTGGACACAATAGCTGAAGGAAGAAAGGAAGGAATTTGGAAGGAAGGGAGGAAGGAAGGGAAGGAAGGAGAGAGAAACAGTCTTTCAGATCTGCAGACATCATCCTCTTCACTTTGTTCTTAATTGTAATTTCAAGGGTTATCTAGATATAAGCATGGAAAAATAGATGCACAGGTGGTACTTAGTAAAGTATTATAGGGGGCTTAAAAATCCAGACTGTTCTGGGTCCTCTGTTTTTTCTCTATTCCCTTCAAAGTAATTTAATACTGTTACAACTCAAACATATGAAATAGTATATTTTATCAAGTTTACTCTTCATGTGAAATATGTAAATGCCTAAAACACCTTACAAATAAAGTTTGTTTTTTCAAGGTCTGTTCTGTTTTGAAACATATGAGCAGAGAGCATATTTCAGTAAACAACATACTGAGTTGCTTTTTAAGATTCAGAGCCCACACAAGGAATGCTGAAACTATCTTCAAACAATCCCCATTTTTGTCAGTATTTCATGTTATGGGTCATCATACAAAATGCATAGTGAGGCTCTTTACCGAGGATGGTAAGTGAAAGGACTGCTTAAGAAAAGTCTTCTGCTTAAATATAGTATGGTGTTTGTTTTCTTTGATTTGCAGTTAATTGCATAACATAAGTAGTGACAGGAGAGAACTCCATCTTTTCGAAAATAAAACCAACCACTCTCAAGTTTTCTATTAAGAGAGCAATTTACAGAGACAGTGGCATGACTGATACTATTCAAAGGTGTTTACCACCTTCATTCATACTTTGAGTTCTTGTCACCCGAGTGCTCGTTTTCACTGCTCCCTGCAAAGTCTACATTTCCTCTATTACGACTCTATGGCTGCTTATTTTACGCTTGGCAACTTGCTTGATCCCTGATCTATAGCAAGACCCTGGAAGAAGTTGTGGTTCAGTCATCTCTGGACGAGGTAGGGAAATTACATTATTAAGGTAATTAATGTAATTAATTAATGACATCATGTTTCTAAGGGAAAATCTTTACTGTGCAAAGGAAAGAAACTCATTTGGTGAACAGGAACTGCTGTCTCTTCTACAACTAAGCTTAACCAGTAATAGTACTTTTTTCTACCCACACACAGGGGAAGTTTTCTTTAAAAGCCCTACAGGAAAAAGTGTTTTTAATCAAGTGGAACTGGGTTACCAGAAAGTCTGTTTTCCAGGGGTGATTAGTTTTTCATAACTCCAAAGCTATCTGTACCATTTACAGCAAAGTTGAAAGCTGGAAGATCCACCTGTTGACATTTAGCCAAAAGAATATCAAGAGCAGCCCATGCTTTCAGGGAGATACTGAGGATGAAAACAGTGGTTATGATTCATTCCCACAGTTTTCAAAGTTTTATTTAGTATTTTTTTCTGCAGAAAATTACTTTTTTTTTTTTTTTAAACAAACCTGGTAATTGCAGAATAGTTTTCATGGTAAGTCAGAAATTTTTCAGGGCAAGGGACAAAGTTACAAAAATGTGTAAAAATTACTTTAAATCAGATTTTTAATAAGGAAAGAGTAATGTAGCACTTAATAAAACAATAAAGCTCTTACTGTTGTTCAAATCAAGTCTTTTTAATAAAGAAAATAATAGAATGAGAGAATAGATCTTCTTTCCAATAAATATAGTTTCCAGCCATAAATGCTTTAAGAAAATAGATAAACAAGATGTTTAGAGGGATAAAAGATTACAGGGTCACATCACTCATCTGTTTGAAAGCAGAGAGCAAAATCAGGGTGAAACTATATTATTTTAGCGTATGTTAAAGACAGAGTGCTTTGCCTATTTTCTACTGCTAAAATCAGCTAATTGTCCTGTGCTGGTAACACATCATTTATTCTGTGCAAGCCAAACCCACAGGTATGTATAATCTGTAGACACAATAAACAATTTGCACTTGCACAGTATCTTCAATCAGAGGATTTTCAAGCACCTTAGAAGCAACTAATGTCTTCATTTCACAGTGTTACTGTGAAGAAAAGCTATTAGTTTTCCTCATTTGAAAGGTGGAGAAATGAGATGACTTGGATAAAGCTCACTCTTTTGCATGGGCCACCACCCTCCACTTGCGCTCTTTTTCTGAGATCCCTGAAAAGGAGCCAGCTGCACCCTCCTGCCCCAAGGCTAATCAGCACTCGGGATTTCGATGTAGTGCTGACATAACCCAGTCAAATGCTTTCATCTCCATCATCCTTTTTCAACCAGGTGGAAAACTTAGAACTCCCAGAGACCTGTTGAACATGGGCTGATTGGTACATGCACAGAATACAGAGTATATTACAGGATAGTCACCCTTACGAGTGATAAGATAAATGTCGTAGTTATCAGGTGTCAGCTAGATGACTATAAGTATGTAGCTTAGTCAAGACACATGGCAGAAACTAAAATTTTGCCTCTTGGTTTGAAGGTAGAAAATAGAGCACATGATCCAGTGAGTAATCATATAGCAGTACATCTGGACATTAGGCAGCTTCAAATTTGCTCTTTGGGAACTGAAACCTCTGAGAAAATATTTACTTTGCAAATACAGTTCATTTACAATGTCAGACAAGGTGACTCTTTAACATCGTGGCAAACACCAGAAATTCCAGTATAATCACAGCACCTCATTAAACATGAAAAATAAGCTTCATGCACAGGCATGTTTTGGGGTTGTTGGCAGTAGCAGAGGAAATGTTACAATATCTGACAGACCTTGGGGATGCAGAGATGTAAAATGGCAAGAACCATCAGGCCTTGAGAAAGATTGTGGAGAAAACCATGAAGCTGGGAAAAATAGAATGCAGAAGACAGAAATAGACTGAGGAGCTCTAATCCAGGGATGCCCTTAAAACATTCCTAAATGGAGAGAACTGAAGTGCTTTTTCAGAGAACATCACTTCGTTTTGATGGCTTTACATTGATGTTGTCAGCATGCAATTTACTTCCATTGCTTCTTAAGAGAAATATATATATATTATAAATATACACATGATTTAATATAGATAATATTTTCATGATAACCATAAAGTAGCACAGAAAAAAATTAAGATATCACGATTAACTTCAAGTTGAACAATATAAAGATGATAATTTTTCCATTTCAGAAATTTAAAAAGCGCTGCTTAGGTAGCTTTAATAATATGATGTTCATATTATTATTATTAGGATCAAGGTACATCTCTCATCATGGGCCTAAACAGAAATATTGTGATATATCTGTCCATTTCCCAAAAATTCATTGGTTCTCCTTAACAACCCTGCCCCCAGAGAAACAAAATATCAAACCCAAATTATCAGAAACACAGCAGGTTATGTCGGGATGTGTAAGAAAAGAAGGCAATTTGACCACAAATGGATAGAGAAAGTCTTGCAAAATGTATATATAGGTTGCACCCATGACTTATTATTCAGAGCTTGTCTGTGCCTGCAAAACATGTCCATCCTCCTCCACAAAAATGCAACCTATTTTTGCCCACAAAGCAAAGATCCAGCCTACAGATTTGGAGAAGTAACCAGGAAGATTACATAAAGTTAACTGCAAATGTAACTGGTTTCTGACTTATGTGCGTTCCTTTGTACATATTTGCATACAAGTCATTTATTGTCCCGTTCCCCTGCTCTCCAGCCATCTGTAAGAAAAGAAATAGTCTACTGTGTATGGGTTTACATTTTCAAGCCTGTTTTGACAGGACAGTCAGCTAGAAAAGTGGATATTCTCACTTATTTTTCAGAACCCTGACACGTAGAGAAAACCGAAGGGAATCCCCTGGAATACTGGGATCCAAGTGCACAAGATAAAGTCTGTCAGCATTAAAGGGTTCCTGCTCTATTAAATATTAATCAGCAATTCTGCTGTTTGTATAAAATAACAGACAAAAACTATTTCCTGGTAAAAAGGAAACAAAGTTAGAGCTGAGACTATACACGATCTGGAACTCTGGAGATTTTCTTGCATGAAAGCTTCCTGGGTAATGATTGTATTTACAGCTAAGCATATTTCAAGCCATGCAACATCATATGACACTTTTTCCTCATCCTTCTTGAGCGTGGTCTGTCTCCTTCATACGGCTTTGAACTTTGTTTCTAAGGAGGTTATTCAGACACCACAGCTGTCTATGCTCCATACATGGATCTCTGTTCTCTGCACAGCCATGAAAAATCACTTTCATCATCTATCATTTGACTGTATGTTTATTTTCTAGTTTATAATAAAAATGTTCATTTAAAAAGAATAAATTAGAAATATTTTTTCCTAAAAATGTTAAAATTGTGTCCTAAAAGCCTATTTTCCTTTTCATACACCTTCTTCTCTCTTTTGTTTTGTGTTTTATGACTAAATTATTTAGTGTTTGTTTTTGTGAAACTTCATCAAACACATTCAATAACTTTTTATCTCATATAAACAAGTTTCCTAATTTACCCATGATGATAAAGAATATAATAGAGACTTTCCCAGGCAGTAAAATTTTAAAAACTTGCAAATACTCATTGTGGAATTTTAGGTTAACACAGAGCTATCAAGAAGAAAGGAATTAGGATTTTTAACAGCAAATCCGAGGAATAATCTTACACTTCCCTGTCTGGGATCCTTATTAGCAATATTTCTCTATATGGTCAAATCTAATTAAAGAACAAACACTCTTAACCTCTCTACATTCTCTGAACAATCTAACAGCAAAAGAAATGAAGAGCACAAATAAGAAACCATAAGGGCAAAGTTTCTAATGTGAATCATTCAAGCTGAGAAAGGGAGGGCAGCCTAAATAAAAACACGAGAGCATGACTAGCTTGCACTTCTACAGTAAACAGCTCTAACACCTTATGCTTGGAGGAATCTACCATAGAAATCACCTTCCAAGTGCTGAAATAAGCAGGTATTACCCACAGAGATCAAGCAATCAGGATCCAACCTGTACTCTTATCAGTCATATTACCAGATGCACAAGTATTCTTTGTGTTTTATTTATTTTTTTTTTTTAAACGGGCTATTTACTGATATTAATGACAGATGTAATCTAATGTAGGTGTAGATGAGTACAGTATTACTTTACATATCTTGTGTATTTACAGCATTTGACCAGAAATGTCTAGAAAAATTGTGATACAGTGTTTACCGTATGCAGTATGAAACTAGAATTTCCTAGAATAATCAGAATGAGTGTCTCTGTATTCAGCAATGATTGTTCTGATTTGCTTTTCAGTCACCCAGAACTCGAGTGGAATATGCTGAAAGACCACCTTTTATGATTAAAAATCCCATTAGATCATTACTGCTTATTTTCACTAAAACTTGAAATTAATCTTGCAGCAAAGTGCCCAGGGATATCAGGTGAAACTCTGGATGCTGGCCTTTTCTGTATAGCGGGTATTCTGAATGACACAGAGTATTTTCTAGGAAGCGGTCAGCACCAGCCATCTCTGCTGGACTTGCTGGGAGCTGAAGGACTGCAAACCTGGTTTGGAGATATGCAGCACCTTACTAATTCTTTTGTACATACCAAATTAAAAAAAATAACTCTGTGCATGAAAGTTTTGTGGTTTTCTTTCTATAGTAACTAAGCAGTTGTGGAGTAGATTTCTACTTCTGAATGAGAACCTGAGTGGTTCTGAGGCAGAATTTGGGTCTGGATTTAAAAATAATGCATACAAATGATATCTATTCCACAAAATAACAGCACTGCTCATCTTATTCATGTTGAAGACTAACAGCATGAAGTGGAACAAACAGTTTTTGCCTCAGTGGTTTCACAGGCAAAGTTAAGAAAGTAGTGAATCATATTAAAACCAGGAATTAGGAGCTCTGTCACTGCAGATTGCTCTCTCCCCTCTAGATCTGAGTAAGGGACTTTGTTTAAACAACTCCTTCTTCTCTGGCGGTGAGATTAAGGTTCTTTTCTCTTCTCAGTCTACAGCAGAAAATGTTTTCTGGCAATCACAATAACACTTCTAGAGAGCCTATTTCTGTGGTATTATCACATCTCTGATTTTAACACTGCTGTTCTCAGTGGAGCACTTAGGGAAAGACACAATGAAAAATCTTGCTTACAAGATTTATAGTTTCAGATTCAGTCAACAGGCATTGAATTTCCTCATCACCTCCAAACTTCAGTCTAAAACACACACCTCTCTTTCCACTCCATCTAGTCAAAGTTTAGAGAACAGGGTTTAAACCCTTATAGGTGCCACTTTATGTGTGTGCTTATGAAATGGTACTGCCTGCTGCCTGGGATTTTGACACAGGCTGTTTCTTCACATATGAATACTTTTCCCAGTCACGCATCAGCTTTGTTAGAGTCTTAGGGGGAAAAAAGGAGGAGGAGAAACATTTGCTAAAATATTTGTTACACATCCTTTTATCAGATGACAACAGCTGCTTGCAATCAAAATGTATCACTCTATTGGGTGTTCATATTGTGAATGAATTCCACTCATAATAAAAAAGACATTTTCCTCTAAAAGTCAGACTCCCAGAGAAACTGAACCCTTTGATTGCACCAAGAGTGACAGAGAGATGGTCAGAGAGATGCAATCAGAGACATTGCATTGGAAATAGTGAATTTGCTTCTCCTAGGACCATGAACCAATTATTACAGAATACTTTAGTCTCTGGGTACAAAGAAGTCTTGTTCCTTCACACCAGCCCCTACATTTCTTGATTCTCCCTCTTCTTCCTTGGCAGAAAATATTGCTGACTTAACTATGGTGTTTTCCATGCAATTCCCATGTCTGTGTCTGGCAATAACACACAAAAGGAAACTGTTTCAGAAGAAACACTGATCTTGGATAGGGCTCAAAGACTGAGGTTGCTTCTTACTTTTCCCATGTGCACCTTGGAGTTTTATAAACTCATTCATCTTCCCGTTGCACCACAAATGCAGAAGCCAGGACCTACCTATGGATGGCGCTGTTTCCACTGGGTTGCTAGGGGAATGATTGCACATAAAAGCTAGTTGTTTAAAGGAGCGCTTAGACTGATAAGGATACCTATAGGACTGGTGAGTGAAAGATAAGTCTACTACAAAGGCAAAACTGTTATTTGCTGGTTCATAGCCAGCTTCATCATAGTGGAACTGCTTCTCTGGCCAGCTAAAGTTCTGAATGTGAGTCCTAGAGAAGGGTCTTTAGCAGTAATCAAGAGCAAGACAAGAAAAAGACAGTAAAGAGTGTTTAAAGAAGAACCAGGCATATGTATATTTAGGTAAAAAATAGAATATCTTTTAGAAATGTTCATATAATTGACACAATCAAGCACAGAGCTTGTATTATTGTAGAATTTGTGTCATTGCAAAGATGTGTTCTATTTAAACTCAGAATTATTATGCAGTGTTCCTGTCTTTTAAAGATATACAAACCATGAAAAATTTGGCATGATAAGGAAGAACACTTCTGAGTCTGCTGTTAGAGAAAACCAGACTGGTACATTTTGCCAAGTTGCAAGAGAGAAAAGCAAAAGAGCAAAATGAAATGACAGGGTCTTTGTGTTTGCACTGACTATTCCTAAGTATTGTTACTATTCCTGTGATTCCTTAAGTGCTGAAGAAAATCAGTTTACATTTAAAAATATGAGAAATAAGCTCTTGGGCAGCAAAAACTGATTTTCAACTGAGCTTAACCTATTCATCAACACTAAGCTTCCAAAATGGGTGAGCTCAGTCATGCAGAAAGTTAAAAGAAACACATCTCATTGTTATTATTTCAATTTCCAGGTCCAAAGGAGAAATACAAGACATGTTACCTTTGATGTTTCTGAAATGTAACTGAAAACTGCTATAGTCACTATAGTGTGCCTGCTATAGTGTGTACTTTGCAGTTTCACTGCACTGGTTACAAACAGCCTAGGACAACAGATTTGTGAACAAGGTCTAATATTCCCTCTGATTCTGTTTTCATGTTCTTTAACTCCACTGATAAATGGAGGCAGGCTAATGTACAGTAAAGCAGGCATCCTCCATTTGGCACTACATTGAGGATCTCCTTTTCATCATAAAGGAAGGCAAAATGCACTAAATTATGTCTCATACCTTGTATGACTACAGTACCTAGAAGCCCTATTCCAGACTGGAGTCCTACTGAGGAAAGCTGGAAGTACACTTATCATAGGCAGTGCTCCAAAAACCTCAGTGTTCAGCAAGAACTCCTGTGGACTGGCCTCAATATTTCGCATCTGTAGGAGGAGAGTGTGCCATTTGTAATTTTACCTGCTGTATCGTTTTCTGGTTCATTTGCTTAGTATTCCTGAAGATGACTGCCACTTGAAACACCAGCACAGTAATAAGCAGTGAAACACAAATCCTTCACTTTCTGAAAAGTGAGAATTTTCATTTTTCTGATAATGAATGGAAATTTTTTACTGGTAAATCTCCTCCTTCTGTTATATACCAAAGCTGCTCTAAATCCACAAACAGCTACAAAAGCTTAATTAATTAAGTCAGTTAAGTTCACAATGCAGGCACACCAAATAAGTGTCCAGGTAAGTATACAGATATTCTGCACATACATGTACTTGGTTAAGGAAACTTTAGGACATAACCCCTTTAGAATGTCATACTGAGAAGTCTAAAATAATTTCTGGAAGATAGAAGTGTGTTGTATCACCTTAGCAGTAAAAATGGATTTACAGTCTCCAGTGGAAATTGCATTCCACTTTCCTTTTCAAAGAAAAAGATGCTGATTAGAATTTGGAACTCTAAGAGTAGAGTGAGTAAAAACAGGTAAGAAAGCAGTACCTCAGTGAAGAAGACACAGTCCAGGAAAGAGCAATGGGAAAGGTCTGTTGAATATAAACCTTTTGATAAGATTTCTTTGTACTCCTATGCTTCCTGCTCTTCACAGACAGCAGCCATCTTCTTGGAACTAGGACTATCACTTTGTTGAATATATGGACAGTGCACACCATGGGGAGTGCCTCAGTCCCCAGATGAAACACTAAGGTGCAGAAATAGCAGCACAGGAAGAACAGCTATAAGAGCAGTTTTATTATCTGGACTACTACCTCTCTCTCTTCAGAGGACTATCTGAATGAAAATCTAGTACTGAAAGTATAAGACAATGTTCTTTCAAAATTAAACCATGGCACAGAAATCTCACTACCACTATAGATAATCTCTTAGGCCTCCCCAGATGATAAGACTTTTTATTTCCTCTCCAACTATTCTGCTGATGGATTTTGCTTTAATGCACAATGTATCAAAATAACAATTGTGAAGTACTTGGCAGGTACAAACCAATTTGTTCAGCTTGGAATGCTTGACTTCTTATGATAGTTGTGACACTATATTTGTTTGACTGAACATACAGTAAGAAAGATTCCAAAAGGATTTTTCGTGGTGAAAGAACTGACCTGAAAAGAAAATAATCAAAGATTGTATTGGTATCTTTCATTAATTGGGCAATTTTAAAGATTATGCAACAACCACAGGGATGAAAGCTATCCAGCCTATTAAAGACTTGTAAAGGTTTGTCATGTACTGTGTACATTTCCTCACCTCCGAGTTTTTTACAAAACTGTAACAAAAAAAGGTATTTTTTAAAAGTCTTACCTATTTTAAAAGCATTATGTGTATATATATATATATATGTATAAACCAATTGTTTGTTTGACAAGATTTTACACTTTTTAAGGTGAACTTCATATGTCCATAGGCATTGATCAGGTTATTTCTATTTTCAGAGAACTTCCTCACTTTTCAGTTTACCATGCTGCTCCAAAACAGAATTTGTGAGAATAGAATATAGGTAAAGAAACATTAAAATTTTAGAAAAATCTTTGAGAATTTTGGTCCAGCTAGTGTGATCTTAAATCAGTAACATGCCAGTTTGTACCTATAAGTCTTTTTGTTCTCAGCTGAAGGTCTGTCATTCTATTTCTTGTAGGGACTTTACATAAATTTTCCTAATACTATGTTTCAGTTTCTGAAGACATTCACTTGCACATTTTTTTAATACTCTACTACTATTTCTTGCTGTCTGTTTTTTGATATTCTAGTATCCTATTCTGTTAAGTTTTAAATCCATTTTTGATACCCTGCATTGAAAGATTCATGTCTCACAGATTCCAATGGATCCCGTTCTCCTGTAGACACAAAGAGACAAAGACTACTTCTTGTAATGATTGCTGAAATGCATTCACTGGTATGGCAGCAGGTCCTGATAACAGATGCAGCAACAGCTGGAGAAATCTTTTTTTCATATTTGAAATTGATTCTTGAGTCTATATTCAGCCAAATAAATCTCTGGCATTGCAAACATGTAAATTCTTGAGGATGGCTTTGACTGCACTGAAGATATGTTTCTGTTTCTCTGGGATGCCTGTTGTCTCTAAAGATTGATAGACATCAGAGCCATCAGTGCAAAAAGTGGACAATTTTAAGAACTTTATAAAAGTGAATTCACATGTTTACATATGGAATGTCTTCACTTGGGAGTCAGATCCCTATAGTGAATTGGCTACCTGGGACTTCCTTTATTAAAAGTGTAGTTCTCTACCTTTTCAATGGCTTCAGGTAATTCTCAGGAAAGCTGAGAGCACAGAAATGCACATGAATCTCTGAAAATTCAAAAGAGTTGCCCATGGTTGCAGGGTAGCTAGGACATGGAATTATTTCAGGACTTCTCCGAAGCATGTCTAAATTTTATTAAGGTTCAGGATATGTATTGAAGTGTGAGGGGTTCTGGATCTAGGAAAGGGAGAGTAAGAATTTATCATACACTTTTGATTATTCCTCTTTAATAAAAAAGAGCCTCTTATAAATCTACACTGCCTAAACATTTAATAGAAGTTCAAACCAAGTAAAAACTATTCATAAAAACCTCACTTAAAACTGTATAAAACTTACACCCAGCTGTTTCTGTTGATGTCATCCCTATTCCATTTCTTTCTTTCAAACATGCTTTCAAATTTCTGGTTAACTCTAGCAGTTGAAATTCTAGTTTCATCTTCTTTTTGCACACTACAAAGTAAAGCTGAAGCCTGTAAAAGTCAACACATTCTGATGAAACATGTTCCCTTGTTATGGTTCTTAACGCCTAATCTAGTTTTTAATGCCCCTAATCTATACCAGGACACAGATTATGAATGTGTGCTTGCTGGAATGCTACCAGGAGCCAAACAAAAGTCCCTGTGTTTCTTAAAATTATGTTGCTTCACTTCAGCAACACACATGAAAGGAACAGCCCCTCAAAACCAGGATTAGATGACATAGTTTTAAGCTGCAGGGAAGGTTTAGGCTGGATGTTAGGAACAATGTCTTCACAGAGATAATGGGCTGCCCAGGGAGCTGGTGGAGTCACCATTCCTGGAGGTGTTTAAGGAAACACTGAATATGGCACTTGGGACCATGGTCCAGTTGACATGATGGTTGTAGGGTGGACTCCAGAGAGTGCAAAGAGACCTTTTCCAACCTAGAATCAATGATTCTGTGAACAGCAATTCTGATGCTCCTCTTAAAATCTACATGGAGGACATTCTGACCAGGCTTTGGATTCTGCAGGGCCCTGACTTCCTGCAGTAACTCCTCTGGTGCACAAATATTTATGGTTAAGCCTATGACCTTCTAGTTGTTATCTACTACTTTGCATACACATCTAGAACCAACTCTCTAGAAGAAAATGAGAACGTCCGTTTACCAATAGCCTCAAAAATCAGTGAATTTCTGGCAACGTACATTCAACAGATCTTTGGTAACTTCAAGTCTATCTAGAAGAAACTCATGCTGTTTCCCTTCCACCTGCCACTCTCCTTGTTTTACATGCCCTCCAGGGAGTCAGGCACCTGGAATCAATTAGGTGAGCCCTTATTCAGAAAGTCTCCCAATAACAGTTAAACAGATATGTGGAATTTCAGGTATCGCCTGCAGATGTTCTGGCTAAGGATAACATGACTTTAACTCTTTGTCTTCTGTTTGCCAACCTGGAGAAATTCAACCCTTTGTGAGGTTAATATAAATATATAGCCTTGCATGTAAGTAAATGGATGACACTCTACATAATGTGTAACAAGTCATTTTAGCCAGAAGAGCTGAGATCATGCCTTGTGGTTTCTTTTTCCAATGCATTTTGACATCTAAGAAAAGAGCTAAAGTTGAAGCATAGCCATGCGTGGATCAATTGGGATTTGAATGAGGCAAGGGTTTCTCTCCAGTCAGTGTTTTGTTGCAATATGTGACTTACCATTATATATTAGGCAGTGTTAGTGAAATGCATTCATCATAGTCCAATCAAAATAATTATATGAAACTGTTGATTTCTGAGATTAACCATACACTTTTGATTTTTACTTCCTGAGACCCAAGACATGGCATATGCTGAAACAGCACAGAGGTTGACCCAGAAATTAAACCCCAACTTTTCATTTTGGTTATTAATGTTTCTAGTGTTTTCACGATAAACATATAGTAAATAAAATGCTCAGGTTTTAACCTTTCGTTCCACTTGCATCTACTCTTCTGCCTCATGAATTCTGAAAGATTTACCCAAAAAACCTGTGTCTAGTTTTTGTGAAGTCTTGAATTAGTTTTTAATGAAATTGAAACTCACTTCAGTGTACTATAGGTACACAATCAGCTTCTCCTCTGCCCCCCAACTTTGAGGCCACACTGAACAAAATACAAGATTAGGCTGATTTTTGGGTTACTGGTTAGAGCTTCTGTAAATGTAGGCCCTTCAACATTCTCATAAGGTATATAGTAATTCTCATTTTTGACTTGTTCATTAATACAGACCACAGACATGGGCTCCCCATCATAATGCAGGTGTTATAAATTAAGTTTAAAATTTTAACTATTTGATTATTCTTCTTTTCATTTAATTTCTCCTCTGAAATTCATGGTTTAAATGGAGAAAACTACATGCCAAGTCTGTGACATCAGAGACTTCCTAAGAGGTTTGCAAATAAAGGTTGCTGCAAATAAAATTTGTTTTCAGAAATAAGAACTACCTCTTACATGACTCACTGTTTTCTGAAATACAATAGAAAATATCCTTTGACCAAGAAGTACAGAAATTAAATCCTGAAGCAAATAAAAGGGGTTATTATAATAGGGCAACTGCTACTAAAATTCTGTTGTATTTGAAAAATCAAAGACCATATAACTAGACTGAGAGCTGCAAAAACTGTAATAGCCATTGTGTGACACTCTAGATTGAATGGGCAATAGTAGTAATAATCAACATACTGAATGGGATACTGCAATGTGGAGATTCATTATCACCCTGCTCAACTGGCAGGTTTTTTTTTTTCCTAGATTCATATTTTCAATTCCACAAAGGAAAATCAGGGAAGGGAAGCAAGAAAATCTATGCAAGGAAATGTATATTGTTAAAAATAAAAAAGCCTCAGGTAACTGTGAAGTTCAACAAGAACCCCTATAGTCATTTCGGCTCCCTAAACTCATTTGTTATGTAATAATGTGTATTTGCATTCTTAGAGAGTGATTCTCCTATGTTCTTACATTATGCTTGTGTGACTAAGCTGCAAAATATTTAGTAGCTTAAAAAAAAAAAAGCCACCACAACAGGTACATGCATAAATTCTCCATGCAGAGAGACAGTAACTAACTCTGTAACATACTTCATATAGTTTTTGCTATAATAATTTAAAATCCTAGAACTGCTATAAGGAAGAATAAATAAGAGTGTCTCAGTTTAAAAGAAAGCTATGATGTCTACCTGGGCTAGGAAGGGGACCTCTTCCCAGAAACCATCACAATCTTTGAAATGAAGAGACTTTAATCAGAAATTGCATAAAAAAGAATAACAGTTCTTAACTACAGATATATATATAACCAAAACCAGAACAGAAGAAACAGCAACACCATAACCAAAACTTTCAAAGGATGCAGTTAAGGACAGCGGCATCATGGAGTCACTCATGGGCTCTGAAAAGGCACAGATGCAACTAGGAAGAGGCTGTGATTACGAAAACAGAACTCACGTGGAGAAATGACGGTCACAAGGAATGGGATGGAACCTTTCCCATGGGCAGTGTAGAGATACTGCTCTTGTCTGGAGGTGTTTGGAGGACGGGGGTGACAGGTTAGCAGATGGTGTTGGCCCTCCAGGAGTCTGCCGTAAATCCACGTATTGGAGACTGCTATTTCTCTATCCAATGGGCAGCACAGAGCATGCAGAGTTTGGGGGCCAAACCGGGGCAGCTCCTTCCAAGAACTTCCACTTGCGCAGCAAACGGTGACTCGCTCCACAGCACAGTCAGAGTCCAGAAAAAGTGTGGCACAAAACATGGAAAAAACTTCTCCCCCCCATCAGGCCCACCCCGCCCAGCCATTAAATTTGAATGCAAAGCTATCAGCCATCCTTTTGTTAGCTGGTAATGGGAGGGTGAGACATTAGCTTCCAGACCTCTGTGTTGGTAAGGGGGAGAAAAATTCCATGAAAGATTTTGAAACTATAGCAGAGTCATCCTCAGGCATGTTTGCGATATGATCTTAATCACTCTGAAGCAAGTAAAACAACTTCACACACATAATGCAAATACCCTTGTTCATGTCTCACTGATGTAATATTTTGGCTTCTCTGTAAGTGTGACTGTCTGGGATAATGCAAAGCACACATCCAGGGTAGTCTGTTCAGCAAATGTGAAGACACTCAAAGGAAAAAGGGATTCACAGTTCAGTTAATGCTGTGACCTCTTGATTCAGGGTCTGCTACGAAACTAGCATGAATTTGGTAAGTACAACGGGTGTTCTAATGTACAACATCAGCAATCAGCGTTGCTAAGCCCATGTAGCACGGTGGGATTGCCAGGAACATATTTTTTCCAGAAATGGCTCAGGACACGGGACTCAGAAGCTACTATGGTGATTTAGAGTTCCCTGGTGAATACCTCCCACTCCTGGTTAACTCCTAGCAGCTGCAGCTTCAGGGACAGAGGACAATGTACATCTTCATTGCTGTAGATAATAACTGAGACCAAACCACCTTTTTTTCTTTTCTTGGGAGGAATTTCTTCTAGAAAGTCAATTCTCATTGTTGATAAAATGAAGTGAGAGATGATTCACATGGCTTAAAGAGTAGCATCTAGGGCTTTTTGATGTCTGGGCGATTACATA
>JAWWMO010000096.1:19634170-19651381 GCA_035047845.1 Dendrocincla fuliginosa | reverse complement strand
TTACAAGCTATGCTATATGTGAGAAACTACCTAGAAGTATAAAAATCTACAAATTCATGAAAACCCTACGGCAACATCCTTTAGGAATACATCTCCAGAGATGTTATAGATACATACTGCAGGAGAGACTACTATGCTCCCAAACATCAGAGGACGTAATATAGTTCCAAACAAACACTGAGATAGCTATGGCCAGTTTGTCTCAAAGAGAAATATTCTATTGTGCTAGAATAGGATAGGAAGTTTCCAGATCTTCTTGAAAGGAGAGCAGATAATGGGGAAATGGAAAGTATCTAAAAGTTCAGAGCAACAGTTCACCTGTCTTAAAAATGTAAGGTAACAAGATGTTTGAATTAGGAGCCACAGAAAGGCTGTCAGCACCCTTCTGCTTTCAGCAGATGGAGGTAAAAAGTAACACTGCTCATCTGCCATTTTTATGCCTGGGTCTAAGGTTAATCAGAGAGATGTCCATTTTAATGGCGATTGCATTTTATCATCACTGCCATGGTTAGCTTCCATAAGCTTGTTAGGAACAGAAGAACTTAAAATCAATTAGGGTATTCATATGACTGATTGAACCAAAGAAGAAAGTGGAAAAACAAGCAAACAAATAATTATCAAAACAGAAGAATTATCCTGTGAGGAAAGGTCAAGAAAATTAAAATGACTGCCTTGTTTAATGATTAGCCAGAAAGACTCACAATACCCAGGTACAAATATATGAATATTATTAGATGCAGAGAAACAGTAGAGATTTGGGGGAAGAGAAAATAAATAGAATCTACCAGATAAATATGAAGAACACATTCGAGTGGGATATTAACTTTTTTCATTAAAACACAGTCATTTTGTGTGTTTTTGTCAGTATCATGCACAGATCTACTAGAGGACAGGTAAGCATGGTTATGAATATATTGGGTGTAGCATATAGAGTTTATAAGCTGGTTGAGACTGTGGAATAGATCAGCCATGTTGGGTGTATTGTGGGGAGCAGAGAGACCTCTCATCATTGTCCCTGTGATCTGATCCCCTACAAAAGCATGCTTTTGCCAGACTTACGTGACCAGCAGGTCATCCTGCTTCATCATGGTTCCAAAAACTGCAGTTGAGAAATGCTAAAATGAAGACTTCACTATGTTGCAAGTATTCATTTATAAAGCTTGTACTTCAAATTTTCTTTTAAAAGATATTAATTGTAAAAAGTTTTGTTTTTCAAGTGAGGTGATACTATTTTTTTTGTAAAGATCAGAATGAAGCACAGAGGATTTTTTTCAGCTTCCTTCGGTTGATGACGTATCTTGACAAAATTAGCGCGCATTTAATGTTTCTGTGAACTTGAATCTACATTTTTCAGTAAAGGTAGTTTTAGCTGAAAAGTATTAGAGCTGACATCTTACACTGAGTTTCCTCTCTATTAGTATATGGCAGTTTTCTGGCTGCTCTTACAGTGAAGACCTTGCTGCTTACCTACAATTCTAGTCTGCAGTTCCACAGGCTTTTAACCCATACAAACTGCCTTTCATGTATCAGCAAGATGGGCCATGAGCTGGTGGATTTTCCAGTATAAAGCAAAGTAGACTCTCGTTTAGACTGCAGGAAAAAAATCCTATTCTGGCAAAATGGAAAGAAGAGAATGACCTGATGGGCTTTTGTATCCGTAATTCCTGTCTCTTGCTTCCTATTAGAAGATGAAAGTATATTGTACTGGAAGTAGCTATGATGAAATATTCTAATAGCAAAGGTGCATTCTCAGGGAGCAGCATTTCCAAAATGCAACACAGATGGTGATTCCCAAAGTAAAGCCAGATCAAATAAATATATCCAAATAAACAGGGAAAGATTGAAAGTACTTTGAACTGCACCTAAGCAATTGCTGTTTCTGTAGAAATGTCAATAAATTTCTAAACAAAAGCAACAAGATTAAGATTTTCCAAGTTTTATATGATACAATGACTTCAATTTCTTAAACTAACCATAATACAAAACAGTTTCCCTAAGATTTTCTTTTTTTTTTTTTTGAGGTATAATTTGTATGTTTGAAGTAATCCTGATTTAAAATACAACAAAGTAAATTTAATTAGCAGAGCTGATGATCATCAACCTTTAAAGGACATACATGCTTCTCCATTAACATCTTAATAGAAATAAGGAATTGTCTAGACAACAAAGTGATTTGCACAGGACAAGTAGAGAATAAACTGTTTATTATGATTGAATAGATCATATGAACCAAGACCAATGCTAGGAAATACATTAGTGCAATTTAGCAGGACATTGGTTTGTGACAGAAATAGAGAATGTGAGAGATATTATTTCTTCAGCCTCATCACCATTCAACTCAGATGAAAATTAGCACCAGTAGTGTGAATTCTTTTTGTCCTTTAGACTGTCACTACAGCTTCAAGGAAAGGTTCAGTAAAGTGGATGTGGAAGATAGGATGAAGAAAGTACCACACATATGAGAATATCTGCTTGATAAAGTCATCTGACCACACCAAAAGAAAAACTAAATAGAAATTAAAAACCAAACCAAAACAAATGAAAACCAGATTAAAAAATAACTCTAAAGGAATGTTTACCTGAGAAAATAACTTGTACTGAACAGGTCATTCTAAGTAGATGGAGGACAATGAAGGATGAAAATGAGAATAAAATGCATGAGTGAAAAATATCTCACATCTTGATAGTTGTTCTAACAAAGTTCATTTTCCCATCAAAAATAGGTCTAAGTCTGCAAAATTGAAATGAGTCAGAGTATTCACAAGTTTGCATGAGAGCACATGCAACACAGTTCCTTACAGAGGTCTGAGGACATTCAGGATACTTCTTTAGGGAAGAAGAAATAGCATTACTCAGCGATCCATGTGAGTTAGTTAAATACTAAAAGGCAATGATAGTTCTTTCAGGTATAATGTGTAGTGATAACTTTTCAGGTATAAGGGAAGGAATTTTGGATTATACCCTTCATAACATTCACCAGACTGATGTCAGAAGTGACCTTTTTTCTACACGAGATCTACTTATAATGAAACAGACATCATGTAACAATAAGAAAACATAGCTATATCTGTGATAACAGCTTTCTCCTACTGAAAAACTGGACCACAGAAGAAATCAAAGCTGGCAATAAAATAACTATATGATTGCAGAGCCAGCCCAGCATTCAAGGTCAGGCTGAACAGGACTCTGAGCAATCTGAGCTAGTTGAAGATATCTCTGCCTATTGCAGGAGTGGAGGAGGGGTTGGACTAGATGGCCTTTAAAGGTCCAGTGCAATCTAAACTACTCTATGATTTTATGATTCAGGGAAATGTCAGGCTTGAGAAAGCCACTTGCCTGAACTCTGTCTCTCAGTTAAGTTCAGCTGGAATTGACCGTCACTTCAGTGTATGACACATTGTCATGTCATTCTCTTTAATTAATAATTTCAGAGTATGTCTGAGTATTAATTCAAAGACTATCTTCCCTTCTCTATCTCAGAAAAAATTCTGTGGAAAGTATATGGAATATTTATGAGATATATATATATACATATATCTTAAAAAAAAAAAAAAAAACAACCACAGAGACTATCTGTTGAATTTTGAAGCGGGTTTCAACAACTGCTGTTAAAATGGTGACTTTGATTACCACCCTTTTGTACTTGGTAGTAACACTGGACTGAACACTCTTTTTTTTTTTTTTTTTAATGTTATTTTATCAAAATATACCAATGTGTTTTTAGCCTTTCTCAGTTGCAATGAAATGCAACATAGCTTAAAATCTTTTCCACTGAAATCAAACTGGGACTACACTGCCTTCCAGTTTAGATGGCTAAGAATGAGCACTTAATTCCAGTGATTTAGCTGATAGGTAAAACTCCAAAAAGTTTTACATCCTTAGATTTGCTTGGTCTTTTCCTTCTACTTCTGGAATTATATATAATTTTGATACAAAATAGGAATTTTGCAGTAAAAAAATCTAAGCATTTTAAACAAAGCACTTCAGACTCTATCTTTTAATGTTTTGAATAAATCCAATACTGATTGATTCTAAACTTTTTAAAGTCCTCAGATTGGCATGTCTATATTCCTTTTAAAATCACATTTAAAACCAGGCTGCAATTTGAGCCAATCAGAGAGTTTTGGATCTCTCACTTAAGAGAGAGGACCAGCTGTCTATTGTTTATAGTCATTCCAATATCCCACCCTCACAGGCATATGTGCCTTTAGCAAAATCTTCAAAAAGTTCTATACGAGTCCTTTCTTTTCCTCCATGTCTCTCCCTTCCTCATCATTCTGGGGTTTTATGCATTCCATACTCCAGTCATGTACTGTTTGTCTTACAAGTTTTAAAAAGACATACATGATGGCCTTCCTTTGAACTTGGCTATGTTATTGAACACTCCAGCTGGTGATCTTACTTTTGCTGATTTCACTTCCATGTTCTCTGTGCCTTACAACAAGGTAAGTATGTTCTCTACATACCTGTAAATCGTTATTATTAACTGTTTTTCCCATATTGGTACCAAGAGGTCATTCACATTTATGATCATTTATGGCTGACAGAGTATTAGATTAACAAGATCTGCATTTATACATCTTCTGTAGTTAGTGTCTATATTAATGGCAAAACAAGTTTGTGTTTATGTTAATCATATGCGTACACAGCTCATTTTGTATTAAAGTGATCTGCCTATATGTGTCTGTTTTGTGTATCTATTCACATGCCCATTTCATGACATCTCTGTATTTCATTATTAGTATTGTGTGTTTCATGGTAATACAAATATAATTTCCATATGGTATTTGCAATGTCCCAGCCCAAAATCTTCCACTAGCTTCATCTTAAACATTTCTCAGCTGACACAGAATGCTTCATCAAAATTACTAGAAATTCTGAACAGCTGAAAAGAGTGCTGATAAAAACAATGAGTGCTGAGATTCTCTATTAAAAGCTGCCTTGGAAATGTGAAAAAGATGAAATATTATTACTCCTGTGGCTGTACTCCACAGCTATGGTGGGTGTCAGTGTTAATCTCAGTCCCAAATTTGCAAACAGTTTTACAGGAAAACTTTTTGTCACATGTACCATTTTTCAGTCACTTTCAGAAATTCATTAAATATTCCCTTAATTCTTTTAGTCCTTTCAGAAAAAGATAAAATATTCCATGAAGAAAAGTTATGAGGTAGTTATGAAGCACCTGTCTGACAAAGGCTAGGCATTCTGGACTGGTTTCTTTTTTCATGTCTGTTCAGCCTTGCTAGTTCTCATATGACTAAGCAATGACCAAGCATGTACTAGGATCACAGATCAGAACAGTCCTATGATAACAGGGAGGTGTTTGGTTCTGTTCATAGAACCCTAGAATGGTTTAGGTGAGAATGGACATTAAAGATCATCTATTTCCAACCCCTGCATGGTGGGCAGAGACACCTTCCATTAGACCAGCATGCTCAAAGCCCCATCTAGCCTGGTCTTCAATATTTCCAGGGATGGGGAATCCACAGTCCCTGTGGGGCCACCAGTTCCAGTGTTTCACCCCCTCACAGTAAAGAATTTTTTCCTAATATCTAATCTAAAGCCATGCTCTTTCAGTTTTGTGGAGTTTTTTTGTTTGGTTGGGATTTTTTGTTTGTTAATTGTTTTTTTTTTTATTGTAAAGAACAAAGTTCAGGCTCTTCTGCCTACAAATAGAGTAAAACCATTAATAACTCAGATTTACAGACTTTTTTAAAGAGGTCTAGAAATTGCTAATAAATTCCAATGGAGACAATAAGGAGATAATTATTTTTCACACAATTAGAAAAGTCAATAACTTTTTATCAAAGCCTTAAAGTCAGGAGTAATTCAAAATAGTTTAGTCTCTTAATATGTTTACATGGCAAAGAATAATTTTTAACCTTATCAGGACAATGCACATGTGCTCATGTGGTACAAGTCCTGGATTAATCAGAATCACCCTATTTCCTAATGCCCCAAGGCAGTATCTAGGAACAACAATGGGCAAGATTAACATTCATATATTCTGTATATTAATATTAAATATTCATATTTTAATACCTCACAGTGTCTTAGCAAGTTTCTGTGTCATTGTAATAGCTTAGCACAATGCTGTGTGAAACAGAACTCTCCCCATCAATACTTTCATTATCCTGCTGCACTAGACAGATACAGCAGTAAGCTGCTTATAGAGTATGGAGTCATATCAAGCTCAGATTTTGATAGTAAGTTAGTCAAGCTTTATACAAATATGACTCACTGTGCTGGAAACAATTGGCAACATTCACTTGAACAGAACCACCCACCTTACTAAAGTAAGGGTTGTTCCTGGAAGGGTTATTGGTCTGGAAGATGTGTGATATTATTGTTTTGAAACAAGAGACAGACTTTTCCCATTACAGTTTCTACTAATTGAAACTACTGCTGCCTGAAGAGTACACACCAACCATACATTTGATCTAGGTAAATTACTTTAGGAGGCCCAGTCCATTTCTGTCATCATGCTTTCTCACAGTACAGCAACATCTTCTATTTTTCAATAATGGCCAGGTTTCATGGCTAGTATAAAGATTGAGAGGCAGTGAAAAATTACTTACTATTCCATAAATTGTCATTGATACTGATAAAGTGACTTTGGACGTAGTACCAGGTAATAATTACAACCGTTTCAATTCCACTAAAAAAATAGTGTGGATCTAGGGAATGATAAATACCTAGTTTATGAAAATGTGTATTTATAAGGATTGTCATGCAGCTAATCTAGCAATTAAATATGTTGTTTCTTTTTCCTGTTAACTGGCCATACTGTCTCTGTCTTGAAAATGTACATTGATAAATGTACATTTTCCCTTTCACAGTTTTGTTTTACAAAACCAGAAGTTTAGGCTTCTTCAACAATAGTTTTCTTCCACTTGGTTTTTCGAGGTCCCTAAAGATGCAGCTAAATGCTTGACTTACTTATAACTAGAAATACTGAGCTTTACCTGATCACCTCTACTAAAGCTGCATGCATAAAATTAGTATAAATAGATAAAAAGACTCCTACACTCTTCCCACAGTGATACCATTGCAGCAGTCCCACAGCAGGCAAGATTTTTCTTTAGCTGTGGAGGAAGTAGAAGGATAAGCTTCACAGGAAACAGAGCCAGAAAACACCCTTTTGATCACACTAGGTTTTCCACGACACTGCCATCAGCAGATCCGAACAGACATCTTTTCCCATAGAATGCCTAGTTTCCTGTCTTTCCCTCTTCCATCCCTCTTTGTTGCTCTGTTGTCTTGCTTGAATACTTGAAGTTCAAATTTGCATTGCTTGCTCTTGCTTGTTTAGGTCTAAGAAATTTTCCTGTTTTATTCGTACTACTACTTTGAATACATTTTATAAGCTATCATCATAACATCCCATACCTAACGTTCTCCCCCATCAACCTCCCCCAGACATGACACTTCTCCTTTGTTTCTTATGTTCTCTCATGGCATTTTTCAAGAACTATAAAATCTTTGTTGTCCTTCCGTATATTTTTCATGTAGATCATATAAACAGAGAGTAGAGTGAGGATTTTTTCCTGGTGTTTCTTCCAGTCAACATTTAGATGTGGGGCATACAGAAAATAGCACAGATACTCGGTATCTCCACCTCAATAGTACAGGGAACTGTGCCAGCTGTTCCCTGGGGGCTGTGCAGTACAACACTGCTCCAGACAAAAAATGTGTGCTTCAAATTTTGCTCATACACATAAACTGACAGAGTTACATTAAAAGAAAAATCTACTGGAGAAGCACTACTATCTGATCTTATAGCCATTTATGCACTTCACAGTTGCAGCTTATTGCATTAAGCAAACTGATTTATTGTGTATTTACAGAGGGCATGGTACGTATGCCCACATAAGAATTACTTTAAGCACTACACCTGTTGGTGGTAGTTTTTTAACGCCATGCTGTCAAAATGTTAGACTTCCAAACCAGCTGGAAAAACTTTGTCCAAGTTTATACTAAAGACCCTTTGCAATTTTAAGAAAGGTGTTCTAGTGATACCACCTTTCTCACTATAGGGACATTTCAGTGAGCACTGGCTTCCTGTTTTCACTAATTTTGCTTTTAATAACTCCACATACCTTCATCTCCATTAATTGGTACTACCTTTGTGTTACTAAGACATCCATGCAAAACCTTGAAGATTTTCTGTGGGGATCAGGGGAAGAACTTACCGGCTGTGGAGACAACACAAGACACCAAAGGAGAAGAAACCTGCCAATCCATCCTCGTTGTGGATTGAAGAATTACCACCCATGACGGAATGAGAAGAGTTTTACATTTGTACAGTTAGTAGTTAAACAGTTATTCAATGTATTAGAATAGGAATAGATTAGTAATAGTTCCAAATGTTTCGATTGGCTCTATGTACCCCTGTTCTCCCTAGATACCCTTGTTGATTGGTTGTTATTTTCCCGGGCTTGCGGTGATGCTCCCATTGGCCAGCCATTGCCCTTAACAACGCATGTCTTCTGATCCCTTCTAAGGCTGGCCACTCCCCAACTCCTCCCATATTTGCCCTTTTATGTGGAAGCCCTACCTCCTTTTACCTTTTATGATGCAGACCTGTCCAAACTCCTCCCTGAACTCCACCCCTGTTCTAGCCCTTTCCATGCTCACCCTATAAAAGCCAGCACCCTGTTTCAATAAATGGCCATTTTGCACCCATCCTCTCGCAGAGTGGCTCGCCTCTTTTTCCTACAGATCTGCGTCAATTTTCAGGCAGAAAGGAAGAAGAAAGAAACATGATGAATTACAGAATCATAAAATCATAGAAGCATTAAAGTTGGAAAAGACCATCAAAATCATTGAGTCCAACCTTTTGCTGAATACCGTCATGCCAGCTAAACCATAGCACTAAATGAATGCCAAGTCCAGTAGTTTCTTTAACACTTCCAGGGATGGTGACTTCCCCGTCTCCCTGGGAAGCCTTTTCCAATGTCTAATTACTTTCAATGAATAAATTCTTCCTGATATCAGCCTGAAACCTCCCTTGGTGCAATTTGAGGCCATTTCCTCTTCTCTTGTCACTGGCTACTTTGAAGAAGAGACTGACTAGTTTGCTACAATCTTCTTTCAGATAGTTGTAGAGAGCAGTAAGGTATCCCCTGAGTCTTTTCTCCAGGTGAAACATCCCAGTTCCTTCAAATCGTCCTCATAGGAATTACCCTTCACCCTCTTTGTTGCCCTTCTCTGGAGAAGGTCCATAGTCTCAATGTCTTTCTTGTAGTGAAGGGCCCAGAACTGGAGGCAGGATTTGAGGTGTGGCTTCACCAGTGTACAGGGGGACATTCACTTCCCTTGTCCTGCTGGACACACTGTTGCTGATCCAAACCAGGATACCTTGACAGGATGGCATTGGCCTTCTTGGCCAGCAGGGCACACTGATGGCTTGTGTTCAGCTGCTGTTGACCAGCACCCTCAGGTCCTTATCCAATAAACATCTTTCTAACTACTCTTCCCCCAGCCTGAAGCACTCCATGGGATTGTTGTAGCCCAGCTGCAAGATCTGACACTTGGCCTTGTTGAACCTGAAGCTTCATCCGGAAAATGTTGTGGAAAACAGTATCAAAGTCCTTACTGAAGCCCAGGTAGACACATCTGCAGCCTTTCCCTCATCCACTAGACGAGTCACCTGGTCATAAAAGGAGACCAGGTCATTCAAGCAGGACCTGCCTTTTCTAAACTCATGCTGGCTGGGCCTGATCCCCTGGTTGTGTTATACATGCCATGTGATGACAGTCAAGATAATATGTTCCATAACCTTCTCTGGCACTGAGGTCAGGCTGAGAGGCCTGTAGTTCCCCAAATCCTGATTCTGACCTTTCTATAAGAGCATGACATTGTCTGATCTCCCAGTTAACCAAACACGGATGATAAATGATGGAGAGGGACTTGGCAAGTTCTTTCACCAGCTCCCTCAGTACCCTCAAGTAACTCCCATACAGCCCCATTGACTTGTAAGTGTTTGAATGGAACAGAAGGTCACTGCTGTTTCTGCTTCTTCTGGATTGCAGGGGGTCTGTTCAGCTCCGTCTCCGTATCTACCAGCCCATGGGCTTGGTTACCCTGAAGATAACCAGACTTTTCTGTTAAAAACTGAGTCAAAGAAGGCATTCAGTACCTCAGTCTTTTCCTCATCCTTAGTGATGAAGATAGAGAGCTTCCTTGGCCCTCCTTTTGTTGCTAATTTATAAAAGCACCTTTTAATATTTTTTGCAGCAGTGGCTGGCCAGATTGAGTTCTAGCTGAAGTTTTGCCTTTCTAATTTTCTCTCTACATGACCCAGTGACATCCTTGTTCTCTTTTTGAGTTGCCTGTCCTTCCTCCAAAAGTCATGAACTCTCTATTTTGTCCTGAGTTCAAGCAAAAGCTCCCTGTTCAGTCAGGCCAGTCTTCTTCCCTGGTGTGTCATCCTTCAACACACAGGGAATCAATTGCTCCTGTGCCTTTAAAATTTCCTTCTTGAAGTCAAGCTTTCCTGGAGCCCTTGGTTATAAAGGACTGTTTGTCAAGGAAATTTCTGTGTCCTTAACCAGTGTCCTGAGCAGGCCAAAGTCTGCCCTCAGGAAGACCAAAGCAGAGGTTTTGTTGATCTCCTTCCTTCATTCACCAAGAATTGAAAACTTTATTGTTTTATGGTCGCTGTGCTCAAAATGGCCTCTGATCACACCACCTCCCATCAGCCCTTCTCTGTTCACAAACAACAGGGTCCAGCAGGGCCTGTTAATGAGCCCTTAGTAGGCTTATTTACCAGCTGTGTCAGGACCTCCTAGAGTGCCTCCTCTCTACTGTGTTGAGTTTCCAGCACAGTTAAAATCTCCTGTAAGAACAAGGGCTAACAATTGTGAAACACCAGCCAGCTACTTATAGAATACTTCATCTGCCTCTTCATCCTGGTTGGGTGGTCTATTACAGACTTCCACCTTGACGCCTGCCTGATTCCTACCCTGATTCTTACCAATAGGCACCCAACTTTTTTTTCACTACCTTTGAGCTCTATACAGTTGAAAATCCTGTGTGTTTGTAATTGTATGTACCAAAAAGGAAGGGTGGGTGAATTTTTTCCCTTGATATCCTGACACAACATAAGTACTTTTTTAGAATAACATTCAGCTTGGCTTCCATCCCAAGCAGGAGTTCATCTGTTTCCTTACAGTGACTTTGGTTATAATTTCCCGAAGCTGAACAACAAATACACATATTCCAGGCAGAATACAGCTGATACTGTAGTGTGTCATTACTTTTGAGGAATTTAATGGTCTTCAATTTTATCCTGTAAGGTGTGTTTAGTGAATAAAAAAAAAAAAAATTACCACAGCAGATACTGTTATCTTTTATTATCTTATTATTAAGAAAGTACTATTTTGTCAATTATTTCCTCCTCATGATTTTTTTTAATAGAAACTCATATTAATAGTCCTGAGAATAGCACTGTCCTCTCTATCTTATCTGTTAAAAGCATACTTTGAACCACGCCTCCTTGTCATAGTAACTGTGTGTAAGTACTGCACATAACATATGTGACCAGGAAGAGAAGCCTCACATCCGACCCTCTCTTCTCCTGCTTAATATAGTTTACTGCAGTGCCCAATTTACTACCTTATGCAAAGTTTTTGACTTATTACTTCTTTTAGTACTATGATACACTTTTGTAATTTTTTTCTAGGCTCTTCTGTCATCCAGGATCCGAGGCCAGACCACAGCTCTGGGATGGTGAGCCAGTGCTGCCAAACAACATGATACAGCTCCAGACTCAGCTTCAGGATGCGGAAATCAAATTTATTCCCAATGGCATTGACCTGAACTCCCTGTAAGTACCTTCTAAAGACAGCTTGGCAGTGTTAGTAGTATTTTAAAATTGTTAAAAACAGGCTGTCTGTCTAAACATGTGCTATTCACCAACTCTCGTCAAAGCAATTCTGCTTTTTCTACATGACTGTCCAGCAGACCATGGGAACCTGCTGCACAGACTATTTATTTAAGTCCCAAGCTAGGCCCTCAAGCTATGATCAAGCTCATCCAAGCAGTGGCCACAATAAATACTGTTTTATTGTCTCAAGCAATAACAGGGCCTCTCTTTCAGGGGGAATTTTTGAGCTTTGTCAGCAAATGCAACTCAGTAAGAAGGGATATCTCCGGCTATAAGCACCCTGGGCTAAATCTCAGACTGCAGCTGGGGAGCTCCAAAGTACCCGCCAAGAGATGACAGATGAAAGCCCACGGCCTTCATCTGCACCTTGATAAAACCCCAGCACAAGACACAGTGTCCACAAGGAGCTGGTGTTCAAAGCAGAATAAGAAAAAAGTCGATACAGTTTCTTATTTTTTTTTCTGTTAAATTAAGAAAAAAAGAAGCAAAAAAGAAAAAGGGGTGGGGGGGGAAAAGAGGCACAAGAGAGCAAAACTAAGCTTCCCCACAAAAAATAAAACAAAAGCAGCCAAGGGTCTGATGCAGCTTGCTGGCAGGCTTGTGACAGTGGTGTATGTTGCTGAGGGTGCTGTGTGTAGGGTTACACACCAACTGTTGCCCAAGGAGTGAATTCAGTCACACTGTGGCTTCTGCTTCCTTGCCTGCTATGTGTGAGTGACACACAGCATACTGCAGCTCTTGCTGGCACTAGGAAACTGCAAACATGGCTGTGGAAGGAAGCGTGATCATGTGTCCTGTCAATGATCACGCAGGTCCCCCATCTTCTCCTCCATGTCAAATCAGGAGCAACATCCTTTGGTTACTCCTCCTTTAGGTGACATAGGCATTTGGCACAGGATGGGAAGGGAGAAGATTGTTGTGCTCTGCACAGACATGCATGGCCCACAGTGTGGTCAAGCACAAGAACCTGAGCTAATTTTGCAGTTTTCCTGGCAGCAGTGGAAGTTAAGATGCTAAGATGGAGGCCTAGAATCTGCAGGAGGGAACACAAATGCAACAGCATGGTTGGACGCACTTTAAACTCACATCACAAATTGACGGGAAAGTTAAGCATGCCAACAAAGGGCTATAATTCTCTCATCTGACACTCTTTTTGTACAAACAACTTTTTCATAAAGCAACAGAATTTAAGAGTTAAATTTTAAAAATCAGCATAAGTAAATATGTCAAGGAACCAAATTATTTTCTTTCCATTTGAATGGCAAAAACCTTCTTAGACTATATGCATATTGAACCTCCTTCTTTGTGGAAAAGATCAGACTCCAGGGGTTAAACTGAGTTGCCTGGCAAAAGTATTACAGTGCCAGAGGTTCAGAGGTTGTATTCAGAAACATCTGCAAGGTTGGCACATATGACACAGGACTCTCAGGAGAACTACCTTGCTCTGGATTGACTGTTGGAGGACAGACAGGATAATTTATTCCTTCTCAAGTGACCATAGACTCCCACATTTAGGCAGCTGGGTCCCATTTTAGAGCACTTTGTCAGATCAGTGCAGGAGTAAATATATTATTGGGAACAAAGACACAACCTTGCAATTCAGTTTGCTATTTCTCTCATTTAAAGTTTACAGAGATATGTATCTGTGTAAATGTTTCTATAGATACATAGACATATGCATTTATATATGCTGTAACTATCTGAAAATGCTGGAGAAGTTTCATAATAATTGATGCAGAATGGCTTTATTGGTCTTTGATTCTTATGATCAGTCAAGTGACTTTATTTTTTGAAGGAAAAAGTCTTGGCAGGTCTCCAACCCTGAAAGTAAAGCTGGAAGAAGTTTCCTTCTCTCTCCTAGAGTCTGAAAGAAGGAGACAAGGAGATTTAAAGAGTCCCAGAAGTTAGAGAAAACCCTGAAAGATTTTTGATTCCCTTCTCTCCCTCCATGGAGAAACAGTCTGCATGTAAAGCATAGGTAGAAACACGGATGAAACAACACAGGGATATTAGAAATACAGTGTGTTAGAATATTAACAGTGTGTGTGTAATAATATACATACAGAGTACAGTATGTATTTTCAATTACTTTTATGTGCTTAGCAAAGAAAACTAAAGTCTTCTTCATAGTTTTAATTATTGCAGGTTTTTTCTTACAAAGATCTTTAAAATAAACAGCCTGCTGGCCCTTGTTACAGAGACTACTTTTTTGCAATGATACTTTATAACAGGTACTGGTAGCTGTAAGTACAGTAGGCACATCTATTACATCCAAACAAATGCAGACACAGACAGTAATCGAACAATTCTGTATGAAAAATTCTTGAGACCCTTAGGAAAACACTTTCCAGGTTCAAATGGAACTGTACTTACTGTTTTGTTCTTGCTCTTCAAAATTACAGTGTTAAATAGCAAGAGGTTATTGAAATAGCAACCTCACTGCTACTAGGTCCAGAGACCACTCAGACTGGGTAGGATAATTGAAGAGAACAATAATATGAACCAAAATGTTATTTATAGGAAACAACTTAGCTTTCAGCAAAATTACTTTGTACTCAAGGCAATAAAGTCCGGTTGATTTCAGCTAAAATTCTGCATGTGTATACAATGAGAAACTGATTTCAGTGCTTAATATGGTAATATTGCATGCTGCAACAATCTAGAGAATTTTAATATAGAATGCTGGCAATGAGGAATTAATCCTATCTCGGACCAGTTTGTCGCAGTGGATTTCTATATCTAACCTGAAGGGTAATCAGAGGACATTAACCTTCTGTAACAGCTCACAGACATCAGTTTATTAATTTAAATGAGTGACAACAGGTAGCATATTTTTTTCCTGGCAAAATTTAATCTCAGAAAATCTTATTTCATCCCTTATAAAAATATACTTAGTATATGCACATACACGAGTAGCAAGTGACCACATATTGCCCAGATGTGTTAAATAATATTCTTTCCATAATGTGGAGAAAAATTAAAAAAAAAAAAATATTTGTGCTCTTTTCCAAATTTGTATGATCTGAAATGTGTGTGTGTATATATAAGCATATCACACAACCTCTAAGAAACCAAAAATATTGATGTACCAGATATGATTACTATGATTCAATAAATGGTACTTCATGATGGGACAGATGCATGCTGAGCTAAACATGTAAAAGTCTCATATGGAAAAAACTAAAAGAAATGCCACGAGCCCACAAAGCTTTCTCTTCTTTATATGGAAGTAATATTTCACCTTTCAGAGGGTCAGCTGTGTTTTGAGATGGCTGACTGTCATGTATCATTTGATAGCTTTAGAGAATGCCACAAGCACTCAGACAATTCTTTAAACCATTCTGAGTAGCTGCAATACTTTCTCCTAAATATTCTTTTGTTCTAAGCAAAATTTATAATGTAATTTAAAAATAGATGTACCAACATGTTAAAGTACCTGAAACTTTGAATTCTATTTTTTAGATTAACAGTCTGTCACTAGTACAGAAATGATAAAACAGTTTGCTCCTTTTTGTTTAACTAGGGTTCAGCCTGATCATAAAACACAATAGTTTATACCTAACTAAAGTGACAGTCTGAATGAAGTCTCAATGTCTACCACAGTCCTGATAATGAAAACAAAGGTGTAAGTAGGAGTTAGAATATCTGCTATGAAAGACTACTTACATATAAATAGATAAAATAGATGAGAATTGAGAGGGTACATGAAATAAGCAAGCTGGCAAGAATAAATTTTTAAATTTGAAAAATATCGTGTTTGTTCAGACCAGGATTTTCAACACTTCTGAAGGAATTAAACATCTAATACCACTAGAACAAAGGGTAAGTTTAGTGACTAACATTTATAGACAAATAATTTCTACTTAGTTTTCAGACTAATATATTTTTCAGATTAAGTCTAATGCAACAATACATTTAGCAGTGTCTAGAAGGGGCCAGTGTTTTTTCATGAAACTGACTATCATGATTCCTGACTATTTGTCAGAGAATTTGGAGCAGAACTGCTGTGTCTTGATCAGTTAATTCCTAAAGTGTCCAAAGTCCACTGGAAAAAAGATTTCCAGTTTGGTAGGAATCAGATTGAACTAAAATGCAGGCCCAACATGTGAAAGTATAGTGAACATTTTTCATCACATCCAAAAAGAAAGAGGAGACTATCACCAAAGAACTAAAAGGAAGAACCTAATTGAATAAATTATAATTTCTTGCTTACTTGAGAAGACAAGTTGTATGATAGTGACCAAGAACACAGGGTTTTTTTAAGAAGCAAAGCAATATTTTGAATGTAAAGGGAGAAAATGTTCAAATATGGCATTTCATTTGATTTTGAGCTTTAAGCAGTCCATTAAGTTGAAATAAATAAAAGACCTTAAGTTTCTAAAAGTTGCCATTCTTCCGAGTAGGATTCAAAGTGTTAATCTATAAAGCTATTCTAAGGAAATAATTTTTTTTTAAAAAAAGACCTAAGTTTCAAAGAAATCCCTGTGATAACAAAACATTTCAGTTTTTCAAAATCTCTGAATATGTTTTCCGCAAATATAAATGATTTTGCTGACAAAACTGGTAAAGCTGAAAATCAGAAAGTATTTCAAAAATTGATTTGGTCAGATTTACATTTGTGTAACCAATATTTCATGCAGTGCTGTCACAAGACCTTAATTTTCAATGTTCACTATACCTCATCAAATGGACAACATTTTGAAATATTTTCTTAATTCTTGTCTTTTCAATATTTGTCTATTGTACAGACAAGACTTGAAAGAAATCAGGGACAGAGTCTGAGACTCATTCACAAAGCAGTGGATGTTACAATTTTTAAAAGCCACAATAGTCTACTTGCTAGCAGAAATGTGCCACACTTGGTCCTTCTAAATTCATCATCTGGGAATGATGAAGGAATGAATGATTGATTGAATGAATGATTGCTAGGAAAGTAACTTTTCATGTTGCTGTAATGCTTTCTCACCTTATATCTGAGTCAGATTTTAATTATGTGTATCATGTAGGTTTTCCCAAGTTGTCATGACTCTCATCCATCTGTGAGACAAATCAATACTAGCTTTCTGTATCATCTGGGAAAACTGAACAGAGACAGAAAAAGTTATTTCACAGTTTAACTAAATCAAAATAAATGCATCCCCATCACAAGAATACAGAATTCCATGCATAAGCTTTGAGTTTAATTCATTATCTTTCCTGTCCTGATTTTTTGCTGGTAATATTTGTACTCCCAAATAGACATTCTAGACTCACAAAAAAAAAAAATTGTAAAGAAATAATATATGATTAATATTATTTATGTTCATTATAAAGACTATTTG
>JAWWMO010000096.1:19554520-19567196 GCA_035047845.1 Dendrocincla fuliginosa | reverse complement strand
GGATAACTTTATTTTTTTTTTTGGTTTTTTTTTTTTTTTTTTTTTTTTACCATGTTTCAATCAGGTGCTTCTGCTGCCTCAGTCAAAACCACTTCTCCTCAGTGAATCAAATGGAGCAATGCGAATGTGTAGATTAACCCCAGTTCTTCCTCTCAAGCATAAACAATTCACATTTCCTTCCAAGGAAAGACTGAACATTTGACCTCTC
Source organism: Dendrocincla fuliginosa (assembly GCA_035047845.1). NCBI lineage: Eukaryota > Metazoa > Chordata > Aves > Passeriformes > Dendrocolaptidae > Dendrocincla > Dendrocincla fuliginosa. The sequence continues at coordinate 19,566,988 of JAWWMO010000096.1, read as the reverse complement.
TTTTAAATCATCAGATAAGCAAAAACAGTTGTATGTGTGCGGGGGAAGAGATATCCATCAAACAATTACCAAAAGTAGTTAAGTGCACTATTTCCTAAGTAAATCAGATCTCAAAGTACTCCTTCATCATTCAACCAAGGACTGTATTTTGGTTCTCATAATTCATTCTGAGGCTGTGCTTACCAGCTGCAAATAAAACTTACAGTGTATGAGTTTGACCCTGAAGCCTCTACTTACAGGAGGAAGTGCTATGATTTCCTACAGAAGATCCCAGAAGAGATAACAGGATTTAGCCCACTTGCACAGGAGTTCTGAATGCATTGTAGAACAGTCTCGTATGCTGGAAAGTCAGGGAGCAAGCATACAACCTGGGATCATCTCACCAGATGCCAGCATATCCTTCTCTCCTCCACTTCACCCAAGCTCACATTAGAGTACTTCATGACTTATAAACCGGCCACCAGAGAAATACAGTATTTCCACATTTCTCCATACTTTTTATGATACAATAGTTTCTGTTTTAATGTCATAGCAGAACATAGAAATGTTTTTCCTCTGCTATTACACAGTTATTTTGCTGGATCTTACTTGTGTTAGATTATAATGTTATGAGAGAAAATAACAAGAGGCATCATATTGCCATAACGAAGTTAAAAAAAGAAAAAAAAAAGAGAAAATCCAGACAATTGTTAAATAGTTTTCTTAACAGAAGGTTGGGATATGGTTCTTGCATATCAAAACTGAGATATTAATTAAGTTATATATAGGATGCAGGGAACAATAATGCTTTCTATCCTATTCATTTATTTTTCATAATTCACTCACATTTTTTCACGAAACCCAAAGTTCACAACACTTAGACTAATGTAATAACATTGTTAATACTGGTATCTATAAGATAAATAAAAACCGCCTGGAAAAAGACTTGTTCTGAGCTTCTAAACCAGCTGATAGTGGACCAATGTTTGGCGCAATAACAAATATTCTCAGATTCAGATTTCTAAAGGAAAATTTTGCTAATGTCCTACGGAAAGTTTTCATGCTACTCACAGTGTATTTATTTTGGAGAGCGGATGAAGAGTTGTACAACTGTAAAAAGTACAATGAAGAACAGCTATTAATAGCTACAAGTTGACAGGAAAAGACTTTTTTTCCCTGCTTCTGACCTTTAACAATCACCTAAACAACCTGTGTTCGATTTTATGTTCTACTGAAGAAATGTTTGTTAGGTATAAATGTGAACCAGGAAAAAATACCACTCTGCTCTATATGTGATGTGTTCATAATTAAATTGTCAATAAATTCCATCATATGATAAGGATGTAGTAAATTACCTTGACTTTTCTGTCATTGGAATGCTTTCTCTAATGAGATTACTTACCTTTTTATTTTGGCTTATGTGGGAATTTCTCTTGATTGGAATATATGGTTATGTACACTTTATTTGCTTTTCATTGATATATGGAACATATATGTGTGTGACAGGATACATACAGATGCAAGGTTCAATTCAAGCAGTAATATTGTCTGAATAAACATAAAATAATAGCATATGCAATGAGTATACTCAACAGTCCTTTCTACCTGTCAAGCACAATGTAATCAGTGCATTCATTTTTTGGAAGATATAATGTTTACAATATCATAGATTGACATTTATCTGACAACGCCTATATCTCTTCCATTTTTTTTTTTTTTAATTTCCTACTGGCATTTCAACTATTGATTTGAAATTCTATTACAATATTAAGTGACTAATTGCTTCAAAATTTTCAATAAATTTAAGCCTAACTGGAAGGTATAGCCATGTCTTTTTTAAGAATAGCTTTTTAAAAATATTATTGCTGGCTTTCCTAATTAGGCAGACAGAAATGGGACCAGTAAAAACCTATTTTTCCACTTCAATATTCTCCCAGTGACAGCTTTTCACTGAAATAAAGGAAAAAGATAAACATCTATATAGTCCAAATTATCTGGGTTGGAATTTTAATTGTGCTTCCTATTGATTGAGGATTAAGAAATTTCAGACTAAGACTGCAAGAGGTTGTGCACAGTTTCACAGCTTAAGAACTGCCATTCTGAGTGGTGTATGAATTCACTTCTATCAGGCAAATATTTCACACTTCTGTAGAGACTAATTTGAAGACTGTAAACCTGGGGCTTTTATGGGTATCAGTAAAGTTGAAGAGAATTGATTCTTCCTGATGTGTACAGGACAAAAGTAAAATCTCTAGGATATGAACTGTAGGACTGAACATTGCGCAATGAGGGACAAAATGTAAGGTTGTATTCCCATGGTATTAATTCTAGATGACAATAAGAGACATCTGAGTAGTTCTTAAAGTTAGCGTATTTGATGTCTTGGGTTGTTATTTTTGGCATTTTAAATGCCAGTTAGATGTAATCTTTTCCAAATACCTTCAAGTAACAAGACACAACTTGAGCAAACTGAGCTTCTTCCTTATGGAATAGCTGAGAAGTCTCAAAATTTTCAGTTTGACATTAAAAAGGAATGCCTTAAAGTCTTTTATTAGTACTGTATTTGTGTAAGCAGAAGAATTTCCGTGATAAATGGTCCAACCAGTTTTATGATACTGTTAGTGGCAGGAAGCGACGTAACTTTCTGCTTTCTAGACAAATAATGCATACAGTTCATCTTCCATGACTGGCACAGGTCAAAGAAATCCAACCATTTCTACACTGTCTCATTAATCATGAGATTTATCAACTATATTATTTGCTTCACAGTTTTTTGCTGGCTGACTGAGTACAAAGCAGGCAAAGGGGGATGAGAAACCAGAGATGACAGAGCAGTTAGCACTGTTCAGCTTGGCTAACACAGCACCTGCCATGCCACTGACACTTCAGTGTTGAAGGTGAACAAGCACTCTGGCTGTGGGGCTGACTGGACATTTGTTTCCACAGTCTGGGTATGACTTACACAAACAAGAACCTCAGTAATGGATTATCATGGTTAACCTTAACTCTAAATACTCATACCCAACTGCTCACCAGTTCAATTGTTTCATCAAATGGAGAAGAGTGATAAACAATGTATTGTCTTCTTTCTCCCCCTTTCATTTGTGTCAGTCTGTGGATTTCTAAGTGTATTTCAGTTACTGGAGACAACAAGTCAATTCCTAAAAACATTATATTAATGTTCCAATAATCTGACTGCAATTTTATTCCATTTTTAATAATTCTATCACATTAAATGCAAGATGCGTCCTTCTCCTTTGTTAGTGCTCTCTTTCCCTTGCCCCATTCAGGGCTTAGAATTTTAAGTCTTCGTTTCTGCTATTTATGATTTTAATGTTACTAGGAAATGAAGATTTTTTTTCAAAACCTGCATTCTGGCAGAGAATCTAGGCAATTGCCCAGTTCACAATAAATGAAGAATATGATAGCAAAGGGGAAAAATCATATTAATTCCCTTTCATGCTGATATTCAGGAACTGTTCTTCCTACATTTACTGGAGAGAATGACATTTACCTGAATTTAATAATCTATCCTCCTCCCCTCCCTTTTTTTTTTTTTCCTCTATGTGCAATGCAGCTAGAATTGCCCAAAGAGAAAGTCAAAGTAATTGAGAAAAGTACACAGAGACGCACATGTTTTAATTGAATCTGAAAAACAATCCTGCTCTGCAGTTAATTTTCTAATTGTTTTCACATCAGGGTAGCAAGGGTAAATTTGTGTTGTCTCCGCTTTGAGACTTAAATAACGGCTTACACATATCCACTCTTTTAACCCATTAATGTTTAAATTATTATATTATAAATATTCCGGTTTTATGTCCACCTTCTAACTCCAATTTCCACTTGTTCAAGTTTTTTTTTGCTAAGGTAAGCACTCAAGACAGATGGATTATAGGAGCTCCCTGGCACCGCCCTGTTCTGTATGCTTCTTACACAAGACTCTAATAAGATGGAGACATGACACCATAAAGGTGAGGAATTCAGACACCATATGTCCCTGCAGCAGTTAGGAACAACAGGATGCTCTGAGACAGCATCAGAGAGAACATCCTGCTGTGCCTCAGTTCTGGAGGACATACGTAACGTTTCATCCCTATCTGTAAACTACCTGCTGTTTACACTTTTCTGTCACTGTTTTGTTATTCATTAGTTCACCTTCTCAATGGAATATTGGCACTGTTTTTGAATGAATGTCCACAATATTTTTAGTACAAGGGCATATATTTGACTTCTGAACAATGAAAACAAACAGACACTGCCTTGAAATAGAGTCCAAATGAGAATAATTAGTTTATTGGAAATTTTAATTTGCCAACTGAAAAATAAATGGACATTTTAGAAGGGACGTGTGAAGAGTGGGCTTTGCACAAACATCCCCTCAAAGAACTTTGTCAGTGATGAGTCACTAAAGAATGATTGCTTTTACTCACTGATTATTGATAAAATTTATTCTATTTCTGCTGTTAGGAAGAGGGAAAAATATCTATGTTGCATTTCAATCAGTGCAATTAATTTCATCTCTTTCTCCAGCAATGTCTCATGTATGATCTTTCAAGAAAAGGAAATATCCTTTCTTTAATTGCCACATGTATTGTTCTAATAGACTTGGTCACTAGAAGAAATGCCATTTCAAGACTAATTTTTTATTTTATTTAATTTTTAAATCTTTAATATTATTATATGTGACAAAATGTTTAAATCCTTTCTATCTGAATGACCTCATGCCCTTTTCAGATGGTGACTTTGATGGCGTAAACTTTCACACACATTTCCTTGTGGTAAACATAAAGATGAGAACAGCCTTATTAAACAAGAATGTTTCAATCTAGTTCAACCTAGTCCTGCCTACCCTACCTAGTCAATATCCGGCCTCCATTGATGTTATTTGCTCTATTTCAGATGTGTTAATTTCATCATAAAGATTCTTTATTCCTGAAGAATAGATTCAACAGAAAACAATTATTGCTGTACTTTTTTAAAAAAAAAAAACAAAAACAATGTTTTTGGGGAACATCTGATCACTGGTGTCCAATTAAACTTAAGTTAGTATATCTCTTTCTGTTTAGAATGATAAGAGTGTTTTTCTTCATATTCCACTCCCTTTTTTAGACCAGGAAAACCTTTTCTTGAAATACCAAGTCTCAGTCTAAAGGAATAATTTTAGAACACACATATAAAACCTGGGCAGAAACACTTCAAAATGGAAATTCTGAGAAAGCAAGTGTGTTGAGTTACAGCAGCAAACTCTATAATGCCTGGGGTTTCATAAAAATGAATTGTAGGGTCAAAACTGAACCAAAGGTTCAGTGCCTACATTGTCATGACACAGAAATAATACCTGTCTCACAACTGCTGACAAAGCTTCTTCTGAAGTTTTTAATCCTTGTATGTGCAGTGGGAATTCTGCTGTTTATGGACTGCAAGCCTCAACCATTGGTCTGTCATGCAGGAAGAGATCATCAAGTCTCAGGCAGCAGAACAACACGTATCTATATATACGCACAAGTCTCTCAGTCAAAAACAACTGCACTACCTGCCTTGTGCAACATCTTTCAATCTGCTCAGGAATGTGTCTCTAGAAGTATTTTAAAATTAATTTGGACCTTTTTTTTTTGTTGTTGTTTTTTTTTTTTGTTTGTTTGTTTTTTTTTTTTTGTTTTTTTTTTGTTTTTTTTTTTGTTTTCTGGTAGCCTGAAGCTGTATATCTTTCACACCAAATACATGTCAGGATAATTTGCATTGTTATAAACAAGCATACAAAATAAATTCTTACAAGTGGAAGAAAATACAAAATATTAATCTTTAAGATCTATGCAGGAAACAGCAGCACAGTGTATGAATACTTACTTTCTATCTTCATAACTATCCATATCATCCAAATCTATAAAATGCCCAGAATAGAAATTTCATCTTAAAAGACTAGTATGTTTGCAAGTAGTGAGACATAAATTAAGAACTTCTCTGTAAAGCGATTATTAAGTATTATTCTTCTAATCAGCTGGTGTAAAATGTGTCCAAAACCTTTGAGTTTTTTAAAATGGAAAATTGAGAAAGACATTTATTATCTCCATTTCTATCTTTCACTTTCAGTCTGATTTTGAATTACAGACCTCCAGGCAATGCAGTGTAACAAATTTCAGTGCCTTCAAATACATTAATTCAGAATGTCATCCAGAGATTTTCCATGTACAAATTTAGCACCATAATGCTTCCCCCTAAGCTGCAGAAGATTTGAATGTGAAAATGTTAAATTTCGGCAGGCAATACAAAGTTCTTACTAATGAAGGTATGCAAGGTTGGGCTGTGTTTTCTCTAAGCTCTTTCAACTTTTGGGATGAACCTCCTCTAAGTTTCATCTCAAGAATGCATGAATTCACAATCGGTAGCAAATTCATATTTTCTAACCAAATATTATCATAACGATCTATTAAAAAATGCATATGCTTAAATATTTCCAGAAAATCTAACACAAATTACAAGGAATCTCCCAAAAGGTATAAAGACATAGACATTTGCAAATTATTCTATAATTTTAGTATCAATTTGATATTTGATTTATCCTGAAATATTGGCCTTTACCTAGGGCTTTAGGCAGACATCACTTCTTTGAGACCACTATGTAACAGTCACATGTTTTTATAAAAGCAGAAAGAGAATATAATACCAGATCTCTTTACTGGAGTATGATTGTTGGTGGGAACGATTTGGTTTACCCTTACACTTTGACATTAATTAGATTAAATAGGGTATGAGTCACAACACTCAAAATTAGAAGTAGATCCAGATTTTTAAATGAGTGCACATAGGTCTTCAGATCTGGGATTTATTTTCAGGATGCTGCAGCAATAATGATCAGATGAAAACCAAATCTATTTTATTCTCAGTTAAGGCTTGAGGTTCAAGTGTAGATCTAATTTTTATCAGAACTCTTACAATACTTATGCTTTTCACTTTCAACATGGCCTGTATCCTAGAGTCTGAACCCATGCTTTTTTTTTTAAGAAAATAGTTGAAATTATGCTGGATCTTATTAATTTAGTTAGTCACAGTCAGCAATGAAGAACATGATACATACTTTTTACATATATGGTTAAACTCTGCTGAGTACATTATGTGTAGAGTGAAAATAACTGTCAGTATGCCAAACTTCTCTTACCATAATATGTTCTTGATGAAGATGTCATATAGCTCTCAAGTTTGCTATCAAACTTCAGCCTGTGAAATTCACATTTACTCCCATGCAATTTATGTGTAAAACTCCATCTACAGTATAGGTGATTTTCTAGCATCAACTAATTGGTTTCACCCAGAAAATATGAGCTACACTTTTAAGTCCAGTCAAGTGCTGTCGCTACTGAAAAACAGAAGCAAAATCTCCATGACAATCACAATCCCAATCAGCTTTCCCAAGCACTTTGAATAATTACCTCTGACAGATTGTTTTGTAGTTTTAATAGGACATGTATACAGTTTGTTTACTGATATACAAGCTAAATTACTTTTTTTATATTTCAGTCTTAGAAATTACTGCAAAGTATAGAATATATCAAGCCTGTGGCAGATATTGAAGGAAAAGAAAGTGGGCAGCAAGGTCCCATTTTCCTTGGTCCCTGTCACTGGACTTTCTTAACATTTAAAAGGAATTTTCTTATGACCTCATTAGGCAAATACTTTGGAAAGGTAGTTTTTGCATTTTTAATTTCTGAATACACACATCAGAGCAAAATATTTACCAGTGGATGTGAAGCTAGAGATAAATAGAATAAAATACATTCATGTCCATAAGATGTCCAGGATCAAAGCTGGCAACCTGGCTCATGAGACCAAGCTGTTAGGAAACAGAAGAATTCTTTTAAACACTATGAAGTCAATTTCGTCTTTTGTGAATAACAGTTGCTTTGGGACTAAATGATACTCCTGCTCAGGACTTCATCCTGATAGTTTTTCCATTCCAATGCCATAATAAGGAATGGCAAGACACTCATCTTGAGTCCTGTGTAGTTGAGAGCTCAAACTTCACAACTGAAGTTTTAGTCTGCTAAAGTATCAATAGCATTCACAAAAGCACTTTCCAGACCTCAAGATTCTATTAAGGTGTCTGTACAAAGGTAACAAAATTGTTCAATCTAGCTTTAATAGCATTATGTGCTCAGTCTAAACATGTGAAGGCCAGAGATGGTTACATACTCTCCACTCAAGTCAAAGACTAGTGAATCACTGAAAGACTCATCCTTCATCTCTCACTCACCTGTCTTGCACTCTTTCAAGTCTGGTGTCATAGAAGAGCTCACAAGTTCCTTGCTGTTTGGCAGGCATGCTGACTGATCAGGGTGAAACTCCATCTTGAAAGCTCGCAGTGTTTCATTACAGGGAGTTGATTGTTTCATTTAGTGTGAAACCTGACAGGGAGAAAGATTGCTGTGTCTGCAATACAGAAACTATGATGGAAATGGAACTCAGCTATTTTAAGTGTTTGCATGTGCTAGGGTGAGAAGGAGTTAGGTGAGAATTTCATTAAGCTCTCTTAAGACATGAAAACTCAACAGGTTTAAATATTCAGCTGAGGTTTTCAGGGATTGCAAAGCTTCATTAATTTTAATCACCTTTTATTGATCTGGTCACACTCCTGGCAAAATCAAACCTGTTAGTCAAACCGAAGTAAATTTTATTCCTGGTTATAGTCTATTCAAATGTTAAATGACACTATTAAATCGTGAAGATATGGTTTTTAAACATGCAGTATAGTAGTCACGAAACTTCAAGACTTAATACGCAATTCTTCCTCACCAGCTCCTTATCACCATATAAATATTCTGCAAATGAAATACCTTTGATTTTTCTCATTGTGGTACCCTTTGGCCAAAAGAAAAAAAAAGAGAAAAAAAAAAAGAGAAAAGAAAAAAAGAGAAAAGAAAAAAGGTTTTGTGAGAGGATTGATGAAAGTTAGAGTGGAAAGACTCCAAGATGACATGGTTATTTGTAGGAGATGTACTGACCTTGTTACTCTGCAGAGTTAAAATGCATGATGGTATTAGAGTTACACTTGTTTACATCTGTCTGTAGATGCATGATTTGATCCTGTCACAGAAGAAAAAAAAAATAAAATTTTCCTGCTTAGGTATCTGCATACAATAGTCACATTTTATGTTGAATTTTTAAATACACAGTCATTGTTCAGAATAGACTGCATGATTTTCAGAAAAATCATGTGAACATTAATTATATATGTATATAAAAATATGGAAAGTGTTCTGAATGATTCAGTAACCAAAAAGTAGTGAAATTTTTAAAAAATAACATCCAATCATGTCTTGTTATAGGATAAGAATGTTGGCTTATAATTAAACTAAAGTGTACAAGACATTTGTCATAATTTTTCAAGTGTTTGCCAATGTATTCTAATACAAATTTATGTATTTTTTTTTTTAGTCTTCATTATGCTCACAATAAGTGGATATTGACTCCTTCAGAAAAAGACATTATGATTTATTTACCTCAAAGTTAAATCTGAGGGGAAGCTAAGGTCAAAATTTCCCATAAGAGCAAATTAATCTTGAGAATTAATTGAGACAAGAAATTATCATCTGTATTAATATACACATTCTAAGATCTTGGTTCATTGCAAACATTGAAAATCAATTATTATTTCATCTCTTAATCAGTTACATGTGGAAACTTTTCTTGTGCCGCAAGTTTTAACAATGCAGTTACAAAAGTGGGCACACACTAGGAAGAGACCTGCTTGAGGAGAGCCAGAATAGACGTTTGGACCTGCTGAATGTACTTCAATAATAAATCTATGAACATATAAATAATCTTGAAAAGAAACTATTAAGAGAATTCAGAACCTCTTTCTAAAATAGTACATTTCAGTCCTTCCCAAGAAAGAAATTTTCTTCTCTCCTCTGTCTTTTAACATCTCATACTTCATTTTACCATGAACTTTTAATTCCATTGTATAGTAAAAAAAACCAACAAAACAAAACCAACAAACAAACCTGTCAAGGAGATTTAAAGATTAAAAGGACTAGCTCAAATATTTCTAGCAGTATCAGTATGAATTGAATTATAAAATTTGGTAATGTTTCAAGAGAGATCTAACATTTTATTTGGATTAAGAATCTAACTGGTTTGACTTAAGATCAACAAAGTGAAAGGGGCAGAGGAAAAAGTTAAAAAAAGGTGTTCAGCTCAGGAGGACTAAGAGAATGTTGTGAGGTTATGCAGAGAGAAAATGAGAAGGGCCAAAGCCCAGGCAGAACTTAATCTCAGCATGTCTGTAAAAGTCAACAAAAAGTATTTCTACAAATACATCAGCAACAAATGGAGAGAGGGCCAAAGAGAATCTTCACCATCTATTGGATGTGGCACAAACACAGTGACAAAGGATGAGAAAAAGACTGAGGCATTTAACTCCTTCTCTGCCTCAGTCTTTAACAGCAAGGCCAGTTGTCCTCAAGGTACCCAGCTGGAAGACAGAGACATGGAACCTAATGAATCCTCCATAATGCAGGAGAGAATGGTCAGTGACCCACTATGCCATTAGACCCACACAGGTCCACGAGGGTGGATGGAATCCACCAAAGAGTACTGAGGGAGACAGTGGAAGGGCTTGCCAAACCACTTTCAATAATTTACCAGCAGTCCTGGATAACCAGGGAGGTCCCACATGACTGGAAGCTGGCAAATATGATAAAAAGAATCAGAAGGAGGATCCAGGGACCTACAGGCCTGTCACATGATCTTGGAGCTAGGGGAGGTCATTGAACAGATCATCTTGAGTGCCATCATAAAGCATGTGCAGAGCATTCAGGGTATCAGGCCCAACCAACATGTCTTTAGGAACAGACATGTCAGGGAAGTGTTGGAGTTGCCACTCCCAGGAGTGTTCAAAAAATGTAGATTTGGCACTTGAGGGACATGGTTCAGAGGTGAACATGAAGCTGACAGTTAGACTTGGAGACCTTGGAGGTATTAGGGTAGTGCAGTTAGGAGTTCAAGGACTGAGTCTTGTAGATCACATGATCAAGTATCTCTGCGTTCAATGTTTGACTGAAAATGTATGTATTAAATTTTTTATGTTATACTGATAAAGCCTAGAAGGCATGGTTTAGTATTCCTGGTGTTTCAGTAGGTGATTTACATAAATAGCATATTATAAATAATAAATATTATAATGTATTGAGTGTAACATTTGAAATTTATTTTTGCTGGTATATTATGTTACAGTTGCCTGCCTTGTATACGAATTCTATTTCCATTTTACATTCTTCTAATATTTGCAATTACAATGATCTACAGACTAAAGCTATTTGACTGAGGAAATTAATAGATAATTCTGAACAACTAATATTCTGTAATCTCTTTCTAAACAATGAACAGTAACACAGAAGACTACCTTCTTTGAAAGAGCCTGAGCAAGTAAAAAGTAAACATAATCTGTTCTTTGTGTTAGGAAACCCTCTGAAAGAAGCTAGAATTTTAAGGATTGATGTTATAATTTTGATTTCATCTTACCTTAACCTGAAATAATGTAAAATTAACTGCAAATTATTTAAAGTATAAACATATAATAAAGAAGTAAGAAGCATTTGGGGAAGATAGAATAGGTTTGACTCTGAAATGATATGTAAGTTTCATAATGAGGAACATTTTAGGCGTATACAGACAAAATGACAGGCTCATATTTTGTTCATTTAAGATGCTTGAATGATTTCCCAAGAGGTCTTATTGTGCCATGTTCCCTTGACTTGCCCTTTTTTCTTATGAGTATAAATAACAGCATGTTATCAGCAGAAATAACAGCACGTGATCATCAGAAGCAAATGATATTTCTGATCAAAGATCTTGTGACAGGAATAAAATCATCACTCCAGACCTGAAAGAAACAATGTATAATTTGTCTGGTGATCAAAATGCAGACGTTACTTTTGTTCGCTTTATTAAAATTGCCAAATTATACTCCATTTTGAGTTGAAAAATAGATCTAAATGCAATCTTTAGCTCATAAGAAAATAATTTCAAGTATGTCCATTTAATCCATTAGTGCAGAAACCTTGTTTGCAGTAAGTGGATAACTTTTTGTTCTCAGATAATTCACCACAAGAACTATGTCACCGGTTGAAATCATTAACTGACAAGATTCCATTATTACGTTATATTCAATATATTCTTTTCCATAAATTCATTAAAAGTGGTCTGAAGAATAAAAATATATATGTTTCTGTTAAATCTTTCACAGAGATTGAAAAGGAAAATATACATGCAAGCTGTCACCTTATTATTTTATCCATCACTAGGATACTAAAATGAAAACTTTGACTGATGCTACTTTATACATGTTAATCAGCTATATGCACACACAGACAAAAATTTAGTCATATTAATTAATCAGAACTATATATGTTTAAATATTTTCTTTTACAGAATTGCTTAATCAGAAGTGTTCAGATCATTAGCTGAATGATTATGAAAATCAAGATCGGAAGA
>JAWWMO010000096.1:19485780-19497710 GCA_035047845.1 Dendrocincla fuliginosa | reverse complement strand
AGGTAGAGTTTTCAAACTTATGCACTTTGATGCAGGAATACTGTGTGTTTTATTTTTACTCAGTAATCTCTCATCACTTTAAAATTCCTAGGTTAAGAAATTATGGTAAAAGACAATAAAGGAGTATTTTATATCTCTGAAACTATATATCAGGATAAATTGTTTTTAAATTTGCAAATTATATATGTGAAATCATAATTTTGGGCAATCTGCCAACCAGCAACCAATGTGTGAACATTGTTACTACAATGAATATTTCCCATTTTGATCGCAACCCAAAGGTAGACATTTCTATCTGGTCAAAAGAGCTTAACTAATGAATTTTTTACGTAAAGTTTCCTTCACTCTTGAAGTGTCAGAAGAACACAGAAATGGGAACAGAGGAAGATTCCTCTTTTTTAACATTCTGATAAGCAGGTATCTCAATAAAGTAATGTATTACTGCTGTGAGGGAATTTGAAATGAGTAGTTAATTGCCGTTCAAAGAGATTGATTGAACTGTGTTTCTTTGAAATTTGCAAGATATGAAAACTTAGATCTACACAGTTCTTCTCTTCGTAGAACTGTAATCAAATATATGTCCTAAAAAACCATAGAAGAAAGCTTAAATGCCAGATGAAACAGAATTTCCTTTAATCTACTGGCAGTTGTCCTCCACTTCTGTAGCTCAGGTGTAATGTCCATTATGAGACTGAAAGCCACATACAATTAAACTACTTCAACTATACTTACATTAAATAAAAAGGACAAATACATTTTCCTGAGAAGTAATATCTTATAAGTAAAATCTGATAACCATATGAGAAAAGTAAAATATAATAATGGAGACCAAGTCCTTTAGTTAGGAAGAGTACCTAGCTGTTGGTATTAACTGCTGTAAGAAGAACTGTATGCAACAAAAATAAGAGATACCTTGAATTAGCAAGACACGCAGTATGAATACTCCAGATGATGATGACAGAAACTTAGATGTGAGCTTTGTTTTGATTATGAAAGTAAAAATTTAAGAGAGAGAGGTATAATGAAAGCATAATGATGCCTTCTTTATAGCAGTCTTTCTCTCTGTTATCTTGGACAGTACAATAATAACTCACAGAAGAGATAAAGGCAGTAAAATTCTGCCCCACCTGCCACCACAATAAAGTCAGTGTGAAAATGTCATACAGGCATTTTACCTGAAGCAGATGAACTGTCAGAACAGTGCAAGATAAACAGTACACAAACAAATTCAAAGTCGCCTTAGATAGTTGATCTGCAACAAAGTAAAAATTTAGCAATGGAGGATTTTACGTATTTTTTCTGGAGTAGTTGAACTAGAGAAGTCAGAGCAAGCCTTTATGTACAGTGATCTTGTACATCTGTTGGGATAGTTTCCCTAAATAGCAGATGTGGTTCATAAACATTAATAGAGACTTCAGCATACAACAGAGATGGAAAAATTATGTCTGATTCTGAATTCAGTCCAGTACACTTAAGAAGAACCACAAAAAATGAAGTACATCAATGCTAGTGTGAAATCATAGCAAGACCAAACTCATTCTGAGAAACATCTGGATAAATATTGATCAAACCATATTTCTAAGGAAGGATATACTCTTTCTTGTCCTTCTGACCTTTAGACCTTCTTGTGTTGACCAGATGTAAGGAGGACATAAGAATTATTCATGAACCCTTTGGCAAAGCCCCTCAGTTCTCAACACAGCTAGTACAAAGTTTTCTTGATAAATTAAAATAGGAGGCACTGAAGTGGTACCAATACTCTCACAACAAATTCATCATTAAGAGGAAGATGTGGAGCTTCAAGTGCCAAGAAGGGTGTTTAGCAATATGATTGTCATTACTGAAAACTCTAAAGAGAGCCTAGAACCATAAGTACTTCTCTCAATATTTCCAGGGATGTGTTATAGTGACCTAACATTTTTCTGTTAAGACAACACCACTTCAAGTGTTTTCCTTATTCAGTTCCAAGATAAAATTAATATTGAAGTTAACCAGCTCATAGTCCAATAGTGAGTTATTTGGTTGCTAAAAGTGTCATTGCTGCTGCGTCTAAAGCTATAAGTTAAACTAGTCAGACTAACAACTTTATTTCCTTGCAACAACAGAAACTTTGTTTATTTTTTAAATATTGCATAAATTGAGAAAAGAACTGTTCTGTTCGAATAATTTCTCTAGTAGTTACACTTCTGTTCTCTGTGCTCTTTGCATTAAAAGAGTGCTTGAAAGCTCTGTAAATGCTAAACATTTGCAATATCATGTATCAAATTGTAATTGAGGGGAAACTAAAGCTCCATTTTCAAAAAAAAAAAAAAAAAAGAAAAAACCCAACAAATTTGTAACTACTAAAATAATGCATTTTCACTTTTACTTGCAGCTGAGAAACATTATGAAATTCAGCACTTTAGTTTCCCTTTTTAAGTTTTCCTATGTTTTTCTTGGTCTGTTTTCCAGTGGGTGCAGAACTTCCCAGAGCTTTTTTGTACTTGCAATGTCATATTCAGTGGCAGTACAGTTTAATGGTGCCTGAGTACTCATGCTCACTCATTTGATTACAAAGTATCCACCACAGGTCTCACAGCTAATCTTGAGGTGAAAGTAGAAAATAGGTGCCATAAACCTGACCACATGAGCTGTAGCTTTGCCAGATATCCTTAAGGCATTTAACTAGAGATGTATCCATTTGGTTGCCTCTGGAAGCTCCTTTCTGTGACAGCTTGGAGAGAGAGCCCTGAGATGATTTCTCCCTTAAAGGAAATCTGCTGTGCAATCAGCATTGCTACATGAACGGTGGAAGGTGTCTGGAGTAGGAAACATAGGCTCTGCCTTACAAAATACCTGGACAAACTTCTTTTCCTCTTAGACTGCCTGAGGAAGCAAAACTCTTGCTCTCCTATTGTGGCCTCTTCCATATCTGCATGATGCCATCTGTAACACTCGTGAGATTCTAGACCACAGAAGAGGAAAAAACAATGTCACAATCAGAACCCCAGCTGACCCCAGGTGCTGAAAAAGCAGCCAAGCAGTAATGCCCTCAAAACCAAATAAGAGTAAATGAGCATAATGAGTAAGTTGTTATTTAGTAGATCACAGAATCATAGAATTGTTTGGGCTGGAAGGGACCTGCAAAAATCACTGTCTTTCATGGCATCTTTCACACGACAAGGTTTCTAAACCCCATACAGCCTGATCTAAACACTTCCACAGTTGGGGCACCCACAACTTCCCTGGGTAACCACATCCTAAGAAAGCCTGCTCTTTATATCTAATATAAATCTCCCCAGTTTAGGTTAAAACCATTAGCCTTTGTCCTATCACTACATGCCCTTGTCAGAAGTCCCTCTTCAGCTTTCTTGTAAGCCCCTTTAGGCACTTTAGGAAGGTTGTTGTAAGGTCTCCCTGAAACCTTCTTTTCTCGAGGCTGAACAGCCACAACTCTCTTGGTCTTTTTTTTTCATAGGAAAAGTGCTCCTGCCCTCCAATCCTTTGTCAGGATGATTTCATAGGAGGCAGTACTTATGATATCCTTTTTTTGTTGCACAGGAACACAAGCCACAGCAGGAGCCTGTGTTTGTGAGTGTGTGTAATCAGCAGCTGTGGCTTGCATTACCCTCTCTCTGCTAAAACTGCTCCTGGAGGTGTTTTCATCTACATCTGCACAGTGTTGCAACATTTATCAAAGACATTCGAGTCACCCTTATACTAGTGTACATTCACTATTGTAAGTGTTCTTGGGAATGTTTAGTTCTATGTACTTCACAAAAAATGGAAAATCTTTCATAAATGTACCAATCTTTGTATTCTACCATGGAGTACTAGCACAATTAATTAGAAAGTACAATATGTTCTGTATCTCATATATAATTCATAAACTGAGCTGTTAAGTGAAGTACTGTCAAATTTGATAATTTTTTTTTTTTATTCACATTTTCCCATATTCTAAATTATCTCCAAGTGAAGAGCCAGGTTTCTCTCATTTGGTCTATATTTTGCTCTGTTCAGGATAGTATGCTTTGTGAATAGACACATTTGTAAGAGGACTCACATATAAAAGACAAAAAATTATATCATTTAAAAACCAACTAAATAGACAGATGAGAGATGTATTTACACGTATAAGGACTAAAAGCTGTCAAACAAATATTCATTAATTTGTTTAGCTGTTCATACTTCAAGGAATGTTAATAGTATTTTGCTGAAGCTATCCAATGAAAAGTACACAGTAATGTCTTTTATTATCCATGTGAAACATTTTAACAAATATAAAAAATATTATCTCTTCCTAAAGATGCCAATGTGTGTGCCTCAAGACAAAATATAGATATAAAATATTGGTAAAAAATTCTTGGGAATGCAACATTTCTCATTGTTATTGCCTAGAAAAACTGGAAGCAACCAGTGTTAAACAATAGTGCAGCACATTAAAGAGCTTGAGGACTTAATATGGAAGTGTAGTTTATGTGTTCTGAACACTCAGCATAAATGGTGCCTCATGGAATTTTACATAGACACTGTGCAAGTACCATAGTCTAGTAAGTAAAAAGACAACCAGAGAAGAGTATTATCAAATTCTTAAAGACATCATGTTTTTGTGAAAGTGTTTACTATATGAATATGTAGAGTAATCCAAACACTTTTTATTCCAAACTCTTCTTATTCACTGAAAATCTTCAATTCTGGTGAAGAAAAGAAGAAGATAAAAGCACTGGAAATAGTAGTTACTCATAACTCATGGTACTAACAACCTTAATCAACTGAAGTTTGCACTGGAGAAAGGTTTTTAGTATTTTGTACTATGGATCCGTCTCAAAATAAGGCTCTCCTAATACAGTGGTAACACAATAGCAGAGGCATTTGCATTATTTTGAACAGTATCTAACAGAACTACAACATTACACATTGCCTTCAAGAGGACACACACTACACCTGGGTAAGAGCTACAACATTACACTGAATGATGGGTTGAAAATATACAGTGGACTAACCATTCTCAGGGGAATCTCTGAGCCCTAACAGGGCTCGTAGAGTTTTCTTAACCTTCAGAACTGAATCACTGAAGACAGTGAACTCAGATCTCAAAGTGGTAAATGAAAGACCAAGATCTTTCCTCTAGTTGTTTGACTGAAGCATGATGAACAGAAGCAGGATGGGCTTTCCTGCTCCAAGCCCTTGCATGGAGGGGAGCTGGAAGAGAGGAGTCTTTCACAGGGATGGTTCTGTGGGAAGTCAAGGAAGTTGGCACACCGTAACCTTGTCTATGAAGAGGCACTGCTTCTGTCAGAGGTGACTGAGACACCCTACACTGATACCTGTGAGCTAGAATGCATTTAAACATGTTGGAGAAGTCAATCATCTTCATTTTTTAAAACTGACACCTGCCTTTGCAGATAATAGCTCATCAGGATAGCTCATTTGGCACACTCCTCAGGAGTCACTGGCTGCTGTTGAGGTTCTGCTCATTTATTACTGAACTCAGAAAGAAAATACTTTAGATAAACTTCTGGGAACAGATCACAAAATGCATTACACATACAGAAGTGCACGTACATGCTAGCACTAGAAATTTTCAAGTCTAAAATAAACACCAGTTTATGTGCATATGTACACTGTAGTTATGTGTGTGCCTTGATTAAAAAAAAAAGAGCTAACAAGTAACTTTTCTCAATTGAAAAAGCAATATTGAAAAATAGCAAAGAAAATTTTTAATACTGATGGTAATTTTCCAAAGAAGTTATGAAAAAACAAAGTCGCTGACAACTGTTGGAAGCTGGCAGGAGGAAAACAAATAATGAAGGACAAGCCAAGTAATTATTCAACTAAGAATTTAACCTTTCACAGATATGTTTGAAATTTTAGCAACAAATATTTTACTGTATATAAATGCAAATAAAAGTATAGCTTTTTAATTAATTTTGAAGAAATTCTCAGTTGCAGAACCAAATCCAAGAAATATTAAAATTAACCTTTTCTTTTTCCCTCTTCCTTGTTAGCAGGATGTCAGAAAGTGATACAAATTGTCTATTCCTCACTGATTTAAAAGCTTTTTATGTTTTAAAGGACCAATAGAGAACCTATGCATGGAAAAATGCAAACCTTTCATGAGTAAATCTGATTTCCACGATTAGACAAATGAAACTTCACACTTTTAATTGTCCTTATGATATTGCATGACTTGAAAGAAAAATATTATTTCAGATGGTACACTTAAGAAGGTACTTACATTTAAGTGGGTCTTCAGTACCTTCTGATCTCCAGATGAATATAAATACATGCTTCTGTACTCTTCTGAAGGAAGTGATTTTTGAACAGTGACTTCCCTCTTCTCCTTCCTTATTTCTCTCTGCTATTTAACTCTGTGTTTTTAGTATTGTCAATTATGTCAATTCCAAATTATGTTCATAGCCAAAAGAGGAGACTAGGAGCTAGCATCCCTCATCTCTGTATGCATGGGCAGAAAAATATGGCTGGCCACTGAGACTACACTATAGCCTAGCATACCTCTCAAACAATACAGAGGCACTCGCTTAGAAAGTACTAGACTGTTAGAAGAAAATCACAACTGGAAATGTGCTAGGGGTTAAATAACATGCCTCAGTCCTAGACCATGCAAACATCATAAATTCAACAAACACAACTGTAAGGTCTTGTCAGGGCAATCCCAAGAACAAGAACAGGCTGGGTGGAGAATGGACTGAAAACAACCAAGAGGGGAAGGACTTAGACCCAGAAATGTGCACTCATGGCCCGGAATGACTGCATGAAAAGCGGTGTGGCCAGCAGGTTAAGGGAGGTGATTCTGCCCCTCTTCACTCTCAGTGAGATCCCACATGGAGTACTGCATCCAGCTCTGGGCCCCTCAACATAAGAAGGATGTGGACATCCAGGAGCGAGTCCAAGGGTGGCAATGAAGATGGTCCGAGGGATGGAGCACCTTCTCCTGTGAAGACAGACCGACAGAGTTGGGGTTCAGTCTAAAGAAGAGAAGGCTTCAGAAGATGTTTGGTACCTAAAGATGGCCTAGAAGAAAGCAAAAGAGGGGCTTTTGACAAAGACATATAGCAGTAGGAGAAGAGGCAATGGCTTTAAATTAAACCAGAATAGATTCATGTGGTGAATCCAAGCTCACGGCACCAAAAACTGTAGTGGTTTGACTCTGCCTGAACACCCAGTGTCCAGCCAAACTGCTCAAGGCCTGTCCCCCGCTTTTGCTCTTCCAGAGGGAAAGGAATAAAAGACAGCTAGCTAGGAATTTATGAATAGAGATAGCAACCAGGAGAGTAGCTTTGATTAATCACATTTATTACTAACAAGCAAAAAACTAGAAATAAGGAAAAAAGCAGTTTAGAAACACTTTTCTAATCACCTCTCAGAGAGTCAGTTATTGTTTTAGCCACTCCTAATGAGAAAGTCCAAGACCCTTTTGGGCAGCAGTTCTAAATCTGCTTTCTCATGGATCTTCTTCTGTGGACTGCAAAGGGGACAGCTTGCCTCACCAGAGTCATCACCACAGGGAAATCATAAATCTGAGTTACAGGGGGAATCATAACTCTGAGCCCTTCCCCTGCTTTCGGCAGGGTCCTTCCCATGTGAGAGATCCTCTGCTCTCTCATGGGTAATTCCATAGGGTGCAGTCTTTTGTGGATAAGCTGGCTGTACCTGCTTAGCATAGGTTTCTCTCTCCATGGGCCCCCGCCACAAACATCTTGCTGGACTCTGCTACATCTTGGGGCCTCCCATGAGGTAGCAGCCTCCTTCATGCATCCTCCTGCTCTGTGAGGGGGGTCTTTGCATCAGACCCCATGGGCTTTGTTGGGACAGCTCTTGTCACCATGGTCACTCACCACGGTCATCAAGGAATAATAGCTTTGAGTCCCTCCTCCTCCTTCTCCTCCTGAATTGACATTGATGTCTGCACTGTTAATTCAAATTTCCAGCTGCGCAACAACTCCTATTCTTACAATATCTTCTCACGCAGGGACGTAACATTAAGCAGGAAGTTTTCCTCAGAGCTACCTTTGGCTCCATAGGATAAGGGAAAACTTCCAGCAGTTTCTGACAGAAGCCACTCTTCCTCTTATCAAAAACCCTAATCAGAGAAACCTACAACAATTTATATTTGACATAAAGAGTTTTTTGGTGAGACAGTGGAAAAGGCTGCCCAGAGAAGCTGTGAATGCTCCATCCGTGGAAGTGTTCAAGGCCAGGCTGGATGGAGCTTTAAGCAAACTGGTCTTGTGAAAAAAGTCACTGCCCATGGCACAGGGTTGGACTAGGAGGTCTTTGAAGGTCCCTTCCTACCCCAAAAATTCTATGTCTCTATGAAAATATCCTGTGCTCTGCCCAGGAGAGAGACAGCACTAAATCCTATCTACATGACCATTAAAAGATGAATACTGTTAAGCTAAGCAACCTCACAGCTGCCTTTACAATAATAAATTTTCTATGTTTGAGAATAATGACAATCTGCTGGCACAGAACAGTTGATTGAAAATATTTCTTGTATTCAGGTGAGACACAAAAATCCCCACCATTTTCCACTGTTTCAGTTTGGATTGCTGGCACAAAAACAGGTTTTCAGAATGTTTGTGTATGTTTTCTCCCCACATCCCATAGCTATTTATCCTGTCTCCCTGCACTGCCAGTAAAATGCTATCCCCAGAGAGAAGGGATGTCACTGAAAGCAGCTGGATTGCATGTAGAAAGAACCATCCCTAGCATATTGTCTGTTTGGACAAGCAAATGCCACCCAGTCAATGCCTTTATTTATTCCAATATTTATGGATGAACCTGGGAAAACTCTTGAAGATTCTTTAGCATGCACAACACATCCTTCAAAACACCAGTCCCTAACTAATAACAACCCATGAATGCAAATCCAGTAGCCTAACTTACATACAAAGCTAAATTAGTCTGAAAAAAATTGACAACTGCCTCTTTTTTGAAAAAAAAGAGCTTTCAGCACTCCTCCCCCACCCTAAGAATGGAGGAAAAAAAAATGCTATTTCTGGGTAGCAGTTTCCAAGGTTGTTTAATATTCAGGATCTTAAACTTAGCTCACATTTTAAGAATTTCACAGCTGTGTATCATTGCATGTTTTTAAGGGTTTTCTTGGACACTATAATGATATTTTTTCTAAAACTTGTTTGAGAAAATAAATTCAGGGCATTAATTGTTCTTCCTCCACAAAAAACCTCAAAGATGCTTTTCAAATTAAACACAATTGCAGCTTATCCAACTCTTTTACATTTTAGATTCTCACAATGTATGCTTGCTAAGAACTGCTACTGAAAAAGGTGTTCACAAATAAGACACTTTAATATTTGATCCTCCTTTTCTTCCTTCAGCCTTTCATTGAAGTAGTATTATTTAGTGTTATGAAATATAGTACTTTTATATTGAAAGTGGGTTTTATTAAGTACTCAGAATTGCTAGAATGTTGATGAGATACTTAAAGTAATGGTAAAACTCTCAGTGTCTTCTATAAGAAAATGTTTAAGCTAAACCTGAATGCATCAACCCTCATTTTTGTTGAAGTAAAGTCTCAAAGAGAGGAAAACACAGCTATCCCATTTATATAATAATCTTCTAGCAAAGTAATGGACAACAACACAGAAACAAAACTGTCCCCACACTAATTATTATGGCACATTTCAGCCTAGAGGGAATTTATCTGATTTATAAACCCTCAGAAAGTGGTATGAAAATATAATTGAAATGTGACACACTACTATTTATAGAGGCAACTCTATCAGTCAAATATTCTCAACACAATAGCACATATAACTAACTTTGACAAAGCAATGGGGTTGTGAATTAATGCTGCTGACAATTCATATCCAACCTACAGACAATTCAAGATATTCTGTGATGTGCCCCTGTTAGGGTGGAAGATGGAGTAATGAGGAATGGCAGTCATAAGTAAGACCTTTCCTCATTAAGGCAATCTTATTTGTAATCAGAATCATTAAATATATATTCATGTAGACTCCTATCTAATAAGATAATTTTATAATAAAAATACAACTTGCTTCATGTCTTCCAAGGACAAAAATTTTCTTCCACTATGAAAGTCAAAATATTCTTATAGCAGTGACCTCAATATGTACCAGAGAGATAATGTACTTATAGCAACTTAGATAGTGAACAAATTTTGACCGTATGTAACATTTTCCAGAAATGAGCAAAATTGCAAATAAGGGCACAAACACATCCAAGTTGACTTACCAAACTTTCAATTAAAAGGCTCTTACTAAACGTCTGTATAACCTAGCAGAACATTCCAACCTCATGGGAGCCACTTCCTTAGATGAAGAAATCTGTGACTGGTGAACATTAAGACAAGAGGGCTGGAATAAAGCAGGTAGGGGAACAGGGAGACAGCATGACTGTGCAATGGTCCCACACCAAGCATGGGAACAAGCAGGTCGCTCAGCCAGACTGGAGCATTCAGTGCTGTCATAGTGATATGAACTCTCAGAGGTCAGATATACTCTGAGTACTAGATGAAGCTTGACATCCCAGCTTTGTATGCTATGTGATTGATAATGTTGTGCCACCTGTTATAGTGTGTAACTATGTAAAAAATTGACTTGTACAGCACACATTTCCTTAAGTCATTTGAGCACAGGTCTACCTGGCTATAAATCCACAAACAAGTCACCGAAGGAGCTTGTTCTGTGGCTTCTCGGGTATGGGAGATCAGCTGGTCTCCATTGTAGAGGTTAACCTCTCCCCTTCACTTAAACAGGTTAGAGGCTAGAGAGAGGAGAGCCAAAGCCACTGTCAAGTCAGAGCAGATGTAGACAGCCAGTCTTCAGGATTCCACTGTCAAGGTAATGTAGAAGTTGAGGTGTTTCTAACTGCTCTCTCTTGGTGCAGCTGGTCTCAGCAGAACAAGTTCAGCTGATCTTGGAGCTGATGTTCTTATTCCCACTGCACCCCACTAATAGCAGAAATGGGGCACAAAAATGTAGGTTCTGAGAAGCTGCATTGGGTCTGGCTGAGATGAGTTAATTTTCCTCACAGCCGCCCTCACAGGATGTATAGGTATCTAGAAAGGCGTTAATAACACGCTAGTATTTTGGCTACTGCAAAGTAGTGTTCTCACAGCATAAATGCCCGCTTCAACATTCTGCCCCTCCATCTGTAGGCTGGGGTGGGCAAAACCTTGGGAGGGGACATAACCAGGGCAGACTCAAATTGACCAAAGGGATGTTCTTTACTATATGGTTACTTTTATATTTGTTCAGATATAAAAGTAAGAGAAAGATGAGGAAGCAGGGGCACTTGTTTACAGCATTGGTCTTCCAGAGTAACTGCTATGCATACTGAAGCCTTTCTTCCTTGGAAGAAACCAGACATGCTTAATGGGAAGTAGAGGATGTTTGCTTTTTACTTTGCCCATGTAAAGATAACCTTTTCACTTTAGTACACTGCCTTATCTCAACTTTTGTGTTGTTTTCCACAATATTTTCTTACTTCTGCCCAGCTGAGGAGGACTGATAGGGCAAATTGATGGGCAGCTGACATCCAGCCAAGGTCAACCCACCACACAAGCAAAGAGAGAGAGGATGTCCTAAGTCAGGTGGGAGTCTGTTGTGGATGGCTTGGAAATTTTGCAGAGCAAATAATATCTATTAAGGGCACAGCTGACTTGAGTCACAGTACAAGTAGGCAAGAAGGATAGATGCTATCAGATTAAACACAGAGGCAAGGCACACTCAAACTGAAATTAAGTCAGGGCTGCTCAGCTGTCTGGAACTGCAAAGTGAGTTTGTAGATCTATTCAGTGTGTTTGGTATCTCCTTCCTCTTCAACTTTAGTTAACATTTTATTTTTTGCTTGAATAACTTCAAGACTGCATTGTAGATGTGTAATTAGATAAATTCCAAAGTTGTTAATCAATTAATTAAAAGCTAGAATATCTAGGGACA
>JAWWMO010000096.1:19400364-19412819 GCA_035047845.1 Dendrocincla fuliginosa | reverse complement strand
CACATTTAACAAGATAATGTGAAATACTAAGTTGTGTTTTACTAAGTTTTTTAACAGTCTTTTATCCTGAAAGTAGACAAAACAGATTTGTCAGATTCCTCCTCTACAGTAGGCAGAAAATCAGGCCTTAGCTAGTACCTTTTATATCAATTTTACAAACACTCACAGGCATTCATTATGACATATATAACAGGAATGACCTCTGCAGAGTCTGGGGCAAGGGTGAAGAGGCCAACAAAGGGCAAGGGAGGCTGACGGAGCACTTGAAGAGTTGAAAGTAGTATTTGATTGTTTTATTAGAAAGAAGGTTAGGGGTTAGAAGACAGGGAAAAAAGATAGTTCCTCTGATGGGAAATTTAGAGAGCCACAGAGTCAATTAAGTGTGTGAAGGACTTTCCAGGTGGGGGAGGGGCTGAATGGTGAGAGGGCCTGGTGTTAGGAATGGGGAATGGAGGAGGAGGGAAAGGGTGTGTGGTAAGCTCATCAGCAAGAACAAGCAAGGCAGTGCTGTAAATCACACAAAGTGCTTTGCTCCCATGTAGAAAGAAAAGACGATGAGGTCAGTTGACTTCACTTGGGGTTTCACATGTCATATTATATTGGGTTATCAAAGGGATCTAGAAAGAAAATGTTTGAGAGAGCAATTAGGGACAAGATGGTAAGGTCAACTTTTACATTGATGTTTACTGAGAGCAGACTGAGGCTGAAGGAAAGAGTTAAGTCAGGCAAATGTACCTGGAAGTGCTTTGAAAGTAGATGAGTCCTTTCTGGTTTTTTCAATAAGAAATCAGAAAATACAGAAAAAAACCCCAAACCATTCCACTTAGCTTCTTTTTTAATCCATTGTATGTTTTGACTCATTGGCTTTGACAGCTTCAATCTTAGTGTTTACAGTCTTATCTTTCAAAAATGGGTCTATAAGTTACAGTGGGGAGCTGAAATGATTCTAAATAACTAAATAAATATAACTGTATAACTGATCATTTGTGCATGTTACTGGTGCACAGGAAACATGTGCTTTTCTGGCAAAGTGCCTTGTGTCTGACAATGTTCCCTCTATAGAGCAGTAATATGTCCAGGTAGTCATAACTGTATCTGATAGAAACTGCAAATTGACAACTTTATTAATGAAAAATTAACTCTGCGTCTAAAACTACATTACAAAAAAACCCACACACACATACACAAAAAACCCTCCCGCTAATAAAGTAAGTCTCCATTCCTGTGTGTGCTAGGAGCTCTCTACATGAATATAAATTACTTTTGGAAAGAAACCATGAGGTTAGATATGAGTTAGATATAGGGTTAGGTCACTGGTATTGTTAAAAAGATCATAACCAATGAAAGACTGAAAATGCCGTAGCCAATTGTCATAAGCTGAAGGTAGTTAACCCAAGCCTTTTAACACCTGAGCTATGACAATAAGCTTCTCAACTTTAATAACCTTCCCACTTTTAGGTAATGTCAATTAGAAAGATATAAGCAGACACTAAATCTTGATAAGAAAATATTTCTAAATTAAAAAATGCATGATTTATTCAGGTTAACAGATGGAACTTTAAGGTAAAATTAATGATTCACAGAATGGTTTTGCATGGATGGAGTTTCTTGAATTCTTACAATTCAATCTCTCTGCTGAAGCAGAATCAGCCAGAGCAGGTTGTGCAGGACTGTGTCCAGCTGCTATCATGAGTATCTTCAAGAATGGAGACTCCACAACCTCTCTAGAAAATCTGTGCTACTGTTCGACCACCCACACAGTGGAAACGGGTTTTTTTTCCACTTTCAGATGTAATTTCATGTGTTTTAACTTTGTCCAGTGTCCTGTCAGTGGGTGCTACTGAGCAGAGTCTAGCTCTTCTTTCCTTCCCATCAGATATTTATATGCATGAATAAGATTCTCCTAAGCTTTCTCTTCTCCAGGATGAAGAGTCATGGTTTGCTTATGAGAAAGGTGGCTGGCAATGCTCTGCCTGACACAGCCCAGGAGGCTGTTAACTTTCTTTACTGAGTGGGAGCATTGCTTTCTCATGGTCAGTCCTATTACCCACTAGAACCCAGATCCTTCTCTGCTGAGCTGTCTTCTGGACCATCAGCACATACTGGTGCCCTGGTCATTCTTCCCAGGATACAGAACTTTTCATGTCTCAAATTTCATGAGGGTCCTGTCCTTCCAGTTCTTCTGCCTGTTCTGGTCTATCTGAATGTGAACACAACCCCCTCATGTTTCAGTCACTCTTTCTGGTTTTTTTCTCATAATTTGTTGAGAGTGTAGTTGGCTTCATTGTCCCTCAGTGACGATATTAAAATAAGAGGGTAAATTTAGGAAGATGTTATGATTAGTCTGATATTAATTCAAACAGAATTTTAGCCAAACAGGTAAGTAGGACTGTTTGAGAATCAAGGGCATGGATCTTTCAAGGTTCAACCATACCTCACCGGTATGACTGCTTGTGTGATAATGTGACAGGTTTTGTGGATGAGGGGAGAGCAACTGGTGTAATTTACCTCAGTTTTGACAAAGTTTTTGACTTTGTCTCACATTCTCTTGAATCCAGGGAAGACTGTTACTGTCTGCATAAATGTACAGCCAGGTGGAGGAAACACTGGCTGGGTAATTGGACTCAGAGGACAGTGGATAATGTCAGTTTCAAGTGGATTACTGCAGGGGTCTGTACTGGCATATGACCTGATTGTGATTATATCAGCTGGAGGAGCAGAGGGATTGTACTCACGTCAAGCTTGAAGTTGACACCAAATTGGTGGGACTGAGGTCAGGACTGAGGTGTGCCTGAGGTCAGGGCTACCATCTGGAGTGACCTAGACAGGCAGGAAGGAACAGGACAATGGAAGTCTTCTGGAATTCAACAAGGACAAATAGAAGTCCTGCCTCAGGGAGGCATAACCCCTGAAGCAGACTACTTGGTTGACAGGAGCTCTGGTGGAAAGACTCAGGGATCCAAGTGGGCAGGGAGCTGAGCAGAAACCAGCAGTGTGCTCTGGCAAGCTATGAAGACCAGCTGCCTTCTGGGCTAGATGAACTGGCCAGTCAATTAAGGGACAGGATTGTCTCCACTGGTTTGGCACTCATTAGGCTACACAGAGATACTGCACACAGTTTGTGACCCCCAGTACAGGAAAGAGATCAGTCAATTCAAGCAAGATCAGCAGTGGACTGCTGAGGGTATTAGAAGAAAAGAGTTTTAGCAAAATCCAGGAATAGACAATAACTTAGGGAAAAAAACACAACACATATAGAATGGTCATCTGTATTCTTGAAAGCAGTAATTGGGAAGGATTTCAAGTTCATAGGAGAAAAATAATTTTGCATGAACTTCTGTGACTTAAATTCTGAGGTGATATTTACATCTAAAAGCAGACAAGTAAACAATCAGGAGAAGAAAAGAAAACCTCTGTGTGAAATACGACATCACCATCCATGGATATTATATATGGGTTTTGGGGTTTTTTTCCCCATAGCTTTAAAAATAGATGGAAAATCAGAGAAGGCAAATAATCAGACTCCAGAGCTAGGGAAGTTGGGTTTTTGGCAAGGAATACAGAGCTTGATCAATTTACTCCATCATAACAATGAAGAGACAGCTTGATTATTGTGTGCAAGTGCTTCAGGGGGACAAAATACCTGAAACTAAAGAGCTCTTTAAGCTCCCTGTGAGGTGAATAACAAGAATCTATTGCTGCAAGTTAAATCCAACCACGTTCAAATATTGCACATTTTTAAATAAGGCTGATTGTCCAGTAAAATAATCTACATATAAGCGATGAATTCCCTATGTTTGAGTGAGGAACAACTTTCTAGAAAATGTGTTGTGGGGTGTATGCATACGGTTGCAGGCATGAGACATAGGACATTTAGAGAAATCATGAGCATCTGGCTGGAAGCTGTGGTGACATGGAAACTAATCCTGCATTCAGATCAGTTTGTTCCAGATATGCTAAGTGAAAAAACTAAGGTGTTGCAATGGACAAGGATCATAGATGTATTTTACCTGAGAGTATGAAGGCTTTTTCAAATGAGCTAACTCAAATATTTGTAAATATGTGAGCATACTCTCAGTTGCACAGAACTTTAATAGCTTCACTTCAGTTGGAATCAGATGAAATGCAAACAGATGGTATGATGATCCTTTCTTGTCTTAAAATTTCTGAATTTGGAACAAAAAGAGATTCTATTTCACCTGTGCTTTAGATTATCCAGCTGTTATATCTAAAAACAGCAGTAAGATTTATTTGACAAAAGGATTTATTTGATGCATGTTAAGTCATCTAAGAACCTTAGATAAAGTCTAGTTCATAATTTCCATGGTTATTACAAATGATCAATCTGTCTCAAACAAATCTGGGATTTAGAGTCACAGTGGCAGTTTGTTGGGGTTTTGATAAATGTGGTTTTTTTCTATGAATATGTATCCCAAAATTCACCTTTGCTATGGCAGCATTTTCAAGGCAGGCTCACATGAGCTTTCAGCAAGGAGGAGACATAACAACCACACTGCCCAAAGAGGCTGTCTGCCTTCAGCCATCCTTGACAGCTGTGGATGCACATTGTGTCAGTGTTGGTACCGCTGGGTTTCAGAGAGAGTGCTGTCACCTCCATCTGGCTTGAGGGTCTGCAGCAGTGGCAGCTAAATCTTGCAGTGAGAAGGTCATGACAGAAAACTTATCTGGAGAAAGAGTCTTCACAGATTATGTTTATTAATCTAAGAACTCTATGTCAATTTTTCAATATTGAATACTATTTGCATTAGTTGAACATTTTGATGCCTTTATCAACTCACATGAACTAGTTCTGTGTCTCCCTTACAATTTTACAAAGAGAAAGGGCTGTAATAAAGGAGGTAAGAAGTGGAGGGAAAAAGCAACAACAGATACAGGGATACAAAAACATGTTCAATGATTATTAATGTCATAGTCTAATACTCAGGAAGAACCCTGAGGTGTGCTCCTAACAGCTAATACATTGATGGTTTTGCCTTCTCTTGAATACATTACATTTCCTTTCTACAGTGATTGTTTTGGGCAGTGGTATTTTTTTATCCTTTGGAATACTAGCTCTTTCTTGTTCCCACTCCCACACTTGTGTTTCACACAGTCTAGCTTTATTTACTGCAAATAGCCCTCACACCAGCCATGAACAGGAAAGAGGGTGTCCGGTGCAACAACTTTGCAGAGGCCAGATATGGTCACATTAAAGATCACTGTTTGATCTATAGCTTGTACACAAGACCAAAACTCATTCTGGCTAAGAGAGTCAGCCTCTCCCTGTTAACAGCACTTGAGAGGCTTGAAATAAAGTCTGTTTCTGAACTCTGATTTTTCACTTTACACACCTGGTATAGGTACATTCATCTTTTATGAGGGTTGTTGTGTCTGGGGTATTTAAATTTCTCTTTTCATGTGCTGAGATATACTCAGTAAAATATATTTTAAAAAGAGCATGTACATAAGTTCTCATTATACATAAAGCCATATATGTATACTCTTGCACCAGCAGAAGCTGACTTACATTTTACCTAAGGAAAGACCTTAGTCAGAGTTGTACCACAGTCATTCTTTCTATCCTTACCCTAGAAAGATATTGCAGAAATACTGGGGAGTAAGCATGGGATGAAAAAAACAAATATTTTACAAACACGGTATTTTAAACAGCAGGGACATTATTTTCCCTCTTGATTTCTGTCTTCTACAATATTTTCACTAATTCAGATATACAACAGTTAGAGCTGAATGTTTTACTATCATAAATAGGAAGAGGTAAGACACCTTTGTAATTTTAAGAGTTTGGACTCATATATGCACTTTTAGGTACTTTAATAACTGATTATTGTCTGACAGTAATTATTGAAAAAGGTTATATAGACAGCACTTTTGAAAGTAACCTAGTGGATAATGCCCAAAATATGCAACGTTTTGATCAACTTCAGCTTTTCTAATGGAGGTATAACTGTGTCTGTCCCTTTAGCTATTTGAATAAGCAGGAGAAAGGAAGAAAAGCGAAAGTGAATCATTTTAGCATTCAGCTGTTAGCTTCCCTCTATTCTCTACTAATGCACTTGAACTCTTGCCTACAGTAAATGCAGAAAAACTGCAGAGAAGGTAATGGAGTTTATCTCTGCTCAAGGTCACTGCTCAACACTTGTGCTAGCTGAAATGACCCGGTCTTTTAGAGGTGCAGGCACATGGCTGTGGAAGACAAGATGATTATGAGATGGATTTATTCACTGGAAGAATATTTATTGCTGAAAAAGAAAGTCCTGAATATAATATCATACATTTTAATCCCAAAAAATTTGAGTACATTGAACTGGTTTTGGGATATAAGGAGTATAAATCTTCTGATTCTTAGAGGCACCTGAAGTGTTTTAGAGGAAGAGAGTATGTCAGATTCCTGCATTTGCAGAGAAGGCACTATGTGCTTCATATATACAAAACCATCTCCCTTGGCAGCTATTCAGAGCCAGAGTTCTCTGAACGGAACAACAGAAAGAAGAAGCAATCAAACAAAAATCCAAAACCAACAGAAAACCCCCACCTAGATCAGCACTTTTCACGTTAAGAAAAAAACTCACAACTAAGTCATATGGAAGAGAAGAAATATAACAAATGTTAACAAAACAGAATTTTAAATTTATTTACAAACATGCAAAGGAAATTTCATCATATTCCTCCTTCTTTATTTCTAGAGAATGGAGCAGCTGCACCCTGAAAAAGACAGAAAGCCTTAGCAGTGGCATTTTAACAGCCTAAATTATTTAGAGTCTGTACTGATCTTGTTATTTGATTGGATCCAATTAGTATGAGAGATGCATGCCTGAATGCACTGAGTTGTGCACTCTAATGGTCTGACCCATTAAGGGACTTCACTATGAACTGTATGCTGTTGTACTGCAGGCAAGTAGGGCAGTCAATGATTTCAGCTGTGTCACTGGAAAAGGCAAGAGGTGAATGGTACTCAGGTGATGTTTTCCCTTTCTCCACTGTGGCTTTATCTTTTTTGACTGTTTATGTAAAATCTCCAAACAGAGAGTTGGCAAATAAATTGGCTACAGTCAGAAGGGGGAAAACAAGATTAACAGAGTTTATAGAAAAGTGTAACCCTATACATCAGATTATAGGAATAAGAACCCAGCTTGTTCCTAGATGTAAAAATTTTTACCCTAGACCTCCTTCTA
Source organism: Dendrocincla fuliginosa (assembly GCA_035047845.1). Taxonomy (NCBI): domain Eukaryota; kingdom Metazoa; phylum Chordata; class Aves; order Passeriformes; family Dendrocolaptidae; genus Dendrocincla; species Dendrocincla fuliginosa. The sequence goes on along the minus strand of JAWWMO010000096.1, from coordinate 19,405,626 downwards.
GCCAGTGACTTTCAATGTTTTAATTTCTTTATTTAGGCTTTTTTCCCTTCTTTTTTTTTTTTTTTTTCAGTTTGAAAGCATGAAACTGAAAGTTAAAACATTAGAAAAGCCTAAGTTCTTTGCATTCCACTTTATGTGCCAGAAAAATCAGACCTAATGAACAAAATTAATCATATGAAATTTCGCAGAGCAATTTGCTGGAGTTTAAAGTGCAAATAGACAAATTGTTTGCTTCAACTGATATGTGCTTTTTTGCACTGAAATAAAAGCTGACTAATCACTGAGACCAGTGCTTCTCATTAGTCTCTATTAAGTTATTGCCTCATATGATGATGAGTTATCTGGGGCACAGTATATTTTTCATTGTTCACAGTATCTAGCCAAGACAGGATTCTGTCCCATGACTATAATTTCCATTCTCTGCCTCGAAACATTATATCAGCAATGAACAAACTTTAGGCCAAACAAATTAATCCACTGAAATGGTATTTTTATCAACCCAAGATGAAAAGTTACATTTGTTAGTATAGTATTGTTATTGATCTTCTGTAGTTTCAAACTAAAAATACAAAAAAAAAGAATGCTCATCATTCCACTGTTTTTAAGCAACCTGCAAGTACACTTACAGTTTGTATTGAACAGTTTCTTCTCCGGTTTGTACCCTGGAGACTCTGAAGAACAACTGAAATTACATTTAGCTTGAGCATGAATAGAATTTACTGCTTAAAACATCCTTGAATGTGGTATTTGTGCTCTGTATGTAATTAAGATATAGTTGTAGAGACCATTGACCTCATCTTCCCAAAAACATCTAACCAAAAGGGTCACAATACCTTCATGGACACGGAGAAACATTTACCACCACGATTGTGGTAGTGTTCAATCACTGGTTTAAGCACAAAGCTTGAGGCTAATTCCTTAAAGAAAAGGAATTGGTGAGCTGAAGGGTGCAGAGAGGGTGGAAAATGGCAAAAGTGAAAAAATCCTTGAACTTGAGCTGACTTCATGATAGTCTTATTAATGAAGTGACACGGTTTCAAACACTGACTTCTACAAGTCAGAATTAAATATCAAGAGTAAAACCACAATTAATGTCCCAGTGAAAAGTCACTCAGCACAAACAGAAGTTTCTGTTTCTGGACAATGACTGTCTTGGGACATCAATGAAGATGGCATACAAAAATGCTACAAGAAAGATATCTTCTATGGAAAGGAGGCAGACTGAGTTTAGGGTTGAATTTCAGATAGGAATAAAAGATATCAAGCAGTAAAACCTAAGATTATTTCCATGACCTTGGAAAAAATATATTGGAATATACTAAGGGATTAGGGCAATTTGCAGGAAAATATCCATTACACAAAAGTGAAAAGAGCCAAAATGAAAGAATAATAAAATAAATACTGAAAATCTGGAAATTATAAAAAGGAAATCTGTAAAACTCAATGTTGGAGTACAAGACAGCAGTCCATGGACACCTTTCGATATCAAGGGCTGTTTAAAGTCTGTTAAAAGTTTAACACCCCTGTTTATGGTTTTTCCCATGGTTATCTCCCTCTGTACACCCCTCAGGCTGATCCCCAACATAGCGGATCCCTTGTCATTTTATCCTCAGTTTTCCTCCATGTTTTCTTCTTCCCCTTCAAGTTTCCCGCCTATGCCCTGGACCCTGCTTCCCTATGGGTTCATTTCCCTGCCTTTGACGAGTTACCCCCGATTGGTTTTTTCATTGCCTGATTACATACCCCGCCCCTGTTTCTGTCCAGTCGCATCCAAGTTCCAGAACCTTCCCTCAGAACTCTGTAAAAGCCCAAGCCCCAGTTGAATAAACTCATTTTGTGCCTTCACCCTCAACATGCATGGAGTGGTGTTGTGTGCAGAAGGTTATTTGGTTGGTGGTTCATCAACTCATGGGTGATAAGTAACATTGAGAAAGCACACCAGAATCTGAAGGGAGTGTTTGAGAAAAAAGTGAGAACCTAATTTCTGAACCAAATGAGCTTTAAACACATTTCCTTTTCATTTGTAGGATTCTTCAGTACCAATCAAATAATATCTGTAGGGGCTTGTCCAACAGAAAATGATATAATATGGGAGTTTGCTGTGGCAAGACTACAGTTATTCCTTGGAGAATTTCAGTGGGAGTTCTGGAGAATTAGTTTTAATAAGATACTATAATTACCACAAACATGTTGTGAGAATCTGGGCTATGGGATAGAGACGTGTACACACTGCACACCTTAATGTTTTTCATTATTTGGGTGACAAATATCACTTTGCTTTGCTTTTGTTAAATTTTGTAATTACTTAAATAGCTTTACAGTAGGGAGCTTTTATGGTTGGTGACTTATTTGTATCCTTCAAGTCTTCCTTGGATCCTGTGAGATTGCTAAGGAGGTAACAGGATCTCATCAGCTGTGTTATTAATATTTAATTTTTCTCTATAAAATTGGTAATGCTGCCTTGGGTGACTTATACAAATATTCAAGTCCTCAAAAGAGCATATATAAAGTGATAAACCTGGGTAAGTAGCTATATTTGAGTTAGAAGATGTTTTCTTACTTAAAACCAAGAGTACATCAAACAGTTCATTGTAAAAACAATCTACTATCCTGTGTGTACTTTTCTTGTCTCCACATTACACCTAAAAGGACTCCTTTTATAATCAATAATAAATTTTAAAAAGTACATGTATTTCAGTGGAGTTCCCATCGAAAGCCAAGAAATCACCTTGTCTTTGACTCTGGAATTCATCCCCAATCAAAAAGAAAAAAAAACAGCAGCAACAAAAATAATAATATTTCAAGATGGGGAACTGGGTATATTTTGAAATAACTCCATGATGAAAGCTTGGTACATTTCTGCTGGTGTGGTAATCATCTATTTGTTACCTTTTTACATATTGCCTGCAAGTTCTCTTCAGCTCATTTCTATCTCTCTTGTACAAGTTGTATGTTATCAAACAAAAAAAATAGGCTATAATTTCATGAGCAGGAAATTGAAAGATCACCATGTAATAGGGTGTCTCTGTTATTCGCAGTGGTTGACAAGGTACTGATAGCAAGTGAAAATTCACCTCTGCTAATATTCCCATATACCTCATACATACCTCTATAGAACATTTTAGTTTGTTTTGTGCCAGTGGACCTACCTTACTGGAAGGCAGATTTTCACTGAAAAATTCATTCAGTGAAGTATTATTTTCCTTAAGAGTCCTGAAAATCCCTGGAGCAATTATAATACTAGTATGTGCTGTCACCATGGTCTACGTAAAAACATTATTAAACTTGATAAAGACATTCTTTCTAGGGCAAAGCAATGTTGTTATGACATGAAAAATTATGTAAGAGAATACCTTCTAAACAGCCACCATGTTGACCTATTCGTTTTCTTTGAAAAGGAAATAAAATTTTTATATAGTCACAGCATGGGTTGCTTTCTCTTAGAAGTCAAAGTCAGTCTCTTTAAGTGGGCTAAGATTTGGTAGATAATATCAGGTAGATACCCTCTAGATTCTTCAGCCCAGATGAAGTAAGAGATATCAAAATCACACAGTAAGAGAAATTATAGTTGCATTCTCCTGCCATGGACATCTATCACATACAAATTTTGACTGCCTTTAGAATCTAATATTGACTATTTTGTTAATCACCTCTAGTCTGTGAATAAATGCTGTTGTGTTCACTACAACTTTCTTCTGTTTGGCACTACATTGACAATGTAAGAGAGAAAGTAATAGCTGTTACTTTTTTAGAGATGTAGGAAAATAAGAGTGATGCTAAGCTCTCTCTAAAACTTTCTTTTGGAAGGAGTCTAATCTGTGTGTGCTAAAGCAACCCATGGCATGCTGAAATATTGGGAAATGTGTTTCAAAACCACATTCCTACTTTTAACTGATACCCAACAGGGACACAGTCCAGAAGGACTCATGACACTTATGTAAATCCAAATCCTAATAAAGAATGAAGAATTAAGGCCTCTGTGAGATTTTGTTTTCTTCATCCCAACTTTTGCAACCAACACACTATCTTTCAAGTGCTCCTTTCACCCATTTGGCCAAGGTAGAATTTTTGGTAATATGTAACAATGGACAAAGAGCAAGCCATAACGTAAGTGTCTGCTAAGGATAGGCAGAAAAGAAAATGAATAAATGGTGTGAAAAAGAACAGGTACTTCATAGTCTATTCTGCAGATGCATAGCAGCACATGAATTTGCCACTGTCTCCCACCAGGGCAAAGTTCTGGCAGTCAGGAGACTGGTCACCATTCTGCTAAACAGCCTGTCCACTGCCTGCTTTGCAAATGGGCATCAGAGTGGAAAACTGTTCCCTTACTTCATGTAAACCTAGACCTCTAAGCAGAGCTCATAAAAAACTAGAATCTAATCTATCCTTTATACCCCAGTACACAGGTCTCCTGTACATCTGCGTAGTTATAGAGATCATTAAGCTCACCCCTGGGCCTTCTTTTCTCCAGGCTAAAAGCCCCCAGCTTCCTCAGCTGCTCTTTGCAGTGTTTGTGCTCCACACCCTTCACCAGCTCTGTTGTCCTTCTCTGGACATGCTCCAGCACTAAAATGTCTTTCTGGTAGTGAGGGGCCCATAACTGGACACAGGATTCAAGGCAGGGCCCCACCAGTGCTCAGTACAGGGGGATGATCACTACCCTGGTCCTGCTGGCCACACTATTGCTGATCCAAGCCAGGATACAATTGGCCTTCTTGGCTTTCTGGGCACACCGTTGGCTAGTATTGACCAGCATCCTCAGGTTCTTTTCCACCAGGATCTACCCAACGACTCTTCACCAAGCCTGTAGTACTGCATTGTGATCCAAAGTCAGTACCCAGCATTTCACTTTGTTGAACCGCATATGATTGGTCTTAAGCTTTTAATCCAGCCTGTGCAGATCCTTCTGCACATCTTTTCTACCCTCCAGCAATTCTGACCAACTTAGTGTATTTGAATAAAAGGGTACTAAATCCCCTCATCCAGATCATTGATAAAAATATTAAAGAGGACTGGCTCCAATAATGAGTCCTGGGGAACACCACTTGTGACCAGCCATCAGTTAGATTTAACTCCATTATCACTCTTCTCTGGGCCCAGCACAGGTTTTCTCCCATGAGCTTTAAACCTTTGATGATGCTGGAGGGTGGTTTCAAGCCTGGTCATAGAGTTAGCAGAAACAGAGCAATATTTTTCATTACCTCTTAGGAAAATAAGGGTAGTGTGTCCTGGTTCTGGCCAGGAGAGGGTTAATAGATC
>JAWWMO010000096.1:19378824-19394176 GCA_035047845.1 Dendrocincla fuliginosa | reverse complement strand
AGGTAGCAGAGAGTTAGTTCATGAGGTGAAATATTTGGAGTTCTCAATTTTTTTTACTGAGGGTTATACAGGAGAAGCTACTAACAATAATGGTCCAGGCAAAGGAACACTGTTAGTTCAAATGTAGGAAATCTATACAGTTTTTAGGGATATGTTAATTAAATCTCTTCAGTTAAAAAAAAAATATACAGCAGACTTACTTATGGAAATATAAAACAATTTACAAAACATCATAACACTTATCTCTCCTGAAGCTTGGTTTGAGATTCCAAAAACTCTGACAATTTTTGAACTTTATTTAAAACAGTATCCTTCAATATCTTATATATTTCAATTAGTCATGTTTCCATCAATTTTCAAAGACTAAAGACCCAGCTGGATGTTTATCCATATACTAATAAAGCCCCTGGAATATATTACCAAAAAGTTTTACTTAAAGGTGTTTTATCATTTTAGAGCTCACACTGTTTTTAAAATGTCACTTTCCAGCTGCTGGAAAGTCGAGGAAGCTATTGCATTAATTAGCTAATTTTAAAATAAAATGTAGTCCTTATTATGACCTAGCTTTCCCCTGAGACTTTCAACTGCAGTTCAAGTAAATCAAAAATATCTTGGTTATAAGGAGAATAGTCAACAGTAATGAACTCAGACAGTTGTACTTTTTCTCCTTCACAAAGTATTGCTGGCCATCTGAAACACTATTTTCATTCACTTGTCCAAAAGCATGTAAAGCCTGAATAGCTTTTCCCACTAAACAAAAGAAAAAGCCAGCTGTGGCTCAGGCTGTGGGATCTGGGGTCCAAAACACACAAGTTTGCGTTAGTTGCTACTGCTAGCCTGTATAATTGGCATGAAGAAGCTTCACAGCCTTATGAGATGGTTCACTTGGTTTAAAGACAAATTGGTTGTAGCTGTATGGCAAAAAAAATATGAAGAAAAAAGAATGTTGTTTACCTTGACTTTACCAAGGGTATCAGTAAAGTATTATGTCAGTCCTTTCAAAGAAATACACTCTTCTAAGTGAGCACAAAAAAATGGCTGAATTTTTGAGCCTAGAGAGTAGCATAGCTGGCAGGTTTTTTGTGAATGATTTTGCTTAAGGTTTCAAAATGGAAATATCTTCTTCAATGACTTTTATAGAATGTTATCTCCTCAAGTTGATGTCAGATTGTGGGAGAGGGGAAGTATTGACAACGCAGGACATAACAGCAACTTACCTGCAATAAATTGAAGGAAAGGGCTAACTAGAGCTGCGCAGTCTGTCATCATAGTGAAATTATAGACCTAGAATGTAGCAAGCCCATGAACTGATACAGGCTAGGGAAGTTATTGTTTCCCTCTTTTGGACATTAACAAGATTACTTCTGGAATATTTTTGTTCAGTTTTGGACTTCTCAGTGCGGACAAATTGGAGTGAGACCAGTATTGGGCCACAGGGTAGATCAGGAGTCTGGGACAGATGACATTTGATGAGAGATTAAGGAAACTGGGTTTGTTTGTCCCAAAAGCAAGATAATTACAGCCTCCCTCTGCATAAATCTGGGTCAGGTGGGGCTTACAGAGGAGATGGAGACAGATTCTTCTCAGAGCTATACAGCAAAAGGACGAGAGGCATATATGATTTACAGCAGGGGATATTTTGGCTATATTTTATGAAAATGTGAACACTGAAAATAATTAACCACAGGTTGCCCAGAGAGTCTATAGCATCTCCAGTCATGGAGACCTCCAAAACTTGATATGACACAGCCCTGAACAGCTTAATGTAACTGTGATATTAACCTTGCTTTTGAGACAGATTAGCTGACCTCCAGAGGTCCCTTTCAACCTAGCTTTTTTCTGTGGTCTTATTGAATCACTGGTGTTGCAAACCGGTACTCTATATATGACATGTGAGAAATGATTTGCTTCTAGTTACCAAGACCAGAGGCAGCTGATCTCTGTAGGCGGGATGTAGATGGGGCAAGGGCACATCAAGAAACCTAATGTATATAAAAGTCTGGGTAGTCATTAGTGCAGATTTGCACTTGTTTTCACTGCCTATGATGCTAAAGTGGAGCCTATGTGCATCATGAGATAGTCAGCTACAATTCTCTCCAAAAATAGGTGGAATTAGGTAAACCACTTTTTGCTTGTCATTACTGTAACCAGTTTTTAACACCCATCTTTTGCTGATGTGCACTTCATTAATAATGACATAAGGCATGGGTAATTAAATAATGTATCTGCAATAATTTCTGACAGACAGCTACCTTTCGATAGACTTCTCTCACCAAGAAGTTTCTAGACATATTTTTTTATTTAAGTTCTACAAAAAATACACACTTTGTTACAGTTTCCTTCTTTTCACAGAATCAAGGAATATGCTGGTTTGGAAAGCATCCACAATGACCACAGAGTCCAATACAAACATGTGGTTGTTAGGTTATATACTACCTTGATGCACTTTTCCAACAGAAATGACTGTGAGTAAAGTGAGTACATTTTTGATAGTATTATAGTTCTAAATAGTAAACTGGCTCCCACAGTACAACATGCCTTTGATACTGTGAACTTTAGCAAAGTACTTAAATAGCTTATGTCTTCATTTCATAATGATTAATAAAAAATGCTGCACTTATAAGGTTGAAAGTGAGAAAAAGATTATATTATGTTCAGGAAATAAACAAGTAGTAAAGTTCTGGTCATAATGAAGCAGGTCACCAAATCAAGACACTGTACATGACAAAAAAGTCACGACCTCTAAAGTCATTAAATCTTATTCCTTGCTCTTTGAGACTAAGACAAGAAACCCAAGCTGAAATAACCTAATGGGCTTTGAAAGTTTCTCTGGAGGCTTAATGAACTCAAGGAGATGAAAGGACATTTCAAAATTTTTATAGCTCAATAATAAAGTTTATATTTCATACAGTTATTCTTTTAACCAGAAAGCCCAATAAAGAGTCCCAATGCACAGTAGAATTGTAATTTTATTATATAGATAACCTCAAATAGTACATCATTTAAATGATAAATGTGCACTTCATCAGACTAGCCATTCTAGAGAACCCTCTTGTGAAGAAAGGGGATTCTATAGAATACTTATTTGAATTGCATCTTGTAGGATCGTGATCACATCCCAGATCCTCAGCTGAGTAATCCCCATTGTCAAAGAACTCATTCAAACTATTAGCCACTACACCAAAGGCATGGATGAAGCTCAGACTGCTCCCCATGTCTGAGTTAAGGCACAGGATGTCTGAAAAAGAGGCTGTTAACAATCACTTTTTCATTCCTTGCAGATTTGCCCTTAAGTCTCCCTAGCTCACACAAATATGATCACTATTACTGAGAATAGACACCTTTTCCCAATCCTTCATCTGTCCTTAGCTTTCCTTGTCCCAGGCAGACCTTGTAAAACAAACCAGGGTAGATCTAGTGTCCATTCAAAGTTGTTTTTTCCCTGTGAACATCTCAAATTTTTCAGTTTTCCAGAAGTCTCTGAGTGTAAGAGTGAGGGATGTCTAGCCCAAGATCTAAACAAGGAAGGCTTATTGCAGCAGTGAACTTGCAGGATTTTGTTATGGTTCGATCTTTCACTCGAAAGGTATTTAATCAATATGCAAAAGCATTCTGTTTGATTTTGAACTCTCACAAAAATGAAAATACTTGGATGGTTTTCTGCATTCACTGCAGCTGGTTCCTCATGATGCCACACTTTCTTGTAGGAAGCATTTAGATGATCCCCTGAGTTGTTATTTGGTTCTCTCGTTAGTAGGTGGACTTACAGATGCAGCTGGCATTTTCTCTGCTAACATTTTTAACAAGACTGATGCTTTCCCCCTGTGTCCTTTTTTGTTTTCACTCTTATAATGATGGCAGTGCTTGTTCTTGCTTCTATTTATTGCAACAGTGATATTTGTTGTAGATTTTTTCTTCCTTGACAACATTTGCTCTTGCCCCTGGTGTGGTAATAGTGTACTAGTTTTATTATTCTGTTTATCTGCTTCCACTCCAATTGCAGCATTTCTTCTGACCTCTTTTGTTCTTTTACCACACTTGATGGTAGTGTCCCTGTTATTTACCTTCTGCAGCTACCCTTTCCTACATCTTCATCAATCTGATCTCATCTTTTTCTCAAACAAAACATATTTGCAGAAAATTGGAGAACAGAAAAGAGGTGGGATATTTTTCCATGCTTCACCCTGCTTCCTAATTTGAGTGTCTTGTATCTAGAGCAAAAATAATAGTTTTTGTAAGTAGAAAACAAAAAAAAAAAAATCCCAACAGATAGGAACAAGACCAGACAGCTTTACTTTGTTCAGTCCTGTATTTATAATTTCAACTTTTACTTCAGACCATCTGAAAGTATTGTTACTGCTCTAAAATAAATTGAGAGTTTTAAACTTTTTGAAAAAATTATTTCGTACTACCCATCTAAAATTTTGAAAAAATATTTCAAGAAACTTTATATGTCTTTATATATATATATTTATATCTTTCCCTATCTTTACTTCCCACTGGGATAATTGTTTCTTATCTTTAATTGCATGACCCAACAAAACTATGAAATTGATAGTCAAATATGACAACAAGATTGACTCATGATGTTCCATTGGAATAAAGAAAGCAAGCTAAAATTCATTAATTTCTGTTTTTATATATGCCCAGGAAAACTCTGCAAGATTGTTTGAGTTGAACAGATTTGTATAAGAACAAAACTTGGCCCACTATACCTAATTTTAATATACCACCTTTTTCCAAACATCTGTCATTATGCTGGGGGGTGTGATTTAACCAAGAACAATTTTTAGCATTACTGTCTGTTGCAGATCTATTTAGTCTTTATAGTAACTATATCACAAGGAAGAAAAAAAATAAAAATATAAAATATATATCTTTATAAAATAAAGATCTGTGTCATAGATTTGTGTGAGAGTGCTCTATTCTTGCTGAAACACTGAAACAGTTCTTTAAAAATATAACTTTGTATAAAATAAGTTTATGAGGGTAAATTTTGCTTAGAATGTGATTTCCTCAGAACTCAATTTAATTGAGCCTGAGAAGTGGCAGACACCTCTAAATATAGACAAGAAGAAACATTGAGGGTTTTGCAAGCTAAAAATCAGCCTGAAGTTTCCATGAATGCAGTCACAAATGCAGGAATTTTATTTATAAATAATAAAAAAAAAAAAAAAAAAAACAAACACACAAAACCAAAACAAAACAAAAAACCAAAACACAGAACATAAACCAAACAAACTTGAATCACTTGTTTGCTTAAAGATTTTATAACTCATTGAATGAAACTTTAAATTAAGAAAACAATACTGCTGTCTGTTACTGATAAAATCCTGGGAGAAAGCACTTCAATTAATAATCATTATAATAAAAACCAATGCAAAACCAACCCCCAAACTTATTAAACCCTGCAGAATTTCCTCAATCTATAAAATATCAAATAAAGCTGGATATGAGACAAAAAGTATCCAAGCTAGAAAGAGATAACATCATTTTTACATGACTTGAGTTTGTATGTCTGGATTCTGCAGAGTTTTGGTATCCTGTTATCAAAATACATATTTTACATAAGGAAGTATTTGCCATATTGCATATCAGAGCACTGTATTGTTTTAAAAAATACGTAGTTTTAAAAAAAAAGGAAAGTTACCAGGAAACAGTACAATTAAATTTGCATAGTCTATATTTCTCCTGGAATATATTTTGCAGTAGAACCTTATTACTCTGGGTTAAAAGCCTAAGCATCAACTAACTCCATAGTATCTGAATCTCAAAAGGCATGGTTGCAAACCTACCATGTGAGTTACTGTCACCACTGTGACTGGAATTGGTCAAAATCCAAAAAGCCTCTGAAAAATGTCAGGCCTATTTTTTTGTCAGGTCTATGAGAAAAATATTATTATAAGGTAAGAAGTGTTGTAAACCCATAAAGATAGATGAAAGTGATAGAACAGTACTTGAAGGCATTTTTCTACCTTTCAATTCACAAAAATCTGATTGATATTTTGCCTTTATTTCTGTGTTGAAATAGTTTTAGCAAAACCGGTCTCATTTTGAAAGGATCAGTTTAACAGCAGTGCTACCTCCCACCTTACAGAAAGAAATTGCTCTCACTCCTGCATATATAGGCTGAGAAACTAATCATTACCATGTTCATTAAGCAATTCTATGAAAACAGCTGTAAGAAGATACCTAAAGACAGGAAAGAATGTTTTCTTTTGGTTTAATTGGATAAATATCTGCATAAAGCCAAGAGCAAAATCTGCCTTGTTGTGGAAAGACTGAATTGAAAGGGCTGGATTAGTTACTGAAGCAAGTATTTCACACAATTTTAATATATATTAGCAACATGACAATAGTAATCTAGTGAAGAAGGAAAGAAATGTGAAAGCAGCTAACCTTGTCTCTCAGCACTTGTGACCTAATCAGATGCATTCCTGTCCTTGCCTATATCCTTGAATCCTGACTGAATGGTTCAGCTAGTTCTCTGCTTACACAGCTATTTCCAGCTGGTTACTCAATGATACATGAGCCTAGAGGAGGCAAAGGGGAAAGTGTAGCTATACATTTTCAGTCTGACTTCAAATATAATAAAAGTCTCTTCCAGGTGGAACAAAAAGTCATTCAAGTGTGTCTACTTAGTACAGGAATACCAGTTAAAATATAGGAACCATGATGGTCTGCAGAACTACACATATACACCAAGTATTTGGTCAAGGACCTCCTCTCAAAGATAACTGTGATGCAAAGGTACTGTCACGGATTTGTTAATGTTCAGAGATTTTGAACCCAGGCTTTGCTATTTATAATGACTGTAAAATTACCAAGTCTTCTCAAGAAAACCTAGACACCTGGGAGTATCTTTGACCTAACCTGAGAGACTGTAATCTAGTAATATAATGCGTCTCAATCCTGTTAATATTGCTGTCTGAACCTTTATGTTCTTTTTGTGTAGAAAGAGAAGATTACTTGGTAAATCTTTCCTTTCTCTGTAATGGACAAGAACTATAAGTTCTTGAGAAGATAGTACTCTCTAACAGAACTGTTTTACCAGTGAAATATAAATATGATGTGTTTAGTCTATGTTTAAATCTCAATAGGTTTTGTAGAAATATCTTCTCCACAATATTAGATTGAGGAGTTTACCCTGGTACAGATTTCCAGTAACTGGTAATCGTTGCAAGTTATCTCCAGTATACAATTTAGAGTTTTCTATTCAAAAAGCCATAGTCTAGACATTGAAACAAAGAAGGGCAGCATAAGTGACCTTAACCATTCAGGCATAGCCTGCACTACTTTGCCACATTCCTTTGTGGAGTACTCTTGGAAGTCTTTGTGGAGGTGCATAGCTCAGTCATTGATCACTTGTGCTCTGACACCTGAAAAAACTTTATTTTGTGTATGTAATTAGGCCTTCATATGATTGTGTGGCAGTAGTTTAAAATGTACTGCCTGTTCCAACATCTGGGAACTGGGAACATGCAGCTGATAGTTCATAAATTAAGAATAACAACAGAATGGAATTGAACACTGATGGTTTTTTGAGAAACCACACAGATCAAGACAAAGACAAATCATCTTAGTCAGTTTTGCATGACCTCTAACATGCCTCATTACAATTAGCATGGATGCAAGTGAGCTGAAAGATACTGAAAAAAATGCTACCCAAGAAAAACTGTACTAAACCAACCTTTAGCTCATTAAAAATTACAGTCATTTGAATATTCTGTTTTAAAGTAAAAGGAGCTATGAGGATATTCTCTTTCAGAGAAACATACACAAGGCTTTGAGAAACTGTACATGTGAGCACTCTTTATTTTCGGGTCCTTTCTAGACAAAACCAATTTTGCAACTTTAATATTCCCTTTAAAAAGCCAAAACGTTATGTTCAAACCCTTGGTAAATTCATGAAAAAGCAGACTCTAAACTTTTCACAATTTTTCTTTTAGACTGAGCTACAGTTGGTTTACAGGACAGTGAAAATATTTAAAGTTTGCTGCTGTACCTGTTTTCAATACTCCTTCCCTTGTAAATCCGACTTCCTAAATCTCACTGCCACTGACCTTGTTATTCTCCCTAATTAATCGATGTTCATGTGTCTCTACATTTGCTATATTTTATGATAAATAAGATCATTTTCTGAATTCATGATGATGTTGAAAGAACTTTGAAAAAAGGTTGCTTTTAACTGAGATAATCTTGTTTTATCCTATAAGACTATGAGTCCCTTAAAGTACGCAAGAATTTCTAAGCATGAAGGTTATGCATTCATTTGCTGTCTCTTTAAACAAATGTCCTGTTTTGCTTCGTAGGTGCACAGCAGGGACAATGCTGATTGGCTTTTGCAACCTACATCACAGAGACTAACCGTCAAGCCAGAGGTGGAAGTAAAGGATGCCAAAGAGGGCAAATCCAACACAGAGTTCTGTAGCACTATCAGCAAGCTACTTTCCAGGACATCAGGAGTAGATGAAATGAACGTCGTGCCTAGGTCCTCCTCCATGTTCTTCTCTAATCATTGAGCCCGGTATCACTTTTACACCCAGACTTGCCTCCTGGATCACAGGAAGGAGTTTGACAGCTGATAGAGTAAAGTCATATCAGGCTACTCTCTAAAAGTCCTGTCTAAAACTTTCTAGATGATGGATAGAATAAGATTAGAACAAGAGTTTGATGTATCTTCTTTAATTTTTGTGTGATCTGTATCACCTGAAGTATCAGATATATTAGCAGACTACTGAATCCTGAACATTTAGTTAAATGGAGGTCACCTCTTTAAATCTCTGTGTACAAAATATGCTTTGTCAGACACGCTAATAATCCAAATCCCCAAACTGCAGTAAGCTTAGGTTTATTTCAAATACAACAATGAAAAAAAAAAAAAAACCAAATTGATTTTTCTGGGCATTAACATTAAAGGGTACTCAAAGAATGAAATTCATTTGAAGTTTGTGTGAATAACTATTACAGAACTAGCATCAAGTTTAATCATTTTTTAAGCCCATTTACATGGAAAATGTAAACAAGATGCTGAGTCCCACAGGATATAATAAATTATTGCTTTCTCTACAGTTTTGGATATTTTCTCACCCTTCATTTCCTTCCATATATAACACTCATAACACAAAGCCCCTAATAAGTTACAGAAAGTGTAATTCTATGAAAGGATATATTAATAAATAAGAATATATTATATCTTACATCTATATAAAAGGAAAACATTTCTATTTAAAAATTGTCTTCCTGTTTTAGAAAAAGAACAAAGAATAGTCCTAATAATTAATGGAAATGTCCCCTCAAAGCACAAACTCATTTTAGCCATCCAAATGGATGCTGAGATCAAAAGGTGAGTTGCATATATTATGGGCAGATGTTGAGTCAGCAGCTCTCATTTAGTCTAACAAAGATGTATTCATGAGCATGAGATGAAAAGACCATTTTGCACATGATTGAAATCAGTGGTGGTGAAGAGTTCTCCTCATAAATAAGGTCTTCCTCTCAGGCTGTGTGGCAAACAGCTGGACCCGTACAAAAAATATTATTAAAATCTTTCCAAGATGCTGGAACGCTACCCAGAATAAAATTTTCTACAGATACTGCCTTTCACCTCTTGTTTTCTGTTTAATTAGCCCTACTGAGATGTAGAGATCATTAACACAGGCAGACCACAATGTTAATATGCTGTCTTGTGATATGAGGGTATATCACTGAGATCACTGAGGAAATAAAAAGTTTCCCTTTTCTCTCTAAAACTGAATTCAATAAGTTATTCTTATTCCACCATGAATTATAATTAGGGAAAACCAAAGAAAGTAATGTGCTCAGAAGAGCTGATATTTTGGCAGCAGGAGGGACAGAAACATTGGTCTTTTCCCTAAATCGAAAAAGAACATTTCAAGGTGAAAAAGGTGACTATAGAGTTAATTTCACTGAAAGAGCATGGGATTTTTTTGTGCTTGAAAATGCTGATTTACAGACATTTCTTAAGTCAGGAGATGTTTATTTATCTATATATGGCAGCTGTAAGGAGCAGAGCAGGTCAAAGCCCCATTCTGCTAAGCACTATTTAAACTGATAGCAAATGACATTGCCCTCCCTGAAGTCATTAGAGTCTAAAATAAATGTTCATAGAATAACCTTCTAAATACAATTTATGTGCAGCATAAAGCATTCTATTTTAAGAGAGACATATGGGAAGGAGAAGATTGCTAATAAGGTTACATCTACACGCAAGGTTGCAAGAAGAGATGTATTTTCCCTGCCCATGCTCTCAGACAGATGTTAGCCAGCTCTGGCCTGGAGTAACCAGGACATGCCAGCATAATATTGTTATGGTGGCAAAATACTTTGTCTCTTAGCAGGACTTTTTGACCCTGAGGCTTCTGGGTCCGTATTATGCAAGGACTAGACCAAGGCCATGCAGTGCATCAAAAAGGACTGAACTATGCTTGTAAAGGTAGATGATAGCAGAATTATCTAAATACTGCTTTAATAGAAAACATTCACAGAAATTTCAAAAATATTCTGAGTTGAGAGGGACTCACAAGGACCATCAAGTCCAACTCTTAGGTGAATGGACCATATTGGGATCAAACTCACAGCCTTGGTGCTATTAGCACTGTGTTCTAAGCAACTAAGCTAATCTCAGTATTTGAATTCCTAAACTTGAAACTACATGCCTCAAAGCTGTATAGCCTTGTCTTCTTGGATTTCTATGTTAGAAAGACAATATCCCTCTGTAGACATGTGTTCAGAAAAGAATGTCAAAATAAGTCTTCTCTCCTCTGGCTTAAATGAGTTATACTTTTAGACTAGGACCTGTCTCTACCTTTACTGTCTTTTACTATGACTAGATGCACACAAAGTGTTGTAAGCGTGATAAATGTCAGAATAACCAAGCTTAGAATTGTGCAGCAATCATGCTTTTCTTTTTTTGAAATAGATGTGAGAATGGGTGTGTCATTAGGACATGACATAGTGTCGGAAATGTTCTTCATGAAGAAACTGGACTCACACCATATGAAAGTAGCCTATAGAGATGAATTACTCAAGACACTCAGTGCAAGGAAATTTGCCCCCACAGGGAATGTAGTACAATAGTGTTGTATTATCAAATTATTATTATTGAGATATATAGGGAACTGAAATCTAAGCTATACTGCTTTTTATATCTTTGCTTGGTTAAAAGCTAGTTTGAACATTACAAAATCCAAGCTAATTCTAGGCTTGCAATTTGCTGAATCTGCATCCTTCTTAGATTAGGAAAAAAAGGTTAAAAGAAAGGAGGAAAGGGCAGTGGAAAAACAGAAAGGAATCATTCCCATTATAAAGATAGTACACACAGATCAGACTGCTCTTCTCTTTCCTGAAAAAAATCTAGAACATGCGTCAAAACAGCACAGGAGTGAGGATGGAGGCCTGAGCACGCTGCTGGTGACCACTCACCAGCCAGGTGTACCCCATTCACTAAAACCCTCTAAGTCCTGCCATCTAGCCAGCACTTAACCCAGCGCACCATGAACCCACCCAGTGCACCATGAACCCACCCAGCCCACATCTGGACAACTTGTGCAGGAGGATGTTGTGAGAGACAGTACCAAAAGCATCACTCAAAGCTAGAATAAAACATATCCACCACATTCCCTTCATCTACTGGGTGGGTGACCTTAGCCTAGAGGAGATCAGATTTCTTAAACAGAAATTTCCCTTTGTGAACTCATGTTGACTGCACCTGATGTTTGAGTTTTTCTTAAATGCTTTTTCATGACACCCTTCTTCTTCATAATTTTTCCATGTGCTAAGGTCCAGCTCACAGGTCGGTATATTCCTGGCTCTTTCCTTATACCCTTCTTGTAAATTGGAATAACATAGGCCAGCTTCCAGTCAGCAGGGAACATCCCAGACCCCTCAGACTTTTGGTAGCTGATGAAGAGGAGTCCTGCCATAACATCCCCCAGCTCATTCAGTTCCCTGCGGTGAATCTCATCAGGTCCCATGGATTTGCAAATGTTCCACTGATACAGCTGGTCCCTGACAAGTCCAGTGACCAAAGAAATGGGAAGTCACGGCTCCCACAATTGTGGTCCTCTGATTCAGGGGATTGGGCAGTCCAACCTATCTATTCAACATGTCATATAGTCTAAGGTTATTAGAAACTGCAGAAAAAAAGCAATGAATGCCTCTGCTTCTGCCTAGACCTAAGTGGCTGTAGGGCAGCCTTGGCTGAAAAGAATGAATGAAGCAGGAAAGCAAAGCAAACCCAGATGAATTGCTCATATCTTTCCCAGGCTCCTTCTCTACTAAATCCATCATTCTTGTCTGAAATTCTTCCTTTGGAAAATGACAAACCTCATTATTGATTTGGGGAGTATACGTCTCTCTTTTCTCCATTTATCCACTTCCTTTCTTCTCGACCTCTGCTCACTCTTTTGAGAGTTGGAGGAGTCTTCATTGCTTACTGTCAGTATTAACACCAAGTTAGAGTTGCCCAAGTGATATTTTACATCTGCCCAACAGTGACACACTGGGACTTGAGCATCCCAGTTCCCTTGAGCTGCAAGTAAAGAGAGGTCTGGTAAGGATCCTATGAGTTATATATCAAAAGTGAAGCATTTAATCCTGATTTAGGAGCAGACAGGCAGATGGTTACATTTCAATTAGGTGAGCAGTATAAAGTTGAGCACTTAGGCATAAATACAGACTTACACTGCCTGTCTGTGTCTATGCTGACCTCTCTCTTGGGAAGTCATCTAAATTCCATCTAAAGTCACTGGGAAAAATGACCAGTGACTTACGTGAAATTTTCCTCAGGCAACATAATTTGGATATATTTTGCCACATAATAAAAGATATCATTGTCTTTCAGACATTGCCTTGTCCCATACAGCTCCAAATTCTAGGAAAACTATTGAAACAGAAAATATGAGTTTACCAAGCACATGAAAAAAGAGAAGGCCTTATACATTTTCACTGTTGTGTGGTTCTGTAACTGAGATCACTATCTCAGAGAGTCTGCAAGTATCTGCCTACTTTTTGCTGCTGAGGCAGATGTAGTCATATCTAAAGGTTTATATTAACTCTGATTTTCTTCTTCTGAGACAGTTAATATAGGTAGTAGGTTTCCCTGTGTTTTAAAAATTCGGAGTCAGATGTAGGCAATCATTTGTGTGCATGTCATCACTTAATTTGGTCATGCAATCATAATCTTATTTTTTTCTCATACATAAAATTATCAGAGATGTAAGGCCAGCAATTTCAGTTAGTCAAATTACTCCTTGCTGTCACAGAGTATATTCAGAATTAGTAAAGGCACACAGTCTTTCAAAATCCTACTGTAAATTAAACTGTCAAGAGTAAAGACTCTTCAACAAGAGTAAAGAAGCTAGAAAACCTCTTAGACAATGCTAACTTTTTAGTAGTTCAGTCACCCTTTTCAGTCATTACTGATTCAACTTAACTTTGCATTTTTCTATCTGCCAGAAAACTACTCTCAATCATCATGAATACTAAACCAGATTAAAGTTATAACATAAAGAACCTAGTAATGCATAATTATTTAAAAGGGCCATATTCAGTTTGAGTAATTCAAAGCAACAATATGAAATCAAGATACTTCAATTAAATTGTTATGCATCATTTTCAATTCCAGCATTTTACAGTAAAAAAAAGAAAAAAAAACCCCACAAACAAAAGCAGCAAGGCACAGTGAACAAGGTAAGTAATTATCTAGCTGCTTCAAACCCATGTTAAAAAAGCCCAAACCCAAAAATAAACAAACAAACAAACAAACTAACACATAAGCAAAAGCTTAATGCTGATGCTTCATAGGAACTATCTACCTAGGCAAAGAAAAGACAAATCAGCACTACATACACGGAATAGAGAAATGTGAGATTAATTGACTGCTATTTCTTCAAAATACTAGAACACTTGAATACTAAAGATGACACATCTGACTTAGTACAATTTGTGTCTTGTGTATGTAGTCCTTAGGAAAATATCCACTTTGTTTTGAATGAGCAAATGCACATAAACGAAGCCTGAAATATCTTTACCAGAACCTCTACATTTTAGGACATTTTCATGCTCCACATAATAAACCATATTACCTCTTTTCTATTTCTGAGTTCAGAAACATATGCTTCAGTGGCTCCAAGAAAGCAGTCTTTAATATACAGCACTCAATAGTTAGGCCCCTGCGCATCAACATTCTTTTGCTGATTTGCTATTCTGCCCCCTCTTATTTAACTTCTGATGCTTTCAGGTGTTTTGAGCAATGTGTATGGAAACAGGTTTTGTCAAAGCCAGATATATAAGTTAGATAGACATATACTTCTTGCTGGTAGGACAGGTGTCACAATTTTTACTGATGGAATATTTTTAATTCATTAATGCAGCTATGACAGGATACTTGCCCTCAACATCAAGGACAGAAAGACAGACTTGATTTTATTGTGCCCATGAGAATAGATTCTAAAATCACAGAATACTCATTTACCTTGTTTAAAGCAGATTTTGACTTTTCCTGTGCACTCCAGGCTTCAGCTGGTGCAATTTTTTAATGAGCAGGGATGATACACAAGGTTAAGTATAAAACAAACAAAAAAAAATTAGTAATATTTACAGGGACTTTTTTGTGTCTTGATTTACTTCAATTTTATGAAAATCTAAAATAATAGCATTAAATAGCTAATATTTCCCATGTTTCACAAGCTTTTATGCCACTAAACCTTGACTTCCCATTTGCAAGGCAAATAAGTAGATATCATTATTTATAATATAGAATTATTTAATGAAGGTTTAAGAATAAACATGTTCCAAGGTAGAACAAAGTGTGGTAGTTAGTATTATGTTTTTCGCTGTGCAATCCCCTCTTTTGAGATACGAAAATTTACTAGCAACATTTTGAAAACAAATCCTCTTTTCTTGAGGAGAGTAAAAGGTACATTAAGATGCTGAACTTTAGGTTACCACTTTTATTTCCAGGTGATTTATTCCAAGGTAGTGCAGAAAGAGTCAAATGAGAACACCATAGCGAAACAGCTGGGTTCCCATCACAGTGGTGCTGTCATTACAACAGATTTTCTTCCCAGTCTCTATCAAACAGAATTGCAGCTACTTACCCATTTTTAAATTCTGAGAAAGAAAAATGAATATATATTTGCAAGTTAAATGCAGGTGAATATTTTAAGGGCCATGTCTGTGATGAGAAAACTTTAACTTTTCTGCAATATATATATGCAATGAGAAAGTCACCTCCAGAAAGACAATTTGTAATTTCCTTAAAATCATGCTGACTTACACACTGTGAAAATAGAATGTTTTGTGTTTCTCACTAGCTAACTTTTCCCCA
>JAWWMO010000096.1:19299817-19310086 GCA_035047845.1 Dendrocincla fuliginosa | reverse complement strand
GTGCCTTTTGCAGTTGGACTTGCCTATCTTGCATTGGCCTTTTTAGCCACCAGTGTGCTTGTAGCAACCGTGGGTAGAGCCCTTGCGAATCTTCATTTGTGAAGCCTAGCCATGATGAGAAATTACTGTCTACCTGAACAGTTATTGGAGTGTTCCCTGGATACAGAACTTAGAATTGTAGAGTTACCTATGTTGCAACCTGACTACTAATCTTGTAGCTGCTTTTATCTTGCCTTCACAAAAGTATGAGTACATGTTGCAACTATTTTGCATTGGTCAGATGACCTGAATAGTGCAGAGAAACATTAGCACTTGCAGTGTTATTTGTAGCCTACTTTTGTGGAACACAGAGAAAGTTATTACTTTACAAACTACTACTAATTTATTTGATACCATTTTTTTATTATTCTTTTTAAAGGTAAGAAAACTGGCCTTAATTTCATAGTTAATGTCAACTATATAATTAAGACCAGCTCAAAAATATAGAATTTTTGCATATATAACATATTCTGCTTAGCAATTTTGGCCCCAACAGAAACAGTTGCAGACAATTGCAGTTTCTACACTATCTTCCTGGTTTTAAAAAGCATAACATGGTTTGGTTTTAATCTTTCAAGGGACAATGTCCTAAAAGAAATTTAAGTATGGACTTGTCTTACAAATATAAAAACTTTAAAAATTCATAAACCAGAGAGAATCAGAAAGTGGGTCAGTGTCAGGGATAGATTAATTTTTCAACACAAGAATTCAATTCATCGTACTCTTTTCAGGACCCTTTGAAGTAAACAGCAGTAAAATTGGAATGTGTTTGAGTTCAGAATTTTTGTATTACATTTTTTAATGGAGCTGCTTTTGAGTACAAAGAAAATTAATGAGTCTTTTAAAACTACATCATTTTATGTTTTGCTTTGAACATATGGTTTCACTGAGTGGCAAGGTTTGTGAAAACTGGAATAAACAAAAAAGAGTAAGTGGCTAAGTCCAAGCAGTTCAAAGGAATACCATGGGGAGTCTGCATCAAACCACAAAGTCCCTATCCTTCATTACCATCATCTTTAAGCAGATATTTGGGGTATGTAATTGCAAAGGGGGGTGTAGGGAATTAGCTTTTAATTTTTTTAATTATTCTGCTCTTTTTGAAAACCGTAACTGCATGAAGATTATGCAAATATATAAAACCATGTTTAACATTAACCATGAATAAATTATAGGGAGTTTGACCTTCAAAAAGTCATACAAACTTCAATAACTTAAACGATATTGAGATTCATGCACTTAAGTCCTACCTTTAGCACTACCTTTAGCACTGTCATTCTTCTAAATCAATTTTGGAAGAAGGTTACTTCTACCAAATTCCATATAACTGGACAAATCACAGTCCTGTTTTCTAAAACAATTAAAATAATATGGTATCAATTGTCTACTCAAATCGTTTTTTACAATGCGTATCACAAAATATCCATTTGACCCCATGTGGAGCTGGATAAGTCAACTTATTTACAATTTGTTGCATAGTTTTTCTGACTGGTTCTCAGAATAGTCACTATAAAATTATTTCAGTATCTCTAATTTATTGGAATTTGACAAATTAAAAAAAAGCCAAAATAAATTATAAAATAAGCCATTTTAGGAAAGACTTTTATAACTCTTCATAAAGGATAAAATAACTTGGTACAATAACACATTTCAGACTAAATAAAAATAATATCTTACCTCAAGCTACCTAACTTTACTAAAAAAAAGTTTATAAAACTATCCTATTATGAAAGTCAAAGCCATTACTAGATTAATATCTAGACCTATATTCATAATTATTTACTGGCAATAACTACATACATTTAGCAGTAAATTAAGATGAGGTATAGAATTTATTTTACACATAATTTAGTTTTCTTAAAAATAAAGCAATATACCTTCATTATATTCTGCATTTCTCTTGTCTCAAGAAGACATGATTCCTCTTTTATTTATTCTCTTTTTATTTGAGTACTTTGTCTGCTCTGAAATTTATGCACATATGCTCAAACATGGTAGGAGGTTGAAACAGGAGAGCTTTTCCTCTCATTCATTTTTATCCTATTTGCATATACACACAGTATAAACAAAGCTCTGAAATGGGCACATGGCACTGATTTACTTTTCCATTAGTTGTCACAGTGGGTAAAAGGATTATGGGTAGATTTTTCATCTCAGTCAGAACACTGTCAAGACAATTTTGCATACATCCATATAAACATGCAAAACAGAAACGTGCTTCTGCTTCACTAAAGAGTATGCTAAAAGCAGTTATTAATCTCTCCTACACAGTCAGTTTGAATAGTTTAATAAATACTAAAATAGCACCTTTCAATTTGCAACAATTCCCTTTAAAAAATATACAGAGTAATTCATCATATCTTTGTATCTCAGTCTTTGAGTACAGTTGAATCACATGTTTTCTTCCTACCTGGGGCAACTAGTCCTGTGGTGGTTTAGTACTAGGTTTTACTCTGACCACAATTTTAATGAAGAAATTGCCAGCTTGGAACTAAAGAATAGACTAAGAGGTTCCATACTCATCAGCATCACTTCTATTGATTTGAGTTCACTGTGAACATAAATCTTACTCAAAAGTTCATCCATAGGTGACGAACACCATGCATCAGTGCCAATCTCCTAACCTTCCTCTTACTCTTTTTTCACCAATGTAATTTCTCAGAGCGTGTCTCTTTAGACTAAAACATAGAATGAAGCATTTACAATGCTCTATTATGGCCTAATAATGGTTGCATCATTTAGTTGCATTTAAGAGCAAATGCATTACATAATACTGAAATACTTTTGCATTGTGTGTAAATCTTTTTCTAGAAGAGATCTTGAACCACGTGTTCTGTTTAACTGTATTTTTGATAGCAATGAAATATTTTTAATACTGTTGGAATGAAATGATCATCCAGCTTTGATTTTTTCACATTGAAAGATGAAATATAATATATGAATAATAGATAACACATAAATAATACATCTGGTACACAAAGATAGTGTATAAATAAAAATATATAAAACTATATCTAAAACTGCAGTGAATCGAGCAGGAGAAAACAAAACAATAAATATTTTTGGTGTGTTTTTTTTTTTTCTTTCTTTTCTGTCTCCAAAAGAACACCTTACCTTCAAATTTGAATACCATTAAACTTGCTAGTTTGCTGCAATGTCCCAGTGGAGTGCACATATTGAATTCTATAAAATAATTAAATATATGTTGATCTATATGATGTTAATTAAATTAGAAGTAAATGGCTTTGTACAGAAAAGGAAACATAATTCATTCATAAAGCTCACCTACTTTAAGCAAGAGCCAGCTAACTCTCTGCCTCCTGAATGAAACCTACAGCATGCCCAAAGTGTAGCTCTGCATCACTAGACAGAGCCCGTGTGGCAGTTCCTTATGCCTCTTTTACTGTGCAAGTTAATGTTAAGCCTGACATAGCAAACGTTTCCCAAGCTGAAGGATGAAGCTTTTGCATACTGTTCTCTAGTCAGTACACAAAGTGCAAACTACCACTCTAATGAGCTGATTACATTTCATAGTCAAGTTGATGTGTATACAATAATGTATAAATCAGTACCAAATCAGTCTGTGAATTCTGGTTGTTTTTACATTTATTACCCCTCTACCACGCTTCTATTACTCTTCATCTTGTGGATCTTTTCTTTAGCTTTGTTCAAAATCCTCCATGTCTGAAGGTATTTAGTGGTTCAAGGTCACACAGGTATCCTCTGTATGTATATGTATGTATATGCATATGTACATGTACATGTATGTGTGTATATCCATGATACTGCATTTTCTGCCAGATTCACCCTCTTTACAGAGCCAGTAACTGTCACAAGAGCTAAGGATCTAACAGTTATTTGTAGCTGCCTTTATTTGTCTTCTTCTTCTGCCAGCAGGTAAATAGTTATAGTTAGCCACAGCTCCTCAACCTCAACAGTAATGAGTGGCAATTACAGGCTCAGAGAGCAAACATCAGACATTGCAATATTTCATACCATAGAAGTTTCTTCTTAGTATGAAATGAGATATATTTTTTAAAATTCCTCTTGTTTCCTCAGACTTAAAACCCAAATAAATTCATTATCAGCAGTAAATATCCAATACAGATGGTTTAGGTAAGGTTCTGGAAAGAAAGAAGTGGCAACAAAACCAGGCTTTGTCTGATTTATTTTTTTATTGCTTTGTTGGTACAGTCTCCTTAGTATTTAAAGGAATATTTTCCTAGGAAGAAGTCTTGACTCACTTTTGTTAATATTCAATGAATTATACTTCAATTTTGATAGACAGAATTTTCTCCTTTTTTTTTAAGGTATCTTATAAAATATTAGCTCTCTTTTAATAATATGGTTGTAAAAACAAAAGTGTGAAATACAGAGCAAATCTTAAAAAAAAATGAGGAAGAGAGAGAAAGAAACCCACATATCTTCTGTCCAGATCTTGATAAGGTTTACCAGACTGAAAACTCCTTCAGCAACTTGTGTATTTAAACAGTAGCAAAAGAAAAGTCTGCATGCAAATTAGGAAAGGAACTGGACAACAATATCCAATATTGAAAGAAATGCATGCTACAAAATGCTGGTTGAAGGTACAAAACCTACTTTCAAAATATAAAAGCCTTCAAGTAAATATGGTGCAACCAGTCAGACTGCTGTTTACTTGAGCCAGGTCAAGTATCTAGTAAAGTCCATCAAGATGAACTACAATGTAAACTCTCATTTGCACCTTTTTCTCCCACTAACATACTGGAGAAATCTTATGTTTAACACTCTAGTGCTCTTCTCTTTTTTTTCGTTTGTTTTTTTTTTTTTTTTTTCTTACTCTTAGGGCATCATTTAGTATAATTCCATTTCAGTAGTACAAAGTAACAGTTCAAAGTGCATATATTTAGGGTCTGTCTGTGTGGTGTAACACATTGATGTTTTGAGATTCTGTGCTTGCTGAACCTAGAGGGGGCACAGCACTGAATTCAGTTCTGCAATCTTCTCTAAATGTTCAGCTTAAGTTAATATCATAATAAAGGAATGAGCATTCTGCTTATTGTAACAGGAAGCCTGTGAAGATGAGGAAAACAACTAAAGTGTCTTTTAAACTTGAGGCTTTTTTTACTGTATTGTAAACTGAAGTTTGCTCTTTCCCTCTCCCGTGGGAGGAAACCCCTTACCTTTCTAATTAGTATGCAAGCCTCGGCCAGGCTGTGTGAAACCCTTCCCTGATTGGTCCTTGTTACCCTTCCCCTTGAATCCTATTGGCTGTGAAGCCTATAAAAGACCTGGCCAGGTGAATAAACCGCTCTCTGCTTTCCGGCCCCTGTGTGTGGTGTGTGTCTCTTGCTGACACCTCAGGAGACCGCGTGGCCTGACCACGTGGCCCCAGGAGGGGACGGGAAAGGGGGAACGAACCCCACAACTGCTGTAGCTTATCAGAAAAATAACAGTTATTCTCATTGACACAATATCTCATACCAGTTCCTGAGTCAGCAAAGCCAATATGGAAAATCCCATTAATTTCACTGAGTCAAAATTAGTGCGTTATCGTGTTTAGCTGAATGAAGTGTAGTGGTACATTATCACACCAATTTCTAATGAGAGCAAAAAATAATTAAACCAGTGTAGCAGAAGGCTAGAAGAGGATCCTGTGTGACTCTATACACAGAAAGTACACTTACACTATTTTGGCAGAATTCAGAATTTATTACTGTAATATAAAAAGCAATGGATATACTCTGAAAATAATGCACTTATTTTTTGAAACAACAGCATCCCCAGCCCATTAGATGGAAATCTTATTTTCATATTTGAGGTACTCCGGGCACTGACAAAGTACTACTATCTGTCATTCTAAAAGAGTAAAATATAGACTGAAAATTTTTGTTCTGTTTGTAAAAAATTGCTTAAAATAGACACAGAATAAGGATATGAGATGCTGCTGTTTTGTGCATCCTTTTCCTCAGAAACACTAGTTTCAGTAAACAAGGGTTTAGATTTTTGTTCTTGTTATTAACTCAATTGAGATTCGTCCCACAGAAAAGACATTATTAATTTTCAGTGATTTTTCTTTTTATGTACAACAAAAGTCTGTGTGCTATGCTGGGCATATACAGTGAATTTTAATTTAAGGAATGATTGAAAAGTATATTTTATGATCTTCTCTGTAGAACGAGAATTCCTGCAGTATGCTTTGTGAATGTTGAAGTCTGCCAAATGTTGCTCAAAGGCAATTAGGATTATATAATTTTTATATACTTTAAGAACAGATTAGAAAAACCCATTAACATTCCATGATAAACAACTCTAGAGCTTTTTCTGTACCTTGTAATACATTAAATAGTCCCTCTGGGTTTATAAGAACATTATATATCTGGGTTTATAAGAACATTATATACTCCTCACCTTTGATCTCTGGAGACAACTCAAACTCTTTCAACTCTTCAAGTATTCTGTTATTCCATGGCTGTTCTCTGGAGCCAGCAGGCCAACATCTTATTTAAGTTGCAGTTTTCAGGAAAAAGGAGGAATACCAGCAAGACAGAAATCTTTAGTTCTTACAGGACTTGTAACAGCATGGCAGCTCTGAGTCATGTTCTGCTTGCTATTCCCCATAAACTGCAAATTTCAGCATTGTATTTGTATTTGTATTGCATATTATCTGTGCTAGCTTTAGAAATGTTCTTCTGTTCTGATTACTCTTCTACATATATTAGACTGATTTGTCAAATTCTTTTGAATTCTAACCCTTTTCTATAGTCTTATTTTTGGGCCTCAATAGTTTGATACAATTTTCAAATACAGTAAATGGACTATATATGTCATAGACTGTCTCTAAAGAAAGTAAAGCAATGGTTTATATTTGCATTGAGATATATACTTTATTGAAGCATATATTTATATGTCGGTCCACAGTTCACAGCAGACTCCTGTAAAACCTATTTACTACATCTCTCTTTGGAAAATGAACCAAAATCAATCTTAGATACTATCACTTTATACAAGTTTCACATAAAGAGTATATTCCTTCAAACTTCCAGGTGGAAAGGAAATTTCCCTCCTGGAATGGAGCATAATTGTAATTTTCCTCAAACAAACACAGAGCTATTGAAAGTGAATCAAGTTGATTCTGTGAATATATCCCCTGTAGAGATGAAATCCCACCTAATGTAAACAACTGCCAAAACTGATAGAGGAAAAACAGTGAAATCAGTGGAATTGGCCCATAATCCCTTACTGTTACATACTGCTTACATTTTTCATATGATATGTATTCACCTGACAGATTCATCAAATATACATTTTCTAATCTTTATACACTTCATAGTCACTAAAATGAGTATTTGGGAATTAGACACATGGGTGGGAAGAGTTCGCGCACAGAGATCTGCAGAGCCCACAGTGTCTCAACATATGTATATACCTTTTTGTTTATAGCCTCTTTTAAAGTATCTGGGTATGATAACCAATTAATAGAGTTCTGTGACCTGCCTGTATAGACAGCCATGTACAATATTCCTAATATGATAGATCAGATTTATTTACTATGTCTTGCTGACATTCAGTCTTTAAGAAAGTAAACAGAAAAGTCTGGCATACTGAAACCTGTCATCAAGGAAAGCATGAAGTATTATTGTGATGAAGAGCAGAGAGAAAAAAAGAGGTCACAGTTATCTATCAGACATTAAGTGAATATTTTCTTAATTGCTGAACCACACCATATTATGTCAAGGGACATAAGTGATGATCAGCTGCATGATGTTTACTAAGTTTGTATTTCATCAGTTATACATTTTCATTTCATTCTCAAAACAATGGAATCTCTTTCTTGGAAAAAAAAAAAAAAACACCAAAAAACAAAACCCAAAAACCAAGAACAACAGCAACCACAAAAAACTAAAACAAACAAAAAACAAGCAAATGACAAAAAAAAACACAAAACAAAAAACAAAAACAAACAAAAAAAACAAACCAAAAAGACAAAACCAAAACCGAACAAAACAAAAAACAAATGCACCACCACCACCTCCCATATTTGCCTGTAAACATAATCAGTGTAGTTAAGTACAGCATAGTTCACCTGGTTTAATGCGCCAAGAACACACTATTTGTAATTGGCTTAATACTACTCATACTTCATTAGCTTTAATTTAATAAAATTAGCCTTAGCTTAAATTTTTGTATTGCACATATGTTTTGTTCAGGAACTCTTTGTCTTGGTTACTTAATTGTGTCAAATCACACTGTGGGGAAAAAAAAAAAAAAAAAAAAAAGCCCCACAACTATTCCTCAGTATATTTATGCTGCTCTCCTTTCCATTTGACTTATATTAATTATATAACATTTTATCCTTGAACAGTAGACTGATTGTGATTTCTTTGATAATCCTTGAAATTTTCATAGAATTATAGTACCTATATATAGCGGGAGTGGGGGTTTCAGTATAGAACTTGGCTTTTGTATGAATAAAATGGAAATTTAATTCTCTTTCCTACAATATATGTTGATGGAATTGATGTTTTAACATGGTAATTTTGCTATAAGGCATATGGCTTTTTTATGACTTAGTGTCTCATGTGCCTTTGGAGCAGACAAGAGAGTGTGATTTTGAATGAGGAATCTACTTTATCTGATGAGTTAATAAGCAAAGCATATACTGATAGCTAGAAAAACTACACCCAGGGCAGGGGGAGGAGAGAGGTGAGGGGAAGTGAACTATCTGTCAAGTCATAATTTTCAAATTTTAATCCATGCTTTTACCAGAGTTTGGTCAGAGTCAGCCAGAATTCTCTGGTGCATAAATGGCTTGTGCCTGTGTAAAGCACACAGAAAAGCTAATTTGTCTCTTCAAACACATAGGGACACAAAAGCACTAACACACTAACATAATTTTTAATCTCCATTACTCTCTGTAATAGAGATCTGAGAAGACAAAATTCAAAAATGCTATACTAAGCAATAATAAAATCAATATGTATATCTATGTATGAACACAGATTGACTAATTTTTGCATTTATGTTACTTGAAATATGATATGTCAACATTAAGAATGCTTTATTGCTGATTCATACTCTCCACACCTACTCTTGATCTTTTGAAGGAGGATGATTTCTGGTTATTGCTTGTGCTAATTTTGAAGGTAATCAGCTTACCAATTTACCATCAAATCAAAACACCTGCTCTTCATCCATTTAAATCCCTTAGGAGGGATATTTCAGTTTCACAGAAAATAGAAAAGCCAACCCTACATTATCTTACAGTGGGGTTTTTCTGTTTAAAATCCCAGAAATATAGTTACCACAGAATTCTAGTTCAGTAATCAAATATAAAGTTTACATAAATTATTTTAGAATTGCCTAAAATAATTTACATGCAGAAAAGGTCAGAGTTCACTCTTTGCTTTGAAATGGATGTATTTTATTCTCAAGAAGAGGTACCATGCTATCTTTGGAAGTGAATAAAATAATGCTTTCAGAACAGAAACACAGTCATCCTGTCTACTAGTGTTTTCCATTTTTTCTATTCAATAACTTGCACACATAAATGCACATATACTCACATATGTCCCTCTCTTATATACAGTGGGAGTATTTGCTGATACATGTCTGTGGAATTTTAATAGTGAAATGAAAATTCAATTCTGATTAAGTGTAACATTTTTCTTTTTGCCACTTTTCTGTTTTTGCTTGGCAGGGAGTAGAGAAATTAAAAGCTTTTGCCACACTGGCTTAGAATCTGATAGAGATTGATAGCTTCTGCAGTGAGATATAAGATAAGGAAGGCAGACTTAGAAAATCAACAGTCAACACATAAGGAGATCTGCCTGGCAGCTATAAAATCAAAACTGTTCCAACTAGGTAGTGTTGGGAAAAGGAGATCAATTTTAATAAAACTGGTGGAAATGTTGTAGTGTTGCTCTACACAATATAATCATTAAACAAGAGCCTTCAATACATTGCATATTTTAAGATACAAAGGGAATTGGCTATAATGAGAAGAATACAGTTAGAGCTTTTAAACATGGTCAGATATAAAAAGCCCATGCTGTTTACCCAGTTCTCACTCAGGAGATACTTTGTCCCAAACTAACTACATCACCAAGAATGTTACTGTGATTTCCAAAGCTTCTAAATCAAGCCCTAAAATACCTGCCTAAAACCTCTTTTTGGAGTTCATGCAAACCTTGGAAATAAATAGTTACAAATATTGCCGAGTTCTGTTCCATGTACTTTTCTTAGTTAAGACAC
>JAWWMO010000096.1:19209416-19220024 GCA_035047845.1 Dendrocincla fuliginosa | reverse complement strand
TCATTTTACATGAGTTGATCTTTTTTCAGCAAACAAAAGAATGCATAATATTTTAAAATCTGGATCAATGGTATACTATAAGATACTAAGTATATCAGGCAGAAAAAAAGCCTGCCTTGTTACCATATCTCTGGATATAATTAAGGTTGTCATGATCTGAGTGAGCGTGTCTTGATCAAAGCTAAGCAAAACAACACCAGCTTTTTAAGCATGAAGAGATAGACACTTTATGAAATACAAAAAGACATGGGCTAAAAGATATTCTATGAGATGAAAATAGATTTTTTTTTTTATGAAGGCTAATTTTAACCGTCTTTCTACAGTGAACTAGGCCATTTATTGCAAGCATGCGGAAACTGAAATTCTTAGCATTTTTACAGTTGACATATAAAAATGGATTTGAAAACAAGCACAAACAACCTCCCAATCTACAGAAAATAGAAAATGTTTTTGATATAGAAGTATAATGCTTACCAATACCATTTAATTCCCTCCCCCACCCTCAACGCCAGAACCAATCTACTGAAAAAATCCATTTTTACTGGGGCAGTGGGGTAGCTCAGTCAATTACTTCACCCTTTAGTTTCTTCTGCAGGTGGTCAGATGGGCCAGCTGGCTCTCCAAGGGTGCTGATGGGCTTTTGCTCCACCTTGTTTTTTCAGGCAGCTAGCTGGTAGGTCTCTGCAAATTCCCTGTGAAGGCAGAGAGCTGGCAGCAGTTTTCACATGGGGCAATGTGAGCTGTATCACACCACTCGCTGGGGGCTTTAAATACTTCTTCATTTTGGTGCATCAACTGCTGTGTGATGTCAGCAGAGGTAGCTTGTTCTATGTCTCCCTTCAAGAAAGATTGCTGCAGTGATTAAAATTAAACAAACAAGGAAATGTCTGGCTCTCACTTCAGGAATATTCATCAAAATGAAAATATGTGACTGGTGCAGACCCAAATGATATCTGCATATTCAGTGTAGGAGGAAAGGGGTTCTTATTTTAGCAATACTGGTTCATACATGCTGAAACAGGATTAGGATTCTTACGTATGCTCTTTTATTTGTGCATAATTTATCTACAGAAACAGCTTAATGCGTTGGTGGAACAGTGCCTGTCGACAGAGCTGAAAAAGCCCACAGGAGTGTATCCGCCTCCAGGCATAGCTGGGCAAGGCATGGCTTTATGCAGAAGAATCAATTCTGTCAAACAGGCAAAAGAAATTCTGTCTTTGGACCCAATAGTAAGCTGGCATTATCCACAGTTATTTTTGTTAACTGAAAATAAGTGTAAGTTCTCTGTAAGAGATGAGTTCCTTTCAGCTTTGTAGAAAAGCAAAAGTTAATTACAATGATGCAAATACCCTGCTATCCATATCCGTCTTGTTGGCTCGCCATGGTGTACATTTTTATCCAGTCACTGAAACAGTTGTCATTTAAGCACATGTCCTCCTCCAGTTCTCTGAGCATGACACATAACCTGATTTTCTGCCCTGTGAAAAGGATGCAATGGGACAAAGGGTGCATTCAGGGGTTTCAGATGTCAGAATGACAAAATCATTTGCTGGTCCCAAAGGCCAGAGCCAGTGTTTCTGCTGTGGAGATTTCCTGAGCACCTGCTCCCCAGCATGGCAACTTGGAAAGGAAAACAAGCAGCATCTGAGGAGACACTTTCTGCTACACCCCATCTCCTCATGATAACTATCCTTCAGCAGCTTTGATGTGTCCCTTTGTCCTTATTAACTAAGGGATTGAATTGTTTTCAGTGCAGTACTGTGATTGTAAGGTGTTTTTTTTCAGTGCCTCTTTGGAGCTCCCAACTGGGAAATAAGCTTGGCCATTTAATCTGCATCCCATCTGGACCAGCAGGATTCCTCATTTTGCAAATACTCTTCCAGTAATTCATAGCTGCTAATGTCACACCAAATTGTAATGAAGTTAGGCACATTCAAAAGGTTTTTTCTAGTGGTATTGTCATTGATGTGTCTCCTTATTTATTGAGAATAAATAATATTATTATTTGAAATTTTTCATGCCAAAACTGGTGAAATGCTATGACATTAATGACAGATAGTTAAGCTTATAATATATGGAATTTAGTTCCCTAGTTGTAGCTGGGTAAAGTAACAATTTTAGTAATTCTAACTGTGAGTTCATACAAGCCTCTCTGTTTTCTGCATTCAGTCCTTGTAGATGAATTCAGGTTGAAGAATAAATCAGCCAAGCTATGAGGACTTCACACAACAGTGATTCCTATGAATCTCGCTGTGATGACAGTCTTTGTACTTAGCCCTCTTAATTCCTTAGAGCCTGCAGTCTGTCTCTTTACCTCCCTTACTATCTTTTCAGTCGCACCTTCAAAGCCAAAGCTTGGGCTGGGAATGACAATTTCTTTTTTAAGTATGACTTTACAGGCTGAGCTTTTTCACTCCAAAGATGAACTCAGTTAGCTCAACAATATTACAAGCATATTTCCAAAGCTCTTAAAGAATCACCTATGTCTGAAAGGACAGTTAGCATCTGTCTGACTACTAAACAGGTCTCTCAGTTACCAAAAAGACAATCAAAATCATATTAGTACCACGAAAGTCACACTATTCTTGTGTTGCATCACTTTTGAGTAAAATGTCTCTCTACACACTATCTAAAAATTAAAGTTTCATTTGGCTGAAATATCTGCACTAGAAAAAAGAATGACTGAAGGTTCTCAAAAAGGCCAAATATTACACTAGTCCAGATGCCAATATAATACAATGAGAACATATGAAATAACAAGGAAGTCCATAAACTGAATTAGTCATTAAACAAAACCTCTGTTCAAAAGTTGTCAAGAAGGCATACTTGGCAGTTTTCTCTGTCAGTCATATAATACCAGTACATACCCAGCATGCTTGCAGTTATTTCCAACTACAAATCCAGTCTCAGTATTTCCTGAGACCCTTTCCTTCAATGCAATGTATTTCAAACCATCAAAGGAACACTGTGTTATGGATATTTTAGTATATGCTATTAAAATCCAGATGCATTTCTCTTTATGGAGCACGAGTGGATCTACAAATGCCTTTCCTATTTATGAGTACTCGTAAGTCACTCCATGTAAACATTTGCTGAAATTAAGAGACTTCAGTGGTAGTTCCAGAAATTGAATCTCAGAATTTTTTATTAGTAACCTCAGTTTTTCTAATCATTTTGTTCAAAATATCAAGCTGCCTAGAAGGCTCTTAAATTGTCAGTTAGTTCCCTGATTTGACAGATAGACCTGAAATGTCTAAAGAACAGTGGAAATATCCACATAATTTCAGCAATTGGGCAGACAATTTTATGAATGCACAGATATCTTGCACTTAGATCCCAAATGCTCAGAATATAAATGTGATCTATCTCATGGGAGCCAGAAAAATATTCTAAAAGTTTTAAATGGAGAAAACAAAAACAAACACACACACACACAAAAAGTTTGCTATGAAAAATGTAACTGCTAACATATATCCACTTTTTAGCCATTATTGCTGCAAGCCTTTGTATTAATTTCAGAGTGGTTCTCAATTGTAACAGGTCAAAGTTTTGCTTCTGAAATATAGATTCCTAAGAGGCAATTGAGATTTTTTTTAATGGTTGCTATAAAGTCTGTTTTGCTCTAATGCTTCATGCAGCTATTTTGTGTTACACTTTCCAGACTAAGCATATATGCTATCACTTTCATAGCAACACATTTGTTCCACAATTGCAGAATCTCATAACAAATATGTAAAAGGGAAAAATTATTTTCTGTGGCTAATATGTGGGACAAAATACAAAAGACCAGTATTTTTTGCATTACCTGGATGGTTCATCTGGACTCTTCAACTCAGAGTAGAGCATGGGAAGTTACTGTGTTATATTAAGTATTCAAATTGCCAAGCATTCTTAAAACATAGAAGATTGTTAATTAGAAAAACAACTGAGAAAAGATACAATTTCTATTAATAATTAGGCAAAATATATATGTTGTGACAAATGCTTCACAGGCAACCTACTCTCCAATGACACATTTAATGAGGTATAACTTGCCAGGAGACTTCTTTTTTACCTTGAATTATATCTGTTCACAAAAGGCCTCTTCAAAGATGAAAGGTTTAAAGGTGTCTCCTCTTTCTAGTGTCCCTGCTGTGTGTTCCCCACTGTAATTAGACACAGAGTTTTCATGAATTGCTATATATGAGTGCAATTAAATTTTTCTGCTTGATTTTCTGCTTGACTATGAGTGGACACAAAGCCAATTATCTTTCAGAGCCTTGCTGATTGCAATTTAGTGAAAGTTTACTTATGTTTGACAACAAGTTCTAAAGCCAGAGAAGTGGGAAAAAGAGGCAGTTTTAAGTAATGAAAAATCCCTGAAATTCAACTGGTTTCAGTTCCTTAAGCAGAGAAGATTAAGTGGTTGAGTGCCTGAAAAATGCATGAGAAAAAGAAGAAAAATGGAGAAGCTGAAAAGATAAGAAAAGTAAAGTTTCAGTACTGGATTATAGATTTGAACACCTTCAGTTTCTCAACAAAAAAAGAAAATATCTCTAAAGTCTCTAAATGCAATTTCTGAGGAGTATTTCTGCAGAGTTATGACTAATGGCACACAGGTAAAGGAAGAATCCAGACCAAGAGAGAAACAGTATGAAAGAGAGCTTCAAAAGCATGTGGGCAGATACAACAGAAGTCTAGTTTGCAGAGCACACCACAATATCATCTCCTCTATGAAACTCATAAGCAAGCCCCCAGACACATTGTCCCTTCAGAAATAAAAGAATTATCATTAAATCAGAAAATACATTTACTGTACTCCAATAAACTATATCATACAAGATATTCCATAAGAGGGTAAAGGATCATCAATGGATAATCCTTTATGATGGATGATATACCTCAATGGACATATATGTCAGCACTGCCCATTGTCAGAGCCTTAATCTGGTCTACAAGTGACAGCTGATTAAGTCCTAAAATATGTCATTGAATAGTTTAAAAAATATTACATCAGGAAGAATTGCTTATTACATGCCTGTCTTATTAAAGATCTGCTACTTCACAGCTTAAGTACATGCTGTGCAACATAAAAATTATTTCTAACATGAAAAGTCTTCCATTTTTTCATTTAATTTATCCAAACATTTTCCTCTTTTTCTGCCATATTCCACATGTACAGGTGTTCCAAATCCCTCTTCTGCTTCTTGACATATATTTTTTATAATTTCCTTTCAAGGATAAAAAATACATTTTCACTGCCAGAGTTACTCTTCGGACTACTTGTCCTTACTCTCCATTTTCTTTTCTGTCAGTAGTGTGTTATCTGAAGAACCTAAAAAATGCTAGATCTTTTGAGTATTACATTTAAATTATTGTAGTATTTTTAACTTCAACCCTCTATTAGGCAGTTTGAAATGAAAGACAGTTGTAATTTCTCCTTCTACACAGACCAGCATATGAAGGCAAAGGATGTACCATTGCTTGGGTCTGTCAGCAGCCTCTGTGGATGCTGCATAACTAAACAGATTTATACTGTATCTTAAGAGAGCTGTGCAGTACACAACAGGCAGTGCATCTTAGAAAACTGTATCAAGCATTTCTAGAAATTGCAGTCTATAACAAACACTAGGTACTGCTCTCAGATCTGTCATTCAAATAAGATTGATGACTAATCATTTTGCAAGCTTGTGTGATAACCTACAGAGAGATTAAGTACATTTTCATTAAGCACAGTTCCAATTATAAGAGTTACTCTGTAAGGAAATATGTCAATATGGCAGTAGATTTAAGAGATGGGTCATAAAGCTTCTGCTCCTTGAACTGATGACTGCTGAAAAGCAAAATTCAAGAAGTAATTGGATATTGAATTGGACATTCAGGGATATCTTCACACAGCAGATCAGCTAAAAATCTCACCAAACTAGCGCCAGAACAAAGGATTATACAAAGGTTGTCCTAAAAAAAGTCAGAGAAACTCCCTCCCTTCCATATATCTGACTTCCTGGAAATCATGAGGCAAACTGTTAACAAACGTGTTAACAAACTTGCAAGACCATTTTGGCAGAGAAGAGGGTTTGAATCCATTCCAGGAATGCCTCACATGCACACCCAGGCCTCTGAAACTGATTCAGGCTACAGTGTCATGGGAACTGGGTCCCATCTGAGCCTGTAAGTGAAGAGGTGGTGACTAAAGGAGTCTCCCATGCCACAGCTGGCTTCAAATCAAACATGACCACTATAGAAAGAGACACCTCTAAATAACAATCAAGGAGCTGTTACAAAATGCAGCATTCACAGGAAGGCATCAATCTGCACTTATGCCAAGATAGCACAATGTCCTTCTTGAGAGCTTCTCTAATGGGACAGAGAAAGCATTGGAAACACAGAAACATGTGCAACATCCACTCCTCCTCACCCTTCCCTTTCACAGTTCAATAAAGAGTAGTTGTTTATAAGGAAGAAGAGGATAAAGCAGAGTTTGCTCGGAAAAGCCTGCAGCCAAGATACAAGAGCATAAGGGAGGTGACAAAAACCAGTGAAAACTGCCTGAACTCAGGGAACCACAAACGAATGAATTGGGGGAAAGAAAAGTTTTATCTGGATAGGAGTCAGCCTGCCATGAATAGAAATTTGCAAACTGGCTAATGCTTTCAGATAATACAAGCTTCTGTGTCTCACATACTCATTTTACCACTAAACTCACAACATGTAATGCTCAGCTCACACCATATGTTTGCAAAAGGTAAATAGTCTGGGATTGAACAAAATCAGCTGTTCAGACTTTAAAAAGAAGACATTCACGGGTTACTGACAGCACTGGAAGTGCTGCCGAAACTCAGCGCTGTGCTCATTCTTGGGGTAGTGCTCCCCCATGGACCAATAGGCATTAGTCAGAATTGCAGCCTGGAGACAAATTTATAAATGCAGAGTAGAATTTCTGGGGCAGAAGAGAAATTCCATGCTTGGATGGTTGTCTAGTTCTTACTGTGTCCCAAACTATAAGCAAAAGCTGTTATTCCTCCTTTCAATAGAAGCAGCTATGTAGTGCTAAGTAAAAGGTGAGGTCATTTTTTTACTTTAAAGTGACTGAACGCAGCAAATTAAAAATTGCACTTGGAGTACCAGCTTCAAGCAATCTTTGAAAATATAAGTGGCACATGAGAAAAGCTTTAGTAACATGCAAAACATAGATGTTTTCTGTCATCTGAGGCCTGTAGATATCAAAATTTCCAATGTAATGATACTAATCTCCCTTCAACCGCACAGTCCTCCAATTAATACAGGAAACTTGCCTTTATATGTTCTTCACTATCACTACTAATGAATTGGGTCATTAACTTTAATAACATGAATGTATTGCACTAACCCATTCAGTACAATTAGTGTACAAGAAAATATTTTAAGAGCATACTTTGCAAACTACAACTAGTAGAATAATGGATCTTTAAAAAAACCCTGCACACTGTATGGGCTACCAAAACCCTGCTACTTAATGGCAGTTAAATATGCTACAAGAAGGAAACATATTTCCAGCTCACCCATTGGACAATGTGCTCATATCTAGGCTAGCATG
The DNA here is from genome assembly GCA_035047845.1 of Dendrocincla fuliginosa. Classification (NCBI taxonomy): domain Eukaryota; kingdom Metazoa; phylum Chordata; class Aves; order Passeriformes; family Dendrocolaptidae; genus Dendrocincla; species Dendrocincla fuliginosa. Next base: position 19,212,468 of record JAWWMO010000096.1, on the reverse strand, counting down.
GTTTAATGACGGCACCAAAGGGTGTTTTGCTATTTCAATACCCTTAAACCAATCTGTCAGAGACACTAAGCAATGTTCAGCAGTAATGGAAGGGTATATAAAGTTCATTTACATTTCCTCAAACTAAATCTGGAAGTTGCAGTGCATAAATCCAGATTATTATGCAGTATTTCATTTTCTACTTATTATACAAAAACCACTTGGACAGCATACTTTCTCAGTTTTTTCTATGACATAACTTGTTCGTATGTGTTTTTGTAGTACTTCAATGTAAAGTTAAATTGAATACTATCTTCCATACTAAATTACACCATTTATACATCAAGTCCAGTGTCTTGCCTGCAGCAACAGCCAGTATTCAGTAATTTAGAAGGAAACTAGGAAACATATTTGTCAACAATTGCTTTAGTTTTGTCCACAAGGGAAGTGTTTCCAGCATCCTGAAGCATTTACTTTGTTCCCAGAGGTCTGTAAATCTGTTTGTGCCAAAATTCATTCAAGACAAGTGTATCACAACCTTGCTAATATAAACCCAGGGAATGCTTCCAGATACCATGAATCCCAGACATATATTTTTAAAGGACGTTTTTGCTTCATTTTCATTTCCTCAAAAGAAAATCTGGTCCAGACCTCTCCTTTGTCTTCCTTCTTTGCATCACACCTGCCCTCTTTAACAGACACAGTGTGGGTTAAAAATTACTCTTATTCCAAATAGATGTTTCCCTGAAAAATTAGTAAAAAAATAAAAAAATAAATCTTTTTTTTTAACACAAGTGTGCCATTTTAACTTGGAACTGCAGGTGCAGGGTAAATTTCTAGGGCCACAAAGTAGCTATCATGAGCAAATGAGTTGTATATTATCACTTTTACAAACTAAGTGGCATTACCTAACCTTTTTTTTTTTTCAATAGATGAACAGAAAGATAGATACATACATACATAGGTTGATAGAGATAGATATCTATACTATTATTACACTCTAGGTCTGAGGGTCAAAAAGATTTTTTTTCTAATTCCTATCACACATTGTTTACTGTTAGTTTCTCTTGTTTGTTCTTATATCAGTTGTTTTCTTCTTTTGAAGTTTACATTTTACCTCTCAATATACACTGCAACCACCTAGAGCTTTCCTTTCCTTGCAGTCCAGACTAAGATCCTCTATACTTCTATACATATAGTTCAATAGTTACAGTTCTGCCACAGGCTCCTTTCAGCCTGAACTCACTTTCTTGGTACACATGACTTAACTGGTTGGTATGCACGTGAGTCTTACACAGATATGTTGGATACTTACCCTTCTTGTCTCAATACAACAATGCACCAGACCTTTCTCCTTGTGGTATTGGCAGCTCAAAGATATTCTATAATATATTTGATTTCCCTATTATCACCCTCAGCACTATTGTTGTCATTTAGCATAATAAATGCAAAATGTCTATTCATTTAAAAGTGATTCTTTCCTCTCCTGTAATTAAGTAACAGCCCTAGTTCTGAAAGTTAACTTTTGCAATTTATTCAGCTTAGATCAATTCAATGAGTTGTTTTGCAGATCACAATTGTTCCTCTACCTTATAAGTCACTGCCTGTCTCCTTTTTTCTTGCTGAGAAGTACTAAAATACAGCTATATATGTCAGCATTAATTACACCAGACCTGTAATTGATGGAGCTTTCGGCATTTTAAAAATTTCTTTCCAGGCCTTCATAGATCTAGCGGTACACCTCCAATTGGTAGAGAGAAATGTGGTAAAACTCCTTTTCTTCCTTCTCATGTGCTGCATGCTAAGTTAGGGTTATCTATAAATTCAGCAGCATTTATCATGTCATCATTTCAATGACTCATATTTATATGTTATAAAAAATGTGTTATAAAATGGACCTTCAGTAGCAAGCTTCTTCTGTTGTTTTTGCATTCTGCTGACAGCAGAATTATAATTCTTAATGAAATATAAGTAAGAAAAGGTAGTTGCCTTTCACGACCTCAAAGCAGGATCCAAACTAGTGCAAGGAGAGTTGTAAAAATTAATTTTATATAAAGAAAATATCTTATTCTAAAAAGGCACTCTTTTAAGAGGCAAACTAAATGCAAATAAAGCAGAAGATTAAAAGGAGTTAAAAGGAAATGTTAAATGTTTTAGTTTAATGAAAAATTCTATGCAATTTGAACATCAGAAGACATTTTTTTACAGACAGAGTGTAACTATATAATCTTACCCATTAGCCAAGAAGTACATTAAGAGTTATCATTAACAAAAAAGAACCTACTTCATACTTTATATGATATATGTTCTGCACTGCAGTCCATTTTTTTCCATTTTAGAATCAAGACTACTAAATATATCAATTTGCTTCAGTATTATACAGGAAAAAGAATTCATTTATTAGTCATCCAAAAAAATCTTTTCATGGGTATGTTACAGAATATTAATAGTTTGATGGATTTTTTTTTGTGTTATGTTTTCCATGGAATCAAAAAAAAAAAAAAAACCCACAAAAAATACTGAGTAATAATACACTGTATACTTTATATTCAGACTGAAATATGTCTATTTCCAACAGTCTGAAAAAATATGGAAGAGCATACTATCATCTAGAGAAGACCAGTTTAAAATGTACTGACATTTATTAGTCTGAAGAAAAGCTAATAGAATTAAAGATCATGTTTGCAGGTCCCAGTGTAAAACCAGGAGTAATGATTAATTTAGTTGCACTCTTCATAAGCTTAAAAACATTGAGTGTTAAGAACCTTGATGTGTCTGTTCAAATCACTTCTATATGTGTTATAATCCAAATCAAAAAGACTGTAATTTGTAGACATATAGACAGTGGAATAGGAGAGCTGGATTTGGTTAATTTGTTAGTTTTCCAAAGTAACCTTTGTGGTATAGCACACTTCACTGCAGGTTGGGATAAATATCTGCCAAAACCCAGCACAAATAAAAATCTTCATTAGTGTTAAAAAAAAAAAATCCTAAAAGCCATTAATTTAGAGGAAAATTGTTTAGAGAAACAGTACAGGAGAGCCCCAAGGTCTTTCTATTTTGTTGTTTTCTA
>JAWWMO010000096.1:19172369-19192374 GCA_035047845.1 Dendrocincla fuliginosa | reverse complement strand
TCCAGGAAAACCAAGAAACACAGATTTTCATCTTACCAGGAAAAAAAAAAAGAAATCTAAAGTAGATTTTTGGAAGGAAGAAGAATGCTGATCAAAGCAAAAGAAAAACAAGGATTTGTTAGTCTTGTGGGGTTGTTTTCTAAAGATATTATTATAATATAAACTACATTGTTATAACTGACAAATACACAACTCCAAAAAAATGAAAGTTTGAAAGAAATTAAAAATATTGAACCTCTCTTAAATGAAGTGCTGGCATCAGAAAAAGTGATCAACTAGTGACCGACAAAAAGCATGAGGCACCATTAACGAGAGTATTCTCAAGCCTGAAAACACAGATATTCTTGATTTTTGGGGGGCAGGGTACTGGAATTGAACATCAATTTTTTATAATCTTCTGAAATACAGCAACTATTGCTTGCTTCTCAGGGAAAATTCATTATTTGCTTCCATTCAGAGTGATAAGTTAATGCTTTACTTTTCTGAAAAAGTTCAGCAAAAGCAAATGAATAATGAGCAAGGATGATAGTATATATAGAGATTATTTAAAAGACATGTCAAACTGAAAAGGAGGAGAAACTACTGCTTGTATACTCCTGTGTATACTAGTTCAGTTACATAGAAAAACAAATTAATATTCATATATCAGATTCAAACACACACTAAATATTGAGACATTTCCCATTTGAATTTATAGGTTTTATGTATTAACAGGGGAAAAATTAAAGAAAATTTACATGATCCTAAAATTTAACTATGTGAAATAGTTAGAAGAACTATAAAGAGCCTCTATCAGATAGATCTGATAATAGGTGCAAACAGGTTACTTATAAAATGCACCTGATTTTAGATATCAAAATGTACCTGAATTTGCATCTGCTAACATTGCATAAAAATATATTTCTGCCACTTAAGCATCTGAGCCTAGGATCTTTATGTCTCAAAACATACTTCTTTGGCTAATTGCTCTCTTTGTTTTCTCTGCAAGATGAACCAGTGACTGTTGCTTTACATGTGACAGTGATAAGCATGTAAGAAGGAGGTTAACTTCCCACATGCAGCAGGGGTAAGACTGCATCCAAAATACTGCATTTGCTTTGGAAATCCCTCACCCCAGTCCAGAAAAGCTTTGAGAAACTGGAAAGGGTGTATCAGAGGACTTGTATCATGTACGTCCTAAAAAATGCTTTGCTACTTCCAAACTACAGGAGTACAACTTCAGCTCTGAGAATTGCTCTGTGCTGTGTTTAAACCTGAGTGCCACATAAGGAGATCAACAGCAGAAGTGTTGGAAAGACACTCCAAGAGAAGACTGTCAACACCTGTTATTTAAGGTAATTTTCTTACAAATTTCTAAGCTACCTCTGAGCTAACCATAGTTTGCAGGTAATACGAAAAACAGTACAGCAGGACTTGACAGTGAGTTCTTGACTTATAAGTCAGAAAAAAGCACAGAAAGCAGGTTAGTAAAAACAGGTCCCATAATAGTCTCTTATTGACAGGGACCCAAGAAACAGTGGCCGTGAGTGCCTTCTTTCATTTCACATTGGAAGAAATTGAGTTCTTTCAATCACTACCACGGTTACACTAAACACTGAAATTAATTACAACATAAAGAAACTATACTTCATGTACATTTAAATGACTGACATGTCATTAGAGAAACAGTTCACTCTCTACTGTCCATATACTTTGCTATTTTATGATGTAAGTGGTGCTTCTTTCATGGTCACTATTTATCTTGTTTTAAAGATTTCTTTCCAACACACAAATCATTCATTTAGTTGTGCATTTCACTTGAAAAAGAATGAGGCATAAAGTAGAACAGTGCTCTTATAATTTGTTTTAGCAGGAGATCATATTAACCATGAGTGTCTGAACCCTGCTGAAGCATAGTTTCCATTTCCCTCCTCAGCCATGGATAAAGCAGAGCTGACAACACATATTTTTCTTTGTCAAAACATTTCGCATTTCGCCTACTTCTCAGTGCACAGACAGCTTAAGAGCCATAACTTAGGCCAAGATTACAGCAACATTCTTCTTCTTATCTTAATATTGGAAAGGTACATGCACTAGATCCTTAACAGGAGTGTACTAGCTTAAAAACTTGTCATAGATAAAAAGGGATTTCCCAAATGATAGTGTCAAATAGAGAAAAAAAAATAACCCAGGCATTTATCAGATTAGAGTGGAGAGGGCTAGGACAATACCATCTGCTATATCTCGTCACACACATCATGTTCAGCTGTTTTGAAAGTCATTCAGGCACATTATACAGAGCTTCAGTTGGCTGAAATACAGTGTACACATCTTATTTTTCTTGTCTGATGCTATTTTAACTTTTAGAGAATGGCCAAAGACACAGACTGTTTGTGCCAAGCATAGAAAATGAGTTAGGGTGTTAAGTAATGTGTCTTCCAGGCATATTTTTTCTGAGGATTATGTGAAGAAAATCAGAGTAACATATGAAAAAACATGCTCAAAAATAAGTTGCTCTAGTTCCCAGATATGAAGTTGCAATACAGTTGTCTTTCAAATACTTACTTCTTGGTCTGAAATAGAAAGACTATCAATAAAACAAAATGCTGTGTCTCCACACTACCCACTGCTGTAAGACGAAATGCAAAGCTAAAATAACTATTTAGCAGTCAAAACACATAATTACATTAATCCTAAATTCAATTTATAAATAGACTTGCAACTGATCAGGCTGACAAAAAAAGGGTCACCATGCCCTGTGTATCAAGAACAAAATTCCTACTTGTGCAGAAATATCACTGACAGCAACCTCTGTTATAGTTAAAGCAAAGGACTGTGCACCTTCACAAGGAGAGTGGTTGGAGGAGGGGTTTTCTGTCCATGGGCTGAAAGTGCATTTAGCCACAGCACCCAGATGGACTCGCTACAGACGGCAAAGACACTTCCAATGTACCAAGACTTCACCTTCAGCTGTGTATTTCTGCCTGCTTGTACTTCTCCCTTGCAAGGCACCTTTCTCACTGTTGCAAGAGACCTTACAAAAACATTTAAAATGTCTGCGCAAACTATTCATGTAGAGCTGGGGGATACACAAAGGGATAATGTATTTAAGAAAAATTCCAGTGTAATATTATCCTCATGCACAAATTTCCTGCTTAAATCATATTCAGTTCAGCTGAACAAAAGCATTTACTTCAAATTATGAAATTGTTAATCTTTTCCTTAGCTGCAGTCTGAACTCCCTTGCTTCCTGTGCATTCAAGTATAGATCCATTAGCTAGGTACTGTCCTAGAGGGTTTGAGAGATTAAATCCCTTTTCAACTATTAAATATATAGAGATAGTAGGTCATCTTTTGCAAAGTAGGCCTAATGATTGCCTTCTAACTGAACAACAATTTTGTATTTTTCTATCATTTTAATTTATAATATAACATGAAAGGTTTCTTCCATCACAGAGATGTAGACTTTTCAAATGTAACCTTTTTGAAACTGAGATAAATACATGAATTTATAATCATGTATCAATTACATGGGTGAACCACTGTCAAATAAACTTTACTATTAAACATTGACGAAATCAGGTCTTAATTTTCTATTTCAGCTTCTATGTAAGAAAAATGACTTTTTTTAGTGAATTAATTGTTCTGCTTAGTCCACACTGACATGTTAATGTTACACATTGTCCTCTTAAACCATATTAGAGAATGATATTTCATAGATTAATAGTTTTTTTTGTCTGTAGTTGCCACTTCCATTTATGATTTTGCATAGTATTAAAACTTGTGAAATCTTGTAATAGGCATTTACCCCACATTTCTTTTTAAGGGAAGTTTATTTTTAATTCTCTAGATCTTCTCTCAGCACACCCTGAGTCCTTTTATCCAGCTTCTTGCACGCTCTTCTATTATAAGTTGGATCACTACAGTTATTTATTCTATCAGGAAATTAACCTTCCACATAATTTTAACCATAACATCACCCTGCTCAATGCTCTTGATCAGAGTAGCTAACACAGACCTAATTATTCTTGAGTAGTTTCCAGAGCAATAAAAAGGGTGAAGCAAGAGGATATTAACTTCATACCGAGCTATCATTACAATCATTAGTGTGACAGTAGGTGAGAAACAGACTTGCAGAGGTCTACTCAGCTGGTAATCCAGATGGGTAATTTTGAGGTTGTTTCCAATTTGGAAAAGTACCACGACTGTTCATTGCTCTCAACTTGCCCAAAATAAATTAAACATTCAATAAAATGAGGGGTTAAGGGTTGAAAACAAATTCTAAAGCCATCAGCTATGATATTCTTGATGATTAAATATGCATACTATTCCATTACCCCAGCCAATGTTGACCAATTAAAAAAAAAAGTCTTAGTGAAAAATTTAGTCAGAAAAATCACATTGGAGGTTTGTGCTAAACTTGAAATACACTTGAAATAAACTTGAAATGCACGTGCATAGGATGAGCAAAGTCTAGCAGAGAATTTCCCTGTTGTAGAAAGACTCCTGATGGGTCAAAAGAAGCTTGGAGTCCTGTCCATATCTACAACATAACTACTTCTACAGCCACCTCACTGGTGAATATGCCAAAATTCAGAGAAAAGTGGAATAACTCTGGTAAATTTGTTAATGTCAGTGATTAGAGATAAGGATGAAGCCAGCTCTGAGAGCCAAAACAGAAAATCTGAAGTCCTGAGACAAATTTTTAACCCAAAATACATATATTAAACCAGCAGAATGTCTGGTAAACTTTACACAAAACAGCCCAGTTCAAGTAGTTCAGTCAACAACATGACTTAGACCAAGTGCTCCATGTTCTCAGCCAGCCACAGGAAAGGATCTAGATACACACAGATTCTGGGGAACATGTGGCATTTTGCTGTAGTTTGTGCTGTACCCACCCATATTACATAGGACAGATACACAGAGGACCTGGGGAAGTCTGGCTATTGTGGGATGGTGCCACGGGAAGCTGGAGAAAAACAACAGACGTATTGGCAGTAAGAAACAGCCCATCTCCTGAAGAATCAGGGCTGGAACCTGTTTTCGTGCACAACACAGCAAAGTATGATGGAGACCCTGTGGGAGGGAGTCTGAGATGGTCATGTGTTCATGGATGTAGGAGTATGAGATTGCACTAAATGGAAGAGAGACCATGAAGTGACTTGACGAGACTGAGGAATGAAGGAGAGCTACCAGAACAAGCCATCCTGCCCAAGAGACAGTTTATTGCCATATATCGGGTTGTTACAGGTTTCCCAGTTTATGAATTCACAGTTGTTGTTGCATGCTGTCCCTCATGTAATTCCTGCTCCGGTTGGACAGAGTCTGCCACAGTGGAGCTTTTCCCATATTTGGTTATCTCCACCCTCAGTTACCCCTTATAGTTATAATCCTTCCCTGTTTTTATCATTTCTGTGAGAGGATTTGCAAGCTCCTCCCAGTCCCACTCCCGTTCCAGAAAGGTCCACGCCACCCTTATATAAACCAGCGCCATTTTAATAAATGTGCATTCCAACATTCCATCATACCCTTGGGTGGAGTGTGCCTGTCCTTCTTACCCACGAAGGGTCTTGTCACATGGACATTTAAAATCCTCCATAGAGGCTATAATAACTCAAAATTGGTACATGTAGATTCAAATATAAGTTTATTGGTATCAAGATAAAGCTGCAGCATGCTGGCTTTCACTCACCAGCTTATTGAACAGCCCTGCTCTTTCCCTCATAAAGCTCAAGAAGGAGCCTTTCCTGCACTCATTATCTCTGGTTAAACAGAGTAGAATGTGCAAATTTTTCATTTCTTTGAAGTGCAGCCCACATTGGAACTGTTGCATGAGTATGAACAGACAATGTGCAGAACATGAGTAACCCCACTGAGATTAGAACAAGACCCGCTGCTTCCTAAATGAATGTAGTTAGTGGAAAATATAGCACATGCTCCCAACGTTACATTTTATTTTGTGTTTTGCATAGATTTAACCACTCAGACTTTGCTGAGCCTGCAGAAAAAAAATAAATCTCTTCTTCATATGGGCACTGTTTGTGAAGATATTCATTAAAACTGGATCATGCAGAGCTCCTTATAGGTGCAGTTCCAGAGAAATGTAATGTTGTGTAGCAGAAAGATTAAGTTCCTTCCTCAGCTAAATGTGAAGTTTTCACATGTAGCAGTGTGATAGCACTTATTGGTACTTCCTTGCCTCGAGCCTGGATGTTGTCAGTCTTGTACAAAAGGCACTTTTCCTGTAACTTGGAACAGATTTTGTTGTCACTTATCTCTGTTTTGCACAGGGACAATACCAGAAAAGATAGTGAATTTGTTCTGACACATGAAAGAAGAATCATTATGACACATAGCAGCTCAATAAGTCAGCTGTTAAACTGTTCTAAGTTGGATCAACTTGCATGGAAGATGTTTTGAATCAAACAGAACCTACCTGCATATATCTTGCCAATATAAACAAAGTAATTTTCATGCATTTTTGCTGGTCTAGCAACATAGTCAAAAACATGACATTTAATATGTTTTGTCAGTTCATGCTTTCACTTTTATGACAGCCAAGAAGCAGCTTACTTTGAAAATAAATAATCATTAATATGAATTTGTGCATAATTGTCATGTTTTCTGTGAAAGGATGAACTAATAATGGAGCTGAAACACCTTTTCTGATTTACCATCCTGAACAGCTTTTGCGTTAGTGTAGTGTAAAAGGTAGAATAGTGGGGTGAGAAAAATATATGTGCAATGTTTTGCTTCAGAGAGCTCTTAAGCTCATTTTCTGCTCCCTGCATACGACAAAGTGCCCAGCTGGCAACTTAAATTCTGATTTATAGGAAAGGTCAGTTAATCCTAAGCAGACATTTTGCTAAATATCAAAATATGTCCTCATGTGTTTTCCCTGTCTAGCTCAAGGAAATTGGAAGCTTAAACATCAGTAAAACTTACAGAGTAAGGCAGAGTGATACCATCTTTAATCTCTAACGCTCAGAATAATTTTGCTTCCCAGTATTGAATATTTTGTAGATCATAATTAGGATTATAAATTTACAGGTGTTCTCCATTTGTTATAATAGTTTTCTGTAGACAAATTGATAGGCAAACATCCCATGATGCCCTGTTGCATGACTTCTGTACTGCCAGAAAAATTATGCAGAGGAGAGAAAGCACATTGAGAATAATCATGCAGTCCCTACCAACCCCTAGCAGTTCCTGTGAGATCAACATGAAATTTACATCAAGACTAACTCATTTAGAAACACCAGTTCTACCCAGACATCACATCTCTGACTTTCAAAATACCAGATCTTCAAAATGTTCATGAAAGGGCTGCAGAAACATTATTTGGTGATAGTTTATTTTCCAAGTGTAAAGAGCTGGAACAGTTTCCTCTGTGTTAGAAAAGAGAAAGAAAAAAAATAAAGACTAAATAGTAAAGTCACTACAGGGTGCACAAAGCAAATGAGGAAATTTTATAAAATTAATACTTGTGGAAACCTGTGTTTTTATCCAATGATATGAAACAAATGGAGCAGAAGTAGTGACATGAACATGTGATAAAGTAGATATTAACAAGAATACAAAGTATAAATAAAAGGAGATAAAAACTTGGCAATAGCCCTGAAGGAAATTGCTGAAGTGTCCAAGAGCAACACACCATAAACTTTTCTATATTAAAAGAGTATATCATACCTGACAAAAGTCTAAGGGAGGAGAGAGTCATAGGAGATGCTTTTTCAGTTTTGGTCTTGGTGGTTTTTGCAATTTTCTGTGGGATGTAGGAAACCCTTCATGAAAGAACTTGCATCCTGAAATCTAAACTAGGGAAAAGTATATAAATCATATGTTTATTAAGGCAGAAAGCTATGTTTTTCTCCTCAAACACATACACACTATTCTAACCCCAGTGTAGAGGGCACATCCCTGAGCTTAAAGAATACAATATATACATATAATCTAAATCAGAAAATAACTTGAAGAAGATGGTGACCCCCAAGATGATTAATTTTTCCACTCCAGAGTCTGAGTGTTTTACTAGAGCCATGAACACATAATGACTGCAGAGTATGATGAGAACTTCAGTCATCTGGCAGAACAACGATCCTTTTTAAAGGTCTCGTCTGAAAGGCCCTGCACTAAGCTTCACACTAATCCGTTTTTCTTTTGAAGTAATCTGAACTGAACCCACTAAAATGTCAATGTGACGTCCAAAAAGGCCAGACATATTTTTGAACAGAGAGTAAAACAAAGTCTAAGTAAGGTATAAACTTTTTTTTAATCCCATTTGCATTTTCTTATAAAATTATTTTTAAAAAATTTAAATAAATAAAAAATAGATGGCTAACTCAGGCAGTCACTGAGAATATCACATGAATTGCTTAGTCATCAACATTCCCAACACAGCTCAGATCAAAGGCAATGACGCCTTAAAGTTAGAGCTTCAAATAAACCTTCTCAGTCAACAGGGAGTGATCACTACTCAGAGCTTAGTCTTTTATCAGAGAAAGAAATCTAGGGGGAAAATCCAAAATATAAAATTTACCAAGTCCACACTGCTCTGGAAAGGTCTACCATAAAGACTTTTATTGGCCTGAGGAACTTGCCTTAAAAGGTCTGTCTTTTCCACTGAGTTGGACACAACACAGGGTGTGGGTGCTTCATCTGTCTGGTGGTACTGCAGACCTCCAAGAAGCAGAAGCATATGAAACACATTGAAGCTACTTGCTGTATTTGAGCCCTGCCCTAAGCCCATTTCAGCCAGAGCAGCATGAAGTAAATATGCTATTCCACTCTTTGATTTGAAGGCACAATTCCTTTACAATCTCATCAGCTAACTCTATACCTTTTCCTAGACACCGTGTTGGTTGCAGATGCACACAGTTACCATGAAAGAGCATCTGCGTTTGATAATTTTAAACACTGAATATAAAATGATGTTAAAAGATTGAAGGTGGGGGCATTCTTCAGCTTTACTTGGCTTTTGTTTAGTTTTAGTCTTCTTGTGTAAAAAAAAAAAAATCAAAATGTCTGTGATAGCAATAAGCTTTCTATAACTAATTCCAAGAACAAGTAATAGAAATTATTAATATGAAACAGAACAGACAACTAATATCCACTTTGTACTAAAAGCAAAGTTCTCAAGGTTCTGAAATGGTCCAAGTTTCCTAAATCAAGTGCTGATCAGCTTCCTTGGGTCTTTCTTTACGCAATGATGGCTCTGAAAACTTAATTCAGAACACACTTTGCATATCTTTTGGCCATTACCATTAATTCTATTAAAGAGTTGTCTTTTGCTGTGCTTGGTGACTCCCATAATTTTCAGACTTCAACCCTTTTATTCAAACTGGCAAGCTGTAGATTTGTCATAAATTACTTTTAATATCACATAGTATCTAGAAGAAAATATTAAATAAAGATTCAGCTCAAAGTAAGTTTGAGAATATACTCCCTTGGAGGATGTGAGCAAATCTAACAAATTTCAATCAAAAATTATTTTTATGCATCAAGCTACAAAGCACTTTCACAAAGTATGTGACACAAGGCTTTTCCAAATTTTGTTTTATATGATAGAAGTTTAAGAGTAGGGTCAGAAGAGCATTCTAAAACCTGTATCTCATCCTTCTCTCTCCTGCAATTACTCTCAATTGAATAATTAAGAAGAAATGGGTCAAGAGTTCATCACCTAGATTTACTGAATCTCTAACAAAAGGTCTTGCTCATGAATAAAGTTTTACTCATTGCCTAAACTATACCAACTAAACAAGAATATGAAACTAATTATTGCTGTACTGTTTCTCAACAGATCAAATATTTGTTCCACAGTTCCCTCTATTCCTCTCACTCTGCACATTCCATACATATTTATGGCAAAACTCCGGGTTAGTGACTTTCTGTGTCTAGTATGAGAGTATGAGAAAGATGAGATGAGTTTGAACTAGGAAACAAAATTTGAACGAAGAAACAAAAATCACATGGTATTTGAGGGATTTAACCAATATAAATCCCAAGGCAGAAGTTCAGGCAATGTCTTAATTTGGTTGGCAACTTTAAAAGCAATTAAATAGCAATAGATATTAAATACCATTGAATTAGAAAGGCATAATGGGCCTAGAGGATTCACTGTTCTTTGGGGAAGAGGGTGCCCCCCTGCCATGCAATACAATAAAAATCTTTCAATTCAAAGGCATGGAGTGATAGTTCAATTACATTGCCCTTTTCTCTAGTGTTCTAGTGATGATTAGAGGATTTGTAGGATCTGAATTTTGGCACCTCCTATATTATATGATTTATAGGCTCCATTTTCCTTTTACAATGTAGTATTATAGGCCTAAGTATTGCTGTTGATATGAGTCAAGTGCGAGCCACGCTGGTTTACACTTGCTGAATTCTTGTATTGTGTTTTGCAAGACTGGTAGCAGGTAGGGCTACAGGAGTGGTTTCTGGGAGAAGCTACAAGAACCTTCCAGTATGTCCAACAGAGCTGGTTGGGTCCAGTTGGGTCCAAGATGGCCCTGCCGCTGGTTGAGGCTGAGCCCATTAAGGATGGTGGTAGCACCTCAGTGACAACAGATTTAAGGAAGGGGGAAGGTTATTGCTCAGGAGCCATTGCAGCCAGAGAACAGAGAAGTGAATATATGTGACAGAATCAGCCCTGCAGACACCAAGGTCAGTGGAAGATTGAGAGGAAGTGCTCCAGGCACAGACATTCCCCTGCAGTCTTTGGTGAAGATCATGGTGAGGCTGCCTGTCCCCTCAAATCCTGTGGAGGTTCACGATGGAGAGTGAATCCCCCTGCAGCCTGTGGAGGACCCCAAGCTGGAGCAAGTGAATGCCCAAAAGAGACTAATTCTGTGAGAAGCCATGCTGGAGCAGGCTCATCTCAGGACACGTGGACCCATGGAGAGAGGTGTCCATACCGGAACAAGATTGCTGGCAGGACTTGTGATCCCATGGGGACTCCACATTGGAGCAGTCTCTTTCTAAAGGAATGGAAATTACACTGATACCTTTCCTAATAAGCATATTTCCTAATATTTATACTCATCTTTCTAAACAGCATATTTGGAAAGTCTGAGAGTTATTCCGTAGTTCCTCTCCTGGGATACAGGTAAGTAGCAAAGTACACACATGGATCTCTACTGAGTTAGTCGCAAGACAAACCTGGTTTGCATAAGCACTGTGGTGTTATCTGGTACACGGAGTCCTGAGGATAAGAGGGACTCTTATCTATAAATCTGCATTCCCAAAGTTGACTGTAATACCCAAGAGTATCATCTTCCAGAGATGATACTTCAGAGAGTGAGTAAGAAACATAGTAGATACATAAATCAAAGGATGCCTCAGCAACACACCTGCTATTCAAGAAAATAAGGTGTACCCTTGGTTGGGAAATTATCCAAGTATATTTTGTGAGTTAAACTGCTTTGCAAAAATTCATTTTAAGGAAAGATCAATATTTTTCATGTACCTATGGCTTTTTAAATGAAGTTTTTTAAGCCACTGTAAATCCAGCCTAACACATATAATTTAAATATTAATTTAAATTAATTATTTAATAATCACTATTACTTTAGCTATTCATGTATTTCTCAATGATATTGCAGAGAGGCATGATCATAAGACAGACAGGTTCCAGGTATTGCTAAAATTGTTGCTCAATTCCCACATTGAAAGTATGCTTTCTTTCTTTATTGTCCACAGTTAGAATCATTTGTTCCAGATAACTTGAAAGAAATATAATTTCCATACCTATTTGGGATTTTTGTTTGTAAACAAACTTCAAAAGTTGTTTGATTTCTCTCTGAATGCACTACAGCCTTAGCAACTGTGAAATGAAACCCTTTTACCCTCAACTGATCCTTCCTGAAAATGGCCTACCAGTTACCTAAAAGATACATTCCTTGCAGATTTTTAAAAAAAACTAGGAAATACAATACTACTCCGTAATTCTGCATTTATATATATTTTTCTGCTTGTCTCTGAACAAAGATACACTTAATGGTCGGCAGACAAGAGCTTAGAGCTGGGATGCTTTTGTTCTCTTAAACGCATGATCATTTCTGCTGCCCAAGAGGTCACAGAACTACACACTGACTTTTATACATTTCTGGACAGAAGCTGGTGGCTTCTGTGGACACAGAAACATGTTCAGCACAGCTGTTTCTTAAATAAAAACACAGAATGCTTATATCACCTGTGGGTAAGCAACCTCCTCAAGTTTTATATTTAAAGTGAGGAGAAAGGAGAAAATGAACAAGCAACCCTTTCGAGTAATTTTCTTCTTCTCTCCTAACAGCAATGGACTGCTTACAATTCCCTGAGAGCATGAGTGAAATGGGCACACCTTCTCAAGAAGCTTGTCTTCACGAAGTAAGTTTCTCATACTTACTTACATACTTTAGATTCTTTAGAGATCATGGGATCATCTGGTTCTTTTTTAATCTGAAAAGAGACCTCAATGGAAGTATGTAGAAAAAAATAACTGAACTACAAACTACAGGTCTTTGCTTGCTTCTCCCTCAGTGTTGCAGCCCAACACATTCTTTCAACTCATGTCATTCCATATTAAGTATGCTACAAAGAACCCTTCTGGGCATGGCATACATTTTCAGCATCCATCCACCAGCCAGGCAAAGTGCATTCAGAGGACACAAGTGTATTTAGGAAGGAGGAGTTATCTCCTGTCGCCAAGAAAAAAGAGAGGTGTATACCTGTGGGGAATCATACTCTTCTATCTTCACTGGAAATAAAAAAGAGTATAATGCAGAGATTATTTTTCAGCAACAAGTGAATACCTAACTCAATTTATTAAATCAGCTTCAGAAACACATTTTCACACACAATTTTTCCCATTGGTACTGTGTATTTGACATTCATAGAATCATAGAATCATAGCCTGGGTTGAAAGGGAAAGCTCATCCAGCTTCAACTCCACATGCCACCCCCTTCCCCCCCCCCAACTATAGGGATGCCACCCACTAGGTTCAGGTTCCTCAAGATCACATACAACCTGGCTTGAAGATTTTGAAGAATACACAGCTATTCTGGGCAACCTGTTCCTGTGCCTCGTCACCTCCACAGAAAAGCATTTCTTCTTAACATCTAATCTAAATCTCTTCTTCAGGTTTAAAAAACCATTCCCCCTTGTCTTGTCACTACATGCCCTTGTATACAGTTCCTCTCCCTCTTCCTGGTAAATCCCCTTTATGTGTTGAAAGGTTGCAATAAAGTCTTCTTGGAGCCTTCCCTTCTACAGGCTGAACAATCCCAGCTATTTCAGCTAGTCTTCATAGCAGGAGTGCTCCATCATCATCGTGGCCCTTCTCTGGACGTGGTCTAATGGGTCCATGTACTTCTCTTTCTGGAGGTCCCAGAGCTGGACACATTACACCTGGTGGAGTCTTGCCAGGGCAAAGTGGAGGGGAAAAATCACCTCCCTCAATGTTTTGGCCACACGTCTTTTGATGCAGCTGGGGATAGAGTTGGCTTCTGGACTGGATAGCTCTCTTGGTCAGCATAGTCTGCTGGTAAAAGGCCTTTACATGTACAGTGCTGTCAGTGAAAAGATATAATCCAGACTACTTTGTGCTGCCAATTTCAGCATCTACTTCCACTTTGAGGAACTAGATTCTTGACGTTCAAACTGAAGATCACTTGCCGAACTTAGTAAACTGTCTCCGTAGACAGCATCTTCACAGCAGGGTCCATATCAAAAAAAAATCAAAACCCAACCAGCTCACTTATCCTGTAAGAAGAGATATGACTATAAAGAAATGACTGATGAAAAAACTATGGTAACAGATAAACACCTTCTGGGACCCAACATCAGAATGGATGACTATTAGTCAGAAAATTGGTAAATGTTCAGTAGAAAAATGAGCGCCAAAAAAGAAACCTGAAAATAAAAAGAGACTATCCAGTTCCACTTTTCTGATGGTCTTAATGTTTTCTTCCCCACCAAACAAAAATCATCTGTAGAAATATTTTACAGCTCAAATTCATGCGACCTTGGATACATGCTGGTTCATGAAGTCTTGTGCTTGCACATGCTATGCAGTATGACTGAGCACGGTACCACAAAGTTTGACAATGGGGACACAGAGACAAATTGAGCACAATTATGTTGGGCCTTCGCATTAAGTGAAGGACTTTTGACAATACTGAAAAAACATTTTGGTTTTATTATCAGTTGCCACATAAATGCCTCCTTTACTATGCTTCTCATGCTGATGGAAGTAAAATTTTTTCATCAATGAAACCAATAGTGTATTTTAAAGAATTAAAGCACACCAGATTAAAGAGGTAGTTATGCACATATTTTAATAAAGATTAAATGGAGAATGACATTGCTCTGGACCAGAAAATATCTCATACTTATCATTGTCTGTCCCTGAAGCTCCATATTTCAATGCATGTCCTCTTCATAAGCATCCAGTGCTGGCCAGAGTTGTGGACAAGACTGTAGGTTAAATGTGCCTTTGATTAGACTCAACCACCTATGGCATTTTTTAATGCCATAATTTAGTGAAATACCTTTGGGGTTAAACATCTAAAAACATTCTTTGCCTCCATCTGCTGAGAAATTACCATTTACAATGAGTAAAACTTATAAAATTTCCTAAAATATTTAAGAGCTTAAAGTGCATTTTTGAAGTTATTTTTCAAATGTATGCTATGTAATATTCATGTTCCTCAGGGTCTTACTAAAATCCACTTTTGCTGAAAACAGGAAGCACCATTTAGCTGTTTTTTAAGTCAGAAATCATAAATTGCCTTCTGAGTGCTACTTTTTCTTCCTTAGAAAGTTCTCACTCAGCATTTTCTCCAAATATGTGTTTGGGGTTTTTTGTTTTTTTTTTTAAATCCTCATTGAAACATTTAGTGTATTGAATTTTCCTGTAGCAACCTATTTAAAAGCTGAACTTTAGGCTCTGGCATCCTTCTCTGATTAAAAGCACCAAATGTGACTAGTTTTTATTCCTGACTGAATCAGTGAAACTCCTCCAACTTCAAATTTCTGCTGTGAAGTTGGTTACTGATAATATACTTAAACTCCACAATCTGCAGTAAATCTATACTCCACTTGAAATTAGGTTTTTGTCCACAAGCTCACACTAATACTTATAGAGAGCAAATACAACAGAAACACAAACGCTGACATTCAGCAATGAATGTTCATTACAGGAACCTATAAAGAACTTTGTTTTGATCAAATGCAGCCAGGAAAACTAATTTTGAAATATAAATTAATGTTTAAATCACTATTATTTTTTTTAGATCCCTCTTATAATTCTGAATTGGTATGAAGTAGTGCAGTCTTATTAGTACAAAAGCTGGTGGTGGTTTACATCACCCTAGTTATGCAAGGAGGACACACACATTTCAAACTCAAGAGACTATTATTTTATAGACCATCTCATGTCATCTGTTTATCACAACTATTCAACACTGGAGACTACAGAGGACTCCTGGCTGTCAGTCAACACCACTGTGCATGAATATCCAAGACTGAGGCACATATCTGGTCACGGCCATGTCAATCAAGCTATAATGATAACAAAATAAAAAGTGGCCTACAACATGTTATATTCCCCAATATCATGGCTCAACTGAAGAAAAAAATACTACCATACTTTATTGAAGAAGCCTTCCTATCTTCTTGAAAAACATATTTACTGTGTTGTTGCAGAGAGAAGTCCTGGATGGTGACAGAGCAACAATGTCATAGCGAAGGACCTGGATTTTCCAAAGTGGCCTGCCAATTGCAGCACCGTAACTAGAAAGAGCTATTTCAGGATGATGTTTCACAATCCTGAAAAAATATGCAGATGTAAACAAATGCAAACATATAAATATGAGCGTTAGATTGAAAACCATTTCAAAGGACATTTCAAAGATTGGGATACAGATTTATCTAATAAATTGTTTGCATTTACATAGTTTAGACTATATTCATGCAAAAATTCTAAACTTTGTTTTTCTTTACAAGGAAACAAAATAATTCAGATACTTTAATGTTACTGGGTATTTGAAGCATAGTGGTGAAAGTAGTATTTTTAAGTAAGGAATTAATAAACATTATTTTTTAAGAGTTGTAGCACATACACTTTCAAGGGAAATGTTAACTAAGAAAGCATTAAAAAATAATTTCAAAAAAACTCACAACCAACCAACCAAACAAAAAAAACTAAACAATCTTAATCAAATTGTCATTGTTATTTTGTCTTCCTCCTATCCTCTAGTGCAATTACATAAGAATGCAAGCTGTCTGTTGATATAGACATTAGCATATGATTCTCTGCAAGGGGTCCACAACACCATTGCACCCATTTCCAAAACACTTGCCTCATGCTCACGCTTTCTCCCTGTCACTCCAAAATTAATGAATGTACCCCTCGAAATTTTATGTTAAAACCACAACAAAAGTTAATATCCCTCACAATCAAAAGAACTCAGTGAAAGCCTCAGTGACTTACTATTTGGTATCATTTTTACTGCTACTATTTTTATAAAGATATAGAGAACAAGATAGGTGTGCTGAGCCTACACTTCATCCTACCTCTGAGAAAACTGGCCCAAGGCTTTTTTTTTATTATTCAGTAACATTCACGGTGCCTGTGCTGTAACAGCAATATCTTACCATTTTTAATGAATAGCAAACTTTGTTCTGAAGTGATTACTGTCCTTGTTGGGTCTCTGCCTTATCAAATACCCAAGACACCAAATAATCCTTTAAAACGTACTGTTGGACAAGTCTGATTGCAGAAAATGGATTCTTCTTTTTCATACTGAAGTGCTGAGGGCTGCACAACAGGCCCTGAGCCACAGCTGACCTCTAGATGAACCTTCCAACCAAATGTTATATTTAGCCATTATCTGCTTATTAGCCAAAATTCTGCTTAATTAATGTATTTTTATGAATGTATCTATCCTTCTGTATCTAGAGACTCATCAAGGCCATGAAGGTAGATGGTTTGCCATAATAGACATGAATATATCTACCTTTATCAGGCAGTGGATGGTCCAAACTGACTCTCTGATTTTCCTCTGAGCCCTGGACTGGCTTTGGGTTAAAACCAAGAAGAAAAGAAAGCCAGATATTTTCCTCCCTAAATAAGTGATGTAAGCTTGTTTGTTTAACAATATAAAAGTTGGGCCCTTTCAGAACAAAGACAGAGACCTGTCTTTGAGTGGACAGGCTGCATAGGATTTCCCAGTTACCAGGAGTGGTTCTCCAACCCTTCCCTGTGAACCCCAGCTGATGAGTGGGTCTGAATAATGGTAACGTATTAAAAGGGTAACCAGTGATGTATCTTTCTTAGTCACTATAGGTGCTCCTTGTAGTAATGATTAGGTGCATTGCTAAGCTTATCCTTTTATAATTCTTTGCTTCTTTTATAATTCTTTGTTGTTTTGTGCTACAGTAAATTTAATTAACTTATTCTTTAAAGTTGGTGTCTGTTTATTTTGTGCTGACCCTCAACCCCTGGTAAAACACATACATAAAACCTACACTCACATTTTGTGCCTGCTTACTTGTATATAACCTGTTACATCTTCCTTCACCATATAAGGCAGACATAAAGTGTAACTCAGGAATAGTTTAAGTCAGTAAACAGAATGTTATACTAAAAAATACTTTACTAAGCTACTTTTACCAAACTGTAAAGCTAACTCAGAAAACAAATAGACAAAAAAGGTTCTATATTGCATATATAATTTATGTTAAAACATGTATTATACTTTTATAAACATCTAACTGATACTTCAATATCTGTAAAATTGTAATGCCTTTAAAAGCAGTAAAGTACTTTGATTTTATAGACTTATCTTAGTATTGTTACTAAACATATCAAGAACAAGTAGCATTTTAGTTTCTGCCAGAGAAACTGCCTGAAGTCTAGCAGTAAGTGTCACTTCAGTTTAATGTCTGTCTGCTTTCAAGAATGTATGTCTTGCAAGACAGGAGCATGATCTAATATGCCTTTTCTCCTGTTTGTTTTTTTTCAAGACTATTTAAGCTGTGTGGAGGTTTCGGGATGTTAGAGATTCTCATTTCATAAAAGTGATAAGACTGTAGTAAGTATTAAAACCCCTTGCTTGTTCACTGCCAATAGAAAGTTCAAAGCATAAAAGTACTGTGTGTTTGAGAGATGCACAGAAATGGTATATTCTCAAAAGTTCTAAATAAATAACATTGAAAGCTTAACAGTAATAAAAGATGGTAAAAAGTGTAGTGGAAACTACACAACACACTTGGATTTCTTCAAGTCCTAACTCTTGCTCGACTACAGGCATTTAAAAAGCATCTGGGCCTTGCAGCTATGCAGTCAGCTCTTGCAGTCTCAATATATATCCTCAATATATTTCAAAAACAGGACCTTTCACCATCTGAGCACTGGGAATCCTCCATTAGCAATGTTTACTTGACAAACTCCAGTTAAAAGACATGTTTATGGTCAATAATATAATACAACTATATGTTTATAAATATTAATAATAAAATGTCTAATAACTTCATATTGATTATATCTCAATTCAAAGCTGTCAAATGGTTTACCATTAATAATTCTTTAATACAACTGATGTATATATTATCCACCCAGTTGTATAGATTGGAAAACTGAGACACAGACAGGTTGAATGATTTTGCCATCTGTTCTCTGAGTGCTTTGGAGCATAACCTAAATGTAGACATGTGGAAAAGTTCAAGTAAAATGCTAGCTCCACAGAAAGCAAAAGAATTTTTGCTCTTTGCTTCTACAGAGACATAATTATATACTCAATTCATAAGAAATTTCCTGGCGTTAAAAAAAAATGGTGACCTTCCCAATTACAACTCCACTGTGTACAAGACAGATGTACCCAACATACAGTAGTAAACAGGTTGATATAATCTGAATTTTTTCTATGGCAACATTAAATTTTTGGGGTGAGTGGACATGGCACAGCTTCAGAATGTGAAGATGTGAAAGATGTGAAAATTATGAAATGTAGCATGACACATACAATAGTTCAGGTTGGCACATATCTAGACTGGAATAGTTTATAGAATGATCTTTTAGTTTGGTCTAGAATATAAATGAACACATCCATGCTATACTTCCACTGATTTTTCTCATTTGCAACAAAATGGTGTTCAGTGCCTTTAAATTCAGAAGCCCCTCTTTCCTGTTTAAACTATTATCTAGGGTAATATAATCATGCGGAGCACTTGGCAAGTCACTTTTCAACCATCAATCATCCCTAAATAGCTCTCTCTCATTTTAAATCAAAAGGCTAGAACAGATTTCCTCTTTTATCCATCTCAGAGATAGCAGCAGTCAATAAAGTCGTCCAAATACAAGACTGATATCTGTCAGGTTTTTCATGCCATCTACTCCAAATTTCTAAATACAATATTCATATTGATAGCAAACATGCAGCAACCACCTGTAGTAGCATCTAATGGGGTTTTCTGCACCTAAGAGAAGCCTGAATCTCATCCAGGTGCTTGCTAATTGACCTGCAGAGGATACATTTCATTGTGTGCAGCCAGGTAGCCCTGTTTAGATAAATCAGCATAGAAAAGAGAGCTTGGGAGGTTTTTAACAGAGGTCAGGGTTAATCTACAAATGTGTTTTATCCCTTAAAGGATTTATATTAATCCAGTTTTTTCTCTGATGCTGCTGATTCAAAGTTTACATTATAACTGAAAGTCTTCCCTCTGAAGCTTTTCTTTTTTAATACTCAACCACTTAACAGCTTGCCACCCAACAGGAGAGAAAGAGAATCTTCTGGTAAATCTTCAAGTAAAACCCACATACATTTTAATAAGCAACCAGATAAACTTGCTTGAGAAAAGAGGCCCTCTAACAAAAAAAAAAACCAAACAAACAAACAAACAAAAAAAACCCACAACAACAAAAAAACACCCTTGATTATGTTTCTTTACTGATTTTGGGGGCGTTCTGTGTGTGTAGAGTTTGCTTTTTGCTTTTTTTGGTTTTCCTTTCATAACTGCAACTTTGTCTAATATTCTTCTATA
>JAWWMO010000096.1:19159915-19172269 GCA_035047845.1 Dendrocincla fuliginosa | reverse complement strand
TCCTTTCATAACTGCAACTTCGCCTAATATTCTTCTATAGCAAAGAAAAACTACGTGTTCTGATACAGGATATGATCCAATAGCCTTTGACAGAACTCAGACACATCTCAAAATCCCAAAGGACAATCAATTCAAGAATCTGCCTGATGTCCAGGATACAGGATTTTGTGGGGTTGGATGGAATTACAATTTCAAGATGAAACCCAGTAGAGAGATCATCCATTTTAGACACATCAGATGGTGGCTGCAACATTTAGAAATCTCAATTTAATATCAGGCAGAAGACAAGTAAATATTCAATTTTTGCTAGTGAGATCCTGAAAAGTAACTTGCTTCCCTCTAGAAAGTATTTCACTGCCTTACTATCTGGGGCTCCCTCCTTACAGTACAGCATTCTGAGCTGCTAGTCCAAGTGCCCCATGAACACTGGAGAGCTGTCCTGGGGCAATAGGCACACGAACACAGGCAGATCACACTCCAAACATTGCTCTGGCAGGGGCCACACACAAACTACAGCTCTTGAACCTACAGCTCCCTGGACAAAACACAGGAAGGTAGTGGCAGCAGTTAGAGAAAAGACTTGAAAACTCTCAGCAGCAATAACCTACGGCGTACAACAGACCAGCTTTTGTAATCAGCCACATATTCATGTTTTATTCAGTCTGTTCTAATGTAGTAAAAGATGGTACCCTGTGCCATTTCATAAATTCATCCATTTTACAAGAACACAAATATGTATGTATGATTTTGGATGTATCCCTTGTGCAAGGCACCATAATATAACAAGACTTCTGTTGCAAGATCAGTGAAGTACCACTGCTCACTCACTGTACAGTCACCTCAGTTTCACATGATTTGAGTCAGTCATGTGTCCTGCCCATTATTTGACATTAATGCCCTTCCTTATGATGACATTTGTGGTTTCCATTATTTTCTGAAGCACTTCATTGATTTTGAGATCTATAGCGCCTACATGAATTGTCCTTCAGAGCTCTGTCATTATTCCTGATTTACAGTAGGTACATGCCTGATGATTCAGGATCAAATTCAACCAACCTAGTAGGTGTGTGATGGCTAAAGAAGCAAAAGCACTTCTTTTTCCTCAGCTGAAATTCAGCTTCCTTAAAATGGCAAGAATATTGACATTTTAAATAATAGCCAGTGTAAACACTATGATGATATTAATTTTTATTTCTCACTACTAAATACCTCAGGCCTTACAACGCCTTACAAACTTACTGAAAAAAATGTTAAAAACATAAACTAAAAAGCCTCCATGCAGTATTAACCAGATGAAGAGTTAACAGCATTAAAAAAAATGAAATTGGCTAAGCCAACTCAAGCCAAGCCAGTTTTTGTTGCTATCCAGATGGACAAACAGGACTTTGCTAAAGCCAGTTCTGAAGATAGGACTGTGGTTGCTTCTCCCTAACATCTTCTCTCAAGCTGGTGTTCCCTGTCTTGGAGCTGTTGGGATCCCTTTGGTGGTGAAGGTGCATACAACAATAAAGTTCAACACAGAGGCTTTAAGTTTAGGTCTTTTTGACACCTGAACCCACCTATGCACAAAAGGAAGTCAGTTTACAGAAAACACTCTTCTGAAATATTTCAGCTAGACCAGTAGCCTTGGTAGCACAGAAAACTCAGAAACTCATAAAAATATTCTCCCTTCCTTTGGTACTGATGGCTAAACTGGAGGCCTATATTTCCTGGGCTGCTTATAATTGCCAAGACTGGACTTGATGACTGGGTGGTCCACAGCAGACCTTTGCAGTCCATTTAGTACAAGCAGGGTTCAAAATACCCTGTGCTATGACACTGTACAAAAACATGTGAAGTTTATAAAAGGACCAAGCCTTGATATCCTAGCATATAGGGTCATGACTCTTCTTGAAGTTTCAGTCTATGTTCATTCTGTGAACTTTCCAGATACATTTATTTCTCCATAGACTAGACACACTAGATGGATTCTTTTGAAAACAATGGCCTTCAATAAGTCCTGAACATGTGTGTGTTTTCTTTAAGCATGAGCCTGACATACTAACAACCAAATCATTTTAGTGTGATCTTAGTTATTCCTCTCAGAATATGGTAGTTCATAAACAGTTTCATAAAACTTGTCATACAGTCTTAATCCCACAAACGTTTTGCCATCCCATTTCCTCTTGTCATACTTGTCACTGTATAATAGCATCCCCCACTAGCAACAGTGGTTTATTTGCATGTGCAAACTAGTGAATGTCCATTGCCAAGGGCAACTGAGTTGTATTCAACCTCCTTCCCCAAACTTCCTTTACTTAGTGCTTTCAGAGGAGAGCCATCACTTAAAATGCTCTCATAAATAGGACAGAAAACAATTTGCCTTCTAAATTAAAACTGATGATACCAGCAGCTAATTTCCATAATTAAAACATAATTAAATAAATGTGAACCCAATTGAGCCCATTTCTTCCAGTATATGGCACGAAGCTATATACTTTCCACCTCTTTGTTTCAGAAATAGTTCATTGAATTGCAATGTCAAGCCAGCAAGAAGAAGCAGCTCTTCTCAGGCATGATTCCTGTGTCTGCCAGTGCTCACTGCAGTGTTCCACCAAGAGAAAGACAATCCTGTCATGTTACCATATGATGGAGTGTTTGCTGGCAAGCACCAGTAGGCTCTCCAGAAATAAGACACAGTAAGATAAAGCTTATAAAAACTGAGAGGCATAAACATAACCTACTTGTGTTAATCCTGTAAAAATACACATATATGACAAGAGGAGGCAGGACTACAGAGCTCTGCAGTCTGTGCTTCTCCACTGCAGTTTTTCACTCCTGAAAAGACAGGACATAAATGCAGGTGGCATTCTGTTGGCAAGACCTTACTTCCATGCTCAAGGTAAGGCTTCTTTGTACCTCAATTAGCACCCATACTAACGAGGCTGGTTAAGACCCACTTTCAACATACACAGAAAATAACACCACATCCATTATGCTAGCGATCAAAGCTATACAAGTTTGTAGATTGTTTCAAAGATCAAAGACAGTCTGTCAGACTTCATTACTAGAAGAAAAAAGGGACTCTGACTTCAAAAGGCTTTGCATTATCCTTTGTTTCCTCCTCAAAAATAATTTTGAAGATGGTAAGCCACCTCAGAGAAATCTAAATTAACAAGCTTTTTTATAGTACCTCCTAGCTCTGGCTGCAGTTTGATCTCCTCATTCTTTTTCCTTGTCCTTTTTGTCACAAGTGTATGCTGATTGTCTGCCCCACTGGCTTAATATGAGGACACATTAAACAACAAATATTCAAGCACTTCATCAACCTGCAAGTACCTAAAACTCTCTTCCTCATCCGATTGTTTTGTCTTGTTCACTGAAAGATTGTCTGCAAAAGGCTGTTTGAAAGTATCTTCAATTAGTTTTCCTATTTCCCTGAATGAAGTGACACTTTCAGTCAGATTCACAGAACAAGTTACACTAATTGTGAATAAAAATAGCATCAAGATTAGATGAGTTTGATGTTGTTTGAGCTGTAATTCATATGGATGTCTTTTTGGAATGCAGTTTCTTGAAAGCTTTCACATTTTCATGACTGCTTTAAATATTTTGCACTATTACATAAGGGAATTTTCAGAATTTTCATAATTACCCACAAGGCAAAAAACTCAACCAGCCACACAAAGAACCAAATCTGAATACATTTATTCATGTGTCAAAGCTAAAAAACTCTAGTAAAGCAGTATAAAGCACCAGTTTAAACTTGCTTTTCCTGTATCCAGGGCTATTTTACACCACCAGTGAGGTCTCCATTAACAGCTTCCATAGCCCCCATAATAAATAAACCAACAGAGCTAAGTCAACAGCATCCAGTCTAGGGCAGGACTATGAGAAAGTGTGGAACTTCATCCAACTCACCTCCTCTACAACAGTCATCCAGGTACCCCTGAAAAGTGTCCTTTTAATTTGCATCTGGGATCTAGTTTTCCATTTCAGAGATTGCACATAACAGGTTTCCCACTATCATGAAACACTGAGCTAAAAGATTTAATGGATAAGGTGCTGATTTACAGTGGGAAGCTGCCAGGCCTGAAATCTCTTGACATAGCAAAAGCAGTGTGACCTTGGCCAGGCTACTCTGGACTTGTGAAGATAAGCACCTTGCAGACTGTGAGAACTCAGAGCAGCTGAAGACAAGCTGCACACAGACAGTGGTTTTGTAGCTGTGGCCAATGAGTGATTGTTTATGTGTGTGAGCACCAGTAATGTTAATGCACGTACACTCAGAAAATACTATAATTGTAGAAATGCCTTTAATAAACTGAGCTTTGAGCTTTGTAGCTAAGTCATATTGAGTCCGTCTCACTGCTCCCTAAGCCCGCCTCCAACAATTTACCACATCTAGGCCTCTTGCCTCCTAGGAAATGATCACTCTTCCATTTTAACTTACCTTCTAGATACTGGAAACATCCACTCTTTAACATGCTATTCCTACTTCTGTTATTCCATGGATTCACAGTGAATACGTTCCCAAAATTTACTTCAAGCTGACTTCAAAGGCACTGTCAGTATTAAAGATGTCAAAACCGAGGTGGAATGAGATGTTCTACACATTCACATTGAGAAATGAAAATGCTTTAGGAAACACTGTCATAAAACAAAACCCCTAGACAGACTGAGCTGGGCAGGCACTGCCACAATGGAGTCCTCAATCAGCAAAACCAATATCTGGAATTGTATTAATATGCTGTAAAGTGGTACTTAACTAAGCAGTATGTCCACAAATGCTCAGAGGAGATAAGGAAAATTAGAAAAGCACTCAACCCAGCTGCTTTGGGCAGTTTCTTTTTCCTTCAATGCTTCCCTTTACTTAGCATTTAAAAATTCTCGTTTTGCACGAAAATAAAAACTGGAGTGGGGGAGGCAGGGGAAGGTCCCCCTCCAGTGACCAGAATAGACAGCCTTCTTAATAGGAATATTTTGTTGCATAACCTTTTAGCCTACATAAATACGATTCCTGGCTACTCCATATGGTTTCTCCCATGCTGATCACTAAAGAATCATCTAAAAGTTGAGAGCCATAAACTAATTAACAAAGATAACTACAAACCAACAAAATAGAAAACTGTAAACAACACCTGAACAAAGATGTTTTGTCTTTAACTGCTTTTGAACTACTTTAATATCCCCAGTTTTGTTCTTTCTCAAATGTTCACATGAAGATACACCCATACATAGTTATATATATATAGATATATAGATATATATGTGCATGTGTGTGCGTGTGTGTGTGCATATAAAGCCTATATGAACATATGCCTATATAGAGAGATGCCACCTCAGTTACTGAATATATATATATACAGATATAAAAATTAAAAGACTGTTCTCTTCAGAGTTTTCCTTAAGTGGTTTTTTTTATTATTTTGTTTACTAAAAATGTGTCTTCTCTCTGCACAGCAGCTGGATGCATTCCAAAATTCACTTTTATTCCTGATTGTGTGTGACATTTTTTTAAAGGACACTTCTAAAATAACAACTGTGAACTGCAAATGTAAGTAGGCTGGAGTCCCCAGCAGGCATGGCAGAGTGAGGAGACACTGTGCAATGCATGGTATTCTCCAGGCTTCCTTCACAGCGTGCCCATAGCAAACCATGTCAACTGCGCCGGACTGCATTACTCACTCAGGCAACAGTGGTTTATGATGGCTGCAGATTCAGACCTTGAGACTGTGCAGTAGACAAGAAGGCAACCTCTTCAGGAGCCATGAGAAAATAAACCTGGGAGTCTATTAGCTGGCATTACATGGCATTAATATATACATGGAGACAAGGTGTAATTTCAAACTCTTTAGAGCTGTCTTGAGGCCAAACATTATCATCTTTTAATCACTTTTAGATTTAATTCTTCACAGAAATCATAGACAGAATCAATAAGAACAGAACAGTAACAAGTGAAGGATTCAATTTCTTCTCTGCATGTACACACACACACACATCTGTCCTGAGAGATCTGTGATCTGGCCTCAGGTAAAGGAAAATAAATCCAGGCTTTAATAACTTCTTCATGTAAACACTATGAATTTTACTGTTAAACCTTGAAAACAATGCTGAACTTCTCTCTCATACTGACAGCATCCCGTAAAAAGTGAGGCAGACCACAAAAATTTTCCTGCTTCATCTTGCACAAATAAACAGCAGCTTCTCCTACAAGGATGATATGAAGCAGTTTTATAGCAGTTACAGCTCAGAGGTCACTTCAAATGCTGGAAGTGACCTTGACACCAAAATTAACAAAGTAAAAGCATGGTTTTTTGGTTGTGAAATACAGGAATTATTGGATTCTTTTTTATATACATTTCATAAGCAAAGCATAAAATTCTTTTGTCTTATCAAATTTATTTCTGTTTCCCTTTGCATATAAGACCAGTTTGCTCACTGAAAAGGCTGAGTGTGATCAGCCATATGATCTACGTAAGTTTAATCATATTGCTGCACAGCCTGGGCCAATGACTAACTATGAGATAATGAACAGAGTTCAATAAATGCTTAAGATCTGTTCAATGGAAAGCAAAACTAAGATATCTATTTGTCTGTAAAAATATGTTTCAACTCTTTTGAAAAAATTGCACATAAACCTAGTCTTATGAAACATTCTAAAATACGATATTTTCTTGATTTAAGAGTTAGTTTTTGTCTTTTATGACTATTAAAGCAACAGAGAGTTAAAGATGAACGAAGACAAAGCTTAGACAGCAGTAGTCATAAAACCATCTGTACTTCCTTTTTCCTCATTTTATCTTTTCCCACTTATTTCCACAGCTCACTGGCCTGACAGGTAAAAAATCAAACAAAACAAAAAAATCCCAAACTGACTTCATATATTGCCATCTTTAAGTTTTACAACAGTACCTTACATAAATATGGTTCAATTCCCAAATAATTGCAGTGCTCTTGGGGAACACAGGCAGTCTGTATTCATTGTGACAGAGCAGTGAGCAGAATTCTCAGGTAATAGCCACCTTGCTCATTACATACATGCTGGCTGAATGTAACAGCCTCATGGGAGTAAATGCTATTTGCTGCCTGTTAGATAATGCATTAAGACATGATTCTGGTTAATAAAGGGCATTTAGGTACCACACAGGGGACACTAAGCACCTGCACCTGTGAAATTTTCTCCCACAAAGCAGTACTCAAAGGGTTTATTTTAAACATGAAACTGCTGCAGGAAGAATATTATTAATACTGAAGGCAGAGGAATAGGTAAAGGTTTATAAGGAAATTTCTTGCAAAGTCTACAACAGAGTTCTGGAGGAAGGGCAGGAGTGATTTGTGATTCACCCATAAGTCACAGCACCATTATTTTGCTGCACTTGGCTTTATGCCATATAGGCAAAAGTTGTCTTGCTTGATCTATTGTTTGTGCAGAACAACCCAGATGACAACTTTCACTAGGAGAGAAAGACCTCATGGTTTTTGAGCACAGGAAAAGAGAACTACTTGTCTCCAAAAATATCTTGAAACACCAGCTGTTTGAACAGGAGATGCCATAAACAAGGACTTTGTCTACCTGAAGAGGCAACCTGGAGCAGCTCATCACAGATGTGTTCTGGATAGCAGACAGAAGTACCCCTCTTTGTAAAAAGTATTTTTTTACTTTTTGAAAAAGAATTTCTAACAAGACCTTTACTGTGACTCTTAATAAAAGAGCAGTGTTTCGCTCTTTCATGCCGGTAAATATGGTCCTGTCATGCAACACACATGACATTTTTGACTTTTAAAAATAATGAACCTTGAATTGAAAAATATGTTGGAAATATTTTTAGCAACAAGCAAGTTGGCAGAACACACCCATAAGAAAATGTCTCAAAAAAAATATTTCACCTACCCACACAGACTCTCTGGAAGATTGTTCTGGAAAAGATGTTACACACTGCTCCACAGTTATTTTGGTTCCATGATAAAAGTAGAGTAGTGGGGTTCAACAGAGGCTGTGGAGAGATAAGTAGAGGGGGGAAAACAAAATCAAAACCCAAAGTGAGTTGGGTATTTTTCTAACCAATATAACATATTGTCTCAGTTTTAGACAATTTGGAGCAGCTGAGACCTCAGACAGAACTCTCCGTTGGTTTCAATACCCTTGGTTTCTCCAATATGAAGACAAACCAAATATGGCCAGATGCAAGTGAAAAAAAGTGAAAAAAAAAAACCCAAATCTTTAC
Source organism: Dendrocincla fuliginosa (assembly GCA_035047845.1). Lineage (NCBI taxonomy): Eukaryota > Metazoa > Chordata > Aves > Passeriformes > Dendrocolaptidae > Dendrocincla > Dendrocincla fuliginosa. The sequence continues at coordinate 19,164,062 of JAWWMO010000096.1, read as the reverse complement.
CAAGGAGAAATGATAATAACAATACTGACAAAACTGGATTAAACTGATGAGAAGAGACTTCCCAAGTTCCACCCACTAGACCAAACAGAGATGTCAGACAGACTCTCCCACTGGGAAACACACATGTGGCCGCAGGACAGGGACAGGATGGCCACCCTTCCATATGGTTTGCCTCTCCCAGAAAATCTGGCAGGAATGACCAGAGAGTCAGTGTTGCCAGGAAATGGCAGATAGCTGGGGCTCGATACTGGCAGACATTCATGTGGGGCTGGAGTGAGGCTGAAGGGCTGGTACAGGCATTTGGACCAGGGCTGCGGACCCCTAGGTGTCTAGAAGGACTTGCAAGACCCCCATTGGATCCAGTGATGAGATTTCATCGTTGCCATTTTAATGTTCATTGATCAAAGTGGTGGATCACGGTCCAGATCAGCCAAGGTGGTTGTGGAAGCCCCGGGTAGGGAGAAAAACTCCAAAACTCAGTGTTATATATGCTCAGGTTACCTCCGGTACCACCCCTGGGGCAGGGAACTTTGCACTGAATAATGTAACATTGTGAGTCACAGAATACTTTGGGAGTCTTTGACACCCAAAGGGTGACATTCTTTGACTAGGATGTTGCATTTGTCTCTCAGGTCAAATTATGGGCCAGTGTGGCTCATCAACAAGAAATGAATTACCTTCATGCTGGGTGTGAATCTTCTGGGAAGTTATCACAGCTGAATCACCTGTGTAAGGAAAAAGAAACAATACCCCACCTTACAGGATTTGCCTCTTTTCTTATCTTGTTTAACATTCAGCTTGTACCCCGAGGTGTGGGATGTGCACACCTTCAGCCCCTGGCCTGGGTGGCCACTCTGCACATGGTTAGCAAAGCACCTGCTCTTTGAGCCATGAGCACCAACAGTCCAGTCTCCCACAGCACCACTGTGGTCGAATGTTTGAGGCATTAATCACTGGCAGTTCAGTCTCTTTAAAGAAGGCATAACATCAAAAAGTCAAAAGTGGCATATTTGGAGAAAAGAGAAAAGAATTTTTGTGTAACCCAGGACGATACAACACAATCATTCAGAAAGACCGAAGGAAACAAAGTCCTTTAATGTGAGAAAATTGTAAGTATTTAGAAATTTTACATGAATTGTGCTGCTTTCAGTGAATCTGGAACAGGATATTTTAGATGTGTATAGGTTTTACTTCTCAAAGTAAAATGAACAAGCCCCACAATCATGTCTGTTGCTCTTTTTATTTTTTTTTTTGCACAGATACAAGATATTAATGATAAGTGAAAACACTGTTGATTTGAAAACAAGCAGGAACATTTTTCTCTTATAATAAGTCCTTCATTTGAGGTGCACAACAAATGCCAAAAGAAAGCAATTGTTCATCAGGAAAATTCCTGTTGAGTGATCTACAGTATTTATTCTTTTGACTGCAATCGTTCTTTTTACTCAAGCATGTTACAAAATAAAGTCAAGAACATTTTCACCTACTGCTTGGGTATGTATCATTGTTTGTATCACTAAACGTTTGGTATGTCAGGGGAACACAGCTGTCCCACTCTGGTATCTTCTCAGCTCTCTTTCCTGTGGAGAGCACAGTATTTCTATGTGGTGAAAGTAAAGGAAACTGGTGTTTGCATCACTGTGCCATTTATTGCCTTCTGTTCTTGTAATGAAACAAGTCTAGGGTTAACCTGTACATCAATGATGTAAAAAATGCATGCTTCTTTTTTTTCCCTTTTCCCCTGCAGTTTTTGGGAAGGGGAATATGAATAACATGGCTCCTGTGGGGCTCCTTTGGCTGGCACTGCTGCCACAGCTGAAGGACTGGAGCTGCAGCTTTTTGGTTTTTTGAGGAGCCCTCTTGTCCAAGCCAGAAGGCTGAGTCTCTGCCTTATAGGCCTGTGCGGTTGAAGAAGCTTCAAATGTAAAGGATTCCATAAATAAATAATAAAAAAAGAAAGTATCACCATCAACCCTCTTAAATGGCAAAGGTAATAGCGACTTCCACATGAAAAATTGTTTTACAAGTTCATGAAAACTGCCATTGTACTTAGAAAAAAAAAAACAACTTGATTGAATAAACTTCATTAAAAGCTGGTTTTCTATTCAGTGCCACTGTCGCAAAGGCTCAGCCTGGGGGCAGGTCTGAGGGCAGGGAAAGCAAGTTCTGCTCTTGACTTTCCTATTAATGAGATATAAAACTTGAACTAAGTCACTTCTGCTCTTTTTTGCCTTCCACCTCCTTGGGTTTTTGACCTTGGTGATTGTGGCTTTGATATAAACTGCAGCATCTCAGCAGAGCTCTGCACATTCTGAGTATTGATCATTATATCATTATATATATCATTATATATTGATCATTAAGTGATCTCCGCCTGGCCCCTGGTAAATCACAGACTATTAAGTTGTCTGATGGCCTCCCTGCACATCCTGCAGGTGAAGGAAGGTGTTAGCAGGGCTGAGCTGTCTCATCCCCCAAAGGCCACATGCCAGCAGCCACATAGCGTCCAGCCCAGGCTTTGCATGATGCAGTGGTGTTGGGGACACTGTGGGACATCTCTGGTGGCTGGACTGTGTCCTTCAACAAGGTCAAAATCCACCTCGTTCCCTCTCCCCGTAAGTACTGACCATGACCACCTTTGTGTTTTCCTACAGAAACATGGCTCTTACTACCTCCCTTCAAGGTGGACTGCACACTGAGACTTTGTGGCATGTGGGAGCCAGTTTTTCAGTGCATGCCATCTGAATTATCCAGCTGAGGTGGTGGGTTCCTGCATACCCAAAAAATCATTGAGATGTGTCATTCAGCTCAGCTCATTCAGCAGCTACAGCCTGTCCTGCTTGCTATCCAGTGCCTAGTGACCAGTACAGTGACTTCAGAGTCTGTTGTTGAAGATTTTATATGATCTTTTGGAACATTGATTAAAACCAAACTAAATAATGTTGGCCCAAGACTCAATCCTGTGAGAACCCTGCTAGAAACCCCATTATTAAATTTGTTTTAGGATCTATCAGAGATCCTGTTTGTAATTTATCTTCATGCACTGTTAATGCAATATTGTTTTGGAACCAAAACATGTCTAGAATTTACTGGTGTTTGAAATTCATAGAGTCATAGAATGGTTTGGGTTCTTAAAGGTCATCTTGTTTCAAAACCCTGACATCCTGGAAGACAACATCTGCAGATGGAAACCTTAGGTTAAATCAGAACTTGGCCTCAAGGTAAGACCACTTTCCATACTCTTACCACTCTCAGGAAAACATGTGAGTGTAAACATGGTGAATGGTCATATCAGGTCCGCAACAGTCACAATGGTCTGTGCAGTGTTTGAAGGCCAACTAGCAGGTGAAAGTTCACTGCTTCTACCATTGTCTTTTTTCTTGTTCTTGTTTTCTTTCTGGCTACTCTTTGGTATCTTAGTCTGACCTAAGAGATACTGAAGGCTTGAAAAATACTGATGTCAGTTCTACCAGTGACATTCAAGACCTGAAATATGTTGCCCATGTGTGTGGGCAAATGAGGCAGCATAGCCAGCTGTGATGGTCAGTGGAGGCTGTGTAGAACACACAGGACGGTGGGTGGATTTACAAGGTCTGGGCACATTCTCAGGGGCAAGAGGAGCCTGCAGAATGTATGAGAGCAGTGCAGGAAGAGGAGTGAACCTTCCTTGCCTGTCTTATGCTTACAGTGTAATTAGGATCACATAAATGGCACTGCTGTTAACAACCATGGTGATGACTGTTGTATCAGAAAAATCCCCCTGCTGTCTGCCTCCCAGGTGTTTGCACTAACATATCACTACCCATTAAAATGGTCTGCAGCAAATGCTAGGAATGTCAGAGCTGGATGATGAAATTGAATTAGTTTGAATAACTGAATAAGTTTTAGATCTTGGACTGACAGCTTGTTCACATACATCTTAAATGCCCAACAGCAGCATAATTTGGCTTACCCAGGCATGGCTGTTCACTGCAGTACAACACAGCTGTACATGGCTGCTGCTTGTTTTTAACCTTGCTGCCCTCAGGAACCCTGCCTTGCAGGGGCACTTGGAGAGACACAGACTCAAATGTCGTAATTACAAATAATTCTCCCTTCCTCCCTTCCCTCCTTCTCTCCTTCCTTCCCCCCTTCCCCCCCTTCTCCC
>JAWWMO010000096.1:19124361-19137738 GCA_035047845.1 Dendrocincla fuliginosa | reverse complement strand
CGACGCTCTTCCGATCTCAGTTACAACTTCCTTGTGAGGGGGAGAGGAGGGGCAGGCACTGATCCCTTCTCTGTGGTGACCAGTGACAGGACCCGAGGGAGTGGCCTGAAGTTGTGTCAGAGGAAGTTTAGGTTGGATATTAGGAAAAAGTTCGTCACCCAAACAGAGGCTGTTTGGGGACTGGAACAGGCTCCCCAGGGAAGTGGTCACATCACCAAGCCTGACAGAGTTCCAGAAGCATCACAACAATGCTCTCAGGCACATGGTGTGACTCTTGGGGCCCTCCTGTGTGGGGCCAGCAGATGGACTCAATAACCCTTGTGGGCCATTTCTAACTCAGAATATTCTGATTCTATTCTTTGGGGTGTGATGTATAAGAAAAGAATTAAAAACTCATAACAAGTTACTAATAGTGCTTGAAAATATATCAATTCAATATAAACTCTGAATTTGTCCAAGGGGTTCATTTTCTTTCCTATATAACATGACCTAGAGAGAGTAAAACATTTTATCCCATTGAAATCTCTTTTTTTCTGGAAGTTTGGGGTTTTTTTTACAGTCCTATATACCTTCGTGGATTTCTTTAAAGATAATTTATCGAGTACTTAAATCTTAGCTGATACATAGATTTGCAGTATTAGAATCTTAAAATCCAAAACTTGAACATACATCCACATAGTTCTAAACAGAACTGAATGAAAAACTAAGAAAAAAAAAACAAAGGAAAACTAGGGGGGAAATATATTTAAAAATTGGAAGAGTTGTTTGCTGTTGGGTTTTTTTAAATAGATTTATTTGAACCCAGTCTTTTTCCCATTTTGGAAGCTCACAGGTGAACTTGCTTTAGCTGGTTTTGTGTCTTGAATGTCACTATGTAGTCATTCTCCTTAAATTCATCTCTATATTGTAGAGGTGGCACCATGCAACCTTCTCCCACTCTTTCTCTAGTTCTTTCCAAGCTTCCCCACCCCTCTTTGCTGACTCCAGCAGTGTTTCTATCCCCAGTCCAGATCAGCATCTACCAGAAGAACTCATTTCAGCATAACAAAAGGTGGAGAGAAGGGGCAAGAAATAACCTTGCCATAAAATAAACTAGAGTGCAGGTTCTCAAAGACTTTGTAATTTGGGAATTTCAACTGGCTGTAGCCTCCCAGAGTTCTGGTACATGTCTATCACTGCCTATTCAAATGACAATGAAGTGTTGATGATTGCTCTAAAATGAGTTCCTGTATATGAATAACTTAAACTGGGGAGAGCCTCAAACTATCAAGAATCTCAGTACTGCCATGATTCAAATAAAGTCACGAGCTATGGCAGGTCTTTATGGAAATGATTTTCTTCTTAAGGAGATAGCTCTATTTATGAGCTGCAAAATGTTTGAATCAGATGTCTGCCGTTCCAAATTTGCTACTTCTGGCAGGACTTTTGAACGTTACCTCAGGGAGCAGTTCTGAAAAAGTAGAGGAATTGTCTATATAGTTTACAAGAAGTCATTCTTTAAACATTCTTTAAATTCCATTCTGTACTTGATAATTTTGTACATTTTCAGTAATGCACAACTCTCTCTCTTCTGGCCTTGCCTCATGAAGCCAGAAATTTGTCAGGTCTTCGTGGATTCTTTTTTCACTTTCTTCTCTTGTAAACTGGGACTGGGGAGTCTCAGACATTTTGGACAACAGAAAACAAACTCATTGGAGGTCTGCTCCCTTTTCACATTGCTGGCAGAGTATATAAACAAAAAAAGCAAAAGTGGGTTTTCTTATTTTTACATTCACTAACAGAACACAATATAGAAGAAACTCACAGTAATGGGAATTCCCTTCTATAAGGAATGAGTCAGCCCCAGGTGACACCATACTCAGCAATGATCAACATAAGTAAACATCAGACTTAGTCACTGGATTCTTTAATCTGTGCACCTCAGATGTACCCCACTTCATATGTTAAAGTGTCTTACTTCCCAAAAGAGCAAGTTCCAGCAGCAAGCAGGGACAGACCTCAGCTCAGGGACCATCTTGTTGGTCAGGAGAAGCCTTAACAAACCTATGAGACAAGTTGAGTGATTTGAAGCCAGTGAGTAAAGAGGGTTATTTATCTACACAAATGGCAAAATCAAAGCCGTAGGAATGTAGAAATTCTCACAATGAGAATTTCTTCACTGTTCACATTCCAGATTTCATAGCCATGTGATGAAGCACCTGCTATGAAACAAGACCCTGCCCTGGACAGGCTCCAGGCTCTAAAACAGGTGCTAATGACAGTAACTGACTCACACTGGAAACCTTAAGTCCTGCAGGGTAGTCATAATACAGAAAATGAGAAAAAAAATACACTAAGAAAGTATATAATTTATCAAAACTTTACAAATTTTACCAGAAAAACTACTTTAAACAGGTTCAAATAGCAACACTTAGGTCACTGACACCACATACAAATATTTTTCTATTGGAAATCAGAGGTTAAAATGAGATGATTGATTAAGCACTTTATTCTTCCTTATTCTAATATCACAAACACTGGGTCATGGCATTCTCCTGTCTCATCCCAATCTGCCTTTAGGTTACAATCTTTCTTTGCTTATTCATATCTGCCAGTGAAATATGTCAAAGCTTTGAGAGAGAGTGTAAAAATCTGGGAAGATAAAATCCACCAATCAGTATCAGGAATGGAACACATGAATGCATGACCACACATAGACACATTAGTTTTTCTGTAAATTAATCATTGCAGAAATATTTTGTGTGTGCCTCTGTGTGTGTGTGTTTGATCTTTCAAGGGTAAAATGCAGAATGCTGAATTTGTACAGAAATTCACCCAGGTACCTAGGTCTTCACCCTGCACCATCAAAATTAACAGAAGTTTTCTCACTGACTTCAGTGATATGAAGGTATACTGTAATATCTGAAGCCTCACAGATGCATACAAGAAATGCCACAGGGAAGTATCAGAAAACCAATTTAATAAGTTAGCATATCCCTCTAGCAAAATAACTACTCAATTATCACGAGTTTCAAAGCACCCCTATAAAAGCCTGGTTTTGGAACAGTCTTCTTAAATTGGTCATTCCTTGCCCAGTAACTACATTCATAACACTGCATCATCCATGAGGCTGAGACTGATAAATATACTGAAAAGGTCATGTCATGCAGCAGTTGCTAAAGGCCACTAGTAATAAGTCGCACAGGAAAAATTTACTCACTAATCTTAAAACTCTTGCAGAAAGTCAAAATAGTTTGCAGGAACAGTGGATGCCCCTGTCTAGCTAACACTTTCAGTACCTTCCTTTTTCAAGTCTTCTGCTGTGACAAAGCATTTGGTACATTTTCCTTGTTGAGTTGGGACTTTTAAAACTATAGAAGAAAAGAGGATGAGACTTCGCACAGGTCCATTTTAGCATGGTAATTACCTGGTTTTTCCAAATATAAGAAGTGTATAAGGTATCAGTGACACAATTTCCAGTGATTCTTAATATCACAAATAGCATGAATTCTGTTTTGTCAACAGTTTTAATTAATCTATTTATTATTTCGCTGCAACCCTATGGCAGCACATGCACTGTCACAAACACCACTGAAAGTGTTTTTCTTTTCTGTTATTTCCCCTTACCTACCACAAAATAAAACCAGAGATATACATGTGTGTATATATGTGGTATAAGGGTTACCTGCAGAAATGAGTGCAATAAATGCTCTAAAGCATTTATTTTTTTTTCTCTTCCAACAGACATGGATATTGGAAACTCATCTTGGATACAGACTGTCTTTTTGCCATAGAAAGTGTATTTAGAAGCAAAGCATATGGAACATCAGCTTATCTCACAAGATAAAATGATGAGAGTATTTGCTTTGGCAGAACTTACAGGGAAATGATTACTGTTCTGTAGGAAATTTTTAAAGTTAAAATAAGGTTTGTCTCATCAAAAAAAGTAACTAAACTTCAACAGCAAGCAACCTAGGAAATTAAGTTTCTTTATTAGCATTTTTTTGCTGTTGTTTTCCCACTCAGTGGCACAGATCATTTAAAATTATAACCAATGGTTGTGCTAAAAGAAATCTACTGATAAGGAGCAGCTTTACCAGAAATATATTCTGCTGCTATAAACTTTCAAATGCAAATGACACTAGATATGAGAATCTGGCTGCAATAGTGCCCCCAGGTGACACCCTTGTTTCAATCAGCTTTTCATGTGCCCTATTGCTGTTACAGCATGGAAAGAGACTCTGTCAAGATGTTTAGCACTAGTGCTTTGGAGCTGCAGTCCATCCCCTGACAGTCTATGATGTACATACAATTTCCACTTGAGCACCAGAAAAGAGTCGACTATAGGACATGTGAGGATTGATCCAGATTTGTCTCTTTCCCAGTCCTTGACCAGGCCTTGACAGCAAAGCACTCAGCTCCTGTGGAAAGCACAGCTGATGGGTGCTGCACTGAAGCTTCATCCTGCTGAGACATCAGGACATTCTCAACTAGACTAAGGGACAAGGAGGGAGGTTTTGGAGGAGCCTTTTTTTCCCATTAGACAGGAGAGTGAAGAAAAAAAGAGATGAGCTTAGTGGACAGGAGGACACTTTAAAGAAAGAGGTACTGTGAGTAAGTTTCAGGCGTTTGCAACAGTATCAGAGAGGTGCTGTTCTGTACATCTTCAAGAGATGTTTCACATAAAAGCATTTATTCTGCTACCAATATTTGCCAAGGAGAAACATACTTTTAAAAAGTATGCTAAGAAGCAAATGGGAATTTGCAAGTGAGTTAGATAAACCAGGCCATTAGGCTGAAGAACCATTCAGTAATTGAACAGGTATTTCTTCGCCTTTATTCTGAGATCTTGCATTAACTGGAAAAGAGCCAGACCTCTCTTTTGACCCAAAGAAAGGTTTAATCTAGAGCTGGAGGCATACACAATGTTTCTGGCTCTGTCACTTAAAGCCAAGTGCTTCTACTCTTGGGCAGTGCCAGCAAGGAAGTAGTGCAGAAGATATAATCCTTCAGCTTCTCCACAAATCTACCCTTGAAGCATAGGCTTTGAATTCACATAACAAGGAGTCTACTCCACCCATTTCTGATAGCTATCTGCCAGTGGTCTCCCAAACCTAACCTAACTAAATACCTGAAGCCTAGGAAGGCCAACATGCATGCCATGCATCCACGCTGCCTCTCCTGAACTGGCCTCAGGAATCTCACTCAAATCCCATTTACATTGCTGGTGGCCCAGGTAACCAGCATGTATTTTTCTCTTTAAGACAAATGGAAACCAGGAGAGACTTAATGATTACTATTCACCCAAATGTAGATATTGTTCTCTAAAAGTTATCTATAAAGAACTGTGAAACTTTAATAGAAGTTCTTCATTCAAACCATCTGGTCCTTCTGGAACATGGGAAAGTCCCAGCTAATTCATACAAGTTTCTCTAAGAACTCTTGCACATAACTGAAGTCAAGCACACCTTGCTCATAACTGACTAGGAAACTTCATGTGGATGCGCATCCACTTCTTTGTTTGAGAACTTAAGTATTCCTGTTGTCACTTCCAAGACTTTGCTATTAAGAGGTGCCTAATTGAGTACTACAGCTCTCCAAGTGTGCATTGCCGCCGTTGCATCCATTTTAGTGGACTTACTCCTGCATATGATGAAGGACAGGTGTGTCACTGGTATGCAAGTATTCCAGAAAGAGATCTTACTCCAAAGTATAAAAGACTTAAATACTTCTTCAGGTCTGCATACCAATACAGACCTTGAAATTGCAAGTGCTCAGGCCCTTACAGGACACAAATCCTTTACCCTAGTAGCAGTGTGATGTCCTCCTGACTGGTGGAGAAGTACAGATTCTACTTCAGACAGCAGGTTTTGGTTTTGTTTGGTTTGGTGTTTGGGTTTTGGTAGTTTTTTGGTAGATTGGTGACTTTTCCAGGGTTTTTTTTTGGTTTGTTAGTTTTGTTGTTGGTTTCATTGGTTGTCTGGGTTTAGTCAGTTGGAGTTTAAAAGTGAATACAATTGCATTTTCCCTTGCTGTAACACCTGCCATTTTGGAAATTGCACAGTTGAAGGGCTGGCTGCTCCAAACATTTAATCAAAGCTAGGAATCCCCAGCAAGCTGTTCAAGCTTATTAAGAGTGAAAATGCTTTAAACACCTATGATTCCAGCTGTCTGTGTAATTTCTTTTCATAGGCAGAAGTCAGGCCAGCTGTAGCTTGTTGTTTTCTAACCACTTAACGCCAATGTCTGAAAGACCCATCTTCTCTATAAGATTAATTGGCCAGTCAACAATGCCCTTTAATATAAAGCTTCTGCTCAGTAAGGGTTGCCACAGCCAGGGGCCACCCATGGATTGTGTTTTGAATTCTCTTTACTTGTGTTACCTTATAAACTTAATAGACATTTCAGGTCTATTTATTTATATATAGACTAGATTGTTAGTCATGTGGAAGCTGTGCTCATATCACTTAAACCTAACTGGCAACATTAAAATAATTGCCAGGGGGGAACATTATATTCTGACTTCTTATGGCACTCTAAGTCCAACAAATTTGGGCAGCAACCTCTGGAAAGAACACAAACCAAAATGTACCAAAGAAACCAAAACCATGTTCCCCCACTCCAAAGCTCAAAATTTATCTAGTGATTTTCAAGTCAGCCAAAAAAATAAGGCACAGCCATGAAATGGCAAACAAGCCCTTTTTTCCGAGCTTTGAATTCTGAATACCACTGCACAACAAAACCCAGAATTAAGGCAAAGGCTGGGAGGGGCGATTGAGGTGATAGGACAAATGCACACATCCATTACAACTTTTCTCTTTAGTACAGTATTACTGAAGTACAGTATTTTCCCTTGCAGAGAGGCAGGATTTGTGCTGGTTACAGGCTGTATTTTGCTCTAAGTGCTGGATTTTGCTCTAGCTGCAAAGGAGTACTTCAGCTGCCACCTCCTGGATAATGAAGCTTACTGCACTTCACTAGGCTTCTTTCCCGTCTGCCTTCCTCAATCTTCTAGATACAGATGAAACAGGTTCTCCTTTAAGGGTCCTCTTAGCCTAATCCAAACAGGTACTCTTCTTCCTGTATTTTTCACCAGTATTAAAGACTGACAAACAACACTATTTTCAGCCTTGATCTCGAGTTTGAATGCAGGAGACCAGAAAAAAACTAGGAATTCGAATGCAACACAGAAGGAAAGTGACAGGTCCAGTGGAAGATGGGACAGGTACTGTAGACGCCCAATAAGATGGCAGTACTGAACTAGGGGGATCTGCCAAGATCTCCCAAGTTATGTCAAGTCTAGCTTTCACAGGGAAATAAAAAAGGGACATCCTTGATGATTTTACCAACATGATGAGGTAAAACTGGTCATTAAATAACAGGTTAAATAGAGGTTTGTGGTGAGGAAGAGAAGAATATTTACATATATATTTTTTCATTGATTACTATCATGATATCAGTTTCCAAGTAAGCCAATGTAAGTTAGTCATGGGTGATGTCTTAATAATGGTAAGAATGAAGTGAATGTCTTTGGATGATCAGTGAATTACAGCACAGAAGTCAGAACATTTGAAATTCTGCATCCTGTTTACATGGGGCTATGACCCTAAAGTGGATGGAAAAGTAGAGAATTTGGGGCCTCTTTGAATGGAAATTTGTGAGGTGGCTGTATCTATCTATCTATCTATCTATCTATCTATCTATCTATCTATCTATCTATCTGCTGCCATGTCCAAACTGAACTACACAGAAAATGTTTATGATAAATACAGGTATTTCACACTAACTATCTAACATACTGACACAGACTAAAACTAAGAATTGCAGGATTATACTCGAAAAGCTGAAAGAAATAGAAAAAATACCATCCTGGACCTATTAGATATTATGTCTCAAGGCACCCTTGTACTACAAAAGTCAACAAAAACCAAGAACGTGACAACAGATCTCCCTAATCATCAGTCCCATTTGATTCTGCTGGACAAGACTCAGGTCATAGTTGAACACCTGACCTAAAGAAAGTGTCATATTTAGTTAAAAACAGGCTCATAGAGAGTGGAAAGTCACAGATATAACTATACATAAAACTACAGCTATCAGTAGTATCCAGTATCTACTCAATACAAGTCTTCAGCAGCTTGGGGTATTCTGACACTGAGGAAATGTGAGTAGCTCAAACAAAGCCATGGCTGCATCCTTGATTCAAAACCTCTGTTCATGGATGAAAAGGCCAGAGAAGCAGAGCAGTAGACTTAATCCCTGGATTTATAAAGAAGCAGCGTTAATTCATTGTTCCATAACATATCACATTTACTTGCAGCCAAGCAAGACAACACTTACATAAAAACAGCATAGTACAACAAAAATTGCTTGTACTTTTGAAGTTTCCCTTTTACGCTCATAATCTCCCTGCAAATTTTCAGTTGCTGCAGTTGTTTCTTTTCTGAATTATGATACTGACAACCAGTGCTCTGCATCAGTGGTTGTCTCTGTATAAAAGAGGCTAGGGATCTCTGGCCTAAAAGCATAAAGATTGTTAAAATACTAACATTCTCTCCTGAAATTCTTAGTAACTTAGACAATAAAAAGGGGAAATCAGAATTAACAATTAGCATCAGATGGGGAAATCAACAAATCAACATATTAAGAATCAGAAAAGTGGGCTTAGGAGGTTTATCTGAGAAAAGTGCAGTCACTGACACTAACAGCACATGCTCTGAGGTTTATAACTCTAAAGATCACCCCTTCATTCCCATCCAGTATTTCTTCCCCGCTAGATTGCACCATACAATCCTCCCTTTCAGTTGTGATGTCAGTCTCTCAAGAACCTCCTGACTCTCCAGCCCCTCTTACCCTATCCACTAACACTTTTGCCCCATGATCTAATAACAGCAACTTTGTTTATTGCCAATTTCAAATTTTCAAAGATGGCAGTACACTCCTTTGGCCCCTGACACTCACTGTGTAGGTTTATGTATAAGCCACAGTCATTTGCAAAACACTTTGAAACTATTCTTGATAATATGAACTGTATAAATAATGTATTATTTACCTACAATCAGTACAAATGCTGTACCCAGATCTCAAACAACATTGCAGTTGTGACAAGGTTCTTATAAATTGCAATTACTATTGGTTAAAAATGGAAAAAAATAAAACAAAATGATTCCTCTCAAATTAGTTAGTTTTCTATCAAATTTGGAAATACAGGCCAAATTGAACTAACCCCATTACCCATCTTTCTCTCTGCTTCACTCTCTGTTTCAGCCACTTGTCACTAAGACTAGTTTAAAGGAAAAAAGCTTTCCCTTCTGTCTGGGAACAAAGGGCTGGTTGAAACAGAATGCTTTTTCATTTGGAGACTGACCTTGCTTTCATTTCCTTTCACTCTTAATCTGCCCATCACTATAGCAATGTTACTAAGGCAGGGAGATAAATATCATCTGGCTACTGTACAAAAATAGCATCCAAGAAAGTACAAGCAATTACAAAACTGTTAGGACACAAGGTTTTTGAGGATTTTCCTTCTCTCTGCTAGCTGTATGAGGAATTTACAACATCCTCCATTGCTGATCTTACCATCACCTCCTCAGCTCAAGGAGACCTGTGGAATGCTTGCTCTCTTTTAGCACTCTTACAATGTACAAATCTGACACAGGAGGACAGTGTGTTCCTGCAGTTTCCCAAGGGCACCAATTAGTTTCCTTTCATCTACACTTCCTTGGTAGGCAGGAGTGGTGCTTGGTCACACTGAAGAAGGCATATCACCATTAGGGCTTGCAAATACACAAACAGCACCATTCTGAAGAAAGCAATGCAAGGAATAAACATGAGCTTTTGCCCAAGGAAATGCAATGTACAACAGGTGCAGGGTTAAACATGTACACGGATTATTCTTCTGCTTCATCATCCAGATCTGCAAGTAATACAGCTCAGAACTGATGTTTCATCACCTTGAGGAATTCACAACTATGCAACATCAGTCAGAGCCAGATCAAAGATCCACTGCTAGAGGCAATAACTTTTTGGTCTCAGCTTGCCTTGTTTCAGAAATGTGGTTTCTCTGCAAAAGCTGGACTACTGAACTAGAAAATTCATCAAACTGTTTCTTTCAATTAGTCATCATGACATGCAGAATGGGTTTTAATGCTTCTCAGCGTTCTATACCTGTTAGCACTGTTTTCTGAAGATCATTTTGAAGCAGCAATGCTGGAGGGAGGATCAGGTAGGTCACTGTCATTAAAAACACCTTCAATGAATTTTGGGAAAGTGAAACTGCTGATTATCCATTAATGCACTAATCTTCTTTCCATACATTCAATTCTAATTCACAACCAGACCTTGAAGCATCTGTAGCCTTTGTTTTTGTGCTTCTTGCTGAAAATACAGGCAAAAAAAATTATTTAGTATTCTCATTCATAATCATTACTAGAAAGTGTATGTGTCGGTTTTATTCCTGACTGATACAATGTCAATAGTGGTTATGAATGCATACATATACTGCTTGAAAAACAAGGAAGCTTTGGAATACAAAAAAATTACATTGCAAATCAACCTGAAAAAAGTCAAACTAGAACATTTGCACACAAAATAATTCAGAATACCAATACTTGAATGAAGCTTGTGATGGGGCAGCATCAGATACAGATGCAGATAGGATACAGAGAAAGGAAGTTAAAAAAAATATGTTTCAGTAATCCATTTCATTGCAGGGCAAAGAAGGAACAGTCATTTGCTAGGAAAATGATAGCACCAAGTTTTCTGGTACTTTGCTAGACAACAGCAACAAAAAATAATCTTTAGGCTAAGCAGTATCAGCATAAGAGGCTAGAGGGGAAATTGGGGACAAATCAAATATTGGAAAAAACTCTTAAAAGACTATCACGTACACCAGCTTATTGAAGGTGAAGTAAGGAGAAAAGAAAGTAAGTGGATGCAAATATCTGAAGGGAAGAAACATCAAAGGATAAAGAATCATTTGCTGAAATAGAAAGCTTGCTATGTTAAACAAAGAGATGGAATTAAAATAAGGACATTTAATATGGTTATTACCAAAAATAGCTCATGCTAAAATACATCAGGATATGGGATATATCACAAACAGAACTGAAACTTCATAACTATTTAGAGGAAGAAAAAAGAAATACTTCTATACACAAGAATTCTGCAGAAGAAATGTGATGTCATAGATAGTACCAAACAACAGCATCCTACAGCACCATGTTTCTAAATGACAGGACTGCCAGTGTGTTCAAAAACTCTAAACATTCGAGTGATACATTAGTAATAAGACTAAATAAATATGTTTATAAAAAAGTTGGAACCTTGTCAGGCCATTGTAATCATTGACATACTTTTCCACTTCATGTAGACATATTGAAAAAAATGGGAAATACAACATGAGAATACTTATGCAATCTTTAGGAATAAAAGTTTTGGGCAGTTTTCAGTCCCTACACTGATACCACAACAGGAGAGAGTCCCACAGCAACCACAACAGGACCCCTTGCCATACACCACCACACGACACAGGGCAAACCAGTACATCCTACATGTTGAAACAGTCACTTGCCAGGAGGTACCACTCCCCTGCAGTGCTCGGGGACTGTACCAGAAAATAGTCTTGAGGTTTTTTAAATGATCCATAGCTATCTACATTATTCCTTTCATTATTACTAAAACACTGACAGTCTGACAAAAACTGCACATTTTCAGACAGATCTGCAGAACTAAGTGGCATAAAGCCTGCAGCCTGGCTGTACACACAATTAAAATGAACAGGCTACAGAGACAGATGCAGTCCTCCCTGACCTTAACAATGTTGATGTTTACATATGAACCTTCCCACTCCACTGCAGATAAGGAATGACAGACAATACTACAAATTAGTGAAGGTCAACAGAGCAGGAGGCAGCAGTTAGTCAATTACAAAAGCAAACCCTCTGCTAAAGTACCAGGTCCTGTGTTTCCTCAGTATAATCAACTGCCTGAGTCATGAGGTCTAATAAAATTGACCTGTTTTTCCTTTGTCTAATTGATGGATGCCTAGAATTGCATGAACTTTAGGTGTGCTAGAATTTTAGTCTTAATATCATGCAGCAAAAGGCAGACATCTAATTAGTCTGTCTTCAGGTCTAATGGCTGATCCTGCGATGTGCAGTTCTATTCAACCATGACAAAATCTTTGCTTTGAAGGTGTTTACGAAGAAAAAAAATTGTTTACAAGCTATGTATGAACTCTACTGGGTGCTAGTAAAGTTGCTATAGCAAAACAGTTCTTGTGTGAAGAACAAGGATTGAATTATAAACAGTAGTAAAAACAAAACAAAAACCAGCCAACCAAAAAGAAAAAAAAAAAGAAGAAAGAAAACCAGCAAACTAACACTTTCCTCAGACAAGATATGTTCTTTGTTTCAGAGACTGGGAAAATAATGAAGTTAGTTTCCTTGAAATAGCGAGGTGTAAAAATTTTCCTGATTTACTCCCCAGAATAAGTAATCCAAAATCCTAAATAGCCTTCCAGATCTGGTTTTCGCCATTAGCTCTGTGGATTATCTACATAACTACTCAGACCCTTTAAAAAGCTATATACAGCTTCAAGATCTTAAAGGGGTTTTTTCCCCACACACATTTCCTATATATTTTTAGCTTAACTTAAAATGGCCTTCAGAGGAAATGT
Source organism: Dendrocincla fuliginosa (assembly GCA_035047845.1). Lineage (NCBI taxonomy): Eukaryota > Metazoa > Chordata > Aves > Passeriformes > Dendrocolaptidae > Dendrocincla > Dendrocincla fuliginosa. Next base: position 19,125,080 of record JAWWMO010000096.1, on the reverse strand, counting down.
CTCACAGCTTGCTCCCTACTGATAAGCAGCTGCAACTGCTGTTGCTGCTTCATGGCTCCTTCTTTAGCCAAGATACTTTTGTGCATACTTTAGCTTAGACACCACTGCTGAGATTTAACTGAAATAAAGTTGAACACTGGTTGCAACTACTGTTTGACAACTTGATTTTCAAAGGAACCCAAATCTCACTGCTAGAGTTGGTGTGTGACAAAATCTGAACAAAAACCAGAAGATATCTCCCTGTGTTTTGGCCATGTCTCAATGAAAAAGTAGCTGGACATGAAAGGCCCAGTAGGCTTACTTTTACTCAGGGCTCTATGACCCTGATTCCTGCCATTTCCCTCCTTCTTTCCCTCCCACTGAAGTTCAAAATCAAAACGTAGCTGTTAAACTCCACTGTTACATCATTTGCACTATAAAAGACAGACATCATTAAAAATAATGTTTAAAAAGAGAATAAAAATTGAAACAAACTCCACAATTGTACTTTCTGTGTACAACTACCTATCCATTCACAACAACATCAGGGAGTTTCTGCTTTGGACAAATCAATTGCCTAGATGTTCCAATAACAGATTCTGCTTGAAAATACACTAAGAATAAAGTTCCTCCAACAGTGCACCACAGAGCACAGCCCCTGCAAAGTGATTTTTCTGACACTAGGAACTAGAGACCAAGAGGCTGAAAATAACCTTCTCAAAAACTCAAAGCCAAATTTT
>JAWWMO010000096.1:19099788-19112883 GCA_035047845.1 Dendrocincla fuliginosa | reverse complement strand
GAAAAAGTAATAAAATAGTTATTTATTGGTAGTATGTGGTTATGAGGAAATGAAAGTAAAATCTTGAAGCAAAATACATTTATGTTTGTCCTGTGCATCTCTTTAATACGAAAGCTTTCTAAATGAAAGGGGAGGTATGGTGTCTGTTCTTATTTCAGAATATTTCCAGCTTTGTCCTTTCTCTTAGATTGTGTCTTACAGATTATGAAAATACGGTGACTTAACAATGCCCACCTGTTCAAAAGTCTACCATCCATGTCACCAGTTTCCTAAACCGTGACATAGGGGCACACAGAAGGAAGATTTCATTTTGGCAGCAATATTTGGAAGTACAAAGTGGACAAGGGCCAAACATTAGACACAAACACATTCCCTCTTTTTTTAATCAATATCTTGTTAAACTGGTGGGTTTCACTCATTAATCTTAGAGTAAGTGAAAAATGAAACTGATCTACCATTACAGCAAACATAAAACTGCAAATTAAATTCATTCTATTGGAATTGCTTACAGAGAGTGCTACTTCATCACATACAATTTAGTCAAAAGAGCTTGGACTTGAGAGTACTCATTTCTTTGAGATAATGTATTTATAGGCAAATTCTGAATCCAAAACACCTGAAAACAAACTTTTTAAACTCTTCCTCTTACACTCTGTATATTTTTAAAATCATGAAAGTTCTGCAAAAAAAAGTTTTGAAAAGTATTGTGTTTTGTGTTTAACAGCTTTGAACAAATCTGAAATTGAACTCATGTGACTGCTCTGTTGCATCCAAATGTTCATTATGTTATAACTGATCCGGGACAAACAAAAAACCTCCAAAAATAAAATGCTTGGAGGTTTGCAATGAATTGTTTTTAATTTCTTCAGCAACTGCTGCACAGTGATTGATCTAGTATTGTACAACATAGGAAATTAGCAATTAAAGGCTTCCGTGCATCCAGCATGAGATCCTACAAATCCTGTTATTCACAGGAGCAAAATTAAAAGAGTAAGAGGAATCAACAAAGCTAAGAAGTGCATATTGTAAGCTGTGCAGAATTTGTCCTTTGCTGGAAAACATGAAAACTCTGCACAGATTGCACGCACAAGGGTATTTAATGTAGGATTACAACTCAATTAAGACAGCTATTTCTCTGATCCTGTAATTCTAAGGCATTTTGCAGATGGCTGTGAATCCCAGGCTGTACTACAATTTTTTTTTTCTGTTCTCTATAATATAAACTCACATATTATGTAAAGACACATTTAATCTTCTGTTCAGTAAAGTAATCTTCACAATGTAGGTCAAAAGATATACTACTGTTCTAGATAAAGCTAAAATAAGGTAAATTAAATTATCATACACAACATTAGATGTGAATGTCATCCATATATGTAAATATGGCATTAACAATAAAGCTTAACTGATACCCTTGTTTCCTTAAGGAATTATCAACCATGTCCCACTACACAGAGAAAGAAGATTCCCAGTCTAGCACAAGCCATGCCAACCCCAGAACTGGAGGCAGCGTCACACACAAGGCTGCACATGCAAATTGCATGAGATTGCAACTTCAGACTTCAAGTTAGCCTGGAGATTGGTGTGCTACAGGAATAAACATGCCTTTTCTTTGTTCCGATGTGAACAAAAGTGCATCTACCCTATCATTAATCATATGAGACTGGTTTGCTTCAGATTTGTCAAAACTAATTCAGCTTTGCTGAATTTAGCGACAGATACCAGATTTATCTAGACTGGGAGAAGAGAAAAAGGTTATATAAACTTTGCTAACATAGTCAGACAAATTATATTGTTTATTCATGCCTAAACAAAAGGTCACTATTTGCTTGGGGTTAACCAAAACTCCTTAGCTAATCTCTGACCTAATTTTGACCTCTCCTGTTAATTGCAGAAAAGCTTTCAGTTAATATATTGATTAGTTGTGTTTACACATCTCCCCACTTCTGTAGTTTCTCCCCTTGCATGTCATAAATTAAAGACAAAATATCTTTTTCTAAGGCTAATTAGTAGCCTATTAGCTCCATGTTACCTAGAGTAGAACTGACAGTAAAGACAAACATTAAGCATTTTAAACTGTTACATGAAGAAGGACTTTATATATATAAGAAGAAACAATCACCAGAACCTTTATTTCACTTTATTTTTTCTTCCAGATCATAGAATATTATTTCAGAACCTTGAAGAAATACCAAACTCTCCTGCTTCCAGCAATTCCTATTAGAAAGGGGTACAGTTATATCGCTGTTAGAAATTAAAAACTAAAGAACGCATGAAATCTAACAGACCAGTAATCATGTTAGCAGGCTGTAACCAGATATAGCCATTTGCCATTGAATCATACTTCTTACAGAGCTGTTTACATTGGGCTTGTTTAATTCCTTTAACAGCATAACCACTGTATGCCAAGATATGGGTATGATATATTCATATCTATAAGATCACCCCATCTGCAGAAGACTAGTTTTTGCTCAAGTAAGAGTGAAGCACCTGAGTTATAATACCAAAAATCATTTCTCTACGTTCCTCTTTTTCTTTTTTTTTTTTTTTTAATTTGAAATTGTCCAGTTTCTGCTAAAAACATGCAGGCTTAATTTAAAAATTAAGTCTGAGACAAACTAAACCTGACTGCATTGTAAAATACATGTAAATTTACAAAAAGCACTTCTAATAATATAAGAAATAAAAATCTCAAAGTTAAAAAGAACTATGCAAATAGTACGCCTTATGTTCATCTGAACCAAGTAATATAAGGAATTACAGTTTGAAAGCCTACTGTAATTAGATACTGAAGCTAAAAAGCTCAGAAGAAATTCAATATCATTCTAAATACTGAAGCCTTACTGTTCCATCACATTCATATTCATATTTCTTGTCTTTTTGTACTGATAAAAGCCTCTCCAAAATAAATTTATCCAGTCATACTGAGGATCATTTTGACACCCAAGTGATAGCATAACTCTAAAGTATGTTCAGAGTTCTCTTTCTCTTCTCTCCAGGAAATGTGAATGATCTTCCATCATTTGAACAAAGGCACCTGGCCTACTGCAAAAATGAAAAAACTTGTCCATTATTGTTTGTCACATTGGTAGATAAACTGTTTCCTATGAAGGACCTGAAAGTTATTTTATTGCAGTACAGTCAGCCATTTGGATCAAATTCAGATTCATATTAATTTTCTAGCTGCAAATAAATTCCACTGTACAGTCAGTACAGTTTTCCTATATTTTAACATTATTCACCAAAAGTTCCATTCTTCTGAGTTTGCGTTTATTCTTTGGCATTGGCTTGTCATATAATCCATTTTTGAGAAGATGCTCCTTGCTGTGATGGATCTGGGCACCATGCTGCAGCTGAAAAGAGCATAAAGCTTGAAGTGGATGGAGTATAGTCTGCAGAAAGATGTAGGGGTGGGGGACAAAAAACCCAGCCTTTTAGTAAGATTTTAAAGACATCCATTATTCCAGGTTTTTATTCAATGACCACTTAAAAATGCTGATAAAACAAAATTTGGGTGATGAATGTTGATAAAATATAACTTCTGAAGACACAAAGGGCACAGCTAAATAAGAGATTTACTTAAAAGAACCACACAGCAATCATATATCCACCTGCCTGCTGCTATCCCTCACTCCTTCCTTGGACCCACTCAATTCTGACTTCAGCCCCAGCTACATTACTGTAAGTTATGGCTTTGACCTGACCTTAGCAATGGACTACAATCAATTACTGTAACTCAGACAACAAGCTGTAATAAAATAAGTCACAATAACTAAGCTGTTTGTGTTTGAACAAAAATCCCTTGAGGCAGGGTTTTTGAAAGAGAGGAGGGACTCATGGTCAAAGCAGCTGGACTGCTATCCTGGAGACTGGACTGTATCCATGCCTCTGCTCAGTAATATTATGTAGGGCTAATGATGCCACACAAATCACACAAAATTCATCTCAAGTGGTTCCTAATTGTAGATTCTCATTTTCTGGTTGCCTGACTCAGTATCATGGGGACTCGTGCAGATGTATAAGGCAATCACAAATGCAACTGCAGTCAGCAGGAGCTGAGATTCTGCTGAGAAAAATATGACTCTTATAAGCACACAAGTAAATCAAGTGACTTATACTAAGCATCAAACTAAGTGCCCCTTTTTGACTTCCATGGCTCTCAAATTCAATTCACCATCTTATATTCTGGGAATAGCACTCACTTAATTCAGAGAAGATATAAAAAAGTGCATGAATGTAGCAGGTAATTTTGTCTTTGAAAGAAGGCTGGGCCAATTCTCAGTGAAAAGGATGAAGGAATCCAGGTACCAGAATAGAGAATGGGTAATTGTAGACATTAAATAAAAATTCCCCCTGAATAAGGCTGAAGTACTAGTCAAGAAAAAATATGTTGTCCTAGCACAACAAAGAAAAGATAAATATAAAATATCACATATATATACAAGTTTCTTGAAAAGAAACTTTACACAGAATTGCAATTTCTGAGCCATATTTTCTTGTCTATCTACATACTTTGTCCAAGTTTGGTTTTAAATGCAATTGATTTAATGTTGAGGTGACTCTTTATCGTCAGAAGCAGACACGGAGGTGGCATACTATACACTATGCCAGTTGCAGCAGCAATTTTTGATCTGCGAACCTTTTTTTAGTAGGCAGAGGTCAAGTACTAAGGTATTATATACTTAGATATTAGCTGATGGAAAGGAGTATGAGCAACTCAGGGTGAACAGCAGCAAGTAGTGGGTACATGGATGAGCTTTAAATCATCTTTCACAAACCCTTCTGTACTCCACTCTGGACACACAATCAGCTTGCAGACCTGGGTCTACAGTGCAAATCTACTCATAGGTGTTTTTCAGAAGGCTTATTACATATTACTAATGTCAGCAGCGAAAGATAAAGAAGGACATTATCTTAATGACCTCTTCCATCACAGACTAGTGGGATCACAACTTACAAGGAAAGGCTAATGTCCAATTAGTATTCTTTGACCTGGGATAAACTTAAACTCAAGAATTATTAAGTCCCAAATTCCTCCAATGGCATATAAGAGTTGCGAGCTGACGGATAGAAGACGTAAGCCAGTGGGTTACATTCCATGGTTGCAGGAGTGCTGGAGGTCAGTGGGCCTAGCTTAAAAAGCATTTAATCTTCAAGATAGCTGCGAGGAGGTATTCAGATCATCTCCGCTGCCTAGTTTTTGTGGAAAAAACTGAACTACTTTCATGCAGTAATATACTCAATCTCCTGTCATAAACTGTATCAAGTTTGTGAGAGTCAAAGATCATCTTGCTGTGCTTTGACTTCAAAGGATAATTAAAAATTGCCAATCTATTAAAAAAAAGATAATGGCTATTTGACTGCAGTAAATATTCTGAGACCACATGCTATTCTGAGAACACATGCTAAACTGGAAACTAATTCTATCTGACTGCTAACTAAATGAAACTCTACAGAGTTTTACCAGCTATTCTCAATGACATTTGTCAGCTCAGTAATTTTGAATTCAGTTCTTAGCGAAGTTAACCATAAATGTAAGGTAGTTAAACACTTTAATATTCTATGGAACGGAAACAAAAACTTTACTGATACTAATCTTCAAGTTTTCCCCAGTTTCTCCTATTTGGAAACACTTTCCCTTTTTAACAAGTTATATCCAAAGGTATTTTACAAATTCCCAAGAGCCTCAGCTGGTACTACTAGAAGTAATACTATTCCTCACTAATAGAATATGAGGAGATTGGTGAAAATGTGTGAATGCTTCTATGCCAACCTTGTTCTCAAGTGAAATAAATAAACATTTTAGGGTGATACATACTGTATCCCAACATGTATTATAGGATGTGCAACTTGAAATTAATAAACTCTCCTGACTTTAAGTGGCTTCATGTTTTAGCTACCACGAGGAAAAAATCAAAGCCAAAGTCAATGCTTACCATATTGTTCAGTATCAGTGAATAGCAATCAACTAAACAATCATCAAGCTTTTCTGGCCTCATGAAAATTAAGACATCAGAGTGATTTTAGACTACAACCTCTGACAAGTCTGCTAATATATTCCTCTGTAAAAAATACTAATCATACTTTAGAGCAAGCATAACTTGAGTAACAGAAGAGTTCAACGTGTACATTAATACAGTTAGCAGTTGTTAATAGCTACGTAACACAGTACACAAAACAAAACAATGTTCTGTACACCAAGTTAAGAAATATCCAAAAGAAATTTTGGGTGTTTTTAAAAAACCAGTCTAGCAGGTTGCATTTGTACAATTTCATATATTACATGTGACTGGTACACATTCTGTTTTGAAGTTTTGCACTAAAAAATGTCAAGTGAACTTAGAAAAATATCACATGAAGAGATAACTACAACACTGCATTTCCACATGACTTTCCCGGCAATATACACAGTAGTACTTCTATTTGTTTGGGGCTAAGTCTCCAGCTGTCTTCTCTACAGATTTTTATTCTGTACTGTAGCAAGCACAGCATGTACTTGGCACCTTATAAAATAACTTTTAAAAAAAGAACCATACAGGTGATGAGAATCTGAGTCACTCTTCGCATCATATTTAGAATTACAGGAAGAAGTGTGCAAGAGTACTACAGGATAAGAAAATGTGATGGGAAAGAAGAATGAGGTAGAATAAAGAACTGGAAGATACTAGAACAGTGTCAATTCTCCTAGTCCCTGCACTTGCCTTTCCTGATTTGGGTGGTATGGTAGGATCACTTGTCCAGGGTAGCCCGATCTCCCACTTCCTTTTGGAGAGGGCCCACATTATCTCCAGTCTTTCTTTTCCTTTCAACATATTTACAGAAGTCTTTCCTGTTATCCTTGATATCACTGGCCAGACTCAATTCTAACTCGGCCCACCTCATCCCTACCTTCCTATACAATTTCCCTGTATTCCTTCCAAGTCACCTGTCCTCATTTTCCACTTTCTGAAAGCTTCTTTTTTTGCTCTGAGTTTGCTCAGAAGCTCCTTATCTGTGCATGGGAGCCTTCTGGCATTTTTGCCCAGTTTCCACCTTGTTGGGATGCATCACTCCTGAGCTTGGAGGAGGTGATCCTTGAAATTCAGCTAGCACTCTTGGGCCTCTCTGCCTTCCAGGGCTCTATTCCCTGGGACTCAATACTGAGTCCTGAAGAGGTCTAGGGCAGTGAGCCTGCTGCATGCTCTCCTCACTGCCCAGAGGAACTCCACCATCTCATGGTCCCTGCAGCCCAGGCTGCCTTGGAGCACTGAATTCTCCACTGGCTTCTCCCTCTTGGTGAGCACAAGGCTCAGCATGACAGCTCTCCTTGTTGGCTACTCAATCACTCCTGTAAGGAAATTTTCATTGACACATTTAAGGAAGCTCCAGGATTCCTTGTGCCCTGCCATGCTGTCCCTCCAACAGACATCAAGGTGGTTGAAATCCCCCATGTGGACCATGGCTTGTGAGCATGAGGCTGCTCCTATCTGCCTATAGAAGGCTTTGTCCGCACCATCCTCCTGATCAGCTGGCCTGTAGCCACAACCCACTATAACATCCCCTGCCCTCCCCTTAATCTTCACCCACAAGCTCTCAGCTGCTGGGTGCTTATCATTCCCCAGGCAGAGTTCCATACTCCACACCTGGTCATTGACACTGAGGGCTACACCTCCTCCTGGACTGGTAGGGTTGGGAAGGATAGGTGCCCCCCCCCGATAAAGCCCCCTTCGCCAGTCTGGCAAGTACCTTATGAAAGATACTTTCTCCCTTCTTTGTCAGATGGATCCCATCACCCCCTAGGGAACCAACCTTGGCAAAGTAAGTCCCACGGTCTGAGGAAAAAATCTTGACTACAGTACCATTGTTCTAACCATCTGCTGATCTGTCAGGTTCAGCTGGCCTTTTGGAGCCCCTCTCCTTTGACTTGAAGGTCTGACGAAAAAACTGTCTGAGCTCCAGAGCCCTCTACTGTCTCTCCCAGGACTCTGCATCCCCCGAGACTGCTGCCAGCTATATCACCAGCTCTCACATGCAACACTAATAGGGGCTAATAATCAGTGGGTTGAACTAGGCTTGGCAGCCTCTCAGTGACATCCCGGATCCAGGCTCCCTGAAGGCAACACACTTCCCTTGAGAGTGGATCAGATTGACAGATGAGTGGCTCTGTGCTTCTTAAAGTAGTCATCCACTACTACCACCCACTGCCCTTTCCTGGTAGAACTAGTTGTCAGTTTCTTTGTTTGTGGATCAAGTTGGGCTGCTCCAGTTAGCTCTGGCTGTGTCAGGTGTTGCCTCATGAGCCTGAAGAGCTACAAACTAATAATCATTTGGTCATTGTATCTAAAAAGTTCCCTTAGCAATCTCACAACAATGTTCGGTAAAGAATAGGAAAACCATAGAGACTCCGAACACAACATGAGAGTCACAGTAGTCTGAACACTTTAACATTAATAAACATCTAGAGTTAACTCTGAGGTTAATAAATATCTGAAGGAAAATGGTTTCCATCAGTATATTCTTGTTTTACTTTCCTATGCAATAAAACCATTACAATGTCATTAAGATTTTAATTGTCAAATGTTACATTAACAGCAAAGTACCTTTGCTGCTCCTCTACCATTCATAAAAGAAAAACCAGGTGTCTTTAAGTTACGTACCTCCTGTATACTCTTATTCTTTTCCATGATAGTAAGAGCAACAGCTGCACATTCAAGTGTAGAAAGACAGGTGTTTGTTGGCTGTGTACGAATTACATATTGACTTGAATAATTGGGTTTTAACTGGACCTGAAAAACAGCAAACTCTAGTAAAACAAGTAGGTCAGGATAGCAAACAAGATACCTGTTCTCTACACAAAGCAAAACTTATCCCCTTTCCCTCTGTGGTCAATTGCCAATTCTTTCCTTTTTGATGTTTTGTCTCCCAGTAGACAACGACCTTATGCTACTGTTACGTGTAATACTGTAATACATGTGAGTCACCATCAGAAACAAAAACTGCGCAATTGTTACAGTACAAACATTTAAAGCAAATGCAATTGTTTGCTACAGAAAGACTAAATTTTAGCAAATTTAGAAATTTTAACAACCAACTTCACTTGCCATAGATACACTATAAAAAAATACAATTATTCATTCATGCTTGTTTTATTGCACACTCTAAAAACACATAATCCCATGCAATGTACAATGGCCATATGCTCACTAACACTATACACCTTGGCTAAATATTCTTCCTTTCCTGGGACCATATATGGATCTTCATCACAACAGAGGCTGGTTTTTTAAAGAATATAGAAATCTATGCTGCAGGAAACGCAGAAACTCTCAGGTATCAGAAACCAGGTTAAACTCAGTCCATCATTTTTCCAACATGTATCCTCAGCAGCAAAGCAAACATATACCCACACTTTTTCTCGACATCTGACAGCCACTTTCTTCATACAGTATCTCTACAGAGGTTGAAACCACCTGATGGACTACCTCCAAGTACAGTGGCTTCTCCCTCCTTGAGCACTGTCTTAAGGCAATTTTTGGTAGAAGTTGGGAATAGTTCTGTCTGCTGGTTTCTATATTTCATTTCTTGGGTCTCATGCTGAAAAACATTTAAGATAATCAGTATTCCAGAGAAAGAAAAATTATTCAGATTGAAAGACAACTTCCATAGAAAAGAAAAGCTGCCTGCACTCTGCTCCATGCTGTGGAGCCAAAAGGCTGTACATGCAGCTCTCAAACAACTGACAAAGTATGGAAGGGCAACTTTCAAGTTCTAATAGCAGCAGCAGCAGCCAAATTCCTTCTTTCCTGAGAAGAAAGAGAAAGGATGGGAACAAGTGGTGTCCATCCATTCTTCTGAAACTTATATATTCCCTGGGGTAAGATTAAAACATCACAGACAGTGGTAGAGATCAGAGGAGGAATCCCTGATCAGGAAAACTGTCTGCTACGGTATGTCTCTTTGGCTTCTTTCAGTATATATTGTACCCTAGTCTACTCCAGAGCAGCCCAGTAACTAATGAAGTGATTGTCACCTGAAACACAGTCAAGGGTAGCCTTTTTCTATCACAAATTGGACAGAGTCATCAATGTTTCTATCTGAAACTAGGTACATTAACTGAATCAATAAAACACATAAGCTTATGCTCTGACAAGTCAGAGCATAAACTGAATGGTAAGAAAAAGCCGAAAAATACAGAAACAAAAGCAATTTAGTACAGTTAACATATTTCATACATGTGAAGAATATCTTCTTGGAAAAAAACTTCCTAGATACATGAAATATTTACTCTTCATAGACTTGACTGGGTAGGAGGATCACTTCTGTCATTTTCAGCCAACAGGTCTAAAACTTGCCTTGCCTTTTGTGGAATTAAAAATTTCAGGTAGGGTATTACAACAGTCACATGTAAAGGACATACAGAATCCTTGTCTGTCACCTGCATATCCCAAATCCAGGTGAACAAGTATAATGCAGATTTACAGAAATGTTCATCCACAGTTAATTTAAGCAAAATCACATTTTTTATCTCTCACATTAGACTTTAAAACTCAAAATGAGTATACATAAATACCCTAATTAAATAGATTTCAAAACAAAAATCATGATACTTTAAAAGTACTTCTCCATAAAATGACAGATACCACAACACAATAATTTTTTTTTTTTTTGCTTCAAATTAATTTGCAAATCGTATGTACACTTCGGAATAATATCAGTTTCTAGCAAGTTACAGCAATGTCAAGTTGAAAAAACAGCAGCCAATTTAACACCACTCACCAAAGCAAACAATAACTTGAGACAGAGGATGGAAACTATCTCAACCAATTCAAACTAGAGGGGAATTTAGATGCACTGAAAGCAATTATTCACTGAATTTAGCTAAGACACTGAAATTGGTGCATCTATTCTCTATGAGTGTGAGTGAGTTTGGGGACTCAATTTCCGGGCCATCAGAAGTATGAAGAAACATAAACTCAAGGCTTGGGTTTTTCAAAAGCCTTAATTTCAGCAATTCCCACAAACTGTTTCATTAACTTAATAAACACTGGGTTATCTGCCAACACACCACTCACTTAGCTAATGCTACAGCCTTTGAGCATTTGCAAAGGATTTGAACCACAGTGAAAACAGTGACCCTTCAGTGTTTCTCAGGGCTGAGTTTTCCTTCCAGGACCTTCTCTGGACACACCCGACGCAAGGAATGACCCAGCTGATCCTGTTCAGCTGTTCAAAACTGATGGAAGAAAAGGTGTTGCCTTAATAGGGTCAAAGACCCGCTGTCTGAAATTTTAAAAATTTAAGTCAGTAAAGACAGGAAACTGATTTCTGCTTTTCTTTTATTTAACAGAACTCAACATCTTGCAGAAGTCCCTAAGTGCTCTCCTCAGTCTGCTCCTTAATGTCAATATACTTACCTTTCTACTCTTTCTGTGCCAATTTCTTCATTATTACTCTTACTAGCTTTACTCTCCAAACAGAGTCCAGCATTTATGCAAAATTATATTTGGAAAACAGTGCATCACCAAGAACTCAGAAAGGCTACGAAGTTAGTACACCGGTCTCATGGGGAACACTAAACATTTCTTGCCTGTCCTGTTTTCTGTAATAACACTACAGGCAACTCAAAACAGGCAGAGGTACAACATATTCTCATGTGGCTTCTATGAAACACCTAGTACTTAAGATCCCCTCTTTATGCTGATAGTATCTTTTCAAAATCTGAATTTCTGTTTGGGAATTAATCTGTTCAACTCTCCAAGAATGAAGTAAGCAAATACTACCTGTCCTCCTGCTTAACATAGGTAGCAGTTACTGTTTATATGTTCTATTTCTTTAATAAATGTATTTCAGAATTTTTTTAAAACTAACTCAAAAGGCACAAAAAATCCCAGAAATACTACAGCCACATCCTGCATCCTGCCCATCCTTCTAGAAATTCAGAAAAAATAGCTTTTAAGGTGCTGAGAAGGAAGAGCACTCTCTGTGTTCTAAGGCACAACCTCAGACAGATGATGGGCATCAGGCATGGGAAGATTTTTCGCTCAATATCCAGTTGGCACAGCACTTTTTGCTTGTAAGCCAAGACTATTTTCTGTATCTTATAGAAATTTCATGCAGTTAAATAAAATTACCTTTCTGCCAGAGAAGATAGCCTGAGTAAATTTAGTCTCAGCATGCTACTCAAATTTAAATCAAGAATATAAATAAGTTATTTTGTTCAAAATCTTGGCTTTAATTTAAAGTGACATCTTAAGAGCACTCCATTTCTAAAATACTGGAGGGAATAACTGCCGTGCAACTGTCACAAATGGACAGTCAGAAAATGTACGCAGCTGTCACAAAACCCTCTGTGAACCCTGCATGACTTTGATGACTGGAAAAAGGGAAATTATTAAAAGAGGAAAGCAGAAGACCTGGGGATCTACAGACCAGTCAGTCTCACTCCTGTACATGGCAAGATCAAGGAGCAGATTCTCCTGGAAACTGTGCTAAGGCACATGGAAAACAATGAACTGACTACTAACAGCCCACATGGGTTTACAAAGGGCAAACCACACCTGACAAATCTGGTGACTTTCAATGACAGGGCTACAGCACTCGTGGATGGGGGCAGAGCAACTGACATCATCTACCTGGACTTATGCAGAGCATTTGACACTGTCCCACGTGATATCCTTGTCTCCAAATTGGAGCAACATGGATTTGATGGATGGACCACATGGTGGATAAAGAAGTGGCTGTGTGGCTGTGTGGAAAGAGCTGTGGCCAACAGCTCTGTCCATGTGGAGATAAGTGACAAGTGATGTCCCTCAGGGGTCACTACTGGGGCAAATACTGCTCAGCACCTTTGTTGGTGACATGGACAGTGGGATCGAGGGCACTCTCGGCAAGTTCAGTGATGACACCAATTTGTGTGGCACAGTTGACTCACTGGAAGGAAGGCATGCCATCCAGAGGGACACGAACAGCCTTGAGAGGTGGGCCTGTGTGAACTCTGTGAAGTTCAACAAAGCAAAGTGCAAAGTCCTACATCTGGGTTGAGGCAATCTCAGACACACCTACAGGTTGTTTGGAGAAGTAATTGAAAGCAGCCCTGGGGAGAAAGACCTGGGGGTG
>JAWWMO010000096.1:19086132-19099688 GCA_035047845.1 Dendrocincla fuliginosa | reverse complement strand
ATATAAAGTATTTAGCCTGAAAGAACTTCAGGCTAAATACTTATTAAAGTTTAAAAATAGCAACCAAAATAGATACCTCACTTTCCCAAATATATCTATAAACTAATGTATACATTGATCATCTTCACATAATAGTGTATGAAGTCAAGGGAAAATTCAGGTTCCAAAGCAAAATTTTTCTTGAAGGAGAACCTGGTAATACAAAACACTGAGTACCATGTATACAATTTGTTTTGAGAAAATCCAACAACTACCTAATAATGCTTTAGGCTCTATATTTCTGTTTTTAATGCACTATGAAATCACAGGTCTAAACAAAAACACAAGACGGTTATCAATGGCCTCTTTAGTACTTCTTTTCTTTTATAAAACTATTTACAACAGGCCCTTCTTCTTTCAGCTTATACAATTTCTGAAGTGTTTTTGTAAGAATTTAGATTTTTGGCATCTTCTCATGGATGCTAAGAGGACTCAAAAGTTTAGCACTTGTAACATCTTGCAAAGTCAAATTTGTCTTCTCTTTTGATTGTCAAATAAGGTAGAAAAAAACCCCCTGCAAGTAGTTTAGAAATATCACTAAAGAAAACAATGCTTCTGAATGTTACATCAGATGTTCAGGCACATCAGCATATTTTGAACCCTTAACCATAGAATCATAGAACATTAAGGGTTGGAAGAGACCTTAGAAGATCATCTAGTCATCTAGTCGCAAGCCCCCCTGCCATGGGACAGCTCCCACTAGACCAGATTGCTCAAGGCCTTCCTGGGCTGTGAGCACACACTGTCAGCTCATGTTGAGTTTTTCATCCATTGTCACCAACAGGTCTTTCTCTGCAGGGCTCCTCTCAGTCACTTCTTCAATCAATCTGTAGATGTGTCTGAGATTGCCTCGACCCAGGCCTTGCACTTTGCTTTGCTGAACTTCACAATGTTCACACAGGCCCACCTCTCAAGGCTGTTCTTGTCCCTCTGGATGGCATGCCTTCCTTCCAGTGTGTCAACTGCGCCACACGGCTTGGTGTCATCGGTGAACTTGCTGAGGGTACTCTCAATGCCCCACTGTCCATGTCACCAACAAAGATGCTGAGCAGTAGTGGTTCCAGTACTGATCCCTGAGGCACACACACATTCCCCTCTGTTTCTTGTATGAATATTTACAAGTACAAGAAGCACTAAAAAAATAAACCAGGAGGCCTTACTATCCCTAAAGCAAAATAGATTGGTCTTCAGTTAAAATAGATAACTGAAATAAGGTCCAGTTGTGAAGACAAATTGTAGTTCTATTCTAAAAGTAATAGTTCTCATTATAAAAGGGGGCAGCATTAGGCTGACTCAAATGTCCTAAAAATTAAAAGCTAACAGACAATGAAACTGTAAGGAGAAGAAAGTCCTCACAAGTAAGACATTACAGAAGATAGCACTGATCTAGTAATGTCTGGACTATGTATTTCACACAAATAATTGAAATACCATCTGGTTATGGTCTCTGATTCTGAAACTGCATGGTTTTACCTATAACTAAGAAATAAAATGACTGAATACTGTCACTATGTTATGTAAAAATAATTATATTTAAGTGCAAGTTGTATACGCATATTTGGCACTTTGTAAACTGATTGTGCATTTCCAGTTAATTTTCATGCATTGTAATTTTTTTGTACTTAAAGAAGGAAAAATCCAGAAATTATTTCTGGTAATCTTTCTCTTGCTCTGCTAACATTTAAAAAATTAATGTCAGCCAACAGTTCAATATTTTATGCAGCACTATTCTTTTAATAATTAATAAAACACAAAAGTGCTGCAAGTAAATTCAGTCAGTGAACAGAGTATGGATCTAGAGAATGGGGTCATGAAATGAAGGAAGAAAAATTAATTATGTGCATTGTCACAGCCATTTAACTTTAATTACCTGCAAGTATCAGAAAATTGAACAGGAAAATTAAATACCTCAGTGTCAAAATGCAACATCAATGCAATGACATTTTTCTTTGGAATCTACTTATTTCTGCTTTCTCCGATTTCTTTTTTCTTATTATATGTGAACAGTAGTAAGCCCTTCCTTGGGGGAAAAGCAGTGGAAGAAGCTCCCGAGAAGAATTTTGGCAAGGGCACAAGGGAACATGAAAAGAAAGACTAAAAGGAGGAAAGCCCCGTCAATTAATCCTGCTATTTTAAAGCAAAGTCAATCAAAATCAAATATATTTCTAGCTCACTTTTTACAAAATGTTCATATTCCATGAGAATTTCAACACAGGTACAATGAAACAAAATCTGCAACTGATTCCAAGTTGGTCTAACAGGTGGATATTCAGATAATTATGATATTACAAAAGAAATTGCAAAAAAATAAAATTTCTGCCAAGAGTGAAAAAAGCATACACTTCTGACATCTGGCAAAATACCTTTCAGTCACAAAGAAAATGTCACTGTACTGAGAGGTAATAAATACATACTTATGACCAGAAAAATGTCAAAATGGACCTATGTCATTCAAATTAATCCAAATGCCAGAAGGACAGAATGCTGTTGACTGCTCAGCATCACATCTCAACTGTGTGTGCAATCTTGACCCAAAATAATTCCCAGTTCTCTCCCTCTGATCTCAGCCTTCACAAACAGCAATTTCTGCCAGTCCTTTTTTTCTCTAGGGTTTGAAATACTTCTTTTAATGTTTTGGTTGTAATGAGACAGCAACTAAAAACTGAACACATCAAACATTTCACAATATGCAACAGCTTTTAATGATTATGTTTACCAGTCATCATGAACAGGAGCGGATGTGAGCTACTTAATGAAAACAAGTTTTCTTGCTACATCAAAAATTACACAATTGGAAAAAAAAATATAACACAAAAAAAAATTACTATCAAAGCTCACAAAGACTGCTCCACTCTAAAGATAACTGGGCTGTCCTATGGGACTATTAGTGAAATCACCAGTGTCACACACATATAGACAAAAAACATGTTTAGAACAAGTCAGCATAAACAGAGTATTTTTGTTCCATTAGTATGAGGATGCACAGTTGAATGAATACCACTTTCTGGGACCAACCTTACTGCAATTTTCCCTGCTGCAACCACTCTGGCTGGTCTTTGCTGTCTTGCATTCTCATTTGCTTCCTGCCCACTTGCACCCCTTATTCACAACTACATTTCTTTCCCAAGAACAGTTAAACTGGGCATTGTCCTTTAAGTTCTATGGCAAAATTAGGTATTCAATCTCAGTCTCTCATGGAAATTGAAAATTGTAACAAGTGAAAACAGAGACAGGAAAGAATGAAATAAAAGGGAGGATAAAAGGGGACAGTAAAAAAATGCATTTACTACTTGGCAGAATTTCTTATTTGGCCCTCATATAATCACTTGCCTAAATCTCATAACTGTAGAAAATGAAAGAGTGTATTTTCTCTGCAACTCCTGAGCACACTGAATAGGAGATTCAATAAAAGTTAATGCAGAAAGTAAACATCAGAAAGAGAATAAACTAAGATACAGCCAGACAACAATACTGACTCTTGCTATTTTGCTTTTTCTTCTGTTCTGGGTGTTTTTTGCATGCAGATGAATGGATGTTTTTATATTTCTACTTTTACATTAATTGCAATCCTTTCTCAAAGTGTTCAGACAGTTGGCTATACAAATTAAACTGTATTACACTCACGTCTGTGAGCACTAATTACCTTAGAAGGAAGTTTTAATGTCCTCTAGAAGGAATATATCTAAATGGCAGATTACACTTTAGAATCACTGCTCACCCAGCAACAAAATTCTTCTGATTTTTGGACATGCTCTCAGAAACAAACTGCTACTCATTCTTGAATCATCTAGGGTTGAAAATGGCAAATCCCCAAATAAAGTTTTATAACCTAAACATACCAGAGGACTACATCACAAACCTTACTTTCTGTTAAAAAGCACAATATTAACTATTCGTACACCTTGAACCATTGCAGTTTGTCTACCAACTTATTAATGACTACCTACCATTACCAGAAAAATATTAGAATTAAATTAAGCTTTTGCTCAATTATGCATGCTGCCAATTTTGTATTGATAATTCTGGTATTGCTGCAAGTCAATTGCTGACAGAAGACCCTATAGCCAACTACAATTCTATGTCCTACACTTTTGACACTTTTGCATTTTATCCCATCTGCCACAGAGTTTGCCTTAAGCCAGATGGCATTTTATGACTTCCTGTCTAGCATTAATCCTTCAGAGGAAGCCCAGGGGTATGACTTGAATTGAAAAGCAGGTGGATCTATACAGGAACAGGGCTTTGTTTTTCTTTTCTTTTTTTTTTGAACAAAAAGAGTGGCAGGACTGTTTTGAGCAGGCCTGTTTGAACAAAGATTCCTTACCTCGCTTTCCATACTCCAAGAGCACTTTCTTCCTTTCTTACTGCTGCCACAGTGCTCAGTGCAGTGCTGAGAATAATCTGAGCATCTCACCACCAACTCCTACAGAGGAAAGATGAGGACACTCTCCCAAAAAGTCCCTAGGATGACAGCATTTCAAGCAAGTTGCTTGATAGGACTTACTCTCAGGCATCCCACGCCATCTATGAACCCATGCTCACCCAGCAGAGGCAACACAGAAACCACAAATGCAATCCAGGAAGTGCTACTTACTTTGCACAGCATGAAGTCTTGACATGAGCAACACGGTAAATTGGCAAAGAATTCTCAAAGCAGATGTTGATGTGACTGACTTAGGTGAAAGATCAAAACTCTGGAAACTCAGAGAGCAGTTTCTGTTGACAACTCCTCAGGCGTATTACAAGATGGTCAGTGAACAATTGAAAAGAAACAGAAATGCCTAAGTGTTTCATAAATATTTAATGACACCATCTTCCAAACTGTAACAAACAGATTTGGGCCATGTTTCTCAAAAGCTGAGAATAAGAAAAGCTCCCCCTGCCTGACATATTGCCAAAGTTCTCTTTCACTGCCTGGAGTTTTAGATAGCACATACCCTTGACATTTAAAATTTCTAGGGCCTTTTTAGAAGACAGCATATCAATTATATAAGTTGGCAACAATGATTTTAATTAACCAATTTATGAGGTCAAAGGCCACAGCTTCTTGCCTTCAGCAGCACCTTTGGTAAACCTTTTCTTTCTATTGAAGACAATGAAGTATTTTGAGGGGCTTTTACTTACTATGGTATTTTAATTTACCAATAAATGTTCTTAACAACCTGATTACATTGTTTGCAAATTGAAGCATGTTTAGCAGACTGTGGCCATCTTATGTATGGAGTGAGGGTGCTATAAAAAGGTCAGAAAGAAGGGAGTAAATAAACTCAGCAGAAATAACCCTTTGATAAATGCAGTGCTGAGTAAGAATATTTGTGTGGTACCTTGAAATTTTGCATTTTATTACCACAAACAAGTTCATAAATCACCCTGAAGGTCTTGGCTCAAAATCATTAAGGTTACCTATGGATGTATAACCTATTTTAGTCACTTTATTACAATGCATTTTACCCTAGGATTCCTAAGATCTCATATAAATATGAACAACTGGCTGTAAAAAGAAAATGGTTTAAGAGAGAAGGCATATTGGCAGCATTTACCTCACCTACTAGAAGGTCACATTTTTTTCCTGTTTTATTTCAAGTCCATAAAACTGTGTAACAAAGAACACTTAAATTTGATAGGAAAATCAGGGAAACAGAATTTAAGAAAATGTTTCCCTGCTCTGGGAAAAATTTGGCTACGATACCTAAGCTAAAAGCCCAACAACACACAGGATGACAAAACCCTCAGGTTTGGTTTTTTTAAATTATCTATTTATTTTCATAATATCATAGAATAGTTAAGTTGGAAGGGGATTTTAATGGGTCATTTAGTCCAATCCCTCTGCTTGGCCTTGCTGAATGTCATGAGGTCCACTTCTCGAGCTTGTCCAGATCCCTCTGGATGGCAAACCCATCCTTCAGGAGTGACAACTACACCACTTAGCTTACTAAGGGTACACTTGTCCCCTTTCTGTATGTTATTAACTAGGATATTAAATAACACTGGTCACCATATGGGCACCACTTGCCACTGATCTCTACTGGAACCCTGAGCTATTGACCACTAGCCTGTGGATGTGACTCTCCAACCAATTCCTCATCCATCAAACAGTCCATCCATCAAATCAATCTCTCTCTAATTTAGAAAAATCTATTATTTGGTGTACCCTGTTAAAATCTTTACAGAAGTCCCAGACAGATGCTGTCTGTAGTCCTTCCCTCGTCCACAGATGCAGTCCTTCCATTGTAAAGGGGTTGGAACTAGACAATTTTTAAGGTTTCTTCCAACCCAAACCAGATTATGGTTCTACCCTTTGCAAAAGAAATTTTTGTATATGCTATAGAAGACCTTGAACTAATCATGAAGGCAGTAAAAGACAAACAGGTAAGATTTACAGTTGGGCAGGATAAAGAGACCACTCAGAATGGACACAGGTACAAATAAATGCTGGAGAAGGCATTACATTATATGTCATGGAAGTAAGTCTACGCCAACGCATGTTGAGAGTCTTGTATGAAGTTAATCTATCATCATATTTGATTACTGCTACTAAATAGAATGTCAACGAATGAAATCCCACTTCCAGTTAACTTCCAAAGAAAGTCTGCATTGGACCAATAAATACCTTTTAATGTGTAGTAAAAAGTGTTTCAGGTGTATTTAGTGAAAAGATTTCAAAGCAGAAAATACCTCATCAAAAATGGTGTTGCCTAACAGCATGCCAATTTCAATTCCAAATCTGGTCCTGAATTTGTAATATTGTCTTCTGGGTATGTAAAGTTCATAGATAATGTAGTTAGATGCTTGAGTTCTATCTTTTCAAGCAAATGCAAGACTTACTATCAAATGCCAAAGTTCATCAGCACAAGGACTGAAAAAAAGCCACTACTTACACTATTAAGTATTTTCTTACATTAATGTTTTGTAATTTGCTCAGTGATATGAAACAGACTGTGGAATGAACTTTTAAAACTGAGGACCAAATTCTGCTGTCCTTTCTTGGCAGGGTAAAATAGTAAGTAAATTCAACTTAAATAAATGTAACGGATTTGTCGTATGAATAAGAGAAGTAAATTCTGTTGCTAGTTTTTCTTCTTAAACACTGAGAACTGACTCCGAAATTTCACTTTGAAAAATAAAACACATCTAATTTTCCATAATAAACCCTGACGAACTACCACTCCTTCAGAACGGTTAAAAACTGTCTTTATCAACAGCAGGAATTTTCAAGAAAAATATATGAAACAAATAGTTTCTATAAAAAATTTTGCCCTCATGAATTTTCAGGTGGTGAGGTCAAAAGAAGTTCAACTTCCTCATAAGCTGAAGATAAAAGTCTCTAACAAAATAGTTATTCTAAAAATAAATTGATACTGAGAGAGCTAGTGAAGCTGTCTGCACTGGAGTGGAAATCTAAAATAAGAGGAATGTGATCAATTAGAGAATCTGGAAAATCACAGAAGTGACTATTGAAGTCAAAGAGTTCAGTAGTTGGGGGAAAAAAATAGACAGGCCAATAACACAAAAGACCTTTAAAAAGTTTAAACAGAAAGAAAACCTGATTTAGAAAAGTCAAAAGCAGCTGCAGAGATAGGAATCAAAAAAGAGAGATATACCTCTGTTAGAAGTAGCTTATACCAAAAATGTATAAAGGCAATGGCATAAAGAAGAGAGAAGTTGAAAGTAAATTAGTCATTCTGCAGAAGAGAATTAAACACTACTGTGTATAAAACACTGTGAGAAAACAAACAAAAATATTAACAGGCTGTCAATTTTAACAGTTTTTAATACTGACAAAGTTAATGGGACTTATATAAGCATGTGAAATATATATTATGTTATATTATATCGTATTATATTATATCATATAAATTATGTGATTGGAGGCTCTTGGAAAAATTACTCCTTGTCTCTCTTGAGTATTGGACTGTACTGTTCCCACCATCAGCTGCTACTTCTTGTTTACACTGCTACCACCCACTTAAGACCCCATCAATGTCAGGGCATGGGCATCAATCTCCTTCTGGCTGTGTGCCCTACATTATTTCATCTTTTTACCCAACTCAATTTTACTACTTCCTCTTTTGGGGTAAGGATAGAGGGATGGAGCACCAAATATTTCTTTTCTGTATGTGTTTACATCTGTCCTTAATGGGAAAAACAAAAACAAAACCCACTATTAACAGCAGAAGACTATAAAAAAAGTACACACAGAAATACCTCCTCTGAATATTTTTCGAACTTCCAAGAACCCAGGGATCTCACACACTGGAAGTGAGCCCTTGGCCTTTAATAACAATTAAATGCTTGATGGAGTTTTCTTCTGTGGTTTTGTACACAGTTACTTTCTAAACTTCAAAAATACATAAATTCCAACTGTAAAAAATTCCAGTGCTTTGATAGATGTGTGAAGAACAACCTTTTTTCATCTGAATTTCTCACTACTTATTTGTTCTGATGTTTTTTATTTCATGTATTGATAAATATAGTCAACAATGGGTCCACATTTACTCTCTGTGTGTCCATCCTGCATTTATAGCTCTTAGTTGTGCTGCATCAGCCACCTTTTGAGCTACAGAATGGCCCACTTTGGGGTTTCTTCTATGCAACCCACCTCATATTTTGATCATTTGTTGGCTTTCTTTGAACCTCTTCTAGTTGTTTGTGAATTTTTGTGCCTTTTTTTTTTAAGTAGGAGGGCTTTGGGTCTGAAAGGGAAAACAAGCATACATTCAAGCAAGGAGATGTACATATAACATTAAACAATTTTTCAGTGCTCTTGGGCACTGAATTGAGGTTTTCGTGGAACTTGTTATTGTAACACAAAAATCTCATTGCTGATGAGTAATGTGCCCAGTTAAGAGCTTTTTTTTTTAATAAAAACAAAACCAACCAAACAAGAACAAAATTAGAATACATTTTTATATGGTTTCATTAACATTTATCTACAGTGAATTTCCTGTGTTATGTTCATGTCCAGTTACTAAGCTTCAAAGTCTTTATACAACTCTTCACGGCTGGTCCTTCTCATTACCACACTAAACAATGTAATGTCATTATGCAATTTTATCACTTAACTAGTAAGCTTTCAGTTCTACTTCAGAATATGCTGAACAGTGTGCACTCACTGCGGGGTCCACTGGTTTTTCCTCTACAAACCATAAAATAGAATTACAGTCACTATGAAAACAGAACAGTTACTGCTGCCTTGTTCAGCATTTTTTATGTAAGATGTCATTTCTTCTTATGACACAGTTTTACTACAGGTATTTGGTGAGAGCACCCACCAAAAGTGACTTCTGCACACAGCTTCAGTCAGATTGCTTCCGAAGGAACCATGAAGCAGGTGGGCAAAGACCGCCAGTAAACTTGCTCACACTCTCCATGTTGACTGGGTGAGATAGCCACGAGGCATGACTGTCCACAGAAAACTGACAATCTAGAGCTGAACATAAATTTTGTGGCCAAAAGACCATTCTGGGATACTTTATTTCAAGAAACTCCTTAGCATCAAGTGCCCTGGAAGTTTAAAGCACTGGTAGGAATGACTTTGGCTCCTTAGAACAGGATGCAAGTCCTGATATACGCATATCATGCAGTCTAACACACAGGAGATCAGCACTTTCTCTGATACAGATATTTTGTCTCCCAAGTATTGATAGGTGTATAGATAAAGAAAATGACAATTACAATTTTAAATTACATGTCCCTCATTAAAAACGCTCATATACAGAGCCTGCTTTGTATCAGTTAATTTCTGACTGTTAAAGGTTGTTTTTCTCAAGGGTTACTGCAAGTAGATACTATTTGCAGTAATATTAATATTGTAGATCAATATCAATAAAAAAACCCAGCCTCCAAAATCTCTAAATGTTCACTAAAATTACTGTATAGATGGTGTTTGTCAAAACCCCTGAATAATAATCAAAGTACGTACACATACATCCTTGTAATTTCTGGGTGCTTCTGTCACGTATTCTCAAGATGGTATTTGGAACTCCCACTTCTCTTGCAGAAGAAATACACAAATCCTTTTCCACTGCAAAAGCACTACAGTAAGTCAGATTTACTGACCTCAAAGCTACCTCTTATTTTTCAAAAGCTCTAGCAAGACTGCAGGCAGTTCTGTTAAAAGGTCTTTAAAAGTCACATCTTGGGCTCTGAGGAAGCTGGTTAGGAAAATAAATTCCACCTCAGGGATGGAAGGGTGAAGAGGGAGAGAGAGAAGGAGCAAGAGAGATCACAAGTGTAACCTTAAGTTGCGTATCAAAATAACAACTCATTTGAGGACTAGTGCTTGAAACAGTCCAAGCATACGCTCAAAAATGCTCACCACTAGTCTGGCAGATTTAAGCATACAATGCAAGCTGAATTGAACAGTAAAACATCAAAGGTTAAAAATTTACTGTAAGAAACCAGATTTCAGCTGATGATACCAATTTTTCATATAATGAAGAAAAGATAAGGAAAACAAAATAGATGTGTCAGAAATTGTGAAGGCACAATGGGACAAGAAAATGAGGTGTGGAATACATGAAAAACAGCAATGCTGTGATGAATGCATAAATAGGATGATTTGTTGGCACAATGCTGCTTACACTATTATGCCCATCAAGTAGCAGAGGAGTGCTTCAACAAAGAATTATAGAGTCACAGTGAATATGGAACTACCTCGAGCCTTAAACCAAGCCCATTCATTTACAAGAACGCACACTATTCAGATCAATAGTGAATTAAGCTGGAAACAGAAATTACACAATCTGTGCATATGGTAACATTACAACTGGAATACTATAACTTCATGGAAACATTCTATACTCTACCAAAATGTTTACAAAGTATTTTGTCCCCACAAAATGTCAAGGAATTACAGATTATTTGGTATAACTGTATATTATTCTTCATGCATAATAATACATGAAGAAAAAGAAAAATAATTAACACTTTATGACCCATTCCTGACTTTCTAAAATTCAGTTTTTCTTGACTGCGAGCTAAACTGGTATCAGCTTAAAAATACAGGGAAATAGAGTTTTCCTACGTCATTCTACATTCACTTAGAACTATCTACTAATGCTCAATTATGAATTCTGACACAGCCCTCAAATTCTTAAAATGAAACTTGATTTGGCTGGAGTGGTGGGAGCAGCCCCAGAAGCTGGGTGGGCACAGTCTCTTTGGTGTCAGCATGTCATAGTGCAGCTTCTGATGCCCTAGCACCAACGCTGAACACAGCAGGACAATTCCCTCTCTTTGCCCGGCTGGCCATGCTGTTTTTGATGCATCCCAGGGTGCAGTTTGCCCTCTCAGCTGTCTGGGAACATTGCTGACTCTCCAGAGCCTGCTGATGACCACCATCCCCAAGGCCCCTTTCTTCCAGGCTGCACTGCAGCCACTCCTCTCCAGTTAAGATGTGTGCCAGGCATTATTCCTCTCCACTGCACTGGTTCAATTTCATGCCACTGATGACTGCCCCATGCTCCAATCTATCCAGATCCCTCTAAAAAGCCTCTTGTCCCTCAGGAGAGTCAACAACACTTTCCAGTTTGGTATCATCAGCAGACATACTAAAGTGGCATTCAGCTCCTGAACCAGAGAATGGATCAAAATATTGAACACCACAGGAGTGATGGAGCCCTGAGCATACTGCTGGTGACCACTCACCAGCCAGATGTGGCCCGTTCACTAAAACCCTCTGAGTCCTGCCATCTAGCCAACATTTCACCCAGCACACCATGAACCCACCCAGCCCAGAGCTGGACAACTTATATAGCCTCTTCTCCCACACAACTGGGATAGGACAAGGGGAAACAGCCTCAGGTTGCATCAAGGGAGGTTCAGGATGGATATCAGAAAAAATTTATGCATTGAAGGAGTGGGGGAGATGGTGGGGTCACTATCCCCAGAAGTGTTCAAAAAACAACTAGATGTGGCACTTCATGATATGGTTGACTGGGCATAGTGGTATTCAGTTGAGTACTGGACTTGATGACCTTGGAGTTAGTTCCCAATCTTAAGGATTCCATGATCCTATAATCTCCTACCAATCCTTCTCCATTCCAAAGTAGCAAGTGTAGGAGGGCACACTTCCTATCCAGCTCCTCGAGTAGCTGCAACAGGTGGTCTCCCATAACCTTCAGGAACTTCCTAGACCTGCTTCCCACAGCAGGATGGTGAGCCAAGACAGATGAATGCCCGCAGGACTCACAGGGTTAGTGCACAGCCCTTCAAAGCCTCAAAATAATCACATCCTTCCTCAGGTCCCACCATAGTCAGCCTTCGAACTCAGTTTTGCCTCAGTGCCACAACCAGATAACCCCAAACCAGTCCAAGAGTGGGATAAGAAGGAGCTGCAGGCCAGTCAGGGATCCTTCCCCCTGGTCTGGCTGTACCTTGGGCAGCCACAAAAACAGGAAGGGGAGCAAAAAATAAGAAGAAAATCGCCACACTGGAAAGAAGGTGCCTGAAAACTTCACATCTCTTTATTGTCCATTTTCTATCCCTCCATAGGGCCAGTGCTGTCCTGGGCACAACAGCCAACTGTGTAGCACTTTCCAATACTTTTAAGGGATTGATATTTATTTTCCACAACTATCCAGCATAGGCATGATGGTCTTGAGAAGATTTTCACTGGCTCTTAAAAAAACGAAAATTACATCAGATGATAGAAATAATTCATTCAGGTTTGGGATAGCAGATTCCTGGATTTACAATAGTGGTCCAGAAACACACATAAATACAACTGATGTATTATCTACTTCTAACAAAAGAGTAAGCACTTGGGATAGATTCCCTACTTTTCACACATGTGCCTTTCAATAGGTTAATTTTTTCAGCCTTTTTTCAGTGGTAAAGGAGTAGAAGGCCAACAATGGGTTTTTTAGCCATCTGTTACTGCTATGCTCTGCTTATCTCATAATCAGAAGCAGCTTCACCCACAGTGGTCTGTGATTTCTTCATACAATACACCACACCACTAATAGTGCCAACCATGCCTGCTGCTCTTCCCTCAAAATAATTGCATCAACTCCTCCCAGTTAACTGAATACTTTCTCTGTATCACCTCTGTTAAATATTTTAGATTCATCAATGTATTTCCTCTGGGGCTTTCTGGAAGAGCTAAATTGAAATTTCTTCAAATATTTTTTCAAAGAAAAATGCTCCACTGACTGAGATGTTAACTAAAGGAGCTTTTATTGAAGTTCTCAAGATTTTAATACGAATTTAAAACAAAGTTTATTAAAATTTCTTACAGTATCTTTAAAATCATTCAACATAGCAATTTGTATTACCCAAAAATCAGCAAAACTGTGGAGGAACACAATTAAATGTTTCTTTCAATGCCTCCAATCTATTGTGTCTTTGTAGTATATCTTGCAATTAAGAATTGCTAATCTCTTCATTATAAAAATAGCTCTTTTCTACTTCTGAAATATTGATTAAAAGCTGAATTCACCATTTATTGAATAATTTTAGTTTCTTTTTAAATCACAGATAATGCCTGCAGGAATCAGTCCTCTTCTCCTTTAATA
>JAWWMO010000096.1:19048751-19068563 GCA_035047845.1 Dendrocincla fuliginosa | reverse complement strand
AAATAAGGATATTACCTGGAAAGCAAGCATTTTCAAAGAGTTGCAAAATAAACTCTGCCTATAATCTAAGGAGCAGAGAACAGACCTTGACAAATAAAATACTTTCCAATTTAATTACTTACATATGCATATACATCACTTAACTTTAAGCACCTAGTTAGATTCCTAATTATGTTAAATAAATACTTTTACAACCGCATCCTGAGGGCACAAGACTTATTTCTGTAATTTTACTTCAGAATCTAATGGTTATTGTGCTGAGAAGAAAAAAAACTCACATTATTCCAACATGAAGCTGACATTACCAGCCTACATCTGTCAGACAGGAAGCACTGCAGAACAAAAGAAGTTCTGTTCTACCACCACAAAAGTGCCTTTGCTCTGAGAAAGGCCACCTAGTCAGAAACGCTTTCTGTCTTTTTCTTTTGTTTAAAGATTCTGTTACAGTCTTGCCCTACATACACAGCTGATGTTACAGAAGAGCAGGGGAAGCATCAGGAACTTAGAGCTGAACATCAGTTTCCTCCCATTGCTGAAAATCAAAGTAGCAATCAGCTCTAGGCAGGAACAGTAGTGTTCAGAATATTAAGGAAAAGGTTTGTGAGTGAGGATTAGGATTTGGAGGAGGGTAATTTTTATAGCAGCATTCATCTGTAAGCAATTTCAGTACAGCTTAAAGCTACTGAGTGGGTTCTTAATTGTTTTTCAATACAACACTTCTAGTTTAAAAAGTTATGACAAAGTAACCTGTCACAATGGCATGATTGAAAAAAAAAAATCATTCCAAGTCATACAAAATTGCTCCATATGCAAAACACAGCCATGTATATGCACTGACTTCTCATAGCTTTCTTTCCATTTTTCGTATTTAAATTAGTGATGTTGAGAATAACATTTAGTTTATCTTCCCAGGAGAACTGAATCTGGACAGAGGACTGCGCTGTGGTGTCATGTTTAGTGTGATTTCTAGTTTCAGGGCAGAGATACTTTAAAAGTGAATATGCAGTAGTCTGGAAAATAGTGAGCTAATTCTGAAACTCTTTCCAAGTCTCTGTATTATTTTCCTGTAAATATACCCTCACTTGCTTCAGAATTAAGTTTTACCTTGTTACATGCCCAAAGGGCTTCTGAAAACAGGGAATACAAACGGGTGTAGTCTTACACCCCTATTCAGAAAGCTTCAGGTAGTTAACACAAGGACTTAAACCCAGAGTAAGCAAAGACTAACAAAGTTGCAATTTTATGCTCAGCATTTGTAGACATCTCTACAGAAACACATTAAGAGGTTGAGTGCGCCAAACACATGTTCTAGAAACAATGATTCCAATATTAAAATAAAGAAGAAGCTGATGTTTTTAAACTACTAACACTTGTAGCAACATCCTCATGTTCCAACACATATTGCCAAGGTCAGGCCCCAGACTCTGTATTTTCAAAAAAACAGGCCTGCCAAAACAGAAACGGCTGCTTCAAGTAAATTAGATTTCTCTACTGTTTTTTCAAAACACCAAGGGTTTCAAGGTCAAAGCCCACCTGAGAAGTCTGGAAAAAAGCCGCAAAGTTACCATATGTTTGTTTTATACTAATGCTTTACTGTGTGTGTTATACTGACAAAAGTCCATTACATGCATGCATTAAAAACATTCAGGAATTTACAAAGCTGTGTGGGAAGTTTAAAAAGAGAAGCCCATATTTTTTATAACATTAGAGAACAAATGTTATTTTTTGCTCATTTTATGTTAGAGGAGAGACACAAACTAGGATTGTATTTTGTATCCTCCACCTTAACCATTACAGCTATAGGAAGAACATAAACGAATGAATGGATTAAGTTAAACATAGACAAACGAAGTTAGGCATTTAGGAAGAAAAAACCCTAACTCAACATTTAGAAAAAAAAAACAGGGTCTAAATTTTACATGATGTAACAGTAAACAGTATGAATTTGCAACAAATAATTCTGGGAAAATAGCAGTTTAATGCCTGGCAGTTCTCAAATATGCAGATCAGATGTTAAGAGTCACTAGGAAAGGATGAAATAACTAAAGATGGAACATTATTATGACACTATTCTGGTCAGCACTCTGAGCGCTGAAGAAGTTAGGTCAAAAACATGAGGAGTAATTCCTCATGCCATCAGCACTGATAAGGTTTCTTATTTTGAACATTCTTTGTTCAAGCAAAATTTCCAAGCCTGAGCTTTAATCGTGTTTTCCTCAGAAAAATCAGGCATGGAGGAATTATTCGGATGTCATCGTGTTCCAGTTTCCATTCTTTTCTCCAGTCATGACCTCACTGGTCACGAGGCACGAAAAATGTAAAATTGAATTCTTACAAACTTCATTAACAGTCAACGGTCACATAAAAACACAGTATTAGAAACACAGGTGGAGAGAGTATCAAGAACAATCAATAGAGTATTTTCTTTTCCACCTGGTAATCTCTATAGCACTAGCTGCCTGACAAAGAAAAAGGAAAGAGAAGAGGAAAAAAAAGACATATTACTGAAGTTTTCCTTCCCAAAAGAAGTTATAAATAAATCAAAGAGGTGTATGGGTTTGTTTTGTTGTTTTAGTTTTTTTTTTTAGTTTTTTTTTAGTTGTTTTTTTAACAGAACATATTCCAGTTCCCTGAGTAAAAACATACATTTAAATGGAGAAGTATCCAGTACAAGTCACCATGAAAATTTTCTGTTCAAAGAAAAGATCATACATAATAGGAAAAAACTTGTTTCCATGTTACCTAACAATATGAATCAACTACTTCGCAAACAAACTGCTATTAGGTGTAAAGACATAATTATTTAAAGAAAGTTTACAGTTATCCTGCACATGCTTTGTAATCTTTTCAACATAGTTATGGACAGCAGCTTCAAGCAACCTAGCACAGAAATGAAGTAACTCAACTGATCAGAAATCTAGACTATTGTTCTAATTCATGCAAAAAAGCTCTACCACAGCTCTCACGGTATCATGAGAGCATTATGGAATCATTTGGCATCAGCATTTTGCCAGGCAGAAACAAAGAGCCTCCTCCTAGAAACACACATTTAGGCTTTTATCAGTCTCAATCAACAGTAGAATGGCCTGAGCTGGAAGGGATTTTCAAGATCAACTCATTCCAAACGCCTTGTCACAGGCAGGGACACTGTCGAGTGGATCAGTTTACTCAAGGCCCCATCCTGGCCTTGAATGTGTCCAGGGATGGGTCATCCACAGCTTCTCTGTGACAACTGTTCCAGTGTCTTACCACTCTTATAGCAAAGAATTTCTTCCTAATATCTAATTTAAACCTACTCTCATTCAATTTAATGACATTGCGCCCTTTACAATTTAAACGTGCAATGTATTCTGTTATGAGTTCCAAAACTTTTCTACCTAGTTCCAGGAAAAGCCACTGCAGCACTATATATTAAATTCATTAAAATGTACCAATTCAAGTTTTGTACCAAAAGACAATCAAGGTAGTACTACAAATTTCCAAACCAACTTGACCATAAAATTGCCCAATTAAATAAAGGTTACCACTACATTCAACAAGATCATTTCCGAGGTACCTTCCTGGTAGTTGTACAGTGGACATAATGTGACAGTTCTTCTTGCCAAAAGGCATCATCAACACAGCAAGCTTGGTCACAGTATAAAGAGGCATGATATACAACAGAGGTATCCAAAAAGCAATGCAGTACTTTTAAACAAAAACTGCCTTTGAACCGACCTAGTATTACACTGGAACTATCAGGGGCAGGTTGTGCACCAATGGGAGAAGCAATGGGAAGAGGTCAGGATATTCCTGGGAAGAAAGAAGTGCAGAAAGATGTTCTGAAAGGGGAGGGGGAGGCAGACCTATCTCCATGCCTCCCAACAAGACATGTACTACTAATGAGCAGCAAAGAGGTCACAAAACTATTTCCTAGCATTCGGAGTCCCTTGGCACCAGCTCTCAGCAGTTCTCCTGCTTCTACATTGCTATGGTGAGAAGATACATCCCTTGCCCTTCTTTTGTTTTCCACTCTACCCTCAGCATTATGGCCTCCTGACCAAAACCTTGATTACATTTTCTATCCTGTTCAATCAGGATTTCTCCAACAATTTGAACACTGTTCCTTCTTGTAAATTTGAAACAAACCTGGGCCCTTTGCCCAGAGCCCTGGACTTCCGAAAACCCAAGAAAAGAATAAGGTAGTTAAGTGATGGAGGTATCACGCAATACCAGCAGAGAGCAGGTTCAAAGAGAAACACCAATTTACCTCTGTTCCATGAACAGTTACATGTATCACTTAATGGAGGGGAGGGGGGGAAAAATTCCCAGCAATAGAAAAGGTATCCATCATTAAAAATTATTAAAGCAAAAAGATATGCTTTTTAGCTCATAAAATCACAGAACGACTATTGCCTTCAGGCACAAAGTATCACCCTTCAGGTGCTGATTCCCAGGCACCTGTTACGGACTGCTGAGCTCTCCACCACACAAACCTTGAGTCTGACCCGTTTGTTCCGAGCATGGTTTATTGGCACAATCACTACTTGAAGAATACAAGCTCTCAGGCTGTTCACCAGCAGCTCTCAGCTCTTTTAGTCATCCTGAGCACACCAAGCATGAGTGCAATGATACAAACTGTTGAGCCATAGATCTGAAAACAAAGAACTAAAACCAACCAACCAAACAAAACAAAACAAAACAAAAAACTAACAAACAAACCCAAATTAGAAAAAAAGAAGCAATACACCATTATCCAGCTTCTACACTCAGCAGGAGAAAATAAAGCTTGGCATGATAAGTGTTCAAAATAAGAGCACAGTCTATATGTGGTTCTGTTTTAACATGTACTTTCAAAGCAACCGAATACCTTTTAGGGATTATGTCCTGAGCTCTTACTGGGGAAAAAAGCAACAAATCTATCTCAAAAAGCAAAATCATAAGAAGCATCCACAACATAAGCCTTGAAAGAAGATGTGTTACTGCTGATTTTCAGCTTGGAGTTTTCTGTTGTTGACATTCAGCCACTGGAAATGGATTTACATCACAACTCATTTCTTTTTCAGCACCAAGCAATGATCAGTTTGTAATGATTTTCAGTCAAAGTTCAGCTGGTCTGGTTTTAAACAACTGAAGCAAAATATTTGAAAAACCTTACTTACAAAGATGTCATTCTTACTAGATTTAACACTAAAATTGAACAAAAAAGACAACTCTCCAAAGGCAAGGGACGGAAACAGTCACTGAGTCCATCACAAGCTCTGAGTTCTCATTAAGGACAGCCTTCCAATCTTTTGGGAAATTGCATTAGTTAGTGCAATGCTTCAAAACTTAAGCAAATAAGTAAACATACATACATATACATATATATCTCTTTAGAAAATGTGTATTTGTAAAAATATCTAAAATTAATAAAAACCAAAATTTTTCAACTATTTGGTAGTTTATGCATTATTCCAAACTACCCCTCTATTCTGCATTACCATATTTTTCACAGTGGTTTGGAACACAAAGTAAATAGTGCCACAGATTTTATCATCATCATCATTAATATTGGCAGTAGCAGCAACAGCACATATGGAAAACATAGCTTTTTTAAGGGTGAAGTGGTTTTTATGAAGACATTTATAGTGCTACAGTGACAGGCAATTATATTTAAGAGTATTTAAAATTAGTTTGGACATTTCCTTTAGAGATTGACTATAACAGAAAGCAACAGGTTACCCAACAAAATTAATATATTCATTAGTACAGTTTCTGTGTAAATGCTCTAAGTGTAAGCCATCTTCAATGACTGTTCTTTCACGTATTTTCATGCTGCAAGTAATCAGACAAAAATCAACATATTTCAGAAATGTGGATAAAGGCAGCATAGACCTTATCAAAGGCTTTTAGCTCTTGCAATGTTCTCATGTGCCCATTTCCCAAGGCGAATAACCTTTTTGTCTAACCAGTTAAATCATAAATAAAGATCAAACAAGTAAGTTTGAGGATTTTTTTAACCTGGAATATTTCCTGGAAGCTTTACAAGACTAAGCAGAACATACTCAAAAAAACAAATATCTTCTAGTGCTTTAAGAGAAAAGCTACGAAGAAGAAAAGAATAAAATATTCACCCCATATAATCTTTTGAACTTATTACATGTATGCAGACTTTGGCACACTGTTTTCCTTGTAAACAACTTAAATTAACAAATCAATAGGAGAACACTCTTTCAACTATTTCAACTGTTTCCATTAAAGTTGGCTGTGGTTTCCACTGTAACTAATAAGAGTAAATAAAAAAAAAAAAAAACCAGCATATAGCTTATGCAGCACTGCAGTCATTACAGAAAGGCCAGGAAAGCCAAAAACTAATGAGCCTGAGATTGTTGACATTTTCATGTATCTTGGCTCTACAGTCAGGAAAAATAGCTGGCACCTTGACAAGCTTGGTGCCAGACAGTTAACAGAGCTTTAAATTTGCTGAAGAACATGAAGCAGTAAAGGCATTTAAAGTGAGCCATTTAGACACTAAGAAGTTAAACTGAAGCCTTACGTTGCCAGCTTTATAATTCCCAATCTGTTTCAGAAATTTAGAGGCTATCACAAGAAAAGACAAAGCAGGAAAATTCTGTAGCCAGTATGTCTTTTAGAAAAGTTCAGAATTTCCCATGGGAGAAAGCAATGCACCCATACAAGAAAGGAAAAGAAAAAAAAAAAAAAATTCAAACAATACAGAATCAGCATCTTGGGTCTGATAGGCTTGCTAGCTCCTTGCAGGCCTGCCCCAGGAGTCTCTCCATGAAGACTCTCAAAAACTGTGGCTAACTAGTCCTTTTTCCCCTCCTTCTCAATCTGGTCCTTGGCATGAGGGAAGGCAGACTCTTAACAACCCTTCTGTAATAAAGGGTCATAGCGAACCCTGCAGTCAGATCAGGGAAAGGCAGCTTGAGAAGCTGAGAGATTAAGACACTGCTAGCAGGAGATACTGACAGCACATTTCAGTTTCACTCAGCGATTCAAACAGCAACTGAAGCTGTGTAAATGCAGTCTACAAATCTAAATTACCTAAAAGCTTCCTGCATTGTTGTTTTGTTATTGTTGGTTTCTTGATTAAAAAAGGATTATTACCACAAGTCATTAGGGTAATCCTTCAAGAATCGATGCAAAAAAAAAACTTCCAACACTTAATTTCCATGTCCCAGTTTGTATTTTTTTCAGTTCTGATTTTAAATTAGTTTAAGTTACATGCCCAGCACTCTCTTGTTCTAAAAATACTCACCAAATTTCAAAACACACAGACTTTTCATCTCCACAAAAGCAATAGGCCTTTTAAAATTTGAAATTTAGGTCTCCATATGCAACTTCACCATATTCAATATAGTATTTTAAGGACAGAGCCTATTGAAACATATACTTTATTTGTTAATAACAAAACAAGTCTGAATCCTAGTTTGAAGGAAGCAGATGATAAAAGTGAGTTTAAAAAAATGACAATTCTGCACAAAACAAAGTCAAGTAAATTTTGCAACTGATTTTTAATGAAAGCAGGCTCAGTACCCAGACGTCTTTCAGAAGTTAAAAGTTCCTGCATCTCTCAATCCATGCAACAATGCCATATCCTGTCACTTACAGCTATGAATTTAAGCTTTTTTCCTTTCAAAATGAAAAAATAATTTTAAAAAATCAGTTACATTAAGGCATTACTATAACCTATTATATTAAAGCAGAATACACAATGGAATGCTCATTCCAAATTACATGTAGCATCAACATAAAAGCAGATACGTTCTATTAGACAAAACTACTTAAAAGAGTACATACTCCTCTTAAAAGAAGATTCTCTGTAGCTTATCTTCAACTGAATGCAAGCAGAAATACAGTTAACTGAGCTTCACATGATGAATAACCAGTATTAGGAATAATTAATATTGCATAGAATCTTCAATTAAACTATTCTGCCACATATGGTAGAAGAATGGAGTTGTGCATATACATTCAGAAAACTTGACTATAACTTAACATTATAACAAGCTATGAAAAAAAGGCAAACAGTGCCTTCATGCTGCTGCTTCACTGTAAAAGCATTACAAATGCTACAGTGCACTCTAGTGTCCTTTTTCTGAATAGCAGAACTTCTGCTGAACACACTGATTCTCGTCTAGCATCAATACTACTGAAAAGGAGTCAATCAGTTTCCTGGTATAATGGAACACCGTAATGTAATTTAAAACAATGTACCTGTCATTTAACAGTTAAAAGTTACTATAGTTCATAAAAACATGTTGATTTTTACTGAATATAGAATGTTTCATTTATTTAACTAGGCATCAAGTTCATTAAGCCCTACTAAAATTTTCTGGAGATGCTGAAACATGCTGCTTTTAAGGTAGATAATCCATTAAGAACAAGTCCTTTTTAAAGCACTGCTGAATAGAGCAGTCACCACATCAAACCTCAGAACACTATTGATTTGTAACACTCAAGGCACTTTGCAAGCTGCATGTCATGAGAAAAATACCTTTACAATAATGCTTGCTTTTAAATAAGAAAGCTAGAAGTCCACTGCATAGATGAAACTTTCTTGTGTAACTTGGAAAAACTATAACTAATGTAGTATATTTAGTAAGAATGCTTGTAAAAGTTAATAAAAACTAAGTCAGACTGCACTCGAGTACCTCATTAAGAGACTGACAGGAATAAGATGGACTGCAACACTTAAGATTTTGCACTGAGGAAAATAGCATTCCTTGGTCTGAGAGGCCACTGGTGGTAATTTAAGCAGAGCACAGCAGTACAAAGCTATAAACGACTCACAAAATAATTCAAAATTGGACAGGTTCAGACTCAAAGCAGAAATAATTTCAAAGGCCTTGGGCAACCTGATCCAAGCCTTCCAAGAGTAGAGTCTCACCAGGTAACAAGCTCTAGCATTTAACCACTCTCAGAAAGCGTGACTTTTTTCTGAAGCTGGAATACAGTTAAACTCTCGTTGAAGCAGACAGCATACACCAAACCTCTTCTCTGACCAGGGGATGCTGCTGGCCCCTGCTCAGTCCACTGCCGACCTTTGCTGCAGTGGTTCCCTTGCTGACAGTGCTGCCTGGGGCTTGTTCAGTCCTGGGCAGAGCTTCGAATCTGCTGAATTTCATGAGGTTCCTCATGACTAGTCAGCTGTCAACGTCTCTCTGAATGGCAGGTCTAACCTCCAGCAGTACAACACCTGCTCCATCCACCTGGCTGTCACCTGCTGGCTGTGCAAGTCTTCAACCCCCTCCAACCTTGGCACTAGGAGCATGTTCAACAGCTTTGCGTGCAGCATAAACCTGCAAGAAGACCTCCGCTGCTTTGAACTATAGGCTGTTTGAGGTCAACAGCCCAGGCAGCTCTCTGTCCATTTTATAGACCCATTCATCTAGTCTGTATCCTCCTGGCTTGACTACCAGGATATTGTAGAAAACTGTCAAATAATCCCTTAGTATTCTTATCCATTCAGAAAAATGTAACCACCTCTCGCCCAAAAGTGTCATCATGGTTAGATAATGTTAAACCCATTAACCAGTCTGTCAAAAAGGTGGGCATTCCTTCTGTGCCCTGCACCCACTTGTTTTAGTGGTACATGACTTCATTAGTCCTCTGATAGTGCTCTTACTAAATTCCTCCCCAACCCTTCTCCAAAGAGCTACATAATCTGCACTTGCAAACATGAACAGAATACGAAACCAAAGCAGTGGCTCATTACAGAATTATATTAAGGGATAATTAACTTAATACGGTTTGACAGATTATATCCCCTGTACCACTATAAACATCAAAAATGTTACTAAACCAGTTTAAAAGACTGAAGCTGTAAGGTATTAGGTGTCTAGATCTCTTTACAACTATTTGAGTTTAAAACACATACACATACAACAGCATCCCTGCTTCAGTTTTATAAGGCAGGAAGAGGCTATATAAGTATGCTTGTTGTACACTATGGGTTTTCTTTTAATCTACTTGGAGATTACATATTCTAAAAGACACTTAAAATCAATTTAATGCACTGCATTAGCTGCCTGCTTTTTCATACATTAGGTTTTTTAAAAGAACTTACACGTTCATGGAGAATTTGACACAGGTCTCCAAAAAGCCAGCACATTTGGTATTTTAATTAAGAAATTCCTTATTAGAGGGTACAATTGACAAGCCCTTCTATTAAAGATAGCAAAACACATTCAAACTCCAATGATTTTTAAGGCTCAAAACTTCATTTTATGAAAACTCTAACAAAAAGAGTTTCTAAAGTTTCTGAGTCAATTTCTAATAAACACTGAGGAAAAAATTAAAGGGCTTATTCCTAAATTGTTTAAGTGCCCTACTGAATTCTGAACTATCAGAAAAAACAAGCTCCAAACATTATAAAATTGAAGTGGACCACTACTGTTGTTCCTTACATAAACTATAAGAACATCCAAATCACCCTTTTTTTGAAAATCCTTCTTTATAAAATACCATTTACCATTTTATAGTCACTGAAAACGTAATCCAGTGTTAATCAGAGAAAAGGTTAGTTTTGTTAACTTTTCCGGCAGTGGATTTCTTCAGACTGTTTGGCTTCCTTAATAAGCCCTCAAATTCCAAGTACTTTTTAGGTAAGGCATATTTTCTTTCCACTATCTGACACGAGCATCAAAATACAGAATTCCTGAACATATCACATTCATGC
This sequence comes from Dendrocincla fuliginosa, assembly GCA_035047845.1. Classification (NCBI taxonomy): domain Eukaryota; kingdom Metazoa; phylum Chordata; class Aves; order Passeriformes; family Dendrocolaptidae; genus Dendrocincla; species Dendrocincla fuliginosa. The sequence continues at coordinate 19,057,897 of JAWWMO010000096.1, read as the reverse complement.
CAATTTGATCCATTTATTCACTCCCTAGTGCACAATTCACCTATTTTCAAATTCATTACACTGGACTTTTGAAATAAATAGAAATGTTGAAGTGCTGGTACTAAACAGAAATATAGGGAAGATTGCCAACTCTATAATGGCATAAAAAAATAAAAATATTTTATACTAAATATTGTAAAGATGTATAAGCAGATATTGTCAATTCATACAAAAAGTGTGCATTTAAAGGTGATCCTTCCAAAATGTAAGAAGCATGAACACTGAATTTTATTCAACATTTCTAGCCTTTTGGATAACAACTGATTGACTGCTTAAAAAAGAAAAATGAAAAAAGGCAAAAAAATGCTCAGAAAATTGTATTATCAATTATGAATATATAAACAATTAAGAAAAACATGTAGAAAGAGAGATAAGCTACACTAAGTATTTGGCTACTTATTTGGTAAGAAAAATTCATGTTAATTTTACAAATTAGATAATCAACTATCCATTACTGTTGTGTCAAAAGAGCCATAGGATGGGGCCTCCAAGACTCCTTCGGTCCATTTTCTTTATGAACCTCACAGTAAGACAAAAATTAAGTACAGCAAGGACACACTCCCCTTCATATCACTAAGCTAATACAGCTGGACATTCATAAGAAGCTAAACTTGAGATTAAATAAAAATCACTTCTAACAGGCAGTTTGAAGGCATCCAATATTAATACTCTCAATAGATTTAGGAACAGAGGACAAGAATATAAAAAGAAATAATTAGCATAAATTACAGGTATTATTGGTGCAACCCATAAATGGTATGTAGAAAGATGGAGGAAAAAAGTATCTGAGGACTGTGCCTTAGAAGTCAAAGGAGATAAACTTCTAGGCTGACACATCCAGGAGTCTGAAGTTGGGTTACTGGCTCCAAGGAAAAAGCATTACAGACTTTGACAAAAAACATTTCAGTAGAGCTTGCAAAGCAAAAGTATGACTCTAGTAAAGCTATAAAAGAGCCAAATGAGAGCTGAATCCCGTCGTCAGAACACTATTTGACTTTAAAAAAAATGAGAAAGTGACACACAGGTGCAGCATTGCAAAGGATAAATCTGGATTGGAGATCAAATGGTGCAATGAAATACAGTCACTAACAAAAAGAGAAAAGACATGACTAACCACTTTCCACAGCTAAAATGGAAAACAAAAAAAAATAAAATTAATAAATGAAAGATGACCAAATAAACAGGTGGAAGAAGTCAGATCACCCTGATAATTCATTCTCAGGGTAGTCAGGGAAAAAAATAAAACAAAAAACCCCCAACCAAACAAAAAAGAAACAAACAAACACAAGAAATTCAAGACATTCAGTTTCAAGAAGGGAAGGAGGCTTGAGTGGTGCACCTGAAGTGACAGGAAAGCTTGTTGTTTTAAAAATGAAATTCAGACTGTGGGAAAAGAAAAAATACAGAAAAAAACACAAGGTAACTGAAAAGAATCTGATTGAAATAAGACCACATTAGTCACAAGATATTCACACAAGCTCTGCAGTACTTTCACATCATAAACAATTCTAAGATAAGTCAGGGCTGGCTCTTCTGAAAAGGAGATACCACTGCAAGTGAAATTCACCTATGCTAGTAGTAGATGTAAGCCTCAGAAACTACATGAAAAATCACTGGGTTTGCTGCACTTGAACCAACGCTTATTTGAGTATATGGATACCACTCTTCAGATTCACCTATATTTTAACACACACAGAATGAAAAGCAAAGTTCTTTTTTTAGGTTTTTGCTTTATGTTATGTTTATAAAAATCAACAACAATTCTTGTAAAGGAATCATTGGTATTTTTAGTATTGTTTATGATCAGATTGGGAAGGCTTGATCAGGGTTGAAACATCTTTGGCTTCTCTTACAACACAATACCATCTCCAAGGCAAAGTTGCACTTGCTATAGTTACAGAAAAGAAGCCCATCAAAGGTACTAGAATTGCTTTAATTAATACAATCATTCTCTGCTGCAGTTCTCGTCTCTGGTTGTGCTCCTTTTAGCCTATAGTTGTCCCTAGTCAAAACTATATGGCCAAGCATATTCTTTTTCTTTTTTTTAAAGCCAGATCGAAATGTCTGCTAACCAAAGCAGCTGAGGCACAACATAAATGGCCTAAAAAGGTCTCTACTCATTAATCTGAACACTATATAGTAAGAAATTAATAAATGCCCAGCAGAAGTCAGTAACAGTGAAGTCACAAAATGTTTAATTCACCAACACAGTTCTGGCACTCCTCATTACTGCTAATACAGGACAAAGAAGGGCAGCATGAGAAACAACTGTGCATACAGTAACTTCTACATGTAGCTTAATAATTCTAACCTATAATTCAACCTTCTAAAGAAGACACAGAATTTAGTGCACAATCAATAGTCATTTAAAGCAGCATTGATAAAGGCATGTTAAGATTATAAAAGGCACTTAATTTCAAAATTAATGCCCGGCAATTTTTCTACTTACCTTTAGCTTCTCTTCTTAAAATGGGGTACTGATTACTTTTATATTGTTCATCAATTTCAAACAAGTTACAGCTTAATCTGTTGGTAAATTCTTCATCCTTTTTACTACTAAGTACACAATTTCAAGACACGCTTTTAACATTCCTCAAAACTCCATGAAAATCTTATATTTAAAATAAATTAAAAACTTAAAAGACATGTCTACAAAGAAAGAAATGTAATTCTTGAATGGAAGAGACTGTCAGTTTGTGTATTCTTGCTTTTCACACTTCAGGAGAGCTGACATATTACTACTTACACATCTCTACTTCTTGTGGCAGGAAAATCTACATAACTACACAATGCTGAAATAAACTTTCACAGTTTGTAAAGTAACTTTTTGCTGCTGAAAAGGATAAGTATTTAATGTTAAATAATTCTGCGTTATGCTGTAAAATCATTCAGGAATGTTTTCCTCTGAATGTGTTCAGATGCAAAACTCCAAACTGTAAACTGTTCTGTGGTCTTGTGGCAGGATTCTCTGCTGGTCAGTGACGTACAACCAACTCCAAATCCGACGGCAGGCAGGTCACCAGCACCTTCTTCCTTAAGAACTTAACTCACCTTCTAGCTTTCTAAGGGAGTACTTCAGATCTCTCTATGTGAATACTTACTTCCCCAAGATGGCTAAGAATGCTTAAAGCAAGTATCAAAAAGAATACAGTAATGGCAAATGAGCCTTTTGTGCCATTCACATTTGCTACAACAGGAGGGTCAGACACCTGCTCTATACCAAGGTCTCTCTTACCTTCTCAGCTGCCATATACCTATGCTAATGAAAATGGAAATGTATTTACATCTCTACCCTTAGGTATTAACTTATTTATATAAAAATCACTTAATGTCAGGAGTAAATGCTAATTTTACATACACAGTAAGAAGATGAGAAATCTTTGCCAAATACTTCTAGTTATTTTTTGAAGAAATACAACCTATAGGTGAAAAGGCCCATGACTATTTTATCAGGTTTATCTGTGTTGAAATTAGCTTACATAAACCTCATTCCATTTAAGGGAATTCTGTCCCCAGGTCCGGATGACACTTTGGAAAACCTGTGCATGCAATTACTGGGCTTACACAAGGGTACAACAAAATTGCAAATTCACTGCATTTTTTGAAAAGTAATAAATTAAAAAGTGACAAGAAATAAAATTCAGTTCCATTGGCCAAAAATCTATTATGAACCAAATCATTTCAGATTCCTTCAGCTATACTGCAACACACAGACCAATTTACACACTTTGCTATAAAAGCAGCAGCTGAAGGCAGGCCTTTTAAAACCGTAATTCCTCTCCCCAGTGTTTCCCTACTAGGCACTCCCCTCTTTCCTAGTCACAGACTGGAGTTGTGTCACTTACAAAGCTACCACCATTGCTGATGTGCTCAACCTCATCCCTCTTGAAGAATTCATGCATGTTAAGGGAGTTGGTTGATGGTATTTGTGAGCCAGTTTTGATTATCTCTATGTAACAAGAGAGGTTGCTGAAGTCTGAAACAAAGCAAATGTCACTTCTACCTGCAAGAAGATCCAGGAAATTACAGGTCAGTTAACCTCTCATCAGACCCTGGAAAAGTAATGAAGAAAGTCCTCATGGAAACCATTTCCAAACACATGAAAGAAAAAAAAGTATTGAGAGTGGTCAGATGGATCTACAGAGGAGAAATCACACTTGATCAACCTGATGGCCCTCTAAAGTGAGGTCACTTCCTTGGTGGATGAGGGGAAAGCAACGGATGTTGTTTACTGCAGCTGCGGTAATTCTTCTGACAGTGCCTCAGCCTTCTGTAACACCCTACTAGATAAGGTGATTAAGAACCACTTCCATAAACTGGCAGTGAGGAGAACTGGCTCAGCAGCCAGGTTCTGATGGCATGACTAGTGGGACAAAGTCCAGCCGGAGGCAAGTTGCTAGTGGAGTGTTCCAGGAATTGATACTGGGGCCGACACTGTTAAACCTCTTCATTACTGACCTGGATGTTGGGACAGAGTACACCCTTCGCAGGATCACAGCTGATACAGAGTACATGACTCTGTTGCCATCCAAGGTGTGACTGATGATAAAGGAATCTTTCACAGACAGGTGGTTCTGGAAGCAATGCAGAAAGTCACCACTGCTATCACAAAGAAAACTGCACTTACTTCAACACAAAGGAGACTGAAAGAGGACCTTCACTTTAGATAAACTGCTCTATGGGTCAAACTGTTTGTGTAAATGATATCCTCTAAGAGAGATTTCTCCCCTATAATCTCCCTGACCCAGAGAGACCAGCATAGAGAAAGCATTTATGTGGCTCAGCATAGTACAAAAGCTGAACAAATGCCAAGAGTTTTGAAAAGAGCAATGGGCTTGAGCTAGATTCAACCTGTGCACTCCTTGCTGGTAACTGAGGATGCATATCAACAGCTAGCATATACACATCAGTAATCACATTTATATTATGATCCAATACTCTGTAGATTGCACCTGCCATATTGTGATTCTGTTACCATTTTAGTACACTGCTGTAACATTCTGATAAATTAAAATTCATGTAACAGCAGATACCTGCTATTAAACTTTCAATCCTTCCCCACGTGAAATATCCAGAAGAACCTTATTGGGGAATACTGGCCTCTGGCAGGACAGACCTTGACAGGTTGGAGAAATGTGCTGGAAGGAACTTCATGAAATTTCAACAAAGACAAATGCAAAGTTCTGCCTATGAGGAAGAACAACTCCAGACACCAATACACTCTTTGGAACCAAAAGGCTGCCTGGAAAACAGCTCTGTAGAGAAGGAACTGGCAGACAATAAACTAATTACGAGCCAGCAGTGTTCTTGCTCTTGACCCAAAGGTGGACTGCACTTAACAGCACTCCCTGGCGGTCAAGGGAGGTGGTCCTTCCTCTGTACTCAGCACTACTATGTCCATGTCTGGAGTGTTGGGTCCAGATCTGGGCTTCCCAGAACAAGACAAACTTAAGTATGTCCAGCACATAGTCAAAGATGACTACGGGACTGAAACACATCTTGTATGAGGAGAGGCTGCGAGCTGGGACTCTCTGGGCTGCAAAAGAGAAGGCACAGGAGGATCTTATCCCTGCATATAAATGACTGATGAAATGAAGACAAAGGAGCCAGACTCTTCTCAACAACACCCACTATCAGGGCAAGAGTCAACATAGAGTCAACACACACAAATAAAATATGAAACTCCATCTGAACACAGGAAAACACTTTTTTACTGGTCAAATACTGGAAGAGATTCCTGGAGTGGTTGTAGAGTCTCCATTAGTCACAGCTGAGTATACTGGATTGTGAAGGTGATCACTGACAATTATGGCGTGATGGGAAGTGGATATTCCTCTTCACACAGCAAAAGAGAAAACACATAAACTGGAATAAAATGACTGTGAAGTACAAGATGGAAGTACTATTCCCTTCACCACCACTTGGAGAAAGAGCTGTATTACTAGTTATTCCTGCTTCATTAATCACAAATAACTGAGATCCCCATGGATTAGACAATACTTACTTTCTTTCAGAGTAGTGCCCTACATACACAAATACCAAATTATGAGATACAGCCACTCCCTCCTGAAATCCTGACGGATTTCTTCCAGTCATACAGTGAACCCACCTCTCCCAGTGAAGAAAAATAATTACTGGCACAACCTTGGGTTTAATTGCTGCCAAATTTAAGATGTGAATGGATCTCATTTTTGCTTCATCTATTACGCCTTATCTTTACTATCTGTCTCCTGATGATGCACAAAAAAGCTCCTTTTAAACTCTGCAGAATCACCTTATCTATCCATGTAATTTTGACATGTAAGTTATGAGATACATCTGTAAACCCACTCTATGCATTTAACTATACAGGAAATGAGTAAATTCAGAAAAAATACTGCTCTGATTTAGGAGTCTTTAAAAGTGCTAGTAACATTTTTTTAAAAATTTCTTTGATACACCACTTAAGAACCTGGAGTAAAAAAACTCACTCAACTGATGCCTGTCGCCTAACCATGTGCAATTTTTTTTCCTTTTTCAATATAAACAGAATAGGAAACGCATGAAATCTTAGAAAAATATCCTAGAGACCTTTAAGTCACCTCTTGTAAGTCAAGGAACTATACGGAAATATAGTTTCAGTTACATAAGTAGTTTATTATGGTATTTATTAAAACATTGATTAAAAATCAATACTTTATTTAAGTATTGAATAAAACACTTTTGAGGGAGTGAAAAAACTGCAATAACCTTAGAGCAATGAAAATAAATGCCGGAAGTTCATTTCTAGTAACGTAAAAGAAATCAGACACTATGAAGCTGTTTTCTTGCAACAGGCATTGCTAAAAGACTTAATGCATGCTTATGTCACATTCTCTGGTACCTAATTAAACTTTAAAATTCATGTTTGCACCTAAATACCATACCAGTTGCTATAAAGCAACTGCATTTATTCACTGTCTTGAAAAAAGCCCACACTGCTTCAGACTCAGCCTTTATATGATTTAAGATCATTAACAAATACGTGACACTTACGAAAGAATATTTTTCCTCATAGTATGAAGCAGCACTGTGTCATCTCATAACATTATCGATTTATCAATGCTATCAAGAGCCCTCACACAGTACTCATATTCAGCAGAGTATCTGTAATATTTTAGATACAGGCAAAGGGAGCATTTGTATTAAAGGATTAATGTTATTCCTTCCGTCCTCTTGAAATACAAATACAGTTTAGCACCTTATATCATAGGAGAACCTGAGGAAACACCAATTGTTATTATCTTAACTGTACAACATAACATAGCTCTGCAAAAAAAGACAACTATTTCCAATGGATTTCATGATGGCCTACAAAAGACCTAGGAAAACCCTGAGATCAAAAATTATATTCACAGTTTAAAATCCTAATTTCTCCTGAGAACACTTCCCAGAAGTTCTCCTCCTACAATAAAATTCTGCATATGCAGAGTCAAGATCTCTGGCAAGAAGTCATTGTGTATTTATGGCTCTTGTACAACCAAAAGTTTTTTCCTTAACTGCACACCATGTATCTAGAGAACAGTGAAATCTGACCCACAGAAAAACACAATTTCAAAATATTGTATCACTCAGTGTCACACCACAAAATCAAATTGTAACAAATTTTTACAGTAAAAATTTAGAGTTCAGAAAATTGAGTGAACCAATTAAACACACCTGACCCCAACCAACACGACAATGTTCAGAGTAATATTTTTTCCCATGATGTCACAGCCTTACTCTACTCAGCACTTCTAATCCAGTCAATGCCACAGAATGTCACGCTCATTGCAACATTCCCAAGGAAGAGGATGGAAAGGATACACAGCAAAAATACACTGAGGGAACAACTTATTCTTATATAGCCATCTCCATCAAAACACTGGGAAAAAAAAAATGCCACTTTCCTTTACTCTTAAAAAGTAAGCAGCTCTGTAGTCTCCTTGGTTTCTCTGCCCCTACATTTCTTTCACTATCTGTGCTCATTTGTACCCAAATTCTTCACGGCAGGTGTAATTAATTCATAGCTCTTTAGGAAGCTGATGTTTTAATATTACATGGTAATGAGTAGCTTAGGAAATACTTCCCGTCAGGTTTGCTATGAAAGAAAACAGAGATGTCTATTCTGGAAACCATTTCTGTAGGTGACTTATCAGAGAATCTGTCCAAAATTTAAGGCACTAGAGTAGAGGTTGTGAAACACGATGACAAAAAACCCAACAGTAATAAGCAGTACCCTACTGGCATTTTAAAAGACCTCAAAGTTAAACACCTCGTTAAGGAATAACAGTGGGTTAACTCTCATTCAGCGGTTCTTTGGCATGTCAGCATTAGAAAATCCTGCTTTACAAAACTATTTATGATCTCTGCAAGAGTCAATCAATACAGGGACGAGGATGCTGTAGTTGTCAAAAACAACTCTGGCTTTCCAAGAGACTTCCTAAAGCCCCTTACCAAAAGGTATGAGGAAACAGCAGCCACAGCATGAGAAAGTCCTATAAGCACAAACACATTACCCAAGGCATAAATCTCTGGCTGGCTCACTCACACCTTCTATACTGTTGGAAATGGAGTTTTGCTAAAGCCAAAGGAACTGCATAGGAGGGGGCGGTTCAGTTTCTAACAATTGGACTTAAAAAACAGGCGGTTCGAACCATTTTTTCGTGCCTTTGAAAGCGGGGGGCGGGGCTGTCTTGAGCGGGCAGGCGGATCGGGCTAGGCTGTGAGCCTCCTAGTACCATCCAATAGGAACGGAAGCAGGGACTCCGGCTGGGATAGGGTGTAAGAACCTGTGTCTCTTGTTGCTGGGGGTCTGTCTCTTGGGCCAGAGAGACACACCCGGTTACGGCCGGGTTTAAATTGCTTAGAAGATTTTGTCCCTTCTAAATTTACTAGTAAGTGTGAGCATTTCTCACAATACTATGTGGAGAAGAGGAAGGTAGAAGCCACAACCAAAATAAACCAAAAAGTAATTCCTCCCTGCTGGGGTTTGTAGGCCTGAGGTAGTCCTCCTGACAGCCAGATGCTGTTGATACAACTTTATGTGGGTTCAAGGGGGACTGGAGAAATTCACAAAAAAATGTGTCTACTGGTGCATACAAATACAC
>JAWWMO010000096.1:18970182-18991095 GCA_035047845.1 Dendrocincla fuliginosa | reverse complement strand
TTTAAATAATATAATTTGACTTTCCTCTAAAGCACGAAATGGAGTTAAAAGGTAAAACGGTTTAGTAATATTTTTGTCACCTTGTCTCCTTTGTGAGGCCTTGTAAACAACCTTTTTGTGAGGAAGTAGTAATATTTTTTAAATTTCATAATAATAAAATGGTAAGTGAATAAAAATGTCTCTAGTGTTGCACTTGCTTTTTAGTTTTTCCTGGAGTAAATGTATATTTTGTTTCATTTTAGGACATCTCAGTTCTTCTTCCATATATCCTGTTTGCCGTGCACCTTATCTGCTGGCTACTTCATGCTCTGATGGAAAAGTTCGGTTCTGGAGATGCAGAGTTGTCACTGAATCATCAGCTTCTTCTGTGCCAGAAAGTAGCACACATGGTGATGTTAAATATGTGTGGGAAGAATGGCCATTGCTGATTGAGGATGGACTTCCTAGTAGTAGTGCTATTAATGTTCCAGGAAGGCCGACTGAAGTCAGCTGTGCACACACAAACAGATTAGCCGTAGCGTACAAACAGGTAGCATCTAAAAATGACCATCTTTCTCAGGACTTTGTAATGCATGTTAGTATTTTTGAATGTGAATCTACAGGGGGTTCTTCATGGATTTTAGAACAGACTCTTAATTTAGATGAGGTAGGCAGCATGTTAGGCTCTGGTGTTAGTATTGATAGCAATTTAGTGGCATATAACCAGCAAGACACTTCTCTGCCTCATGGTGTGAGTGTTACACCCAGCACCAAGCACTTGGTACACTTAGACTGGATGTCTAGGGAAGATGGTTCACATATTCTGACAGTGGGAATTGGATCAAAACTGTATATGTTTGGTCAGCTGTCTGGGAAGAGACAAGAACAGAATGGTAATGAGATTGTAGCAATTTCCCATAGTGGCAGCACTAAGGCTGCAACCTTTTCTGGATTTGTTTTGCTTCGTTGTGTTGACTTGGTTTCATCTGTAGAGGGATCACCTCCTTTTCCCGTCTCCTTGTCCTGGGTGCGTGATGGCATTCTTGTAGTTGGAATGGATTGTGAAATGCATGTTTATTCCCAGTGGCAATCTCCTGCTAAGCAGGAACTAGTTAGTACAGATTCCTACAGTGGAAGTATGCCATGTATAACTAGCGTAATGAAACAAAGCCAGTCGGCTGCCTCAGGTCTGCATCCACCAAAGAGAACCTTGACCAGATCTATGACCAGCCTTGCACAAAAACTTAGTGGGAAAAGATCAGCCTGTGATCTGTCTGTGGAGATGGAAGATTCTGGTCTTTTTGAAGCAGCTCATACATTATCTCCAACTTTACCTCAGTACCATCCATATCAACTGCTGGAACTCATGGATCTTGGTAAAGTGCGCAGAGCAAAAGCCATTCTGTCCCATTTGGTGAAGTGCATTGCTGGAGAAGTTGTTGCTATAAATGAATCTGAGCCTAATCATGATAAGAGGCTCAGATCTCTGACCATTAGTGCTAGTGGAAGTACTGCAAGAGATCCCAAAACGTTCAGCAAAACTGAGACTACAGACTATATCGAAATAGACTCTGTCCCACCATTACCTTTGTATGCTCTGCTTGCTGCGGATGATGATTCATCTTATTCCTGTTCAGAGAAGACTAATAATCAAAGTAGTCAAAGTAAAAAAGATAGGCCCAATGACAATTATGAAAATCTCTTTCAAAATACTGTTGTAAGTACAGATGATCTTGTCACATTTGATGCAGATGAAGACAGTTTGAAACCAAAAGTCATTGATCTTTCTCAATATAGCCCAACTTACTTTGGACCAGAACATGCTCAAGTTCTTTCTCGTCACTTGCTTCATTCAAGCTTGCCAGGTCTGACAAGGATGGAGCAAATGTCATTGATGGCCTTGGCAGATACAATTGCTACTACCAGTACTGACATTGGAGAAAGCAGAGACAGAAGTCAGGGTAAGGGGTCTCTTCCAAGTTAAATGTCCTACTGTGCTTTGCAATCCTTTTTCGGAGTTTTTTCCTATTTTAGAATGTTTTTGTGGCGTCTAGTTTTATTTCAAGTATAGTATGTAATAATTAATATTTACTGTGCCATAACAGTATTTACTGTTTGACTAAAGTTTCAAGTATTAATACTTCAACAAGAATCAGATTTCTTTTGCTGTTCATGTCATTGTTAATCCGTCAGTTCACATACCATTGTTTTTAATTCACTTTTGAAGTGACAGCTTTCTTAATGACAAGTATTTGTTGTACTATGTAGAGAAATTGAGAAAAAAGTTTGTCGTCATTTTTCTATATGATAACACTTTTTCTGTTTCTTGTATTAAACTGGACAAATAGTTCAAAACTTTTTATATTTGAAATTTTCTTCTTTCCCTTTCCTTGATGGGAAGAATTATGAGTTAACCTGTTAGGTTTACAAATCTAAAGTGTTAATAGAAGAAATACAATTCTGTGAGTACTGAGACATAAAATAGCTACTCTTGAGTAGTTTCATCAAAGTATGTATAAAAATATTTATTTCCAGGTGGAGAAACTCTTGATGAATGTGGTTTAAAATTTTTATTGGCTGTTCGGCTTCACACATTTCTGACAACTGCACTTCCTCCTGTACATCGAGCTCAGCTGCTTCACCAAGGTAACTGATAATTTCTTAAATCAGTGTGATTTTGGTGACGTAGCTGTATGTATGACTGGTGTGCTGTTGGCATGCCTTTGCAGAATCCATGAGTTAATTTGTTGGGTTTTTAAAAGAATATTGTCTAATAATAATGAATGCTAGAGCAGAAAATGTCTTTTTTATATTTGTAAAGGTCTTGGAACTGAAATGATTTTTTTTCTAAGAAGTTTTTAGTGCTTGTTTCTTTGTTCTGTATTTCCCCAAATGAACTGGCTTTTCTGTACTTCTAGTATCATGTCATTCCAATAACCTTCGGCAGGAATAATGCAGTAGAAAATAGTACATACTTACTTGGGTTTTCAGTACATATTTGGACGAAAAGTATTTTACAGTCTACTCAGACTTCAATATTTCTATATGCTTGCTGTAATTATACAGTCAGCTAGTTCAAATAGTTGTGGGTTTTTGTATAATTTAAAGATTTTCGTCCTGATATTGCAGGCAATGGAATGAGATGGATTTCATTAGTCATAATCAAATCTAAGGGACTGGCTGTGATTTACTCCTTTAGCCATCATGGCAGTTGACAGCATTTTCAATCCTGTGGCCTGTCACCCCTCAGTTGAATCAGAGGTTGGCATTTGGCCAGGATGGCCCAGCAGAGTATTGCAGAATTAGCTCTCTGGACTAATTTTAGTTGAGATACTTCTGCTTCTGATGAGCTCAGAAATTGGTGAGAGTGAGAAGCGCCTCTGGGGCACATGCAGAAGTGCAGTTCAGTGTGCCTCTCTACCAAAAAAATCTGTCCCTCGCTAGAGTTAAAATTATCCATAGCCACCTATTTTGCGGCTCAATAATTGCTGTCTTCCTCATGACATTTTTTTATTTTAAGCTTTCTTTTGTATCTCTGTCCTGAGATCTGTTTTTTGCTCTGATTATCTGAAACTACATTTTTGAATCCAAGTCAAAATAGTGAACCTACCTTTCAAAATTTCAAAAAATTTAATGCACTTTGTATCATGGCTAGTCTTAGTGCCACCACTATCCATATATTTGAGCTTCAGTAACTCTGTTCTTGCAAACTTACACAAAGAGTTGGCGGATGAAAAATTGTCTTCAGCTGTATTTTCATTCTTTAGTATTTGATAGGCAGTGCTAACAAATGTTCTGACATTTCTGTTACCTTTATCAGCAATGCACTTATAAATGCGGAATAGAGTTTGACCTTCTTCCCTTCACTCTTTCTCATTCCATTGATTTCAGATTCTGGATTATTGTATTAATGAATGTCTTTAAATTTTCTTTTCTTTAATTTTTTTTTAATGGGTTGTTATGCAGGCTTATCTACTAGTCATTTTGCCTGGGCATTTCATTCAGTAGCGGAAGAAGAATTACTGAGTATGCTCCCTGCAGTGCAGAAAGGAGATCCAACATGGTCAGAGCTCAGAGCTATGGGTATAGGATGGTGGGTTCGAAATATCCATACCCTGCGAAAATGCATCGAAAAGGTAAACATAGCATTGAGAAAGAAAATTACCAAACTCTCTTCAAACAGCTGTTCTCTGTGTTTACCTTCTATTTATGGAGTTTTAAAGTTTTAGATATATTCAATATTTCTGCATGTTTCAAGCTGTACTTTTTTTAATGTATAATTTATTGGATGAATATGAACTTTTGTATTCAATTGGGATTTTTTAGTACTTCAGATTTCAAATTCCACTGTGAAATACATTTTTTGCTTTTAGATACTCTGTTTTGAAGGGAGTAATGTGCCGTGCTTATCATAGAGATGCTCAAAATACAGACAGAGCATATAGTTGTTTTTTATAGCAAAAGAGGGAAACAAGTTACGGAAGAAGGTTCTTAGAAATCTATCAGAAATGGGAACAACTTACATATTGTGCATATAACTTGCAAATTGATTCATTTCCATCATAAACCTTCTAGTATTCTTTCCAACCTCCCAAAGTAATGTCCTGTAAACAATTTTTCTCTTGTGACTGGTCTCAGCCTGTTTTTCAAGACTGCACATGTCCTTTGATTGCGATTTCAAATTTATGATTTGTGATTTCAGTAACTGATTTCAGATACAGGGATTTCCACTTGATCTTCAAAAAAATCTTCTAGAACTGGAAGAGCATTAGCTAAATGATATCTGAGGGGCTCTTGTACCTTCCTATGTTTATGTCAGACTCAAAATAAGAGGAGGGATTCTATTATTAAAGAGAATTTCTGAGCACTATGAGGTATGGGATACCAGCAACAGAAACAACCTCATTTAAGATTCATTTAAATTTTGGTTGGTTTGTTTTGTTTTTTTTGCTGTTGTACTGTCTTCACAGGTGGCTAAAGCAGCCTTTCAGCGAAACAATGATCCACTTGATGCAGCCATTTTCTACCTTGCAATGAAAAAGAAGGCTGTAATCTGGGGATTATACAGGTAGGAGGCATTCAAGCTCGTACATGGAGTTTCACACTGTCTGATGAAATTTTAGGGGAAAAACTTGAATGTGATGGTAATCCAAAAGAAACACAAATATTACCATTGAAAGCTGAGACTTGATTTCTAAATTAGTTATTATATTGAATGAGTAGTTTTTAAGCTTCTTAATTTACTAAAATAATTTAGTTGCTGTTTCTGAAGGTAGATGCTCTAAATTTTCATCTCAAAGCTACTGTAATTTCAATCAGTGCTTAATTTCAATTTACTTCTGAGGATCGGTAGTGTAGTGTGTGGAATGTTATATCTATTTTTTAGAAAAGTGTTTGTTGTTATAAATTTTAGCATAAGTTCAGAGGACTGAATTATATCTGTCTTTGAAACTGATATACACTGTTCAATGTTGCAAACTTTTTGAAAAGTAATCTGCATTGCCAGTCTTCAGAACTCACCTAGTAAAAAATGAGATTTTCTGTATTTGTATCAGGTTAATTTAAAATACTTTTAGGTTTTGTATTTACTAAAGTTTGGGGTTTTTTTAAAATACAAAGCTTTCTCTACTCGTGGTGAGAGACCCTGCATTTCCTAATGTACAGATCTGTGTAAAATTATACTGCGGAAGAATCATAAATGCATCCAGTAAAATGTGTAATGTATTTATCAATTATGTTTAATATGCAGGTCCCAAAAAGATACTAAAATGACACAGTTTTTTGGAAACAATTTTACTGAGGACAGATGGCGTAAAGCAGCATTAAAGAATGCTTTTTCTCTGCTTGGCAAGCAGCGTTTTGAACATTCCGCAGCATTTTTCTTGTTGGCAGGACACTTAAAAGACGCAGTGGAGGTAAAAAAATTGACCTCTTTTTTAGGTTTAAGACTGTTATATTGTCCCAAAGGTACTAATATATTCAATGTGATTTGCATTTTGCATTATTAGTATGACCCCTGAAGCTTCTGATACTTCTGGTTTGTGCTCTTCTTTCCCATGCTCCTGCCCCCAGATTAATGACAAATGCAAAACCCTGATCTTTGCATTTTGATTTTATTTTAGTTGTCATATTAGTGATACTAAAAAGTCACATGATTTAACTAATTTCTCTGTTACAATATTAAGGGACCTACCTACCAGTAAGGGCCTTCTCTACCGTTACAGTCCTTTCAGATTGTCTGTGTAGTCCTATATGAAAATGGCAGAGTTTTTCATTAGGAAGTTCCAGGCCTGGCATTTTTGAAATGATGTGGATCATCAGATCCAAAAATCTCCTCAAAAAAAAAAAAAAAAAAAAATAAAAGAAGGAATTTCCTGAGTCTGTTTGAATTGAAAAGGAAATTAATCTATTATAATGAAGGATTTGTCTGTTGCAGCCAGTCGATTTCAAAGATCTATTGTCACTCCACTTAAACAGAAGAAATGCAAATTAGATCTCGGCTACAGTAGTTGGCTACACCTGTATAATTCTTGCTCATTTTTTATGGAGTTGATAGACCTACTTAACTTAATCTGAGCAGATTCATGTCACTTCCTGCCTTGTGATCATTTTAAACAGAGGAGAAATTATAAACTTCAGTCTTTTGAATATTTTTATTTTCGATTAGGTCTGTCTTGAAAAATTGAATGACATTCAACTGGCTCTTGTAATATCAAGACTTTATGAGTCGGAGTTTGAAGTATCTAGTACTTATAAATCTGTGCTACAGAAGAGAGTTTTGGGAAGCACATTTGCTGGAAAAGAGAGCTCAGGAAACATACACTGTGACCCTTTTCTGCGAAGTATGGCATACTGGATTTTGGAAGATTATAGCAAGGCTCTTGACACTTTGATTATGCATTCTGTTGAAGATGAAGGAGGTAGGAATATGAGTATTTTGCCTGTTAGGTTGGTTTTAACTGTTTGCTCATTTAAGCCACAGTTTCTTAAAGCATCATCTCAACCAAACCAGGTACCACACAGTTCTTCACCACTGTTAGTAAATAGCTTGCTGTAGCAATGTATGTGGATTTTAATAGCAAATATGGTGATTCTGTTGCTCTTACTCTGTATCTCATGAATGCATACTTTGTCCTTTAAGCATATGAATATCAGGATAGTGGAAAGACCCTGCAGTGGTGCAGCCTTTTTTTCAGTAGCAGTTTAAAGATGAAGAGACAAATTAACTTCTTTAGTTAATTTGACTCCATCACAGCCTGAGAAGAAATTTCTGATTGCACAGTTACACAGGAGAGTCTAGAAGACATAGTGTTTTGTAGCTTTTAGTCCTTGGGAAAAATAGTTGACAACAATGATTAACTTCCAGTGACAAAATTTTGGTATTTATGATGGTACAAGGAGGCCCACGTGATACCTGAAATAGTTTGTAAGTCTCCTAGAGCAATTCATTTCTATGTTCACTTGCGAATTTTATAAGCTTCTAAGAATCATTTGTGTTGCTTCCTAAAGTTAGTGTTGTCAAGGAAGTTAAATGCTTAAAATTCCTACTAGTCACCATGCCAGCTGGTTTCAGTCCTGGCTACTGAGAAAAATTTGAGAGGCACAAATAAAGACTCAAATACTTAACATTTGCGTAATTTATTTGAAAAACTGATTTCAGTAGAAGTTACATGCCTCAGGATAATTTTGAGCCTGTGAGGAATATTGTGTTTGTTTCTGTCTTGGTCACATCTTTCTGTGTAAAATAATTTAAAGATGTTACTAATTCTTCTGTGATCAGTTCAGTGACTGATTTGTGGTGTCTTTATTTTCTTACTTGAAAGGTGCTCTTTCATTTGCCTCTTTCTGTTATCTCTCACTATTTGTGCCATAACTCCTGATAAAAGAGAGTCAGGGTCTGTCTCAGCTAACCTGGGCTCTTTGAAAGTTGAGTGACATCCAGTGCTGGTGCTCATATCTTTTCAAGGCTTTGTTGTTGTCAACATGAAAATAAAGTGCATAGGTGTGGCACTGCTGTGTAATTCATTTATTTCATAACACTGCTACTATTAGGTATAAATGTTACGTATTTCCTAGTTTGAGTGTAAGTTGTGGGGTTTTTAAGATGTAGGCAAAGTAAAAAATACTAATTCAAATTAAAAAAAAAAGGGCTTTAAGTAATGTAACATCATCTTGTCATTTAGAGATGGATACTTTAGGAATCTAAACTGAACAGAAAAGTGGTCTTGTTTGACTGTTGTAAAACTGGACTGACTACAAGGAAAAGAAATGACAGCTGTTTTAATTTAAAAGGTCTTACTTGCTGCCCAACTCAAGCTTCTCTTTTGAGTAATGATTAGTTTGGTGATGTCCTCCCCACCAAAATATTCAAATGATAAAGGTGAAGTGGGGTGTACAGTGAAATAAACAGTAGAGTGAATGTATGAAGTAGACAATAGAATTAAGACCTAATAGATTTCTGGTGAACTTAGGACTTGCAGGTTGATATTTCATACAGAATGGTAGATTTTCCTCATTCTGCAATATATTTTCAGGTGAAGGAGATGGTTCATCAAGTTGTAACCCTGCAGTGTTTAACTTCTACAACTACTTAAGAACGCATCCACTCTTGCTGAGACGTCATTTTGGCTCTTCTGATACATCTTCCACACATATTTGCCTAACAGTAGAAAATGGATTAGCTGACAAAATAAACTTAGGTGAAAGACGGTTGTTTTTCACCACTGCATATGCTCATCTAAAAGCTGGTTGTCCTATGTTGGCCTTAGAAGTGTTATCAAAGATGCCCAAAGTTGTCAAGAGATCAAAGTCATTCTGTAAATCCCCTAGTTTAATGGATACTAGTAAAGATTTCTCACCATCTTCTCCAGTTAAAGAGTTTGAAACAAAAGATCAATCTTCCAGTGTTGACTGGTCACAGCCAGTATGGAACGGTCTAGGTTCATCTTCAGATTGTTCGTCAGAAAAACATTCCAGTTCAACTCTTTCCTTTGACTGGAGTCAGCCAAGTGTGGTCTTCCAAGATGAACCCTTGCAGCTACAGACAGACAGTGATGAAAATGATGAGAGTGAAGATTCTTCTCTGGTAATGAAAGATCTAGCACCTCTGAAGAAAACTGAAAAATTATATGAGACTAGTTCTAGCTACACAGAATCTTTTAGTGTAGTTGATGACAAAGATATTCTAAGTCCATCAGAAGATATAATTTCAGCACAACTGAAGTTTAGAGCATGCCTGAAAATTCTTACTGTAGAGCTTCGTACACTGTCCACTGGTTATGAGGTAGATGGTGGGAAGTTGCGATATCAGCTTTATCAGTGGCTTGAGAGAGAAGTGGTAGCTCTTCAAAAGACCTGTGATTATAACGTTGAAGAGCTAGAGTCAGGAATTAGAGTGATGCCAGAGGAAACCACATTACATGAAAACACTGAAGACTTAGCTGACCAGCAAAGAAATATGCTACAGAGAGAAGACTTTCAAAAAAGACGTCAGTGGCTTCTGAAGTACCAGTCTCTCCTAAGAATGTTCCTTAGTTACTGTATACTTCATGGCTCGCATGGTGGAGGCTTGGCATCTGTCAGAATGGAATTAATTCTGCTGTTGCAAGAATCTCAGCAGGTATGTATGGGACCTTTAGTTTGTATTTTCCCTGCTTCAGGTTTGTAGGTTTATTTGAATGTGTTTTGGCTTATTGTTGAAGTTTTCCTACCATAGCACACCTGTTTTTTAATAAATTTAAATCTGGTTTTGACAGGTTTTTATGTAGGTTGTTTATTTTGTTGTTGTTGTTGTTATTTAGAATCCTTTCCCTCTTTCAGAAGTCCTTATATGTGTGTGTTTCTTGTTTGCTTTTAGGAGCAGTCACTACACATGCCTTCCAGCACTCCAGCAGAGCAAAGCTCCATACCTCTCCTATTTGCCTGCACAGCTAGTGCCAAAACAGTGGTGGCTAATCCATTGCTGCATCTTGGTAATTTAACTCATGATATATTACATGCCATAATAAACCTTGATTCACCACCTCACCCAGATACTCAGAACAACAAGGTATGTATTTTTTTTAGAAATGCTTTGTTGCTGTTGTCATTATCTACTTTGCTGAAGTCATGAATTTTTTTCTAATAGCATGAAAACTTTCTCTCCAAGATGACATCTGTTTTGGAAATCATGTTGTACTACACTATTAACATCACATTTGTCTATTATTATAATTATTGTTATATGTATCATTATAATTATTATATTTGACAAAGGATCATTATTTCTGCTGCATTACTGGTAAACTCTGCATTTCATTCCTAGACCTAAGTAAAACTAAGTTTTGAAGTATAAAACTTGATTATTGGCAAAGTGCGGTAAACTTTTTTGTGATACAGTATATACGTTTATATAGTAAATAGGGTATTTTTTTTAAATTATGTTTCTGTAAGGTTTCTTCTGTGTTTCACTTTTGACTGGATGTGAAACTTAGAATATTAGATTAAATCTTTCCTGAAGTTTTCTATGTGTTAGGTCCCAAATCACGTTTGCTTTTACTAGGGATTTCTAGAGACTCAAGAGATTGCTTAGTTCTTTAAAGGGGATAAACAACTAAATATAATAAACTCTTTTTGTTTTAACAGAAACCTTTTGATCAACAGATTCTCTATTTTTTTACCAAGTGTGGTTTGCAATACATTAAGAAAATGTATCAGCTATATTAGAATTACTGGTCAGTGTGACTGATTAAATTGCCTGTGTCTGAGAGCTGCACAAGAATTGGTCAATAGCTAAGCTGTATTACTGCTTTTCATTCGGAAGCAGATGTACTCTGTGCCAGCATATTGCTGCTGTCTGAGGGTGTAATTACTTGTAACTGTTGTGTAAAGGTTAAATATGTTGCTGTTTATTAATGGAAAGTATTTCAGCTAAAGCTGATCTGTGATGATGAGTTGGTGGGATAAGTGAATGCTTCCCCATCTCTTTCAATGCAGAGTGAACTGATTTATCTGAAATAAATTCTGAAGAGAAAGCTGGCTTTGTAAAAATACTTAATACCTTATACCTTCCATATTCAGTGCTTGTTTCAGTGTTACAGATCTGTCTGCATGAAGGCCTGTCATAGTAACCACTGATAACTCTGAGTGTAATATATTCTATGAACCTTTGTCTTACAGGTTTATGTCATGCATACCTTAGCAGCATCGCTCTCTGCTTGCATCTACCAATGTCTTTGTGATGGCCACAGCTACAGGTAAAGGTCTAGGAAAAGTGCCTTTTGGAGAACCATCAACACACTGTCTCATTGTAGTGATGATAATAGGTAGTGCACCAGAAGGCAGTGTTCACAGCTGCCTGTGTCAAGAAAGAACTTGAATAGCTGTAACCACTGGGGTTTTTTATAAATATAATTTTCTGCTTTTCTAATTCACAGCTCATTTCAGGCAAATCAGTTCACTGGAACGGTGTATCAGACAGTGCTGTTAACTCAGCGCCATTCTTTAAGAACAGCAAGCTTAGAAGAAACAGTGACTCCGAATACATCACCTGCTCAGTGGCCAGGTATCTGAAGTTGATTTGTTTCTTTCCTCTTAAGGAAAAGTGAGTTTTCTGGATCCAGGTGGCTAGTATTGCTTTCTCTTGCTAAAAATGTTAGTGGGGGCTTTAGTAAACGGCAAGTAGGGTGAAATTGTGTCCTCTGTTGTTCTTGCTGCTGGAGGCAACAGATCAGTCTCAGCAGGATTGTACTTCCTTACTCCTGAAAAGGACTTAGAACGTTGTTTGTGCTCCAACTCAGACTTCTGACCTAACTTGAAACTATTGAAAATGAGGACTTTTTAATAAATTAAGTTTTTCTGTAGCTCTAAACCCCATGTTGGATTTGAGATGGTTCTTAGAGTGTGCTGGTGAAGCTATACTAGAGAGCTACATTAGAAAGTGTCAGCAATGTTATATATGTGTATATCCATATATTACATGTATATATGTATCTATGAGGTTCAGTTTACAGCACTAACTTTAAGTATAACCAAGAAATATGCTTACTGTGTTTTTTAAATCAGAAAATTTCAAATTAAAAATGTTTTTGGAGAGCCTCAAGCAGTCTTTGTGTTGGATGCTGTGCTGTTTTTTTCTGCAAAATGCTTTGGCACTGAACCTACAGATTTTAGAGAGAAATCAGTTTGTCATGTTTTCTCCTTATTTCATTAGTTGCAGAGTTAAATTTTTAATGAATGGGACAAGGAATTGTTAGCAGTTGTTCTTAACAAGCAGCATCACCTTGAACTGGTTTCTCCTGAAGTTTTCAGTGTTGTCTAAAACTTGGAACTTTTTTACACTAGAAATCACTAAATAACATAGGTTGTCAGTCAAAATACTTGTGATAATCTGGTTTATGCTCACACTCATATAAAGGATTTATTTATTTTATATAAACAGGAATGACAGCTCTAATGCGTCTCTTGAATTCCGCTGGTGAGGAAGCCCAGCCAGGTCTCACTGTTTTACTTTGTGAAATTCTAACTGCGGTGTATCTAAGTCTGTTCATCCATGGCCTTGCAACACATTCTAGCAATGAATTGTATAGAATTATAGCTCATCCACTTAACGACAAAATGTGGTCTGCTGTCTTTGGAGGAGGAGCTCTTATACCCAACAGAAGACAACAGCAATTAAAGACAAAAACTGGTTAGTTCTCTTGTTTTACTTACATTTGTTTTCTGGGTTAAAAAAAATTATGTGACTGCTGAAAGTTTAGGAGTATATATATATAAACTGCATTATATAGTTTGTGTTCAGTAAGAATTCAGTATGTTTTTAGATCTGCATAGAAAAACAAGATTCTAAAATTATTGGTATACATATTGTGTGGAAGTGGTGCACAGAAGTGAATGCTAGTGAAGTCAGGTTTCTAAGTAGCACAGCTGCTGTAGATCTGAGGGAGGTAAGTTGATCTTAAAGTGAATTTTTCCAGTACTATTACAGCCTAGTTTTTTAATGTTAATTTTAAAGCTTTCCAGTTCTCTCATAACAGGTATATATTCCCATTTTACAAATGCAGTATGTTTTCTCTCTTTGACAGGTAGGCACTTCCCAATGCCTAGCCCACATCAGGTAGTAGTGTTCTCCATGGAATGCGTGGGGTTTTCCAAATCCCTTACCTCCTTCAGTACTCATAGTCGTACCAAATCTTCAGGCAAGATACTAGATTTAGTACTAGGCCTCTATATGCAGTTTGCTATGTGTGGGGTTATTTTGCATATGCAGAAAGACAGAAAACCTTCTGTTTGCAAGCCATGACATCAAAATTCAAAGTTTTGTAATTAAAGTAGCAGTTGAATTGGGCCTTTTTAAGAAAGAAAATTATCAGTGCTGATGTATTCTTACTACTGATTCTTCATTTGAAATCAATATTAAATATAAAATTACTTTGACCATGGTTTGAAAGGATCAGAAGTGTTTCATATCTTTGCTGGAGAGCTGCTTCTTTTGCTTTTCGAATATAAGCATTATTATGCATGTGGACTTCTAAGTGTTCATCCTAGACATTACAAATTAAAGGTGTCCTGTCGATACTCAAATTTGATATTCTGAGAACCCTTTAGGAAAGCAAACAACCTTACAGTTTTAAAGTCATGTGATCATAAGTTACCCTGAGGTCCAGAATGAATTCCTGTAATATTTTCCTTTGGGGTACAGTTTTGTGCTTTTTAATTTAGTTGGACTTCTATAAAACCAAGAGCAAAATTATTATATATTATCTAATTTTTTAAAGGAACATTTTGTAAAGGTAAATTTACTTAAACTCTGTTGACTTTGTACATCACATCTAAAGGTATTTATAGAGAGATAAAATATAACTTTATATGAATTTTTTTAACTGATATTAGATGTATGTTATATACAGAATTGTCTTACCTTGCATTTAAGGAAAACTGTAAATGCGGTTTGTTTACATACTGTCCTTATCAGACTTTTAGGAAAGTATTTTCAAAGTAGAGATCTTTAATCAAAAGCAAGCCCTTATTCTAGATGAAATAGTTTTCTCTGTGATATGAATAAGTATTTCTCAGTATCACTTTGGTAAGGTAAATACATTGCCATTACGGAAGTGTTAGAAGCCATAACTGGTTTTTGTTGAACCGTAACACATCTTAGTTTTGTTAAACTAGTTTTGTTTGCTAGGTGTTGGTAACTTTGTACTAAGGTGTGTTACAGCTGGTTTAAAATGATGTGTTTTTACATAGAAGTGTATTTTGAAATGTATACTAAATGACTGTCTTGCATAATTCTGTTAAAAATGAATGCTGGCTGTCTGACTGCAGATTTAGTAAAACTGTTGCTGGAAGAATCAAGAAGTCCAAACTGAAAGTTTAAGGGAAGAAGGGATCTCTTTAAATCCTAGTTATTACGGGTAATCAAACCCTGAGAAAAGGTCTAGAGGGTTTGCAGAATCTCCATCTTTGAAGTTATTAAAAAACTTGAACAAATGCCATAAATTAAGTCAACCCTGTTCTGAGCAAGGCGTTGGACCATGTGTTTTCCAACCTATGTAATTCTAGGATTCTTTAGGTTATTATTTGTTTTTAATATGTAGAGCAAATACGGGGGAAAGAATTTTTTGAAAAAATACCTTTATCTGTCCCTTAAAAAAAAAATGGTGGGAGAAGAAAGGAAAAAAAATAGATTCCCAGAAATACAGAATATAGACACTTGGTGAAGCAGAGCAGTAGGATTAAAATCACCCATATTTTTGTGGCTTTACTGTCATCTCTTAATTTATCTTCTGACACCCAGAAATGAATACTGAGAAGTGACTGGAATGCTTGTTCCAGTCAACTATGGCATGTTCTTCTGTAATATTATTTAGATCTTTTTATAGGTCCCCATTTTGTTATGCATAACTCTTTTTTATGTTTACTTTTTGATTTTTGTGAAATGTTTCCACTGAGATGGAAATTAAAAGCCAAACATTCTCAACACTAATAATTCCAGTATAGTAGTCCTGCATGTCATCTTCTCCTGGCCTGCCCTCCAATCCGTTAGAATATATCTGAATGTGGATGTTGATCTCCAGGTTTCAAACATATTTAAGAGATCAAACACTATGTACTTTGCTTTACTGGACTTGAGCATGTAACAGCTTTGGATATAAATTTTTCCTTAGATACAAAACGAAACAGGAACCAAAAAA
The DNA here is from genome assembly GCA_035047845.1 of Dendrocincla fuliginosa. Classification (NCBI taxonomy): domain Eukaryota; kingdom Metazoa; phylum Chordata; class Aves; order Passeriformes; family Dendrocolaptidae; genus Dendrocincla; species Dendrocincla fuliginosa. The sequence continues at coordinate 18,975,943 of JAWWMO010000096.1, read as the reverse complement.
TAGTGCATGGTAGGCTCATAAAATTCTGACCACTGTTAGGAATTAATTTTCATGAAAAACTTGTTTTATTGCCTCTGTCAAGTAAAGATCAGACAAAACATAGCAGTTTGAGTGCTTTTCCAGCCATGTTTTAGCAGTTACAGTAAACGATTTTGGCAAACAGGGCTAGCATGTGATGTTTTGTTTTCCAAGAGACAATTATTATCTGAAAAACAACCCTGTTATTGATTACAGTAGAACTCTTCAGAATTGTATTTATGATATAGTTTCTCATAAAAGCTGTCTCAGGAAACTGTTTTGTAATATAAGTCTGTATAGAGATAGGAAGTTCTGTATCATCCAGAGAGTTCTTAAGGAAAAGTTTGAATTTTGCTTTAACAGTTAGAAATCCGTAATTTCATTTTGTATATTCAGTTATTCCACGCTGCAAGGGCAAATGAAATGGGAAACTGCTTTCTAAATTTGAGTATTTTACCAGTACACTTTATAGACTTCAAGTTGTCATTTTGGGTTTCAGATGTATAAAATCAGGTATCTGACAGTACTTGACTATTAAGAAGAGTTACTTTTCTTCACTAAGTTCTAAGTTTTAACACAAATACTATTTCTGAGTACTTTGGTGGGATGAAATGATAAACTGTCAGCTGCTGCTGATGTGTTGAGTTTTGCCTTACACTCCAGTGGTTTTGAGAAATAGGTGTCTAGATAATGAGGATGTGAACATAACATTTATCCACAGGATGTTCAGTCCTGCTCTCACTCTCACATGTGTATTTCTCTTGTTAGATCCTCTGAAGTAATTTGTAGCTCTTGCTTACTCTTCACAAACTATTATTCCTGTCCGCCTAGAAAACATACTGTTATTAGAGATCTTACAAATGTCTGGCTTAGAGTAACAGGTCATGTAGGTCAAGTTTTTCTTAGGTAATTGTGAAATATTAAAAAAAAGCCCCCAACAAAACAAAAAAATAGCCACTCTTGTACATTCATTTGCTTGCTGTACTTACTGTGAGGTCTCATCCTGAATCTAAAACAACAACAAAAAAACCTGAACTTGCATTAGGAGTGCTTCAGGTGCTTCAGATTAGATTGAGCAGTGCTATGTATCTGCACTCAAGTTCACCAGCAAGTCAGAAATAGTAAAAAGCCCTAACATTTAGGCATTATGTTCAGGAATTGCTTAATCTTAGAACAGATAAAAGATTGCAGATGCTTCAAGTTTTAAAATTCCAGCTTGTGTAAGTAACAGCCATGCTAAACTGCCCTCTTTTAATACAGAACTCTCTGTGATCCTGTCAGTAATGACATTTTTGACATCAACGTGAGAATAATTGCCTTGAACTTCAGAATTAGACAGTGCAATGTTAGGCTTTTTTTCCAATGGTACTTTGGAGTACCGAATACTTAATTAGTGTGTGGGCTTTCAAGTTTATATTTAAGTCTTTTACTTCTCACTATTGCTGTCTTATTCTTGGCTAAGTCAGCATTTAAAACAAATTAGAAGTTTGACTTGAAGTATTTGCACTGTGAATGCTGGAGTCACTTTAGCCCAGGAGAAGTAGTCTTGGATGGTCAGGACAGAAAATGTCAAGAAAGTTTGTGTATGCTGCAAAGTATTTTTGTTATAGTTACCTCATTTTTTAAGAGGTTTCCTTTCACTATTTATTTCACTGTTTATTTACATTATGCCTACAATGTGAATAATGGTGATGGTGATACTATTATTCAGAAACATCTGAGAGTGTAATATATGCCTTGCTTTGAGCTTTTCAGTGAGTCGCTGAACTGCATGTTAGGGAAGTGCTTCTGTTGATTGAAAATTCATTAAATTAATCACCATGGCCACAAGATCTATTGCCTGTGAATAATCAGAATACCATGTTGAAAGCTTCAGGATTTGTCAGTGTAAAAAGTGCAGATTTTTTCTATGTTTGAAGTTGAAATGTGCAGCAATGTTGAATTTCACCAGGCTGCTGTTCTAGTTGGCTTTTACAACTTCCCAACAAATTACAGGAATCTGTGCAGGGCTTTAGACTTACTAAACTGATTCAAGGTGTGACTCAAAATTGTTATTTCTTTGTCATGTCTTTGTCATTATGCTCTGTTCTGGGCTTCAGCAGTGCTGGTACTTGTTGATGTCTGCAGTGAAGGATGATGCTTTTGTAAAAGGAGGACTTCATAATTTCACATATCTTAATCAAGACTTGTATGTTTTTTTGAGAGTGTTGGGCTGTTGATGGTTCATGCATGCACACAGTCTTCAGAAAAATACAGAATTTTGATTATCATTGCGTGTATTAGAACTTGGGAGAAATGAAAGGATCTACCTCGTCTGAAATAATTCAATATTCTTGGAAAATAACACAAATTTTACATTTGCCTAATAAGTAAAATAGGAGCAAAGATAAATGCTTTCAATACAAAACAAGAAAACCAACCAACCAAAGCAAGCAAAAAAAAACCCCAAAAAACCCCAACAAAACAAACAAAAAAAAGTAAAAGGCTTTTAACTAGAAATATATGAGAAATTTGAAAGTGAGCGGAATTGGTAATCTGAAATCCCAAATGACAAGGTCTCATTGTTAATGAATTTGTTAATGTATTTATTTTTTTTAGAGTTCACAAAAAGAAGTTCACATTTTTAGTTTGTATTTCAAACCCCTTAGATGGTCATAGTTTCATTTGCCTTAAATATTGAATTTTGTCCAATGGCTAGCAGTATTCTTAAAAATATACAGAAGGGAATAAAGTATTGTTTTAAAGTAAAAGATCTGCTTTTTGATTTTGGCTTAGAAAAACAACCTGCAGAGGTATACTTGCTTATTTCTGCATCCTGCAACATTTGCTCCTTATTTCATGCTAGTGAATTTCTTTTTTTTTTTAAGCCGTTGCCAGAAATTAATAGTGATGCATGTGCATGCTCTTTCTTAACCGATAAGCTTTAAATGATGAAATAAAAATGCATTGCATTGTACTGCAGTTACTGTATTTTTGACTTTTAGTACAGGTAAGTGGATTTCAAATAATATCCCTAAAAATTATGATACAGTATTGTAGTGCAACATACATACACTGTTATGATATCCCGGTTTCAAGATGAAGGATGATATAACTTCATCTTTTATTAGATTCTATACATAAAATATTTTGTAGCTGTCATGCCAGCCACCAAGCCCCACACAGCTACTTTCTTCTTCCCCACCAGCAGAACTGGGGAGAGAATCAGAAGGGTAAAAGCCAGAAAACTCACAGGTTGAGATAAAGACAGTTTAATAGGGAAAGCAAAAGCTGTGCACACAAAACAAATCAAAACAAGGAATGAATTCACTGCTTCCCATGGGCAGGCAGATGTTCAGCCTCTCCAGGAGAGCAGGGCTCCATCATGCTTAATGTTGGCTTGGGAAGACAAATGTCACACTCCCAACATCCTCCCTTCCTCCTTCCCCCAGCTTTATATGCGGAGCATGATGTCATATGGTCTGGAATATCCCTTTGGTCAGTTTGGGTCACCTGTCCCAGCTGTGTTTCCTCCCAGCCTTCCATGCATCCTCAACTTCCTCAACCAGTATGGGAGTATGAAAATCAGAAAAGCCTTGGCTCTCTAAGCACTAGCTAGTCACCAGTAACAAAGTCACTTCTATATTATCAACCCTGTGTTTGGCACAAATCCAAAACACAGCCCCATACCAGCCACTGTGAAGAAAATTAATTCTACCCCAACAAAAACCAGCACGGTAGTTCAGCTACCTGTGATAGTAATGCTCATCTTCTTACATGGTCAAAAATCTATTTGAATCTGCTTGGAAAAATAAAGGGTTTTTCTGGTCCAAAAATGGCAGAAATTATGGAAAAATTCTGTCAACTATTGCAAGTACAGGGAACTTGTCCATTTGAAAAAGCATGAAAAATTGTGAGGTATGAAAAACCAGAAAGGTGCGTTTTGTTAAACAATCCACTTAAATCTTGTGTTGCTTGAGGTTAACAGCTGTCTCAATTTGTGTAAAGAGGATGGAGGTTTTATATATGGAATATAATCACTCATAAATTAGCACTGTTTTTCTTCGGGCCGGAGTGTTAGACCTTCTATTTTCAAGTGATTGGAACACCTGTAGGAGTTTTGAAGTCTTGATGTCTTTCAGGCATCTATCAAGACTCAAACATCTCCTGTGGATAAAAGTAAATTAAAAAAATTAAAAGGTATAGGAAGTACTTCTTTCTAGTATTTCACTCCAGAATTGTATAGGTGTGCTGGTTGTTTTTTTGCCTTCCACAACATTATTAACTAGAGAAAGTAATTCTGGAAGCTTCAGTGGTAGTTAGTTTTGAGCGGCCATGGTAGCAAAAGGGAATATGAAAGTTAAAACAATAAAGAACCCGTTTGCATTTTTGATGTTCAAGTTAGTTCATCCTTGCAACCACTCTGGCCCAGCATGTTCATGCTTGAACTCAGTGATGGGGATGTCCATTCTCCAGATCAGCTCTTTTAGACAGCAGAATTATTATCTTAATTATTATTGCTATGAGGTCAGACAAAGACTTGGATCGTAATGCAACCTGTATTCTCCTCTACTTAGGAAAAAAGACTCGGTTAAACAGGTGTTGGAAATTTTGTGGACTCCAAAAGGAAGTTCAAAGAATCAACTTCATTTTATCCTAATATTTTAGCTTTCTTTGTTTTACCTAAGTCTTAAACCCATTCTTTTTTGTTCACTATAGAGGCTAGTCTCCATGCATTACATACATCTACTTGAAAATGAAAAAAAAAAAAAAAAACACCTTTTACAATGAAGTAGGAAATTGATTCAAGTCCATTTTGTCTGTTACAACGTGCTGTCCATCGTTTATCTTTTATATCAAGTCTCCAAATAAAATTTTTTCTCCCTTATCCCTTCCACCTCAGACATGATCTGGAGAGCTAGAGCACTAACTTATTGCTCAGGGTCAGTGACAATTGGTATCATTCCTCCTCTAGTAACAGATAGGTTGTATTGGAATATGATTCACCTAACCTGAAAGCATTCTGCATCTTGTTATCAGGTGATATAATTGTGTTAAGGTTTTCCTGAAAGCTTGGATAAGCTATTTTCTTGAGTACTAAAATCATTGAGAATTTAAGTCAAATAAATCTCCCATAGGCACTTCCTAGTCTGAAAAAAGTCAGTGTTGGGGCACGTGAGGGGACTTCTCTACTCCTACAAATAATTAGTCCTTCCCTGTTTAGTAAGGTATGTATCAGATTGTGTTAGCTAAAAGGGGATGATTTGTGTTTGCTGGAGAAATATATTGGCAGGACATAGGGATTTAGCAGAATTGTACCATTTAGAAAAAATACTGACTTCCACTAGAAGGAGACATGAAATTAAAACTTGGGTAGGAGTGGCAAACTTACATACTTGCAATATATACCCCAAAAGACAAGCCTTCTGGCTTGTGTTAAAAACAAGCATAGTCAGTATTTAGTAGTTCTTACTAATTTATTTTTGCAATATTGTTGCTTGAGTAATGATGTTTGTCGTGCTTCTAGAAAGAGAGCTTCTAATGCAGTTATGAGTGTAATCTACTATTCTGTATTATTTGTGCTGAGAGTTCTCACATTCTAGTTATGTATCAGTTTTATGTATCTGAGAATGAGCATTCTCTGTATTTGACATGTTAAAATTCTGAAAACTTGTAATGATGAAGATTTTTACTTTCTATTATGAATCCTTTTATTAGAAGCAATAGGGAGGTGGAGCAGATGGTTTAAAGCAACATACTTTAT
>JAWWMO010000096.1:18917278-18931384 GCA_035047845.1 Dendrocincla fuliginosa | reverse complement strand
CCCATGTTTTGTTTGTCAGCCATGGGAAGCAATTAATTTCAGCCCTTAACACACTTGCTTGGGTAGCATATGTAGATTGGGAACCTGTTTTTCAGAGGTAAAGTTATGGAAATTTGTAACCCTGCTGACAAGTTATTTGTGTAGCCTAGAATGAAATTCTAACAGTAACTCAAAAGAGCAATTAAAGGACCATTTTGTGTTACCTACAACATCTAGCACCAGATAGCTGTAAGGATGTTTACCTTGTCAATAACCATATAAAAAGGAAATTTTAACGACTGTCCTTTGGATAAAGCATTTTTTTTGTTTCAAATGCCTTGAGCTTTGCCAACATTACCTGGCAGTAAAGATGACTAGTCAGCACATTCCAGGAAGTGCAGCTGTTTGCCCTCTTGCAAAATAATGAACATATTTGTTGCAAAGACTGCAAAGAGACCAATCCCTTGGTGGCTGGTACTGCTTTCCTCATTGGAGAGCTTGAAGTCAGGAATCTGGAATTGTTAAGAGACTATTTCAGATGATGCGTGTTAAAACCAGTATAAGCTTTTCCAGTCATAGACTGAAGCCAGCTCTCATGCTGCACTCATTGGCCACTTTCACTCAGATTCTTCTCATCTATTGTTTTTCAAATAGGAACTGTAAAAAACCTCTCACTTTTCAAATTTCTTTTAGGAAAAAGCCTAAAAGCCCGTTGAAATAATTTTTAGCATGGCAAAAGTAGAGAAGTGTCTACACTTTACTAAATGTTGATTCCTTTCTTTTGTACAAGTCAGGTAGGTGTAAAGAAATTTAACCTAAAAGTGATATTCATAATATCAAGCTAATCAGAATCAAACTAATTGTGGACAATATTTTCATTCTACTGGCTGTTTAATTTTAAAAAATAGTACTATGTTTCTGGACATAAACTTCACTGCTGTTCTTCAATTAATATTGAATACTATTCACTTTGACTCATAGAAAATGTTTTCTGGTGTTTTATCACTTACCATCTTGGGATGCACACTAAATGATTTTTCCTAATGTTTATACTCATAGCTTGAAAGCGGTGACACTTGCCAGAATTTCTGCTGTTAATTATTAAGGCACCCCCTAATTTTTTTAATAAGGTTTATAAGAAAGGTTTATTGCTTGTGTCCTGGTCCTGTATACACTCATATCAATTTCATTAAGCTGATGGTGGTGGTTGTATTTTAGGAAGAGGTAGCTGGAAGAAGCCTGCCTTCTAAATCACAGGCTCCAGGTGCCCCCATAGCAATCAACTGCATCTCAAACTATGGTCAAACAATTTTAATTCTGCAGAGACACTGTCACTGTTTACAGAGGTAGGTGGAGGATTGCTCCAGTGTTGGAGGCTTCTGATGTTTACAGTTTTACTTGTGTTTTGTGGCTTATCTGTTCTCCCTTGTTTTCATATCATCTTGTGAGCTGAAATAATTTTCTCTGACCTGCTGTTCAGACCCTGGATATTTTTGTAGACTGAGGTCTTCTGTAGTGAGCATGCTTGTTGAAAGAATAAATATGTCAAACTCTTCTGCCTGCCACTTCAGGCTGTGCATTTCCCTCCCCTTGACTGGCTACACTTTGCCTTTGTGATTCATGTGGTTTGAATCCTCCTCTCCTGAACAGTGAAGGTAAGTACCTGCTTTTGTTTGCATACCTACATACACATCTGTCATAAACAACATCTCTAGGTACAGTTCTGCTTCTTCTGCAATCACTGCTCATGAGTTTTCTCCTGTTCTTACTGGAGAGACACAGGTGGACTCCTCTGCTAAGTTACTTTCATGCTGCCACAGGCATAGATACACCTTGGCGTTAACTGTTGCATTTCTAGTGCAGCTTGGAAGACTCAATGATCTTTTACAACTTGAATGAGTCTGTGATTCTGAGACTAATAATCAACATGCAGGCTCATGTGGCTGCATTACTATCAGATTCTTATGCACATTAATAGCAAACATGGCAAGACATATTTTTCTTTATGCTTACCTGTGACAGCTGCTCTGAGCAGTGTGTGTGGTGGTGCAGCAGCTGCTTTTGGAGCTCAAGGGCGTATGGGGCTGTGAGGTCCTGAGTCAGCCTGGTGATGTCCTGGTACATAATTTTAAGTCTGTGAAGTGGTAACTGAAGCACAGGTAGATGGAGCATGTTTGGTTCCTCCACTTTTTGCATGTGAGAAAGAGTACAAATAAATTCCTTAGCAAACATTGTCAGGATGTATCCATTTGAGCTAGTTTTCAGAATGGTGGAGAATCTGTGGGCATGTGAAGTTACCCTTGTTTCAAGTGAAGTTTATACAGTGTTCTCAGCATCCGTTGGTGAGGTAGCTGCTCATCTGGAGTTGGCTTAAGGATGAAGAAGATAAATATCCTATCAGCAGGAGAAAAGTTCAGGGATATTTGTTTATATTGCAAAATAAAGCATTTCAAGCATTAATAAGTGTCGAGATGGTGGGAATCATAATTCAAAGGAAGCCTGTGGGGTTAGTATCATGCCGGTGCATCTCCCAGGGTCTTTTGGGGAGTGGTTCTGGTATTGTGTTCTTGCCCACCTCCACCATGAGAATTGTGTGCTGTGCAGTGAAAGAGGAGGTTGACGAAATCAGTGGAATCAGTCACCAATGCTGACAGATAGCTATGATCTAATGATATCCAAGCTAGGGACATTGTCATGGCAGGCCTGAATTTGGGTCTTGAGATAGTCAGAATGACGATTAGGCTCAGGGTGAGTAGACACAAATGTGGTGCACCTAGGAAAAGCTCTTGAGGGCAGGTAATGTCCCTTGCTTACCAAGTATGCTTAATGCTTGACTGAATGTAATGGAAATTTGAACCGAGAAGCAGGGTATACCGGAGTAGCATTTTTCAAAACGTGTGTTCTGTGAGTGTTGCTTCAAATGCAGGAGTCCCTGTGTGATCAAGCAGTGAAGACTTACACAGCACTGGACTGATAGTTATAGGCAAGGGCTGCATAACTGAGTGAAATACTGTGAGCTCATTAATATTCAAGCTCAGAAGAGAAAAGAGATGACTGGAACAGTTTTTTGGCCTATATGGTCTCTGATTGGTTAAAGGATTATGATGCTTGCATGACTGGGTACAGGATAAGAAATAAGGCATCCTTAAGCCCATGCAGTTTATAACTTTTGTGAGTTTCTGCAGAAGAGCTGAAGCTGTGCTTTATTGTTTAGTCATGTACCAAATGTCTTTGTCATCCTTTGTATGCAGACGAATGTCTTGTGTTTCTCACTATTGTTGTAGTATCTTTTTTGGAGTGTAATAGATTGGTTAGTTTGTCATGATCTTGTTGCACAGTACCTTTTCCATTTGTTTCCAGTTGATGATATCTTCTCTTTGCTGAAGGATTCAAGTTGGTAAGCACTAATTTCACACTCATCTTTGGCTGCCAAAAATGTCATGCAGTGCTGCTCCAGTGCTTGTATTATTTCCTTTCTTGTGTCAGCAAAAACATTCATGTTCATCAGACTGAGGAACTCAATCATGAGATCAGTTAGCCTTTTCTATTTTCCCCCCCAACAATCTTTTTCTGTGAATTAGTTCTTTAGTCCTGGTGTGTTGTACAGCTAAACAGATGCTTTTGCTACTGCAGGTAGCTCTCAGGATGGTGAAGGAAGATGGAGCGAGTGTAAATGAGGGTTGGAAATTGTGCAACCACTTCATTTAGAGGCAATGGTTAAAAATCTGTGTTCATAAGTGTCTCTCATTCTGACTTTATACTTAGATACACTGGTCTGTACCCAATTTCAGTGAAACCAGCCCCATTCAGATTTATTCCTTTTCCTGTGTGTTTTGCCTTTCTGTATTAAGGAAGCCTCTTGGCTTTTGGGAGCCATCGCACAAATGCTTACATCCTTTTTAGCCAAGTTTCATTAATGCAGTTTGGGTTAAACATGTTGCAAGATTTAGGTTTACCTAAACTGATAAGAAGGATCTTTCAGTCTGATATTTACTCTTTCAGTACTCCCTCTTACTTTTTTTCCTGTAGCAAGTCCACTATCTAACTAGGCATTAATAGTCATCTATTGTTCACTAGTAGGTTTCCATAAAATAAGTTTGAATTGAGAAAGATGATAAGTTGTTTTTATATGACCTACTTTTGAGATAACAATTTCTGAATAATGTTTCAGGTTATTTAACCTCTCTTTAAAAAGCATTCCATAACCTGGAGTGCTGCTGTAAACTAAGAGGCAATACTAGTTGGTCAGGTCACTTTTTTACTTTTTCCATTCCCCTTTGTTGTTTGCTATTTTGAAGTTTTCCAAAATTACAGATGTAATTTATTCAACCTTAAATCAATATAATAATCATCTGTGTATGAGAATTTTAAAGGAAATTTTATAGAGTGTTTGGATTACAAAAGTTTTTTAGGAAGTGATCCTCTCTAAGCCAGTTTTAAAACTATTTTTTTTTTAAACATCCAGTTCTTGACACAGTTTTGGTTTTGTTTCTCAAATATTATCTTGTACATCTGAAAAAACTGCCTTTGAGCAAGGCTTATGATCCAAAATGTGTATGTCGTGTTGCAGTAGTGTTTGGCATTTATTAATGACACTTGTCACAGTAAAGTGATTGATTTACCTTGAAATGCAGGGGCATTTGACCCAGGAATGCCTAAGTACAATAGATATACAGAAAGCAAAAGATGCCAGATGCTGAGTGTTTTTTTCATTAATCTTAACCTTTTTTTTTTAGCTGTGTCTAATGATTTAATTTTGTAGTAAGTTCTTATGAGTATCTGCCTCTCAGCATCAGCACTGACAGGATGTATATGAGAAGGGGTGATAATGCCATCTGCAATCCACATGTGGATATTGTGTTTTAGGAAAACCCTAAGCTGTATAAAGATCTTAGTAAACAAATGTGTAGCTGACATACGTATGCATGACAAAAATCTTTTTTGTTTATATTAGCAAACATGCAGAGTTTTAAAGCTAAGCTTCCTTAGCAGTTAATTGTTTTTGTATAACAAATGGCAAGTCAGTGCATGTGAAGGAAAGACTGAGATTGTTCAAAGTATTTGAAACATTTGCTGAGGAGGGAAAACTGGTAGTGTTTAATCCTGATCTGCAGTCTCATTTTCAAAATATATGAGAAAGTTAAAATTATTTTATTTCTTCAACTGGTTAGACTGAATCCTGAGTTGTTTGCTGCGGTTCTTCTCTAAAATCCACAGTACAGAAGATCAGTTAAAATTGCATTAGTTGTGATGGAGATACTTGAACAAAGAGACAATACAGAGAAGCAAAGATGCTGTGACATCCTTCCCTCTTACAGTTGCATTTAATTATCTGCTGAACCAGAGTGGTGTAGGTTTGGTAGACACAGATCTATGATTTTACTGTTCGGGATTTCTTCCAACTTCTTCAAGAGGAAACTGAAGAGTATGTTGTTTAGGACTCTTTTTTTTCTGGTTGGAATAAATGAACAAAAGCAGGTGTTTTGAATGCCTTATAAATTGATAGAACTTTTTTTCTAATTTCACATTTACAGTATAAACAGATAACTCCTGTTTTTAGGACTGTTAATTGCTGTAAATTAAAATAAATTATTAAGTGCTAGTCCCTAAAGACTTAGAATAGATTTGGTCTAGTATTGTAGTATTTAAGAAATGCAGATAGGTTGGTACTGGGACTGGTTCCAGCAAATAATAAATAATGCATTTATGACTTTAAAACATGAAAAAGTTGCACAGATGTTTCAGTATGTAAGTACTTTCCATGTAAATCCTTTAAGTAAATGTTGTCATCATTCTTAATGATTGATATGATGTTGTCCTCTGCTTTTACACATTATATGAGCTAAGAGCTTTAACCTAATGAGTTAAGAAATGTATATTCATTAACTCCAGTGCTTTCTCAAGTTCTTTTGTGTTGCATGTAACTGTCTGCCAGTCCTGCCTTCTCTGCCTCTGATGGATCCTGAACTGCTGATGGTCGGGATGACGGCTTGTGGTGGTACCTTTTAGGTGTATGGTGCCCTTCGTGCTTTTGGCTGCTGCTGAAGGCAGAGATCTGGGACAAGCTTACCTTTGGTTTGGTATGGTGGATCTGCTCTTTCTGTTCACAAGTGAGAGTGAGGAAAACTTTTCACTGTGTTTTTAGAAAAATGTAAGTTCGTAGCAGCAAAAGTTGCTAAATGCGTATGCTTCACTGGTAGCCCTAATTTTTCAATCACCAGCCAGACCTTCAAGTTTGTGGCAGTGCATGAACTGGGAGGTTTCTAGTACTGTAAGGAACATGTTCAAAGGCAGAATAAGGAACTGCTGAGGAACCTGTCCCTGGCATTTTTTTCCCCATTGTCAGATAGATGCTGACTGACAGCTGACTTCTCCAGCTCCTTCAGGAGCAACTCAGGTGGCTGGGAACAATCAGAGTTACCATTTCTGGTGTTTTCCTTATTGATCCGTGTCGGTCTTACTCTGCTTAAAAATAGTTTAAAATATAAAATATTTCTTTTAATAGTTTGAAGTTTATTTCTTTGTTAGTCTATTTCTTTAAATTATTTCTTAGTTTATTTGTACAGCCTGAAGATGCTTCTTTTCAGGGACATGAAAGCATTGTAACCATGCTTTGTTCTTCATCTGCTGCAGTACAGTGATTTCTCAAATAGTGTTCTCCCTACTACTTCAGTCAAGGGTGGCATACACTTCCAGCATCTGCTGCTGTCATGAAAGACTTCAGATTCTTTCCCAAAATTGTTGACATGTGTGGTGACAAGTCTGAAGACTCTGACAAAGGCTCTGAGGCTTTTTTCTGGTGTCTGATTGCTATGGGCATTGGGATAGACTGCTCTCAGATGTCAGAAGTAATGAATATCAACATATTCTACCTAAACAAAATTGTTGGAAAGCACAAGTTTCACATGGTTTTACTGCTTAAGTTGGTGACTTCTTCATTATCCATCCCAAACTCACTTCCGTGACTATTGGCTATGAAGAATGATTGATCACTTTGCTCTTTTGTCAAAAATCTGTGTTATGTCCTGGTGCTTGTGATAAGGTTTGTATTTCCAAGCTACTTCACTGGTTAGCACAACGAATTAAATTCATTTTACATTCAAATGTTTGAATATAAGCTATTGAAATAGTTTATATTCATTAGACTTAAATGGTTAAAATAATTTCCTTTTCTGAAAGAAGTAAACTGACTCTGTTACTCTTCCAGAAGATCATCTTTGAATTTGCCCTACAAGAGGTGCTGGAGTGAAAACTGTGAGGATAGAGCTCTGCCATGGAGGTGTTTCTCTTCATTTTCTGCACTATCTCTGAAAGAAGCTAAACCAGAATTTAAGCTTTTCTAGAACTGCAGACTCTGCCTCTGTTACTTAACATTAAGACCACTTGTACTCATCCATATATCCAGAAAAGGAAACAGTGCTGTTGCAGATAGTCTCTCTTCCTGTCTTGGCTTCAGACTGTATCTCACCTCCACATCTTTGGGTGCCTGCCAGAAGTGGTGTGTTTTTCTTCTTTCTCTGTTCTACATTTAGACACAGACTGTACATTTTCCATTGCATTGCAGTGGTATCATCATGTATATCAATTCTTATGTTTATGATATCCTGCCTAACTATAGTGGAGCATGTGATGCTATCAGGTGCCATATTCTACATAAAATGATGAAGGCATCAACAATCCCTGAAGACAGCTGTGATTGCTGTCCTTCTGAGAATTTTAAATTCTTTCTGAATGCTGCAAGACTAGACAAGAGGATTTTTTGGGGGAATGACCCATCCAGATTCAGATGACATGGAAGCTACTCTCTTCATCTTGGTGGCACATGTGGGTAGTTAAGGCATAGCATTTCTGTGTAGCTCTGCACAGCAGCTCCATGCTGTATGGTGGAACGTCTAGCATTTGCCCACTGAATGAACAGCTATTATGCTTTAGTGTTGACAGTCAACAAGCATAATGTGTAACATAAACAGAAGTATGAGATCTTTGTGTGGGGAAGTCACTGACTCTTGCAGGGTTGTGTTACAAGAATACTCAGTTTGGTTAAACATCTGGGCTACTAGTGAGAGGCCCAGGAAAAAAGTTCAAAATAACACAACTTGAAATAAGAATTCCTAAGCCTTACCTTTTTCTTTTTTTACTTTGAAGAGCAGTGGCTGTTTGGTTTCTGAGCCTGTTTATTACTGCAACTGGATGCCATTTCCTCACTCAGTCTGAGATACGAGTTTTTACTGAGCATTTCTGCCTCATCTTCAAAAAACTGTCAGGAATCCTGGGAGTGCTGAGACAGCTTCCTTTCCCAAATGCTTCCCCTTGTCAACTAGACTTCTCAGTCACATAAATGTGTGTGTTTCTCAGCCCCTGAATTGTGCTTGTCAGTTTGAAGCACAGGGTTAGGTCAAGTCAAACTGTATCCCATGTCCTCCTGTCAGGACTCAGTTGGGTTCCTTAGTATTTTATTTTGGTCAGGAGTACTGTTTCACAGGGCACCTTAATTAGTCATTGATGTCCTTTGCAAAGAAGCCTTTCAAAGCCGCAGCCATGAGTGGTCTGCTTGCTCTTCTGGGGGAGAAGGATGGTGAATATGAGTGAGCACTCACCTGAAGAAGATGTGAAGGCTGCTTATTAATCACTACAGATAATTCCAGATATATTCCAGATTCATATAGTCCTCTTTCTGCCTCAAGTGCTGTCAACTAATTTTGATATTCAGAGATTATAAAGAGACCAAGAATGCAGCAGCATGTTCCAGCTATTTGTGTCCTCCCAGAGGGAGGAGATGTGAGCACTTCCCCTGCCCCAGCAGATCCAGTCATGCTTAGTGATAACGTGAGTGGACAGTATTTCTTAAAGGCATTGATTGCTCTTAACATAAACAATTAAGAATAAAGCACAGCTGAATTTGGAAAGCACTGTCCTTTGTGGATGAAGTGTGCATGTCTTAGGACGATTTCTGGATTTCTGGATATCAGGTAGGGAGTTGTTTAATATTGCTGCCCTACTTTACAATAAGTCAAGGTTTATGCAGGCCAGAGTTATCAAACATGCTTGTGATAGGTGGAGAATATATTCAAAACAAGTCTTTGGCCTTAAAATAAGTGACTTAACTTTTGTAATGAAACTGGCCCCCAAAATTTTGTAATCACAAAAATGTATATAAAAGTAGAAATATATATCACAAATATAATTAAACAAGAGTGCCTTCACAGATGCTCACTGTTAATGTGCTTTGTCACTACCTGGACTGTGAGTAACCTTTTTTTTTTCTCCCCCGAAGGTGTGTCAGACACTTTGGTCATTAGCTAGACTCCGGTGCACAGCACGAAGAGATATTATTTATTCGTTGGTGGTTGGTAGTGCTGAGATGCAAAAGATACAGTTTCATTTTTCTTATTTAGTGAAAATAACATTTACTTCTAATTTCAGTTTTGGCAATAAACCACCTGTGAATAATGAACTTCCCTATGTAGCCAGTTTTAGAGTAGACATTTGTAGTTTCACTGGTTTTACCCTATGAAACCAATACTATGTCAAGTGAAAATCTGTTGCTTTATACCTGAGGATTTTGCCTAAGAAATATGAGGAGGGAAAAGCTGCTGCCTTATTCACGGAGGGGTCTCAGCACACTGCTCTGGGTCAGACATCAGAATCCTTGAAGAGAGTCAGACAACCTACATTGGGGTTCACAACCACCAGGAGGTAGGTAAGGAGTTTCGTGAGCATCAGTAGAGGAAGTTGGCATACACGAGATCCTAATTTCTCTCTGGAAAGAGATGTCCTACTTCATGTGGGAAGGTAGTGCCTGTTGCCTCTCAAAAAATTAATATCCTGGACTTTTGAAACAAGGCCTTTCTATGCATGGGAGTTCTTAAGACATGAATTTGGACTAAATATCATTTGTGGGGTTTGTTTTCTTCTTTATATACTGAGATTAGAAATAAGTTCAAGATGACATTTCTTATTTCAAGTCTCAGTCACGGTCAAGCATTTCAAAGTGAGTTCAGTTTTGATGTCATTTATAAACCAATTGGTGAAAAGCTCTACGTAGCTTTGAGTTGGAGGTCAGGTAAGATGAGTATGTCTCCGTGGTCATCAAATACATTACTTTATTTCAGGTCTTTATTGCACAAACGGTGTTAACTATGAGTGGTTTCTGGGTTTTGTTGTGCACATTGGCCTGTGTACATCTATAGTTCTGCAAAGAATTTTAAAGCTGGATTTAAAGAGAGGAGACGTCATTAATGTGTAATGCTTCTCAAAAGATAAATTCACAGATTCCGTATTTTAAAGGATCTGGAAGAATTGGATAGACAGTACCATGCGGGAGCTCCATGTGTGTATGTGTGCATCAGCAGTGAGGGCTCTGCAGAATCTGTGTTGCTCAGAGTTGGGCAGGGGATACTGACACGTTACACCTTGAGACTTTAAAATGCAGCATTTCATGCTGAGTGCACTTTCATGCTTCTTAAAAGCTAGAGAAATAACAAAATACTTCGAGTTCACAATTACTTCAAAACAGCAGTGTTTGTCAGCAGTCATCACAAAATTCCAGTTTTGAGTAGTAATTTTTAAAAAAGGTTTTGACATTTTTTTCTCCAATGTTTATATTGATAGATTTCTTCATTAGTGTTAAATACTTGTATATTTCAGTGTAGTAGGTTATTTTTTCTTTTCTTTATTTGCCTGTTCATTCACTATGAAGTGATTGCATTTCACCTGTTTCTGATAAGTATTGGAATAAAGACCAGAAACCCAATATGACAAACTGGAATTTTTGTTTTTTCCTTGCAGTCATTAGGGTCAACACTGTCCTTGGGTTTGGTTTTTTTTTTTTTTTTTTTTTTTTTTGTCATGCCTGTGATTTTTGCAAGAAAGTTTTCTTTACCCCTGATTCACTTTGTTTCATAGATTGATACACTTAGAGATTTTCAGGCATCTGCCTATGAAGTATGCTGTGTTTAAATCCCATGGGAATTTTGAAAAGAAATTAGATTATTTGTGCAGCAACTGTTGGGGAACTATCAAGAACCAGTCACAAGCTTGAAGGTCACTCTGCATTTACAGTACAAACTGTGGAGTAACAACCGCAGGGTGTTGTGAAACCAGACTCTGAGGAAATGGGGAAACATGCTGGCTTTAGTATTATGTTGCCCAAACATGTTTAATGTTTACTGCCAGGTGAGTTCCTGCTGGCTTTTTCCTGACATTGGCAATAAGCTGTGTTGTGTAGATGTTGGAATGATCTGTTTTGGCAAGGCATTGCATTAGATTTGAGCCTAATATATTTGTAGCCTGCCCTCAAAATGCTACACTTCACCTCCGCTTTTCTGTTCATCAACGAGACTTGCTGCTGTTCTCTACACGCAGCCAACTGTGGTGAGATCAAGTAAGCCTGTTTGGTTATAAAAATCCAATTTGAACAAAACAGTTGTATAGCCATCTGAATATATGAGCTTTGTGCTAAACAGATGCTGTTCTACTGCTTTCAGTTAGTGTGTTCTCTGGTACCATTCTCTTAGTTCCACAGTTAAGACAAGCATGTAATTTCTGCTATTTCTTTGTTTTTTCCAATTTCACTTACAGACATGAAAAACTTGGTAATTCTACATTGGTTCAAAATATAGGTCAGGATTTTGGGGAAAATCTTACTTGATTAGATAGCTTTGAGTAATGGGAATGTTTTAAATTGTGGTGGTTCCTGCTACATCTTTTGTTTTTTATGGTGAATGTGAATGCATTCATATATACATTTGGTATGGTCTAAGGCAACCAGGAAGTAGAAAACATAGATTTAGTGCTTCTTTTACTTTCCTACACATCTAAAAACATGGTAGGCAGTTGTCTCTACCCAACACTGAGCAAATCAGAATATTCTATTTTTTTTTTCTTTTTACTGCATCTCTGTTTCTTTAAATTAGCTGCATTTTTTAAAAAATGCAGCAAAATATTTGGGAAAAAAAGATTGGAGGTGGATGTGATCCTGAGATAATGGCAATTTTACAGTGTCTGCAGAGACATTGACTATTATCCAATTTTAAGTGTACCATCCTTTCTCCACCATTTGAGTTGCTCTTAGTTTTCAAAAGAAAAAAATCTGAGTTTTTGAACTCTGAAGAATTATTAAAACACTGTCTTTTCCCGAAAGTAACATGAAGAAAAGCATAATATTTGTGGATGTTTTGCTGGCCTAGTTGAGGTTGTATGTGCAGTCTTTATCCATGGCTCTCCTTTATGATGGGCATTTTAATTCTGCATAGTAGTGATATTTATGGCTTGTTGACATCAGACCTGGTAGCACTGTTACATATCAGGTGAGAGGCCATCAGGATTCCCAATGATTTGATGAGAGCTGGAACTCATCTCTCCCTCCCCACATCGACCTCCCCATTACTCTTTCACCCCATCTCTATCTTGTTGGGGACCTTAAAGCTTTTGGTGTGACCACTTACTCACCAAGCTGATTATAGTGTGAAGAGTCACCCTTATCCTGTTTGGATTCCTGAAGCAGGGGAGACGTACTCTAGTACAGGCCCATTTCATTCACTGCCCCCCTCAGTTATCCACTATCCCCCTGATCTGTCCCCTCCCTCTGGATATAAAACAGTCCTGCATGTCTGGTAAGAGGAAGGACTGACATTGACTTTGTAGCTGGGAAGTTGTGTTATAAGTAACTCAACACCTCCTCTCCAAAGGAAGAAAGAAGGTTGCGTTATCTCATTTCTGGAAATGAAATGGCAGGATAGGGAAGGGAAAAACATACAGGCAGAGCAGAGCTGAATGGAGTCATGGCAGGCAGAAGCTGAGAGCAAGGGGTGAACATCATGAGTAGCACAGTTGTATCCATACCTCTAAGTGATACTTGAAGTTTTAGTGTGGTTTAAAATTCGTGAAGCCGAGCTCTTACAACTGTATCGTCTGCTATATTGCTGTCTTAGTAAGTATCGTCTGGAGACATTCTTTTTCAAACATATCTGGGATTTGGATTGGAAAAAATTATACATGTTTTCTGCTGCTGCCTGATGTTCTGGTAACTTACTTCAGGTGATTGGCACTGCTTCAAGCGTTTAGTTCTCCAGATTTTCCATTGCAGCATGTACAGTCACAATTTCATGTTTTCCGTGTGAGTTGCAATATGAAATGCTAGTGTAGGGCTGTATGTGAAACCTTTCATTTGACATTTTTACAAATACTTTGCTCCTGGTCCTGCTCCGTTCCCTAGACTGAAGCCAAACACTCTCCTTGTTTTAATCGGGATTCTGTTGCCACCTCGTGGCATTGTCCAAAACCACCAGCAAACGCTCCATGACCTGGATCAGTCACTGGTAGATGTCAGGAGTGAGATGGATGTGCGATGCACAGAGGGGAGCGGGTGGACCTCTTGCGAGACTTCACCTCTGCAACTCTTGGAAGTTTGTTACATGGTCGTTCTGATCAACGTGACAGATTCCTTGTGTGCCAACAGTGGCAGAGTCAGTGGCAGTCTTTATTCTTTTTCTTGTCACATTTATTTTCTAGAGTGGACAAAGGTATCAGCTGTTATCCATACTGCCCCTCAGATTTTGGGAACACATTGTAAAGGCCTCAGCCTTTAGGAAGAATTGCAGTAGCACAGCCCTGACAGACCATCTGCCTGAACAAGTAAATCATCTTAAGTATGTGCCAGTAATTCAGCTTTTTGTAAATGAGATGTTGAGCAACATGACTTAGAAGGCTTGTTCAGATCTTGTTATCCACAACTCTTTTTTATTTATTTTTTTTTTTTTTAAACAGAATACTGGGAATAGTTCATGAAAGTATTGCAATAACCCTTGAAGTGGTATTCACTTTGGCCTAGCCCCAGAATGCAAACCATGTTATTACTGTTGCTAAAGCATTCTAAAAGCTGAAGAAAGAGTTTCCTGTAAAGTGGATAAAATCCTTGAATAAACTCATTTGGGCTTCAGCTAAAATTCTGATATGTTTGTTTTAATGGAAATTTAGTGAAATCAATAAAAATCTAATACTGAGTTTTTAATATTGAAATTCTAAGTAGAGTTTACATCTGAAATTTGCCTACATTGCTCACTAGTGTAAGCCTTCTTACTATAGGAAAAAAATGATCAAAAGTACGGATTTTCTGTTGTCACACTA
>JAWWMO010000096.1:18899947-18910598 GCA_035047845.1 Dendrocincla fuliginosa | reverse complement strand
CTGTAAACAGAGCTGTCTCAGCATGCATCGAGACACAGAACATAGGCAGGGTTTTGAGCTGGACTGGGGATGTGCTGACACACAGCTCCCCATCCCTTCACAATTCCCCATGTATTGCTGAAGTATGCCAAGGCCTGGCTCTAGTCTGTTCTTTCTGTGGTAGCCTTCCCTCAGTGTTTAGCAGAAGTTAGGACAATTTACATGTGGTGGGTTAAAAACCAAGCCAAACCAAAAACAGCTGAATTTTTTTTTCCAAGTAAAACCAGAAGTGTTTCTTTTTCAGCAGAGAAGGATGTAAAGGACGATATCCCTTGTCTTACCCAGCTTTGTAGCTTTTAGACTTTCTGACACTGAAGTACGTAAGCTCATTTTTTTGCGTGTTTCACACAAATTATTTAATTTTCCTCTGGGAATTCTGACCTTTCCTCTGTTACACTATCTGTCCAAATGTGTGGTGGCTTTGAAGCTCTTCATGATGGGAAGGCACTTTTCTATAAGAGAATCTGCTGTATGAAATTCAGCTTTATCTACTGGTTCTATTTTTAGAGGTTTTGTCATTCTTTGTTTTGTCCTTCCTATTCCATATCCATGTGCACAGTTTACAATTAAAGTGGGTTTTTTTTGAGCTTCCAGGCTTTTTGCTCATTCATCCAGAAATCAGTCAGGATGCTTTGATAAGTGTCACTTCCCTGCACATATAGTTTCATCCATTACCTGAGCTCCAGTGTTCTCCACAGACTCTACCTGCTTCATTCCGTTACTTTTACTGTTTCTCTAAGAAAAATAATTTAAGTTCATTGGGTGCAGACTCTGAAGAAGATGACAGTGTCTTCAATATATGGAATACCATTACTGCTTAACCAGAGATCAGAAAATTACATAGCTAAACAGTCTCCAGTCAGGTTGGTGTCTTCTCAGCCAATACGTGTTTTTAAGAAGCATAACGACCAAAATGAAACAAAAAACAAATTTCTTGAATCTGAATTTATGTATGCAGGAGGAAAAGGACTGAGTAAAGAGATGTGATTCTGATTATGTAGGGAAGAAAGAAGACAAAATCGTTGTGTTTTTGTTATCTGTCCAGTGAGGTACAAAGTTTCTGATGGATTTCAGAAATCTTAATTTGCAGAAGCTGCTGATGTTTAACCACAAGGATCATTATCTCTCTGTGTCTGTCATCTAAAATAATAAAAGGCATCCATCTATTGTATAAATCTGATTATGCAGGGATCTTCATACTGGCTTATATTCTTCTCTCTCTACAACACTCCTTTTGATTAAAGGACCGCAGAGGCTATTGCAGGTTGTCCTGACTAACCCTATATTTCTTCCTGTTCCTCCTCTATACTGTGTGAAGTTTTTTGAGTGGTTTCAGTCCCCTAATCATTAATTACCCCAAACCAGTACTTAAGTTCTTTTTACCTAATTTTTTTTAACTTGAAAATGTGGCTTTGTTAGCTACTTCAGTGTTGTAATTAGCATAATATTCACTTTCATTCTCTGTGGTTTGAAGGATGCAGCTTCTGTGCTTTGTACCCCACAGGAGATGGTAAGGCATGTAGAAAAGAGGAATGTCTTTAAAGAACTCATGGAATTGTGTGTATTGCAAAACAAAAAATTGTCAGTGTTATCCAGAGTCTTTGACTAAAATGAAGTCTGTCTCTCCTAGGTATGGGAGGAGTACATGGCAAACGACAGTCCTTGTCATTAATAAAATAACTCTAAATGGGATAAAAGTTGCTTACATTCTGAAGTTTTATTTACCCCTGTACCCAGAGCAACTTTGCTGTGGCTAAAGAATTCATACTGCTCTTTGTGACACTGTATTTGTTACTTACAAGACCTATGTCTAGTCTTCCCATAAGTTTTAATTAATATAGGTGAATGTTACAATCTGAAAAGTTTAATTTTTTTTTTCTCCTCTATGTGCCAGCTTTGTGCAGTTAACAGCTTTGTCTCTTTCTGACTTCATCTTGAAACACATTTATTTCTACATGACTCCGGTAAGATACTTGCTAGCTGTTAATAGTGTCACTTCCAGAACTCCCTGACAGCCCTTCAAGCGTGCACATTTAACCCTGTGAGGGAGAGGCACGTGGGAATTTGGAAAGATCACACCTCTCCTTTTGTCAGAGCAGACACATTTCCAGTGAGGTTTTGTCCTGTTCACTGTGCTACAAAATCTATTAAATGAGTAGGTGGGGAAAGATGGTTCCTTATGGCAGTGGTTTTACTGGAGGCTGTACTAATGGAGAATAGGCTCCCCAGGAATTCTCCCTGATTTTGCACTGAAAGCATATGTGATGCATGGGAAACTGAGAAGTCACGGCAAAAGACCCCCCTTCTCTTGCTGTGCTGCGAAACTAAGTTGTGTAGTAGTTAAGTCTTTTTCTAGGGGGTGTGTGTGGGGGGGGGGGGGGAGGGCGTGGGGGCTCTCACAAGGAAATTAAATAGTTTTTCCAAGAAGGAAAAGTGAGTTTTTACTCTCAGGGTAGATGGCACCATGCACTGGGCATGAGTGAAAGATTATTTAGCTCAAACTACCTGAAAGAAAGCTGCAGCTTCTCATCCTGTAAGTATGTATTTAGTCATTCGGTATTAGTCAGTGTAATGATGGAGCCTACAGAAGTAATTCCAGATAGCAAACAGTGTTGAAATGTACAATTTAGGCTTAAAAAAAAATTGATTTAAAATAGATATAAATGCAGGTTAAGAGCGCGCCGATCTGATTGTCAGATACCACGATCAGACGCTGCTCCGCACTCAGGGCTTTTTTGGTCTCTCCTGCTTGATTTCTCATACCACGTTGGCAAGCTACAACAAGTGAAACTCCACCCTTCCTACAGACTGGGGAGAATGAGATTCATAAACGGCAACAGCTGGCGAGTAAAATCAGGGTTTCTCTGAAGGTGCTGGTTTTCCAGACAGTCTCTGGTGAGCAGCTGAGAAAGGGGCGGGATCCTTTTCAAGTAGGTTAGTTGTGATTTGCTGAATTCGTAGACTTTTCCCCTCAAAACCTCAACCCCCCTCTCTCTCTCTCTCTCAAAAAAAAAAAAAAAAAAAAAAAGGAAAAAAAAGAGAGGGAGTGAAAGGGAGAGGGAGAGAGAGAAGTTGGCTTGCGGCTGCATCTCGGTGCGCTCGTCAGCTGTGATCTGGTGCCCCGTGCCCTGCGCTGACACCATGAGCTCGGAAGCCGATGATCCCAAGGAAGGTATGTTTTTTTGGCTGTTTCCATGGGACGGGGGATGTGCTGCCCGCGCCGCTTTTCGGAGCACGGAGGAAAGTTTCTGCTCGCTTTGGCTTTCGGCTGTTCCAAGGGGAGGGGAAAAAAAAGGCCTTTGTAAAATCAGAGTCCTGCCGATTTTGGTGGACCGAGCTGTTGGCACCCAGGGATTTCTGTCTGTCTTGGCAATGGTAATCTACTCGCACGTGGGATAATGGAAAATGGAAGAAAGAGTGTTTTAGAGCACTGATAGTCACATACCGAAAGAGGAAGTTTCTTTAATTTGGAAGCACTGTATTTTTCAGCAAAAGAAGGAAGTTGCATGGGGGAGAACTGAAAGGTCATTATTTTGGGAATAAACTTGGTGCCACTTAGTTCCCTGTCCAAATGAGTGTGTGTGTGAGTGTGTCTATGTGTGTTAAAACAGAGGAGTGTGCCAAAGCTACAGCGTGCTGCTTCTGGCGTGGAACGTGTGGAGGAGCTGGACGTGCTCCAACAAAAATGCAATTATTCCCTAATGTTGATCAGGAGGGGCGTGTGAGTTGGAGTCGGACAGTGGGGAGCAAGCGGGGGAGGAGGAAGGCAATTTCCTGAAAGTGCCTATATACAAAAGAGCATTTATAGAGATGAGGGAACAGGGCACTGGTGGGGTTGTGCGCTGGGTTTCTTAGAACAGAACTGATGTTTCATGGTTACACATAATCCTCAGGGAGTCTCAAATATACAGGGATCCAGTATGGCTGAGAAAAACAACTGAAAAAAACCACAGTAGATAAGCAAGCAGTAAGGCAGCCTAAGCATTTTGTATTTGGTGAAAACAAGAACTTTTCAGAATATTTCAGATGGTTTTCCCCTCATGGTCCGTACAACTTCCTCCACTTGAAGAACAACATTACCAGGGATGTTTGTCTGCTTGCTTGCATAAAAGAGTTATTTTGTTGATTTGCAAAAAAGTCAGCTTGCACTGAATTAAACGTAATGCTAGTAATGCTGATAGAATCTGCTTAGTAATGAAGCCTAATAGCCTCTGTTTTGGCAAGAATAATTGTCACCTTCATGATCTATCATGAACAGATGAGCAAAAAAGGCTCTTCTTTTTTCTTTTTTCCCCAAGAAAATTCTGTGGAACAGATTTATTGAAAAGCACCACTCTAAAAAATATTTCTCTATAGAAACTGTTTGAAAAAGAGAATATGTGAACATTTTCGCTCAGTTTTACAGCAGGAGGAATCTGCTTGCATGCTATGGCAGGAAGAATCCTCTGGTTTCATACAGGAAGTTCCAGACAGTTTGCGAAGTTGGTTGTATGTTAAACATAGATTTGTTTAAAGAAATGTATTGCCTTCTTAGATGACTCAGATTCTTAAATTCCCCTTTAAATATTTTTGCCTTTCTGTGCATTTCTTTAGAAATGACTTGAGGTGCCAGAATTTTCATGCTGAAAAAAAAGGCATTTGAAGCAGGTGTCTGAGACAAGAGAAAGCGTGGCTTTATGACTAGTTATTTTTAGCTTAGGAAATACTTGAGTTTTGCTGTTCTACGTTCTTAATGTGTTAGAGTGGAAAATAAAACAGTTGCCATTGTGGGAAGATGAGGTACAGATGAGACTGAGAAGGTTTTTCAGTGGTCTGTAAATGTGATCCTAGTAATATACTCACATCTTTAAAAGAATAATTTAGAAAAGGCATGAGAAAAGGGGGTATTTGTGTATATGTGAATAAAGACTGGGATTAACAGGTGAACATGGCATGAAAGATCACTGATTAATTGAGTCAAATACTTGTGGATTTGTAATGGTTCATTATTTGTAGCTTAAAATAGTCTTTCAACTAACTAGCTCTGCTTCATGATGAAACAGTGTTTTTTACATAAAGGAAATCAGTGCTTCACAAATGTAGGGCTCAGGCTTTGGACACTGAGAATATTTAATTTTTTCAGTGGTTTACCAAAGTGGAGGTGGTTAATTTTTCCTTTAGGTGTAAAACTGAATTTCACTTTTAGAGTAAAAATCTGATTGCCCTACAAGTTATAAGATCCAGTGAGGGAATTAATAGGTAAAGGTCTGTGACTGGTTATGGAAGGAGGAGATGGTACACTTGGACAGTTATGAAATAGTTATTTTGCCAGATTCTGTACATTTCAAGGACAAAGCTAGTGATGAAGGCATAGTGGCTAATCTGCGACAAGCTAAAAAGTGAAGGAGGCGAAAGCTACAGGAGAAATGTTTTAATGATGTTTCTAAGCATAGGCAGAATTGTTCTGTTTTCCTTAAAGCAGAGATGTTCAAATGCCCAGGGAAGCATCACTGGCCAGGAGTTAGTGAAGGGATAGATGAGAAGCTTTGAAATTGGGTTGCAGCTTCCAGGTGTGACTTTGAGGCTACGTGTTGGAAGATCAGCCTGAATGAAAAGGAGAGTGGAGGGCACAGTAATAGCATTGAACATTGTCTATAATCTGCCAATGATCTGATGGTTAAGTGAGCAATACTTCACTTTCAGCTGCTTTATGCAAGTGAATTGCAGTATTTGAAGAACATTAGGATGTCTGTAAAAGTAGATTTAAAGGGGTTGATATGGATTATTTTAAAAAATCTGCATAACAAGGTCGAAGACTGCAGGCTTTACTACTGCAAAAATGAACTCTTCCTATTGTTAAACCGAAACCCACGACCAAGGTCAGTTTCGAATGGCAAACTCCTGGCGATTTTCTTTTTTATGATCGAATAAAGTTAGAGCCTTTGACCTCAACTGAAAACAATTTATTTATTTATTTTTTATGCAGAAACAGAGAATAAAAAGACGTTGCTAGAAGACAATCATTACTTCACTATATATTACACTAATTGCTGGATATAGGGTATGCCATAGTGTATGTGGGATTTCAGCTTCTGCCTTTGATCTGTTCATGGACCATATTAGAATGGTAACATGAAACAGGTTTTTTTTCCTCCTGTCATGCTGCTTAGTAACTTTAGAACAATCTTTGTATTCATCTGTGTACCACAATGTTGTGGTAAATATATGCACGTGTCTGTATGGCATCAATCTGTATTGCATTTACAGATTCCAGTAATGATCATGTTATAAATAACCCTGGCACAATGTCTTGTAGTTACTTTTGCCCTGGATGAAACAAATGATGTGTTAAAGTCCAGAAAAAGACTGCAGCATTAAAATGCATGACATAATTTCAATCTGGTGTTGATTGGTGGCATGCCACATACTGTGGAAGGTACCAAATGCTTTCAGGCTGTTACTTGACTTAATTCCTTTCTGAGATCTGAAGGAAATGTTCTTAATGCTGTTGTGTTACAACTGTGTATCAATTTATACACATGTATTTCAGTATACCTTTTAAAATACATGCCAATATCTATTAAAATTATTGTGATGTGAATATATTCCTTCAATAGTCAGAAATAGTAATTTATGTAAAGGTCCAGAGAACTTCAGCTTCATTCTGGAGGTTTTACATTATATATTTAAAAAACAATAGAAGACAAACCTATTGTCTTAAAGGAAAAATAAAATAATACCTCTCAGAGTGAATGTAATACATAGCCTATGAGACAATGGATATTGTATTACAAACTTGGACACAGTGAGAGCCTGCATTGCACCTTTATCATACTTAGTTTTAAGTACATTTCATGGGAGAGATCACTGCATTCCTCCAAGTACTCAGGTTTTTTTTAGACACGATTAGCATTTTTTTAATCCAAATGAGATTACTGAAGAATGAGCTCACCTGTTTTGTTCCTTTTAGATTTGAGAACAACACAGGAGTTATAAAATCACAGAGCACTCAGTGTTTTGAGAAGTCAGTACTCCCTCCTCTAAGTAGTCATGGATTTGCTTTGACGATTTCCAGTCACCTCTGACTGTGTGAATGTTTTCCAGGGTAGAATTGTGTTCATTTAGGTAACAATTATCTTGCTTTTGTGCTCTGCATACCACTTACTCCATACACAGCATTGATAGGACTCTGTAAGGTATGATTCTCCATCCCACTAACTCCAAAACTAGCACATGTTAGAGCCTTTTTTGCTTTTGACAGTGAACAGGGAGATCCAAACTGTACAAGTAGAGCATTCAGTTACTACTTACCCACAGACCCACCTTCTGCTCTCACCACGAAGACTGCAAAATATGGGTTTCCTTTGTTTCACCTGCTCTTTGCCTACCCTCCCTTGTCAAAACAATAATCTCCATAAAACCTTAAGGCCAGGGAAACAGGGGCCTTTTATTGAGCAGTCTGAAAAGTTCAGTTCAGGAGCGGCAAGAATCATCTGGCCCCAGTGGATGTGTTAGAGATCTAGACTAGTCAATCTGAGGATTTTTTTTTTTTATTATTCCACAGATAATGTTCTCACCACTGATGGAGAGAATTAAAAGATTACTGTGGTCATGTACGCAGCTTTGTATATTGTTGAAATGCTAGGCAATTTGGCATTTTGTGCAATCCCTCCTATAGATAATTAGAATTCAAGATTAATAGGACAAGGTGATGGCAAAAAGAGTATCGCTTTAGTACAGGAAAGAAGGTCTTATGAGAGGTTAGAAAGAATTATTACTGACCAGACACTCTAATACTATATCACATGTGCATGAGGAAAGCATTGCCAGAGGTACAGATAGTGGGGTGAAAGGAAAACCAAAAAGCTAGAACCTTAATGAGGAAGGAGCATTGGGAAAGTTAGAGGAAATAAAACTACAGTACAAAGCCAAGTCAGAACTGCTAGATTTTTTTTAATGTAGTTTTGAGGATAGTACATTTTAATGAAGCAAGATGGAGGAAATGGAGAAAGGGCTCTGAGGACAGGCATACCACTGCCATGGTTTGTAGCACAGCTTGCTGCAGCTTCGTTGAGGTGTAGGCACTTGAATCTCTCAGTAAAAGCACTGACTTCAGGCTCTTAAGCCATAGGGCTCTGTAAGCA
Source organism: Dendrocincla fuliginosa (assembly GCA_035047845.1). NCBI lineage: Eukaryota > Metazoa > Chordata > Aves > Passeriformes > Dendrocolaptidae > Dendrocincla > Dendrocincla fuliginosa. The sequence continues at coordinate 18,902,436 of JAWWMO010000096.1, read as the reverse complement.
GCTCTGCATCTCTTCCCTTAAATATTGAAAGAATGGTTGTTTTTATTTCCTTTGCCAAATCAGGGTCATGTTTAAGATAACCTATCTGTGAGTGGATTAGATGGCCACTCTCATTGCTTCTTCTGCAAGCTCAGAATTGAATAAGTTGAACTGGTGTTTTTTATTCTGTACCACATTTGGAAGTCAATATGCAGTAGTTGTCTTCTGCAGAACACTCTGTACCCCAGGTATTTAGCAATCTGAGCAGCTGGATCAGATGAGGAAGCTAGGTGGTAATTTGAGCACAGGGCACAGGATAAACACTGGCTGTAACTCGTAGGTTACTTCAGAGAATCACTGAAATTTAACAGGTTAATCATTTAGTGGAGATTGTTGGATTGAATGCTAGATTGCTTTGAGAAAATTCCATCAATATAATTATGCAATCAAATCTTTTAATTCATAATGAACTGCAAGACTCACATGCTTTATTTCAAATAAGATACAGTCCCTTGAACTCTCTGGTTGATAGAATCATAGATTAACTGAGGCTGCAGGGAATTTTTGGAGGCCATGGGGCACAACCTTGCACTGGAGGCAGGGCCACCTTTAAAGCTGAATCCAAATTCAGAGTTAGATGAGGTTGCTCAGGCTTTTCCCAGTCACGCCGAAAATGTCTTCGAGTCGTGGTTCCACAACTTCTGTAGCAGCATATTCCAGTATTAGACCACCCTTGCTATGAGAGTGGTCATTCCTAATGAGACTTGCCCTTGCTGCTATTTGTGGGTTTTGTCCTCTGTTCTTTTGTTCTGTATTCTCAAAAAGAGCCTGGTTCTGTCTATTCAAGTTATGTATATCCATACAGTCCACTCTTTCTCAGATCAAACCTGGCACTGTCAGTCCATCTTCTGTATCCTGTGCTCCACCTCCCTAACCATGTTGCTGTCTGTCTGTTGGACCTGCTGCAGTTTGTCAGCTCCTTTTTCGGAGAGGTATCGGGGAGCCCAAAATGGTGCACCATATTCCACATAAGGGAAGATAGTACTTTTGTTTTCAAATGTTTGCAGGTTTTTTCATCTTCCAAAATTGATTGTTTTACTGCACACTTAGTTTCCCAATCTTCCTTTCTTTTATCTGTTGATGACAGTATTTACTGAATTATATTGCTTACACCTTTGAGTTTTCTTTGGGGACTTTGCAGACTATGTGCTGTCATAAATGAGGCATTAGAGATCAGGGAGCAAAAGCCAGTGATTGTGGAGAATCAAAAGAAGCATCTGGATAAGGAAAGGCCTTGCACCCATATTTGGAAAAGCTGTATCCTTTACCAGTACTATTTCCAAGTCATTAGGCTAAATGAACGCCTTCTAAGAATAATGAGTATTTTGTAATACATGTGCCAGGAGTAATATGGGAAATGTAACACTGAAAAACTAATTGTAATTTGCAGTCATTATTCAAAAGCACACATCTTTCTTTTCATCAGTAACAGTTGATTGTTTGGTCAAATCTTCTGTTAAATGTGACAGTCTCATAAGGGTTTTAAGTACTGCTTTTTGAGAAGCAAAATGCATCTCTTCCCCCTGCGGCATTTAGAGTTTCTATAATAATAAATAAAGCAAATGAAAACTATATTGCTGGTGTTATTTCAACCTTCTGGACTGTTTTTTTGCTACAATTAGATTACAAAATGTGGCAAGAGAAGAGCATTTCATAAGGAGGTGTGAAAGCTTTTTATGCTGCTTCATCAGACAACTTCTGATTTTCTTGTTTTCCATACATCAAACTCAATAGAAGAAATAGTGCACTAAAGTTTTGGCTATTCCATAATGGCTTTAAAGCAAAAATTACTTTTTTCTATTTTTTTTTTCTTATTTAAGAAGTAATTTTACATGTTTGCATATTGGTAAATACTTCACAAATCCAGTAATGCCCAGTGGGAGTAATGTTAGTAGTAACAATTGCTGTTATGAGTTTGTAAGAAATTAGGGTGCTGAAACTGACTCAGAATTAATAAATAGCACTAATCTGAACAACAGTCTTACACATTTTGGCATTAACTTTTTTTTTTTTGTACACTGGAAAATCTGGAAGTTACAGATTTTCATGTTTTCTTGGTTTGAATATATTTGACGAGTTATTCGTGTTTTTTAATGGCAGATGTTCCCATTGGGATTAGCAGTACAAATGCAACTTCTAAAAACTTCCAAAAACCTGTTTATTGAGATACTCATTCTACATTCATAACTTTGGGAATGTTTTCTCATAAATTTTGTTCTTATCCCTAAGGTTCTCTGCCAGGGTTGGGATGTGATTTGATTCAGTTCATCAGTTGATTCCCTGTCACAGTCCTGGTTTGTGGTTCATTTCTAGTGCTTGACTGGCTAATAGTGAGAACCTTGCATCTCTGCGTGGCATGGTGGATTCAGTTTGGGAAGTTTGGGATTGAAAATTTTCCCCACAGAACTGTTTCAGCAGAAGCAATATAGAGGATTGGGTACACACTTTAT
>JAWWMO010000096.1:18886616-18899270 GCA_035047845.1 Dendrocincla fuliginosa | reverse complement strand
AATATTGTGATGTCTTTATCTAGCTCACAGCCTTGTCCTCAGTCCTGGAAATTAGAGATTTAAATCCTGTGATGCAAGACGTTAGTGTCCTGAATGTAGGTTTAAACTCACCTTTCTTGGCAACAAGCAGCTGGTCTCAAAATCAATTGAAAGAAATGCAATTTGCAGTTAGATGTTGATCAGTGTGTTGTGGCCTGTTATGAAATGTCATGTAGTTTGGGAGGAGAGGGCAACAGTATCGTAGGGAGGAAAAGAGAAACTGTTGGCATCTTTATTTTGGTGCAAATATGGAATCTAACTGGAATTTACATTGACAGTGCTTCTGTTTAGTTCTTGAAGGCCTTTCCATCTTCATGTTCAAATTTGCATTCCCTCCTTACTCTTTGGGTAATCCTGAAAATGTCAAGGTACAACAACCTTTCCTGGTAGAGTATATCCTTCATAGCTGATGAGTGCTGTCCCATTACCAAATTAAAATTGCCATTTGATGCCAGTACAAACTAAAGAAGCTAGACTTTTAAATTCTGCAGTGGTCAACAGCTGCAAAAACCAGTTTGGTTTCAAACACTTTGCCCCCAAGAAGTGGATTACAAAATGGATGCCAGTTTTACAGAATCATAGAACAGTTGAGGCTGAAAGGAACCTCTGGAAGCTGTCCAGTTTTAGTCAGTAAATACATTTGCACCATAAAATAAGTAGCACTGCTAGTGCTTTGTTCAGTAACAAAGTTCTGTCCCAAATAGTATTGCTTCCTGATGTAAAAGAAAATGACGGTGTTGCACACATGATGTTTAATCAGAAGATTACATTTTACAGAAGAATAAGTTGCTAACAGTATTTAAGACATAATTTTTCTCATGTCTTATATTCCACCAGAACTTAATGACATTAGTGAAGGCAAACCCAAACTCTTAAGACGGTGGAAAGGTGGACTGATGTTTTGACAGTCTTAGTTTGTGTTTGAGAGTTTTGGTGGTGTTAAGTCAAAGATTTTAAAGGTATTTTATGGGGTTTTTTGTTGGGATTTTTTTGTGTTGTGTTTTTTTTTTGTTGTTTTCTTTTTTTTTTCAGTAAGTGTTATGTGTATAAATACTTTGCATATTTTTCACTTGTTTTGAACATTGCTTTTGACTGAGAGATGCCAGGAATAGAGCAATCCAAGTGGAAACAAAGAGGAGTGAAAGCAAAACCTTCAGAAGATAAATTGTGTTTGGATCTCGCAGAGCCTGTTCTGAGCTGACAGCAATGGACCAGAGTGAAGAAGAGAAAATTCATGGCCAGAAGTTTGGATGAAGGTCATGGTAGTTGTAGTATGGATACAGAAGGAACAGGCTGTGGCTACTAAATATTGGGAGAAAAAGTTAAAGCTGAGGGGTTGGTTCATTTTGCTCCTTGTGGAAGAGGAAAGTAAAGGAAATGCAATGTTATCTGTGCAGAGAAAATGACCAGTGCAGACACCGGTACAGTCCTCCGTAATCACAGGTACCAAGAGTGATGGGTATGGAAGGGTAGACAAAGCATTTATTCTGTGTACAACCATGCCTTAAATGCCAGAAAATGTATCCTTTGTGTTATAAAACAGGAAAATGGGTAGTGGAAAATGAAAAACTAATAAAAAGGAGATTAAGAGTGTTGCTAGTGTCCTAGGCCTAAGTAACAGCCAACACCTTGATAAGTAAAATTCGTGGATGGCATATTTTGTTGTGTTTTATAATCAACATTTCAGTGTTGATATTGAAGATGAATATACAAACCTGAGACACCTGAGAACCCTGGGAATCACTGCTAGTTTTTTATGTAGCTGGCCCGTAGCTGTGGCAGTCTTTAGTGCTTCAGAAGTTCCTTTAGAGAGAAACCAGAAACGAAATGGCTGAGGGGTCGGGGGTGTTGTTTAGTTGCTCAGGGCAATCAGTGGAAGATAAAAGGCGAATTTATATATATATATATATATATGGGGGGGGTGGGTATATACACACACAAAGTGAACAGTAGCAGCCCAGCCTACTTTTATCACTGTAATGGAAGACAGATACTGAGGGGACTCCTGTTCTGTCTGTAGGAAACAGACTGCGTAGTTTCCAGATTGACATGGAGAAGAACAGAGAACTAGAAATACAGGAAAAACATGGTTAACTATTTTCAAAGCCATTGTAAGATCCCTCACTTCTGTGTCATTTGAACTCTCTGAAGCCTCCGCTGTGACTTTCTTTACATGCGATTCAAAATACATGCGCTTTGCATTTTGACAGCCAGGCTTCTGCCTTGTGACTGAGTTCCTTGTTCCTCTCAGGGCAGATTGCTATCTTGTCTCCATCTTCCAGTTCATTGTATTTTTGCAACGTGTATCTATCTTACCTCCACCCCAGCCCCCATGTCAAATTTAAAGTTTCTCCAGTGGATCCCAAGTTCCCTAGGGCTTCTGCCTTTAGAGCTTTTCCTTCTGCATTCAAGCCAGAAACTCTTCTATAGGTCCTGTGCCTACAGCGGAGTTTTTTGAGGGTTTTTTTGTGATGAGACATTCTTTTTGCCAGGATGGTTGTAAGAGCAACTAGATACCTCTTTTTTAAACTTAAGTTTTGGTAAGACATTCAACTATAATGGCCGGGTTATTTTATTTGAAGTTCCACTTGGGTCAGGGAGCTTGGTACTGTTGCCTTGCTGCAGTTTGGCGTGTGTTTCTAAGTCTGGACAAAAATATAGAGTACCTGCATTGCATTTGATGGCTCAGAAGGGATGACATAAGATGTATTTCATTTCCTGTGTCAAGATTCATTCAGTATTACTATTCCCTGTGCATGGACACCTGGTAGATACAGAGAAACTTGATACAGCCCTGAAATGGCCAACAGCTGAAACATACAGGCTGCATATTTAATACCACAACACCAGTTGTTACATTCCAGCAAGGATAACACATGGTGGCAGAGGAGTGAAATACCGAATTAAGTTCATGACCCTCCTCTGTGTGACTGTCATTTTCTCTGTTTAATATCCAACATGTTCTGAAACACTCTTCTGTGAGAGCAGTCATCAGAAGTTAATCTGATTTTTTTCTTCTTTTAAAGCTGCACTGTTAATTAAAATACATGCAGAGGCTCTCAGAAAAAGGGCTTTTAGAAAGCTTTTTTAAATGTCTAAATCAGCTACAGTGTACGTATCATGTGATGCACAGGCTGGCTGTGGGAAGCAAAAGCATGTAAAACCAGAATAACTTGTTGGCACTGGCTGCTCCCATGGGACTACAAAACTCTGCACATACATTCTTGTTGGAAATAGCATCATTCCTTGCCAGTCTACCCAGCCTTAACTTTCAGGTACATTTTTTGGGGGCAATTTTTCTCACCTTTTGATCTGAAAACTATTTTGTTTTCTGGGGGTTTTTTAGTGGTTTGGTTTTGGTTTTGCAGTGAGAATATGGGTCATCTTTTGCTGTTGGTCACATTTTGGACATTTTAGTATCCTAAGGTTAGAATTAAATAGCAAAATCCAGAAGCATGTAGCAATATCATATGTGTTTAACAAACATATTGGCAGTGACTTTATTCAGCAGTTTATTGAGTAAAAAGAAAAGGTGTTCCAAATGAAGACTTTCGGCTTTTCTTTTATTTTTCCTGTGTACACTTTCCTGAATGTACGCTCACTTTCAGTATGAGCATTCAAATTAGACATACTGGGTATTTCCACAAATGTTTCATTAGCCATATTTTTTTCCAAAATGGCTTGATTAACTGTTGCTTCAGAGTGACTTGCAGCCTCACTTGCAGCTGACTTCCAAATCTAGTAAGACTGCTCAGGCAATATTTACTATGCATTAGGCTTGTCTTCAGGTGGGGTGTTTTTTCTTTTGAAGGTCTTCCAGTGTGAATTCTAAAATTAGTGCACATTGCTTGATTAATTAACAATCTCATAGTATGCTCAGTTGGTAACAATTATGGCAAGTGAGAATTTAGTACAGCTTAGTGTACCTATTAAGAGAACCGTAGGCAAATGTTACTTATGAAAGAATGCTTTGTATGCCTTGAAAATTTTAGTTTAAACTGTTTCCCAGTTAAAATTATTATTCATATATAAATCCCCTTTTTTAAAAACAAGGTGCCAAGTAAAATATTTGATCTTCCAATAAGTACCTTGTGTACATGAATCAAAAAGGTAGGTGTATGTGAAAGAAGTACGTACTGTACAAGGCCCTTTTTTGATTTTTTTTTTTTTCCTCCTTCTGCACTTGGCTATTTGGTCTCTGGGTTTTCCACTGCCTGATGGTGCTTGCTCAAGCTATTTTCCCTGTTGCCATTTCTCACTAAACTCTGTGGCTGTCCTGGTCTTTTCTCACTCCTGCTCTCAGCCAGCTGAGAAGTTGCAGTCCCAGTGACTGAGATTGAAGAGTGAAAGCTGTCAGAGTGCTTCTGATCTTGCATGTCTGGTACAGGCTTCAGTTTTCATCAGCTTTTGAAAAACCAGACAGTGAACAAACCCTTGTGAATGTGCAGGCTGGCAATATGTTGAAGTGGCCATCTGGGAACTGCTGTATTTCTGGAAGGATGCTTACACTGTAAGGACTTCAAATTAAACTACCTTGCACGCAGGAAACTTCAGAGCACTTAGATAAGAATCAAAACACTGACTCTTCTATTTAAAAAGGAAAAAAAACAGCACCAAAAAGCTTTTTTGAAACTGTGACTCACTCAGTTATTAAGAAGCTGTATATCATGGTGGCAGCTAGAAATATCTGCTTATCTTATTCATATCTGAAGAGTTCATAGTCTGTGTTCTACCACTCATGTTTTTTAATCATGGTGTCATGTAATAAGTATATTGTGAAAATTGTTATAGCCTTGGTAACAGGTTTATGACTATTTCTGCCTATTCTATGCTTCAGGACTTGTTTGTTCACTGATGCTATCTCTTGCAGTTTATCACCATTGGAGTTTTACCTTACTGAAGTAATGTATTTATGCAGTAATTCATATATTTATATGCCCCCATATTTATTTTTTTATGTTTGTGGCCTTTATCATTCCTGAAAACAAGGGCAGGCAGAAAGCTGAAGGCACAAGAAAGGTAAAAATGCAGTAATTTTTTTATTTCTTCATATCTAGGCAATCTCATGATTTTGGAGGTGCGTGACTCATGGTCACATACACTCAGAGAGCAAAACACTGTCAATTCCACTTGATTTCAAGTTGCCTCCCTCTAGTGAAATGATGCTCTCTCACTCCGGGAGGCTGAGCGTCCAATTTGTATGGCATGTGCAGGCTTTTAGCTGTAGCTTTCACACAGTCTGTAGAGAGGCAAACACACTCATCCACAAAGGGTGCCTGGCAGGAAATTGATTGCTGCATTTCTCAACACTGTGTGATAGTCTTCTAAATGCTGCCTGAAGCCCTCAGTCAGTGCTGTCTCTTTTCTCCCAGTCCAGTGTCTGTGTTCTTTGTGCCCTGCCCAAAAACCGTTGTCATTTTTGGGCCCTGCAATCCTCAGGTGCTAGTGCAGCACATGGTATTTCAGTCACTAAAATGAGAACTGGGTCTCACCCAGCAGCATTGTTATTAATGGCTTCACACTCATAGTTTATCTTCTGTTGGGGCTGTTGTATCAACATAGTATCAGAAAGCTCAACTCTTCACAGAATTTAATGTGGTTCACTCTAAGTTTTTGCTGGATGTCTCTTTTATGGTCCTTCTTTATTATGAGAAGTTTAAAAATACTCAGTGACTCAAGTATTCAGTGTCAATGTACATGACATTGCATACACTCAACTGCAAGTGATGTTGAATGTACTGTAGACTGTAATCTTGTGGAAAAAAGGTGGATTTTTTCCCCCAAATACTACCTTTTTTTTTTTTTTTTTTTTAATTTAAATTGAGTTGAGACATAGGGTATGTGGTGATAGTCATTTGCCACAGTACAGAGGGAGGTATACTAACTTCCATATCTTCCGTATGAGGGAAAAGTCGGCATCATAGCAGCAAATATTAGCCTTGTTGTATTTTTATAGCAGTCTCCTGAGAGCTCAGTAACCTCAGCTTTAATTTTTCACTGAAAATTTATACTGTCATAACAGCTGTAATGAAAACCTGTTTTGGGAAAAAAATCCCTCTGTTTTGGGAAAAACGCATCCAGAATTCTACACGTCCCATGTGCATTCACTTTAACAGAAAAATCCCGTGTTAAACACACATACTGTGTATTTGATTGTGACAATTAAGGAGCTTCCTGATTACTAAGCTCACAACTTTCACAGGAGTCAGTCTCTAGCAACTTGTTTCCTCCTCTAAATTATAAATTTGAAGATCTTCCAGATGCCTGTGTTATCCCTATGACTGTGAATTTCAAAGTAATGGAGGCAGGATTTCTGAGGGCCTTTCACCTGGACTGTTTTTCTCTGTGAAGGGGTGGCTTTACTGAAGATATTCATATGTATTTGTATTGGTTGTGCAGAAAATGAAATTCCACTGATTGCGAAGGGTATTTTTGGATGATATATTTTTAAAGAGTAAGCTGTAAAACTGCACAGGAAAGAAACAGGAGCTATAAAGAGCAGTCATGAAGAAAAACAAATTGTGAGATCCTTAAAATTAGTGGGGTTACCTGCCCAATTCTGGGTCTACTGCAGGTCACCAGAGAAATGACACTTTCAGTTTAAAGTACAAAAGGTGTGGTCAGACACTTGGACATCCAGGGTGGCTATGTATAATAATCCTTAAGAAAATGAGGCTGCTTCAAGTAGTTGTCTAAATGTGCACTTCTAGGTGCTCGCATCTGAAACTGTAGTAAGAGGTTTTAAAGGGGATGCTCGGCTGCCCTCATGGTGGGCAGCCGGTGACTGCCCCTCAATCAGCACCCTGTGAATCAGGCAGCTCTGGTACACAGAGTATCTCCATCCACAGATACCTGGTTAATGTTCTAACCTCTTCTTGACACGTCACCTGTCCTCTCAAGTCACAGGACCTTTCTTCTTCCTCCCTTTCTGCAAACTGTTCCAGTTGTCAAGTTGCAGTAACAGCCCCCAGTGTTGCACTGCTTGCTCAGCGGTGCAATTTCCTTTCAGCTATCTCGTTGAGGAAGTGAAACCACTGCGATGTATTTTTACATTTCGAGGTGCTGGAGCAAAATGGAGCACTGCAGGCAGGAGGGAAAGGTAGTTGAGAAGAACCGCTGTTTTAGCAAGGGGGAAAAACCTGTATTCGCTCTGTGATAGCTTTTGACAGCATTTCAAAGCACATGATAAAGTGTGCAGTGGATTTACTGAAATAAATAAGCCACAGGGCAGTCTTCACCTTGGGCATTCTCTTCTCTTTCTGCCGTCAGCATTAGCAACTACAGTTACTTTAGATGAACAAGTAAGTAATAGTTTTACTGTTATTTAAGGAGGTGTATGTTTTCATTCTGAAGGAGCTCTATAATCTTACTGCTTAAACTCAGTTTTATTTAAGCTTTGAAATACATTTTAAGTCTTTCTGTCATTGGTAATGAGGAAAAATTCTGATTATAAAATACAATCAGTTTGGAACTTCCTTTTTGAATTGACTGAAATATTGAAGTATGAAATTTACATATTTAGCAATTAAATTAGAACCCATGTAACAGCACAAGGAAAATGAAGCTGATTTCTGGGGTATTTATGGCAAGGTAGATAAAAGTAGGCCATGCTAGATAGTCCCCAAACTCAGACAGATTCTAGAGAAATGCCATTAAGAGCTTAACAGCTTTTGGAAGGGATCAGTTCCTGTTTTGATTACCAAAGGAAATATGTGTTGAGCTCCACTTTATCAAATGTAAAGTTATGCAATATAAGGGCTTTTTTTTGTTGAAAAATTAAGATTTTTAGGGAATTACCATGTTTTCAGTTTCTTGAAATTGCCACTTTGCGGGTTATTATGTTAGAACCATACCTGACTTTTCTTGAGGCAGTTGATATGGATTTAGAACTACAGAATTGTTCAGGTTGGAATTACAGTGGAGCATTCTGTGTGATATAGACAGAATTTTATAATGCCTACAGCATCCCAGGAAAGAATGCTTAAAAATACAGATATTTTGTATCATGGGGTTTTCTCTCCAAGTTTTTGAAAGATGCATTGAAACAGTAACTGCTATTATGATGAATCTCTATATATTTGTGGAGTGTCAGAAGGAATATGGAATGAGCAATTAAAAAGTAAAAAGACTTTTATTACTTAAAGTTATGAAAGAACCATTGATATTCCTGGTTTGAAATGGGGGGAAAAAAGAAGTTATTAATCTGTAGATCTTTGTACAGCATTGGCTGTTGCTTTCTAGTATTTGACCACCCTTTAAGATAGTTGGATTAGTTTTGTTTTAATAGTAACAGCTGGAGTTTTACATTTAAAAGCACAAAAAATGAATCAAATACTTTCAGTTCAGAATGACTGCTTAGCATCCATCTTCAATGTCTTCCTGGATGTTTGTGGTTGAGAAGTGTGTATGTCTTGTGATCTTGAGTGCTTTGCCCAAGATATTTAACAAGGGGTTCTTTGGTTTTTGAGTGTCCTCGTGTAGCAAAGATTTTGAAAAATGCACTCAAACACTTAATGCTTCAGAACAAAATACTGATATGCACTGAAAGTATTAAGAAACAAATCTTCTTGAAAGTTTCTGAGATGACAGAAAAGGAGCTTGTTGTAAAGTTTCTTAAAGATACTGCTGAATTAAAAATACAGATTTTGTTTAATGTCCTGAAGGACAAGTTTCTTCTATTTGCTGAAACCCCTGAGGCACCCTGCGTCTGAACACACCCAGCTCCCTACATACCAGCAGCTAAGAGGAAACCTTTTCCAAAATCAGGGACTTACTGACATCTGCAGAGTTGATGTTTTCATTAAAAAAAAAAAAAAATATATTTCCAGTCCCTGTGTTTGCTAAGCAAACCGCCCATATGTATAGTAAATGTAAACAGATGAAGCTTTCCTTCAGCCTGTCTGAGACTCCAGGAAAGCTGGAGCACAAAGGCAGCCATCGCCCAGCCTGTTCAACCTGGAAATGCAAACTCACATGTGCCTTAGTGGAGAAGGTGCTGCAAAGGGAGTGTGCTGTAAATAATTGTTGCTGGCAACAAAAAGAATAATAACATTTCACAGGTCAAGTTTATAAAGGAATGTTTGGGTTCTTTTAATCATCTGAACAGAATTACAAACTAGTAATTGGGTGTATTGGTGCAAGCAAGCATAGTTTTGAAGGTGGAAATCTGTTCTAGTGTCTACTTCTTTGGTCATCAAAAGACTTCTTTAAAAGGTTATGCTCATAAGTGTTATGTCAATCACTAGACAGTTAAATTCTAGCTTTTACTGCACTAAGTATAGGACATAAAAATGTTAATCTGTACTTGCCTTCCTTATGAAATCTAACTTCTTCAGATTGCATCCACAGAATCTTGTTTGCTGACAAAGAATTTTTGTCTTTATTTTATATTTCTGTATGGCTATCTAGGGATGTGTAAAAAAAAAATTAATAGATTTGTCAGATCTGAATTCACTGATCATATAAAAGGTTAAGATGGAAAATGTTTGCAGTGGTAGATTCACTGGATTACTTCTCTATTTGTGTAGTAGTGGTTAATTGTCATGACATTTGGGGTAGTCACAGTTTCAGATTTCGTGGTGAATGTGAGAATCAGATCAGACTGAATGATTCATCTGATCAAATAGGGCAGGTTTATTGCCTCAATTTGAAATTCAATCAATCCATACATAGAGAGATTTTCTAACACATTTCTGAGCAAGTTGGTATTTCCTCAAAAGTGAAACAGTCTAAAAGAATGTAAACCTACAGAGAACAGAGTTTTAGAGGTTTAAAAGATGGGGTTTTCTGCAACTACATTGCAGTACTTTTTGTGGCAGTTAGTAAGACTGGCATTCATGGATAAACATGAAAATATTCCTCCATTTGCTGTCCAGAGAATGTCTGTTTTGAAGTACTGACTGCATTTTTTTTTTCCCCCTAGTGGCCACAGATGTCTTCAACTCCAAAAGTCTGGCCATTCAGGCCCAGAAGAAGATCCTTGGAAAAATGGTGTCCAAATCCATAGCAACTACTTTGATTGATGATACAAGCAGTGATGTTTTAGATGAGCTTTACAGAGTAACAAAGGAATATACACAAAATAAAAAGGAAGCAGAGAAGATCATAAAAAACCTCATTAAAATAGTCCTCAAATTGGCAATTCTCTACAGGAACAACCAGTTCAATCAGGATGAAATAGCACTGATGGAGAAATTCAAGAAGAAGGTTCATCAGCTGGCTAAGACCGTGGTCAGTTTCCATCAGGTGGATTATACCTTTGACCGGAACTTTTTGTCCAAATTGTTAAATGATTGCAGAGAGCTACTTCATGAAATCATTCAGCGTCACCTAACCGCTAAGTCACATGGACGCGTCAACAATGTGTTTGATCACTTCTCTGATTGTGAATTTTTGGCTGCCTTGTACAATCCCTTTGGACCTTATAAACTCCATTTGCAGAAACTTTGTGATGGGGTCAACAAAATGCTAGATGAGGGGAACATATAAGTACATGTATCAGAGGTGACTGCCTATGAATTATTTGTAGATGGAACACTGTTGTTTTATGAAGGAATAAGGGAGCCATGCAAAGGGTTTTTTTACATTATGACAAATATTTCCAAAATATCTTTATTAATTGATTTCTTATTATGAACTATCTGTTGCTATTCACAGTCCATCTGGAAGAAAGACTGTACAGGACTGTTTTTATTGTGCTTTGCATATGGAAACAGCTTGATAAAGGCAATCAAACACAACAATCCAAGTAGAACAAGAGTCTTGCAAGACATATATACAAACCAAAGCAATATGCTGTCAGACAATCAGCATCTTTCATAGATGTACAGAATTAATTCTAAAACTATCAGAGTCCAGTAATGTTGGTAACAGACTATCATGGTGATGGTACCCTCCACAATTTCTTTCACTTGTAAAATAGGTATATTTGATTCATTTATAGTCTTCTATGCTCTCTGCACAGATCTCAGCTTCCTAGTGTTGCCATTATGAAGCACTGAGTTTTAAATAATATCAATGATGCTGTCACATAGAGTCTTAACAGCAGGCTTGTGCAGTTAAGAAAGAGGTGAAAAATTCCTGTCTGCAAAGAAGGATCTGCCAAGTATAGATCCTTACAGACCTGCACAGATGCTTGTTTACTTTGATTATGTGGGGATTAATTGAGGAATACGCTACAGTAAAATAGCCAAACTGGGGAAGACTATTCCCTAAAACCACCTGCAGTACATAATTTTAATTCTGCCGATGGTGAGGTAAAATACAGTGACTTCTCTGTGCAATTCCTTAAGATAGTTAGAATTCTGCTAGTAGAATCACTGAATCAATCATTTGGGTTGGAAGGGTCACAATTCTTTCTGAAAAGGTGTGAGTCAGTACATTTTATATGCCAGTCTGATGTGTATGATGATGTGAATTCACAAAGGCTGATCATCTGAAAATAAATTGCAAGCCAATTTGCTTTGTGTACAATGAAACTAGAAACAGAAGTTAGTTTTATCATTGTTATATACTATTTAACTAATGGATAAATGGAATTTTGAATAATTTTTTTCTTCTTTTCTTACTTCCTACCTTTTATCCTTCTGCTTCTCCTTCATCTTCTCTCTGCCTTGATATTGGGGATAAAAAATGTGACTTTTTAGACACTGTAATGTATGTAAAAGCATGAAGTTAATACATTTCAAACAGCCTAAGACTTTTTGTTAGAAAGCATATAAAGAATTTGCTGTTTATTTAATTGCCAGTGTTTTTGCTGTTTGCCGTGTCCTTTTGTTTTAACGAGTAAACCAAAGAATATTTGCACTCCAAACTTTTCTTGCCTTTTTTTCCCCCTTGTTGCATTTTAAATTATAATTACAAACTTGGTCTATGTCCTCAACAAAAATATCACAGATTAACATATGGCTTCAGCATTACTTGTGATTTTTAAAGACAGAAAATTAAGTTTTATTTATGTTTGGTTGGTCATTAGGCTCTGAATATTCCTAGAAATGTGTTCAAAATATGAACTCATAGAAGCCACTAGATTAACGTACTACTAGGCTGGAAGAACAGGATAGGACACCAGTTTGCCAAGAAACAGATTATTAGGTTGGTATCTGAAAGAATATCATGTAAGACCCCTTCCACTGTTTTACTTAAACAGTAAATACATTATACTTTCGTTCATAAGAACTGTCATTCATAAGAAATCATGTATAGGGATGCAGCATCATGAGGAAAATTGCACAAACTGTAGAGTTTAGTTTCTGATATATTTATTTTTCTACCTAGAAAGAGAAAGTTGTTTGTTTTCTTTACCAGTTCTTCTCTCTGGGGTGAGAACAAAAAGAAACTTGACTTCCAGAAACTGAAACAGTTTTCTCTACAAATCCTATTTCTAAATCATGTTTTGATTTTTCCCAAAATAGCATCGTTTATAATGGATGTAACAGTTACGGAAAGGAGGGGACAGTACCTTGTTTAGAACTACATGTAATGTATGCATGTGCTGTGTAAACCACAGAAGATTTTTTTTCAGTCATGACCCAGAATATTTTGATTCCTCAAACTGAATTTTCTCTGGGATAAAAATTACTGAGGTGGTCTTTGTATCTTGCTAATGAACACCTA
>JAWWMO010000096.1:18835409-18846543 GCA_035047845.1 Dendrocincla fuliginosa | reverse complement strand
AACATTTGTATTCTTTTGTACTTTGGGAAAAAAAAGGTTCAGACCATGAAATTTACAGCACATGGTGCAAGCAAATATATTGTGACAAAAAAAAAGAAGTGCTAGTAGTTCATGGTTTTGAAAATGTTAAATTCCTGTAGTAGGAAGAGTCAGGGAAACTGGATATACTGACAGATGCCTGTCCAGGTATGTTTCCCTCTGTCCACATTCCCACTGGTTCACAGGGAGAAGCCTGAGTAAAGAAATCTTAAGGGAAACATATGCAGGTGTCAGACAAATAAGAAAGTCTGGAGCCACCACTATTGAGACACTGAGTAGTGTTTTCAAAATTACCTTAGTCATGGCAGAAGACTATAGCTTTTGGAGTTGAAATGAAAATGTTGAGCATTAGCTGAACTGTGGTAACTGTGATGTCTGCTTAGCCTCTCTCTTATATAGAGTAATTGTCATCCCACTGATTCTTGCACTTGAAGTCCAAATTAACCGTACCCGCTTAAACCGGGAAAGGGCTGAGATCAGCATATCCATTTCTGTCACTGATGTCACTGATACGTTCAAAAATTCACAGCATCGGTTTAGGAGGAACAGATGTCTTAACTCTTCTGAATAGGCTTCACTGAAAATTGGGAAGTTGGGCAAGGAGCAGGGAATGTGGAGACAGTGTTTCTGGGAGGTGGTTAAATGTAGTGGAAGGTACTCTCTAGTAGCTGACCCTTTATTAGATAAGATACAGCTTCTCTAATGGCCCAGGAGTTAAAAGTCTTTACTTTGAATATTGGAACCCTAATTCAGATTCTCCTCTGCATGATTATATTGTAATTGTTTACAGACCCATCAGTTTTCACATATTTGTTATCCCCTTGTTCATTCAGTAATCTTAGTTTGTGAACCTTAAATCTTTACATCTGGAATTGTTATTGTGTATAAAATGTTAAGTTCATGAGGTGAAAGAGGGTAATCACCCCATGATGCAGAATTTTGGAAACATTGCTACTGCAGAATTGATTTTTAGAAATAAAGTGCTGTGAGTAGCAACTACACTTGTTTTAAGATCAACTCTGACAGATAGATATATATAAAGAGAATTCTTCACCAATTAGAACTTACACTAACCACAGACAGTGGATTTTGATAATCCTAAGAAGGCTTATGTGCCAAATTATCATTTGTGCTTCAGCTATGATGGATGTGTACAGGAGAGGGAATGTGTAGAACTTGGGAACTTTATGGGCAGGAATACAGACTTTCATGTGAAGGACAGCTTGGGAAAATGTTACCAAGATTTTACACTTATGTGCCTGGTGAATGACACATAACTGCCTAAAATCTTCTTTAAAAAAATTGAAGCTGGCACACAAATTTTATCAAAGTTTCTGAATTTCTTTTTCTTAGTGTTTAAATAAAAAATGTGTTGGCAGAAATGATTGTTGCCATTCAGCTACTGAATTGGTACAGAGTATAAGACAGACTGGAAGAGTCAGTTTGCAGATGGCACTTGATTTAACTTAAACAGTACTAATATCCAGTTTTTGTGTTACTACATTTACATGACTAAACTGCTCTTCATAATTGCCATTTCTCCCTTAACTTTTCAAAGCATGATCGTGTAGTAAACCTTCTGATAAATAGACGTTCATGCCCCTTTTAGAAATATTTACAGGGATGACACACCTGTCTTTCACTGAAGATAATGACTGTTGTTACCTTGAATGTTATATTCAGGTCTAACTTAACTGCACTGCTTTTTTTTCCAAGAGGTAAAAGATGAAGCACTGCTGAGGGAAGAGGATACTGGGAACAGAGGGCTAATAACTGTTTTTGGCCCTCACCATGTGTTCAGCAGAACAGAGGGTACAGCCACCTGTGGTTCCTTTAAAAACATTTGTGTTGTGTCAGTGACATAACATTGACAGAAAAAGTAATCCTTTTGGTTAGTGGCATCAAAACCTAATAGCAGATGGTATAATATGTGCTTATCCCTTTCAAATCTGTAGCCATTTCTGAGAAGTTCTTTAAACATCAGGCAGTGCTTATGAGTGAGTTGCAGTACCATGATGTATGCTGCTTAAAAGTGAAAGTTGATTAAGAAAAATTTACAAGTATCTGACCTTCTAAAATGTTTTAATGCTTAAAATTTGCATCCTGCTGAAGAAGGGCATAAAATATTTCTTCTCCGTTCATGAATTATTCTACAAAGAGCTAGAACAATTTTTCCATCTTGCCCAGTAAAGCTGTGCATGTGCACTGGTATTTTTCCAGCTTGTTCTCTCTGGAACCTGAGCTATGCTTTTCTAGATACACTGCCATAAATCTTTTGAATAAAATAGACCTTTTGACAGAAGATCAAGAAGTTTAGAGGGTGTTTGAGTATTAGCCATTTAGCAAGGAATGAATCATTCAATTTCAACCCTGTAGGGAATGTTTAATGTAGTTACAGGCTTTTGTCCTGTCCATTTTTGAACGGGAGCTTAAATTAATCAATCAAATGGATTTTGCTGAATGGTTCCTAATGCAATGAAAAATCACAGGCAGGGAATGACCTGTATCTCTGGAGAGTTTTGTCTATGTAGACCTTTCACTCTCTTCCTAAATGTGTTAATTTCTTGGGAATTCATTTTCTGATGACTCTCGAAATAAGCTTCAGTGGTTATTTAAAGTGGATGATAACTTAATATTTCCACTTTTGAGGAAGGAAACAAATAAGGAGTCTTGAATTTGCTGGAGATTTGTTGGAGGGGTTTTTTTTTGTTGTTTGCTCATGGAAAAATTCACAGCATTCTGTACTCTGCAGGTTTCCTTCCAGAAAAATAAACTGTTCTCTATCTTCAAATATCAGAAATAATATTCAGAATACACAGCATTGTGGCAATGAATAAACATCAGAACTGTAGTCCACAGAATAGAATTTTTCAAGAAGTCATTTAAGTTTTACTGTTCTGTTTCCTCTGGCTTTCTTCTGAAAGCTCCCACATTAAATTCTAACCCTGTGTACTTCTTCAGTATATCAATAGGGAGAAATAGACATGACGAAAAGGTCAAAAAGGCCATGTACACAGATTTTGAAAAACAGAGTGTCTCAACCTGTCATGCTTTGGGACCAGCTGTGTACACGCAGCTTTGACCTCTTTAAGTCTGCAGTGCAGTGTCATGTGAGCTGTCACATATGAAGTAGCCAGAGCTACTTTTCCATGGCACTTTAGCGTCTGAAGCACATGGTATGTCTGCTCTGTGGTTTCCATGGTCAAGAAAACTGGCCATCCTTGCTCTCAAGAATTTTTAAATTCCTCTTTAAAGCTGATGAAATCAAGCCTGTTACTGGTCTCTTGGAGGAATAGTTTTATTATATCCTGTCATTTGTAAGTTTCTTTGATTTGGAAAACTGTGATAATATTTTAAATGTTGCAGAGTCTCCAAAAAGGTAAAAACTCCAAATAAAGGTTGCATTTCTTGTTGTCTTAATCTGCTTTAAGTGCATTACCTTATGATACAGTTTTCAGTAATGCAGCCATAAATGGTTTGTTTGTTTCTGCCTCTTAAAGAACTCCTTCCACGTGCAAAGAGAGGGCACTAGGCATGAGCTGAGGCAGCATAGGAAGTCAGTTTTTCTATGTTATTTGTGGGAAGAAGTTGTGTTCTTAGAAGGAGTGGTGGAAGAAAAATGATTTCATGGTTAGTGACTGGTTGAAAGTGCAGTTGTTTGATGACGGATTTTCTTTGTTTTGTTCTTATGGTCTGTGGGCAGTTGTTAACCAGATAGCTCAAAGTACTCAGACATAGGTGCTCTTTAATCAGTGGGTGGTAGAAGAGGATTAGATGATGGAATTTGGAAGATGGAATTTGGCAGTTGGACTAGCAGGAGGGTGTCTGAGCATCACAGTCTGAAATTGAACACAGAAGAGCTGTGTTCTGAACTTGTACATTGTACATCAAAAATGTGAGTTGCTTTGAAAAATTAGGCCTTCAAATGTTACACTGGAGATCTGGAATTCATTTGTGCTGTTGGCAATTACACCCTCTTCTTCTGTCTTGTAGTTTTCAGTCTGTAAAGCAAGGTTGTTCATAAATGTTTCAGACATTTTAATTGCATAGAGAGTGTTTAAAGAAGTGGCATATAGCATCAGATGGTGATTTTTGAGAATGTGATACAGTGAACAGCATAAAAAATGGACATATACATATACTAGGGAATGTATGTAATGTCTTCTGTTCCAGGTGTAAATGTAGCACTGACTGACGCAGTGTGAAAAAATGGCTACTTTTTAGTGATTTGGGTTTATTTTCAAAAATACAGTTATTTTACATTTTGGCACCTGTCCTTTTTGAAGAAGTGTTATCAGCATCCTGTGACTAAGACTGCAGGAATGACCTTTCATTCCTGAGTCATTCCCAGTCCTGGAGTCCTCCTGCTCATGCTGCTGTCTGCTAGCTACTTGAGTTTAGTTTTTCATTGTGTCAAGTTCAATTAAAACTACAGTTTTTAATGTAAGAGGAAACAATTGTGAAGACAATTGTGCAAAAATATAGTTTGTTGTAAAAGAGTGGACTTTACAATGACAAGTTATTAAAAAGGCATCTTGGAAAGAAAGAGGGGCACTGGAAGCATTTAACAACATGAGGGATTATTAAAATCTACTGTAAAAAGTTTTCTGCCTGCTGCCAACAGGTTCATTATCATGAGGCTTTGCTTTGCCTTGAGAATGGTGTGATAAGACTCTTAAAACCTTCCGGGTAGCTGGGATGTGAATCCTTACCTGTGGAAAGTCATCTTTTATACTCAGTTTTCATATTTGTTTTCATCCTAAGCATATGTAAATATTTGTGTGTTTTTAGGAAACGTAGGGAATGATGAGGGAAGAAACAGGAAGACCAAACAGATCAATAGCTGGCTCCAGGCCTGGTGTCACTGGAAGAATTTTGTTTCTTTTGATCATGGGTCAGTTTACACACCAGCAGGTGTGCTGTTGACACCTGTCTCAAAGGGATAAAGGATCTTGGCACAGGAGTTATCAGGGTTCAACGAGGGAGTTTTAAACTAGATTTGAAAGGAGAAGGGATAAAACTATGCTCGCTGAAGAACAGCATGGGGGGCAGCATGCCAGTGTTTGAGGGTTGGTGTGCTAGCAGGGTCCTTCAGCCTGCTGCTGCAGTGGAGATGGAATCTTTGTGTCAGCAGAGACACACGGGTTATTGATGAGTTAGAGACCATGGAAGCACCTGAGATCATAATGTTAGGAATTAGAACATAATGTAGACTTTCTGTTCCCCACAAAAGTGGTGGGATAATTAGCCCAACTGAAGTGCATCTACACCAATACACACAGCATAGGCAATAAGCAGAAGGAACTGGAAGCCACTGTCCAACCGGAAAGCTATGACATAGTTGCCCTCAAAATGTGGTTGCAGGAGAAATTCTAATTTATGTCCTTTTCTGTAAAGACTGTAGTACAACATTGCCTGAAAGCATGTAAATTTAAATGAACTTGAGACAATAGCGCAAGAGAGCCTCCAGAGAGATTTTTTTTTTTTTTTCCTATTTGTAGCATAAATAATTTGCTTCATCATGGAGAAAATGCTGTGTTGCAGGGAGCTCACAGATATTGAGAGCATGACAGGAAAAAAAATTACAAAGCAACAAAGGATGATACAAGGCAAACAAAGGGATGTGAATCCTTTGCTAGGATTTGATAACCTTTTCCTCGTTTGTCTGGGGATTTCAGTGTGAAGAGGCGGTACTCTCAGAACAGTTGCATAGTGAGTGAGCATTTTTAATAGCAATTATTTTAAAAGTTTGTTACATGCTATGATTCTAATGTTATGATTTATATAACCCCCAGTTTCCCTGTTGGGAAGATTAGAATATAATTTTTGAATCATGGCAATTTTGAAAAGTAGTTGAAGGCTTGGATTATGCTAGAATTTTGTATTTTAAAATGATAAAAGAAGGAAAGGTACTAGTCAGTTTGTTTAAACAAGATAGTCTTCCATACCAAACTCTTCGTCCTCTTATCTATGTATATCTATGTACTATAGCCTTAGTAAAGCCTTTAAAAATTATGGTTGTGTTTGAAGTTCCCCAAGCTGAAGTGATTTGGTTTTTTTTTAATTAAGAGAGGCATTGTTAAGGGAAAGGCTTATTGTACATTGGCCATGCTACTGAAAAATGACTAATGGTCTGTGAAGCCTGTGCCAGAATATATAAGTTGATGGTAAATTTGAAAAATATTTGTTAGGGACTAACGGTAAATACGTAAGTAATGTGGGGTGGAGAAGCTTTATGTACAGTGAATTACTTAAGTACTGTGCTAAATTTGAACCCTTGAAGCATCAGCACTGCCCATTTAACTGGAAATATTCACTGTTCTTAATGTAAATGAGAGGTCATTGACCTGTGTAGATGAGATTGTGGCTGTTTTTCTTCATGAGATTGCTTCACTGCTTGCTCTTAAGTAAACTGATAGATAAAGTGTACATACATATATGCCTGTATACATATGTACATGTATACATATATGTACACATATACTTTGTAAGATAAGCTCTTGGGCAGAGCTCTTTTTATAACCATTTAGAAGAGAATATAAATGGATAGTTAGCTTCCTTTTTCATTAGCTTTACCACTGACCTTTATTACAGTCTGGAGGAAGTCTGTGCATGAAAAATTGGCACAGACAGGTTGGATATCGCCTTTTCTTTTGTGGTCTGGCAGAATTCCTAAATTGTTAGGAAATGAGACTTGGCAGTTTGTGTTATTAATTGGTGAACAATCTAACCATATTATGACTGACTTCAGTCTAATGCTCCACATCAATTGATTCTTGTCATCCTGCAAGGATGCATCTTTTTTTTTTCTTTTCTTTTTGGTTGGTTTGTTTTGCGTTTTTTTGTTGTTGTCGTGTTGCTGTGAAATGTAATTTATATAATGAAGTAATACCAAAGATTGTGGTAAATGAAGTTTGTTGGCAGACCTGATTTGGCACTGAACTAATCTACTGTGTAACTGTTTATTCACTTCAGCCTCTGTGTTTTTTAGCTGTGACCAGTGCCACTGTATTTATTGAAAATATGAAAAGACAAGTATCATTTCTCACATTCATATGTCAGACTTTTAGTTAAATGCATTGATCACCTTTAGTTCTTTGAACCTAATTATTTCCTAAATGCTACATTTATTTTGTTAGCAAAGCGCAAGTATTTTTTACTACAGTAATTTTGAAAAGCATTTGGTACAAACAATGTCTCTCAAGTAAATAAAACCCCTAAATTGCTAGTTCTTATTACAACTTTAGTAAGCAACAGCTGTGTAGCTAGATTTAAGTTGTGATTTGGGCTTAAAATGGAAATTTGCTTGTTTTTATCATGCATAAGTTGAATTTTCCCGTACTGCAACTAAATGTTATTTAGTTGGAATTGAAATTTATTACAACAGCTCCTTGTGAAAATAGAAAAGCTATTGTAAAAATTCAAATTGAAGACAGAAAGAAAGTGAGACCTTAGAAGTTTAGTTTAAAAGCCATTTAATTATTTAATTTAATAATTTAGTATCTGGGGTTTTTTTTCTAGTTCTGGAGTGGCAATTTGCTATTATATTTTAGACACTTTTGACAAAAAACTTCAGTAATGAAGGGGGATACCCTACTTCATAGAACTGTTGGGGAATTCTCTTTAAATTTTCAGTTTTAAATCTGCTTTTATTGAGAAGAAACTAAGGGTCTCTCTCTCACTTAAAATTTCTTTCATGGTGTTACAACTTTGATATATTCATCAAATTATTTACCTTTTATCCTTTTCAAGATGTCAAATTCAGACCCATCTGAACTTTAGTTTTACATTATTATAAAATTTCCAGTCTTTACAATTTTCCTAAGAATTTATAAGATCAATTAGAAGGTAACTGTAAAGAAAAAGATGGTTATAGTTAATACACAGTTTTGGGCAAAGGTAGAATTACAGTAAGGAATTTCAGATTCATGATGTCGTCATACTGATACATCTTTGTTTTCAAAAGGGAGAGGGTTTCAAAAAGAGAAAACAACTATGTAAACTTCCATGAAGAAGTATTAGCTTAGTATTTGCCTTTCTAAGATGTGCATGCATAAGCCATGGTGCGGTTAAGAGTTTTCTTGGTTTTAGTGCGTCTCCAGCTCTCACAGAAACCTTAACTGAGGCTCAAAACACTTGCTGTATTGATGAAGGTTACCGGGACAAATAAAAGAGAGGTAGAGCTTAGTGTAAAAGCTATAGATTCTTGGAGAAATGGACCTCAGTATTAACGGGTTAAAAAAATAAAACAAATGGATTATGGATTAAAATGATGAGTTCAGAACCTCTCCAGTTACACTGTCTGCTTCAGATTTGATAGGAGAAACAGTGTTATGCATATATTAGAAAGTACTTCCTTTCGGGTATCTTGGGTTTTATCCTTCCCTTTAAGAAATCTGCTAGCTTCTTTCCTCCAAACTAAATTTAGTTCAGTTTACTCTCATTTGGTTAAACTCATACCATTTTTTATAGTCGCTGTTCAAAATGCTGAGGAAAAATATTTAGTTGCAAGGGGTTCTGATTAAAATAGTTTGTTTTCAGTTTAAAAGCTTTATTCAAATGAATATGTGTTCAATTTGTACATGCCATCTTATTAAGCTACTAAATTCTTGAAATCTTCATTAGTTAATGTGATGTACTGATTTTCTCTGTACTTTTGGGAAACTTGTGTTAGAAAGTACTCCACAATCATTTAGTCACTGGATTTCACTGGAATCTGTGGAGCAGGGAAAAAAGATTTTAGTCCAGAAAGTTGCTCAGGTTGGCTTGTCATATCTCTCATAGTACGGACTGCTGGCTACTGTACACCTACAGGAAATACAAGATTTGATAACTGAAATGCTGAGCCTACACAGGAATAGAAACCTCAAGTACAGTAGCCGTATCCTTCATTGTTTCTTAGGTTTATTCACATTCACAATATATAAAACACACTAAGTCTGTATTTCTCTACTTTTTTTACTGGGGAAAGAATATTTAACATGAAGCAAAAGTCTTCTAGAAAGCTTGTATGTAAATACTATGGGATTTTATTTGTTTGGTTTTGATGTTGGGGTCAGCTGCTCATGAATCTACTATGAGAGAAGTGTCTCACAATTAGTCAATCATGTTACTTTTAAAAGGGAAGAATAAGGATATTTCTGATCTCTGTAAGATGAATCAATTGTTGGAAAAATACAGTAGAGTATGCATGTTTAAAAAAAAAATTCATATGTTATTTTTTTTTTCTACATTGTGGATAAATTTGTCAAGGAAAAGACTCTAAAATTAGACTTCAAGCTGAAGAACCTGTGAACAAAATTTTAGAAACTGCATTACTTCACTGTTTCCAAATTTTAGTGAAGCTGGATCTCTCTGTCAGCAGAAGTAGGTTGTTTCTTCCTCCCATTAACCACTTGTATTATTTTCTAATGTACCAAGAAGCATAGTTCTTAGCACATTTCCATGGAATTTTAGCAGTTTGTCTACACGATAATAATTAATTTCTATTTTCCTGGCTTTGTTGTAGAGTATGTTATCTAAGGACTAGTAACACAGATTGTGATGAGTTTATTGATCTGTCACAAATTTTTGAGTGACTCCTACTTGTTTGTGCCTCCCATTTTTCCTTCTCTGTTCCTGCAGGCTGCCTTATATCGACTGAGTGGGGATTGGAATCCTTTACATCTTGATCCAACTTTTGCTGCTCTTGGAGGTGAGCTGAGGGCTACAATTGTATTAATATTTGGACCAAGGATGGTGTAAATATATTTTTGGTCTTTTTTTTTTTTCACTTTAACAACCTGGAGAAAGTAGTGCTTGTTTTGTAGCTGTTCTTAGAGTCACCATTAACTGTCTTCAAAATTCTGCATGACACTAGTTATTGTAGCTAGAAATGGAGAGTGGTGCTTGGACTTTGCCTGCAATGGAAACATGCCTCGTGACCTATTTTCCCTTTAGAGCTTGTTTGTTGCCATTATCTTATTTTCACAATCTCTGTTGCATAAGCAGAAATAATCGACTAGCAAAGCTTCGGAAGGAATGGCGTAAATTCTTTTATATAGTCCTTTCCATCCAAATAATTCTGAGATTATATTGCCCTTGGTGGAATTCTTTATTCCTCTGTGTAATCTTCTCAATCCCGATAAATCTAGGAGGGCAGGAGAGAGGGACTTAGCACTTCTTTCCTATGAAATGGCTTAACTGCATCTCTTGATAGCGCATCAGCTTGTTCATTTCCATAATGCTACCTGTGAAAGGATCCAATTAGAGGCTGTAATTACAGAAAAAAGGTTTATTTTCTTAATATCCTGTTGTAAAATTTCATTTCAGAGTTCTTTTCAGGCCTTGAGAGTAGTATAGTTTGCTTACTCCAGGCAGACAGCAATTTGATTTACTTAAGAAATTTTCCTAATTATCCTGAATATGATGTATGCTAATCATAAACATTACATGAAAATACTGATCTGCAACAATTGGTCAGCAATTTTCTGGTGGTCTTACCAAGAGAAACAGAGCAGACTATACTTCCTTGTTCAGATCATGATTAACATACTTTCACAAATTATTTCCTTTCATAAATGTGTAGTAATTATTTGATTAACTCAGTTTTGTATAATTATACGTAAATTTGTGTTACTAAGTAATGATAGTCACTAGAGTCCATAAAGATATTTTCCCAGTTTGTTAAACCATTCTGTTTGTTCTCTGATGATTTTGGATAAGTATTTCCTCTTGAAGATGCTCGAGGTGAAAAATACATGTTTATAACTGAAAATCCAGTGTTTGGAATAACAATCATAATCCTTTTGAAACCTTGCAACAAAAGAGGAGTAGAAATCTACGTGCTGATACAAAGAGCACCGGCACTTAGACGCAGTGAAAATGAAATTAATCACGTAGATGAGGTACATAAAACTGCTGCACTCGATTTTGGAACTGTGGCAGTACCCTACTCTAATACCTAAACTAAATGTAAATATGATCAAATAAAAAATGTTACTATAGGGGTATTCCATAAATTGTTTTTTCCTAGGTATGCAAAAGTTCTTTCTTTGGGTAAATTCACACAGTTCTGTGTCTTGCAACAGTGTCTGTGCCTTTTCTCTTTAAGTGG
>JAWWMO010000096.1:18779963-18792809 GCA_035047845.1 Dendrocincla fuliginosa | reverse complement strand
TAGTAAAAACCAATGGGATAAAGAAATGAAAATTGGTAAATGTCATGATCAAGTTCTGAGCAGCAGTTTGGAGAAAAAGGGTGATTGCTTTAGTTATCTCATGACATGAACTCTGGCTCTCTCCTGTATCAAAGTCTTAAAATTCATGGACACAGTATACATCTGTTTCCTCTCTCTTTTCCCTTCCCTCTCAAACCTCATGTTTATGACACCTTCCTTCTCTGTCAGCTGTGACAAAAGCACTGTAATTAATGCTTACTGTGGGACTGTGCTAGAAGGAATATAATTGGGAGTGAAGGAGAAGGTACAGAAACTCCCACTCTCCACACTTAGGGAAGGCAACTTTGCATTCCTGCCTGCTTCCCATTGACTGTTATTCCTGTCCTGGACATAACAGATTTACAATTCAATGGCTTTAGTCTCATGAGGCTTAATTTAACAATACCACATAACAATTTGCGAAGTTTAAGAGATCTTTGTATTGAAGGCTCTCTTTAAATGGATCTAAAATGCTTCCTAAGCTACATAAAATAATTTTACAGCTGCTGAAGTAAAATAAAGCTAATGTCTGACTATATTTTTTTGAATGCTAGTGCTCTTGAAAAAAAAATCTGACCTTTCTACTGCCTGCCTCTGTCAGGCAAAGCCACATGAAACCAAAAGAAGTGTCTTCCAAATTTACCTCTGGCTCCATTCCAAGTCTTAGATTTGACAGTCAAGTCCCACGGTGGGACTTCTCAACATCTGCCTTTTAGACTGCTGTGCAGAGGGGGAAGGATGCAGCTCTGAACTTAAATATTGCAGCAATCAGTTTTCCTTTGTATAATATGTGAGGCCTGGAATATGTTAAGTGTGTTCAGAAGTTCTCAGAATATGGCTTTTTCTCTCTATGCTAATCAGGCATTCAGAAAAAAAAAAAAAAAAGCTGCCTTCTCAGAATCTGAGACTCACAACTGTTTGAAACCTTAGCAAATACCACAGTATGTGTATACTCTAAATGTCAGCCATATTTTTTTTCTGAGGAGATTGGATTTTTGAAGGAGAGAGTGAAGAATATCAATCAGCTGTAGCCTAGTGACCCTTTACTCGTTGAGCTTAGTAGCAGATGTGTGTCTAGCTTTTAATCAATGGCAGAGTGGACTGCTTTGGGAAGAAATTATTTGAACCATGAAAAGTATTCTAGGCAAGTAGACCCTCTGCCATTTTGCCTCTTTTAATTTGGCTTCATTGACTTGTAAATGAAACTTGATCTCCTTGCAGATATATTTGTGGGGTGTTTATTGTTTCTTGGGGGACTTAAAAATTTACTGCAAATGTTTTCTTGTGAAGCATTGATGTTTTCTTTAGTTTTCACTTTTTGTTCACCTTCTCTAATCTCTAATCTCTGCCATGGCCTGGCTTGTCTTTAAAAATCATATCCTTGGCCAACTTGAGCAGCCTTTTCTCTGTTGATTCTCTACCCTGTCTTGCAGGTAGTACTTCTGAATATTCCCACTCATATAAATAGCTCCACCAAAGTTGATGTATTAGTTTAGTGATATTATGAGTATTGCTCCCAGATGATATCCCCATCAACTAGTAAGTCAGGAAAAAAGCTGTTTGTGCTGTGCTGACCATCAAAATACTATCTTCTAAAGCCCTAGAACAGCTTTGAAGTATGAGGTGGCTGAAGTGGGACAAAAGAGATCTGACCCACAACTCCCTTCTTTTTTTTTTTTCTGTCAGATTCCTCTTTTCAACTCCTGAAACCAAACAGAGCCTGATTTATTTTGTATGCTAGCTTTCACCATGGGAGAGTTGGTTTAGGCTGTGCTTTTACTGCTTGATCAACATCAGATTCCTGTAATAATTCTCTTGTACTCCACGCTTATTATGCAAATTGAAGCACATTTAAAAACATATAAGGAACGATTATTCTCTCAAGCTTGCTTTAAGGATCAGTGAAGATTCATGCTGGGCAGAAAAGACTTATTCATGCTTTGTTTGGATCTGGAGGTGCATATTGTTAAATTACTGCACTTTGTGTGTTTTATCTGCTTTCAGTATTTTGGTCAATCTGCTGATGCCAGGTTCTGTCCAGCCAGAACAGCAGTAGGGTGTACCAGGCAGCAGCTTAGGAGCCTCAGGAGTTTGGTCATCCTTGCTCCTTCTTACTTCCTATAAGAGCAGTCTACAACTGGCATACTTCCACCTCATTTCAAAGTCTTTTCTCAGTGCATCTTGACAGTCTAGAAACTAACACCTTCAAGTGCTCGTTGTGACCATTCTTCTTTGCAAGGGTCTGTAACCATGGAGGGGGGGGGGGGGAAGAAACAAAGCACAATATTCCATACTGAAATTTTAAACAACCCTTTCTAGAGGCAAAATCTTTGGAGTTTTTGGTGCTTTAAGATGAACAAGAACTGCAAATAAAATGAAACACAGTTAGTATGTGAAAGCCTGTGTTGTTAAGTTTGTGTAAGAAAACCAAATTGGGAGATGTATTTTGTCAGACCTGCATGTAACATCTCTGAGAAAAGGTTATATGAAAATGTCTTGAAACAAATAGCTATTTTCTTAACACATTTTTCTACTTTTTGGGGGATCCTAAATGTTAACATATTGAAAACTCAAAGCTACCCACACTGACACATGGTTAATTTTGTAAATTTACAGCCTGTAAGACCTTGGAAAATGTGATCATCTAGTCTGAACAGTAGGAGACTAAAGTAATTTTCTGAATTAGAATTTAAATATCAGGGCAAAAGACATGAACTTAAGTTAAAATGGCCAATTAGGGAGGTTATGTTATGGTCTGTAACACTTTTTTTACTTTTCTTTTTTTACTGTGTGATCTGACTTTAAACAGCTTCAGCTTCCATTCACTTGGTGATATATTTTTGTTACTTATGCTATGTGGAGGTTATATAAGTTTTGTTAGGTACTTACAATGTTTGAGAAGTAAAGGAGACAAATTCTGCAGCTTCTCATAAAGCATGCTTTACAACTTTATTATTTTTGGTGGATTTCTCAATTTCCCCTTGATTTTCCAACTTTCATCTTAAAGTGTTGATAGCAACTTTGAATGTAGAGTGCTGCTGGTGGGTGATGGAAGTTCTCAGGATTTCTCAGTTTATCCAATCAGGAAGAGCACTTGTTCTTTTGTCCTAGGAACTGATGCTTAGCGTTATACTAGCTGCGATTCTTAAATTCTATTTGGAGTTGCAACTTCCCAGCATGATACCAGCACGATTGGGTAAATATTTACTGCGCTCTCATATTACTCCAGTTTGGGCTAACATAAAATACAGCCTGTAGCTACTCTGTGGCAGCAAAAAAGCAGTCTGTGATTTCATGCAATCCGGGATGAAGCATTCCTACAGGATGGTGTTTTCTCTGTAATGTCATTAATTTTTTCATTTCTTTAATTTCTATTGCCAGTCAAAATCAGAATAGAATGATAGACAAATCTAAAAACCACTTTCTGCTTCCAAATCTTCTACCTCTTCTCTCACTGAGCAGTGCACGGGAATGAGGAATGGGACTTGCAGTCAGTTCATCACTCATTGTTTCTGCTCCTCCTTCCTACTCATATTCTTCCCCTGCTACAATGGGTGTCACTTCCATGGGGTGGAGTCCTTCAGGACTGCACTGCTTCAGCATGAGTTCCCCATGGGGTCACAAGCCCTGACACCACAACTCCACCACACCATGCCTCTGCATGGGCTACTCTCTTCACAGGTCCGCAGGTGCTACCAGGACCATGCTTCAGCATGGGTTTCCCATGTGGCCACATCTTCCTTCAGGCATCTGCCTCCAGCAGTGTGGGGTCTTTCATGGGCTGAGGTGGATATGTGCTCCATGGGCCTCCATGTGCTGCAGGGGGGCATCCTGCCTCACCATTGTCTTCACCACAGGTTACAGTGGAATCTCTGCTCCAGCACCTGAAGCACTTCGTGCCCCTCCTGTACTGACCTTTGTTGTCTGCAGGGCTGTTTCTCACACTTGTTTTTCTCACTCTTCTCTCCCAGCTCCTGCTGACCAGCTGTTTTCACCCTGTTATTAAATATTGTACTACACTTATGGTTCCATTATTGCTGGTGGGCTCAGCTTTAACCAGTGGCAGCAGCTTCTGGCACCTTCTCGTGGAAGACCCCATTGCAGCCCCCCACTATGGAAACCTTGCAACATAAAGCCAATACATACCTATATATGTATATTTATTCCTGGTGGATGAGAGGCTGCACATGAGTGGTCAATGTGCACTTGCAGGCCAGAAAGCCAACCAGGTCCTCTAATCCCTTCTGGTGAGACCCCACCTGGAATACGGTGTTCATCTCTGGAGTCCTCAGCATAAGAAGCATATGGACCTACTGGAATGAGTCCATAGGAGGGCCACCAAGAGAATTAGAGGGATGGATCACCTCTCATAGGAGCTAAGGTGGAGACAATTGGGTTTATTCAGTCCGGAAAAAAGGCTTCCAGTATCTGAAGGGAGCATGCAAAGTATACGAGTATATGATGGAAAGTATACGAGAGCATGTAGTGACAGGACAAGGGGGAGTGGATTCAAACTAAGAGAGAGTGGATTAAATTAGTTATTAGGCAGAAGTTCTTTGCTGTGATAGAGGTGAGGCACTGGAACGTGTTGCCCAGGGAAGTTGTGGATGCCCCAACCCTGGCGGTGTTCAAGACCAGGCTGTATGGAGCTCCAAGCAACCTGGTCTAGTGAGAGGTGGTCCTGGGGTTTGGAACTAGATAATTAATGTCCCTTCCAACCCAAACCATTCTATGATTCTATGATTCTATCAGTTGTATATGTAATATTACAAGATAAGATCTGTTAATAGTCAGACAGAATTGGTTTGGAACAATCTCATGCTAGGTTTACAGTTTTTCTTTTTGCCCTTTGATTAAGTGATGCCTAGGTTAGTCAAGCCATTATTTTGAGGTCAGTGACACTTCTCAGCTCCTTAAAGTACAGCATGGTCTCAGACCTGTAGGAGCACTGCTGTACCCAGAACATTTGAGTGCATACAATGGGAGACAAAAAAAGACAATGCCATGTTTTTGAGACTTTTCCTTCTCTCTCTTGACTTCAGAGCTACTCAGCAGCCAATATTTCTTAAGCCATTTTACTGTTGTTTATGTATCTTCAGTCACAGATGCTTTGAATTATCACACTATCATTTTTACAGCCCTCCATTTTTTCACACTATTTTATCTGAGCCCTGTGAAGGATGCTCAAACTACTATGATCGATTTGTACCAAGGACACAGAAAACTATAATATAATATGTCTAGCCCTTAATGGGATACTGTTTGCATTTGTTTGAAAGAGCAATTTGTTCCTTTGGCTACCTCTTAGCAGTATACTGTGAATTCCTTTGATCTTTTGTTGTTTTCACTCTTGAATCTACTTTCACTTTCTAGATATGGCTTTTACTACCAGCCCTTTTGCCTAGCCTTCTTTCAAGAGAGATTTAGTTGTTATATTTAGTGTGCAAAATTAAAGTAGATTCTCATCTTTAGATGCTGTGTCTTTCTCTCACTTTTGTTGGAACTTCAATTTTTGTGACTAATTATTGCATGATGTTTATGGTGTAATGTTTACTGTATGGTGACATACGATCCATTAGAAGTACGTGTTCTATACAAAAATACTTATAAAACCTATACACAGTTCCAAGAAGCGGTTGTGCGTTTCTTCTTGCTGGTGTTTCAACATTGGCCTTAAATTCGGCTATAAATTAGAAAAGTAATAGCATTGCCTTACATTGTTGTTGAACTGCTCTGAGTGTAGTTTAAAGGCCCAGGCAGTTCCTTTTACTAATTTAGTTCATTTTGATTGCATTGCAATGTACAATAGTGTGCAAAACTCCGCCGCTGCGTTTTGGTGTAAGGGGGGTACAGGCTAAAATTCCATACTCAATAATACCATGTCTGTGCACTAGTAGATCGTCTTATTTCACTATTAGGTTTATATCAGTCCTAAGCCCATGACAACATTCCTGTAAGTTATGCAAAAATCCAAGTAACACCATGATGCTTGTGGGAGAACAGGCAATATTTGCTGGAAGAAAGTACTTGTCAAGCAATCTTTTTGTCAAAACTCTCAAAATGTACCGAACATGCTTGAATAAAGTGAGATCATCCTGATTGAGTGGGGCTCCATCTGGGCTACTTAGGTCAGTAGTTTAAGGATTTTTTTGTGCATTAACAGCCTTGTTAGAACATGCCTACATGATCATAAGGGATCATTTGCTTATAGACATGGTCATAGCTTGTGGAAAATGAAAAAGACATTTCTATGACAATTTTTTTCATATAGTGAAGAATCAACTGCTTAGCACATTTTTGGGCTTTTTAACAAGACTAATCAGCAGTTTTTTTCAAAAGAGGGAATACTGACCAGGAGGAGGCTATTTGTATCATATCACTGTCATTTTCTGGAAAAGTATATGCTGTGTCGGGGGAGATAGATGGTTGGAAATCAGCAGCAGGGTGTAGGAGTTCCTAGTGAGGGAAAGACACAGGCAAGAGGGAGTAAAAAAGTAAAGGAGTAATTTTGGGGCTAACTGGAGTGATGACTGCATGTTGAAAAGGTAGGCTAACAAAAAAAGACTGTGTTGAGAAGTTGGAGGGGATTTGAGCAAGGAGTCTGGCAGGAGAGATTAGAAATACACCGTAAAGACCAAGTGCCACAGGGTAAATTGGCTGCAGTTTATGGAGTTCAGATCAAGCTGTGTAGCCTGTTAATGGCCAAGCTCTTTTCCCATTAGAAATAACTGGCACAGAAAGTCAAGAAGGAACCAATACACAAAACAACTGCACTCTTTTGCTGAGTAGTGAGGTGTATAGGACTCTGCACGAGAAAAAAAAATGGAGATTAAATACGTCAATGACTTTGCTTACTTGGCAGTAATTATTTGTACTATGGCAGAATGTAATTTGCAGAAAGTTTGAAAATTTGTAGTCACAAAATGCAACTCATTGTTGTAATGTTTTGCACTGCAATATGACTATGTAAGGAGAACTTGACTTAAATCTTATATTGCTGTGAACACTTGAAAATTTGCAATATATTTTCCAAATGGTATATCCAATTTCTAAAAGATTCTGCGTCAGAGTTATAGTGTTGCTCCCTGTGACAGCCCACATTGCTTTTTTTTTTTTAATTTTATTTTACTTTTACTTTTAATTTTTACTTTGCTTGGATCACACTGTGCTCTTCTCTGTAAGGGAATAATTTCATACTTTGGATTTGTGAAAATGGGAAAATGTGAGGATTCACATCCTATTATTTCTGGCTTGTCAGCTCTGGACATCTCTAGGAGACTGTCACTTTGCTTTCTGAAGAGGTTGCCCTTTGTTCATTGGCACTTTAGTCTGTGTTCTTCACACTATTACTTCTGGTTTATGAACATCAGAGAGTTAGGAAAGTGGGCAGCTGTTGCTTTCTATGACTTGACCTTCACTTTGTTCCAGAGAGGGTCTTAAAAGTGATGAGGAGAGGAAGCTTTTTAAAATAAAATCTGACATGTAGCCTAAAAGATGGGGTCAAATAAGTTATTGGCTAAGAGGATCTGGTGATGTACTCAGGTATTAAAAGCAACTCTATTCACTTGAAAAAATTAAATACAATCGAGTGCCTCTAAAGAGGTAGAAATCAAACACTTAAGTAATATTTAATTTTTTTCTCGTAGTTTCATGTCATAAGTCAACCAGTATTCAGCACCAGAACTGTTTCCTCACTTTCCTCAGTTATTCCACTTGTCTATTCTGACATGTCTTGTGCCTTATTCTTATTTACTGAATCTCATGCAGTTTCTTTACACATGTGCACAAATGTGAAAACAAGTCAGTCTTCCCACTTTGGCATTCAACATCAGCTCATATAATTCAAACTCTTGAAGGACTTCCAGCGTGGCTTGTGATTTGTGTGACGGCTTTTATTGTTTTACCATCTCTAGTCTAAGGGGTATTTTGCTGTTCCCTTGGGCTTCACATGAAAGGTGTTTCAGTTTACCAGTTTCAGTCTGGTTTCCCTCAAGCCATAATTGCATTCTTATTTTCCATACATTATAAAATTGAAGATAGAAGATTGAACTGTCCATGCTGGTTATACAGATATTGTAGGAAGAACAAAGTAAGAAAATGTATGTGAAAGAGTTTTAAAAACGGAAAAGAAGTTTTGGGTAAAGCACTTCTCTAATCCTTTTGGCTTTTCAGAGCCTCAGAACAATAAACCGAGGAGGAAGAATCCCAGAATAACCAAATATGCTAAGTTGGAAGGGACCTACAAGTATCATCAAATCCAACTCTTGGCTCCTCTCAGGAACATCCCCAAGAGTCACTGTGTGCCTAAGTGTATTATCCAAATGTTTCTTGAACTCTGTCAGGCTTGGTGCTATGACCGCTTCCTTGGGAAGCCTATTCCAACACCCAACCACTCTCTGGGAGAAGAACGTCTTTCTAATCTCAAATCTGAACCTTCACTGACACAAATTCAGGCCATTCCCTTGGGTTCTATCACTGGTCACCACAGAGAAGAGATCGGTGCCTGCCCCACCTCTTCCTCTCACAAGGAAGTTGTAACTGCAATGAGGTCTCTCCTCAGTCTCCTCTTCTCCAGGCTGAACACACCAAGTGACCTCAGCTGCTCCTAATGTAGCATCCCTCAAGGCCCTTCACCATCTTTATCGCCCTCCTTTGAACACTCTCTAAAGGCTTAATATCTTTCTTATATTGTGGTGCCCAAAACTGCACATAATATTCAATACTGCCCCAGTGCAGGGCAGAGCGGGACAATCCCCTCCCTTGACCCGCTGGTGATGCTTTTCCTGGTGCCACCCAGGACACAGTTGTCCCTCCTGGCTGCCAGGGCACTGCTGACTCATATCCAACTTGCCACTGACCAGGATCCCCAGGTCCCTTGCTGTGGCACTGCTTTCCAGCATCTCATTCCCCAGTCTGTATGCACATCCTGGATTGCTCCATTCCAGGTGCAGAATCCAGCACTTTCTCTTGTTGAACTTCATGTGGTTGGTGATTCCCCACCTCTCTAAGTTGTCAAGGTCTCTCTGCTGGGCCTCCCTGCCTTCAAGGGAGTCAACAGCTCCTCCCAGTTTAGTGTCATCTGCAAACTTGTTTAGTATGGTTTCCAGTCCTGCATCCGAGTAATTTATGAAGATGATGAAGAGAACAAGACCTAAGATGGAGCCCTGCAGAACTGCATTAGTCATAAGAAGTTATTTTGTTTAGTAGGCAAACAATGAAGACTTAACTAACAGTCCAAGAATAAAATTTGGTGGAGTAGAATTATTATTCTGCATAAGTAAGAATGAAGTTCTAACTACAGAAAGAAGTTTAGGTCTCAGATGACCTGCCATATTCCTTGTTAAAAATTTTCTGTTGAAGTCAATATATTCACTCAATATTGCTGGTGCTACATGACAGTTCTGAACAGCTCAAGTTCTAATTATACTATATGATTGTATACCATATAATATAGGAGAATTTTTGTTTGCTAGATCAAGTTCACCCAATAACACCTATTATTTTATCTCTTTACTAAACAGTCAAACAACAATTTTACCAGTGTATGTGAGAAATAGTTTTTACTTCACTCTGAAGGAATTCATGTAAAGTGTATTGCTTCTCCATTCTTTTTCCCTGATAGAAGCTTATATTGGTAATTAATTGTATGTTGAAAATAATTCTGAAAAAATTGGGTAACTGTAAGTTATTTTGCTCTGTCCTTGGATAACGCACCTATTATATATTGCTGTGCTTAAGCAGGATTAACAGAGTCTGCACACTAACTGCAATAGTTTATCCTTATTATCAGAATAATACAACTAGGATAGCCTTACAAACACCAATCCTCTACTTTTAAAAGTCCAGGAGGTATGGTGTGAAGAATATAGTGTCTTTGACAGCTGTCAAAATTTGTAGAAAACCACAGGAGAGTGTAATTGTATATTTTTGCTGTTATCAATATTTCTTCTTTTACTCTAATCAGGATTCTGTTAAGATGACCATTTTAATGTCCTTTAAAACCCTAATGAAATTATCTAAAGAAAATCACTAAAATGTCAAGCAGACATTAATTTTCTTTATTGTCCAGAAACTTAAATTTGTCAACATAATGTGCTGCTTTAAACTATTGCCTCATTCTCTTTTATATTTGTTTCTGTGCTCATTAATAACAAAAAATTAACCTCCCCCTCTTTTATTACTATTTTATTTCATTGTTTCGTAGTCAGTTTTTAGTCTAATTTTATATGCAAATTACAGCTTTTCTGCTATATGCACAAAATGTAGGAAACAACTCTCAACATATAAAAGTATATATAAAAATGAAACAGTGAAGGCAGAATGATTAATGGAGGAATTTATTCTTCTCTTATATGGTTGTCACCACTAATGAGCAGATGGGCTTGTGAAGACCCTTCTAGCCTGCTGTGTCATGCTGAAATGGGAGGCTGGCTGTCACTGCTTTTCTGGAGCCAGTAGCAGATTCATTCCCTCATACAGTACTTTGAGGCCATGGTACTATAGCCTGGAGAAAGTCTGAGCTTGTAAACACCATGAGGAAGAGGACTGAGCACTGTTTCCTGGGAATAAACAGGCTGAACAATGGGAAAACCCCCAACTATTAGAAGACGAGTGATAAAGAGGCAGGCGTGGTAGTGGAGAGTGGCTGGTGCAGCTGACAGCCAAGAGTGGTTGATTGTCCAAGGTGGGGATGGACTTCTGGTCCTCCACGTCCAGGTCAGGAGAGATACCCGTGGCAGGCCATTATTACCTGCCTTTCTGCCTACAGCCTCCTAAGCACTTGGGACAAATAATAATTTTGTCTCGGCTCTAAGCTGCAGAGCATATAAAAATGCATTAGAATCTGCTTGTGGCACTGTAGCAGCACTGTCAGGGGAAGCCTCAATAAATATGCATCACTCATGAAAGAGCTGTGCAGGGTGTTGAGCAAAAAACAGCAAGCGCTTGATTGATTAAGATATTTTGCTCAACTCGGGACCTAGTATGTGCCTCATTACACCTCCATATCCTGTCGCAACATGGAGCTCTTTTGGGTGATGTGATACATGACTGCTTGGGCTCCATCATGTGGCTTGCTGAATTTACAGTTTACAATTCAAATTGTGTAAATTGCTGTAACTGTCTAACAACTCACAAGACTGTTTCAGCTTGCTTAGAATTCACTTATCTGCCGCAGTAAGGTTGAGGTTTTCTGTGATAGATGAGTGTTTTGGCTCCTTTTCTTCTGGTAACCCCACATGACTGAATTGTTTCTGATCACGAAAAAAAATGCATATAAGTTTTTTTTTGAAAATGCTACCACCCCTCCAGGTGCTGGGCTGGGAGCCCAAACTCTGTCAGTGTGGCTTTGTCAGGCATGTGACATTTCCCTTAACTGTAAAAATCTATCTAGATTTGTCTTTTTAAGTGCCGCAAATGGGTGTTTTCCATTTAGACTTAACAACTTTGTTTGTCAGAGGGTTTTCATAGCTCTGAGTATTATCCAGAAAGTCCCTGTAGTGTTATCACAGGGTGATAACATGATATGTGATAACAAGATAATATGACTAAGATGATTTTCTTTATGATGACTACTACAGTGAAGAGAAGCCGGCAACTTGACCATGACCCTTTTCCTGCTGTGTAGGGTGGTACTATGTTCAACGTCAAGGCTCAAGAGGAACAAAGAAAAGGGAACAAAATTTGGGAACAAAGTTTAGGAACAAAATTAGAGCACAGAAAAAATCAGTTAGGGCAAAAAAATCTATGAGTTGTCAATTGGTGTAGGAAAGAAAGAAAAGTCTTGCTCTAAGTTAAAGAATGGGATGTTTGGGAACAACTTCCCCAACTTTGATGGGAGAAAAAGTTGGGACTGTTTGGCTGAATTGTGGGATCTCAAACGAAGGGAAATCTAAGCCTGATAAACTGCAGATTTGTGATGCGGCGTGGTATCTCACCAACAACATAGACAGATCCAGGCAATAGTATGATGAAATGGAGGACTAGATACTGCTTATGTTCACCATTTTTATGAGGGGATCTGAAAGCCAGGACAAATTGGCCTGGGCAGGTGTCCAAGCTGAGCCCAAATGTAGGGTACTTGGACTAGGTTGCTGAAAGCTGGGGCTGGTATATCACCAAACGATTAGGACTTGGCATGACACTAAAATATATTTGGTGCTAGATCTTGTTTTCAATTAGCTAATCTTGACTGCCTTGAATAGTGTTCATACATGTTTAAGTATGTTTTACTCTACTCATATCCAGTGCACCATGAGGCTTTTGTAGATGGGGAAATTTTAACTTAGGAGCTTTCTGCAGCCTTGTTGTCCTTTACTGATATGATACTACACCTGGAGTACTCTTCTCAGCATGATATAATGCCTTGGCTTTCAGGGGGAGACAATTTCTCACACAGGTAAAATCAAACTTCTCTCTTGAAGTAGGTTTCTTTCATAGAAAAAGGGTCTGAGATGAGTTCTATGCATTTAAATAGACATCTAAACATTTATAGGTTTGCTTAATAAATTTGCAAGTGAATATAAGTTTTCATTATCAACATGTGATTTACTTTCAAGACCTGGGATTCAAGCATGCTGATGTTTGGAAAGGTTTATTTATTTTTCCTAATCACAGTGATCCATATACAACATTTCTCTTCCTGAATTTGGTTGTGAATTTGTTACCATAAAAATATCAAGCAGACTGATTTCAGCTATTCAAAAATACAACACTGTTGATGTAATTTGACTCACTTTTGTCCTTAATTTGTGTGAGATGTTTACTCTTTCAATCCTTGATTTTGAAAGAGAATCAGATATTGATAGA
>JAWWMO010000096.1:18744341-18754926 GCA_035047845.1 Dendrocincla fuliginosa | reverse complement strand
AAATCATTATCATGGCTCATTAAGGAGTTTGACTCACTTGGACAAAATCTTGCTATGAAAATAAGATGCAGTAAACTTTTATAAAAACCTGTTAAGAACTCTTTAACTAGAATTTTAAAGAAAACAATTATTTTGAGATGTGTAAGAGTATATGTTATTTTTCAGACTTTTAGCTGTATTTTTTTAAAACATCTGTAACATTTCATAATTTCTTTTTATTCCTTGAGAAAGGCAGTTTATTTAGGAAACTATTAAACTCATTGTCTTTGCAATCATATATTTTTAAAAATTTTAAGTTGGACAAATTGAAAATGGAATACACACTCCTATTAGCTTGCTTCCTTTGCAGCCCACTGGGATATATGTCTCAAGAGATTGGGACATACGAATAGTGTATCGATTGTAAATTATTCTTTCTGCCAAACCACCATCATATAAAGACATTTTACAACATCACTTTTTGCAGTTTGTTTCTGTGATGTACAGTTAGGTATACTTGGGAAAAGGTAGTATGTAATTACAACAGTTGACCAGAAAATGAAAATTGCCCCTATGTCAATAACCTAAGTTTAGATTAAGAATACTTCTATGATCTCAAAGAGAAAAAACATTGTATTTTTTGAACCCTTTCCCAGAAGGGATTATTTAATATTGGAGTGGACTGGCCAGGAAAGTCACCATGCCTGGAGGAGTTTAAGGGTGTGGCACTTAGTGCCATGGTCTAGTTGACATGGTGGTGTTTAGTCATTGATTGGACTTGATCTCAGAGGACTTTTATAACCTAATTGATTCTGTGATTCTGTGATTTTTACTGTTTAGCTGAAAAATGTATTCTTGGTCAATGCTCTTCTGAAACTTTGTGGAAGACAAGTCTGATGGGTCAAAATTATTGGCATTCACAAGGTAGTTAGAGAGGATTTTTAACCCAGCAAAATGGGAATCAGCTCTCTGCACATTCAACCCAAGTGTTAAACTAAGGGCAAAGCCATTGCTTGGCTTACCAAGGCATTCCCAATCCAGAGAGGAGTCACACAAGACATTTGCATAACTAGGGGTGGGATTAATCTAAAAATTTTTGGTCCTGGTTGTTTCTTGTGAGGAAGTCAGGTATTGAATATTAGCTTTCAAGTGCTATTTAAGCACATTTACATTTATCGAGTGCTAGAATCACATCTAAATGAGGCTGCCAGCAGCTCTTGGTTTTTTTTATTAATGTGACCAGAATTTTGTCAGTACTTTCCTGGCAGTATTGTGCAGTTTGATGCTGAAGATGATAATATACAGGTACTAGAATGTTCTTTTGTCAAAGTGTCACACAGTAATTTTTCATATACAATGACTCTGAAGTCAGACAGCTCGTCTGTTATGAATTTGGTGTCAATTATACAGTAAAACTGTGTTTTAATTGACAGCTTGAGTGGAAGGAGTTGTAGAGATGTTCTCTTATGAAATGTCTGCCTTGAATTTTGTTATGTCGCCAGAAGTCTCTGGTGAAATGACAACTTTTTCACCTGGAACATTGCTGATTAGCACAAAGCTGCACTTATTGCTCTGGCAGAATGAAAGATGCAAAATGTTAAGCTAGAATTTCCTTTACCAGATTTCTTTTGGGATCGAAAATATTAGCAGCCTCTGATAACTTCATGATAGGAAAGAATTTATAGCCAAGTATTGCACTAGAAAATATCTGTGCTACAAAAAACGAGGAGTTTTTTCCTAAAATTAGGTGTCAAGTGTTTGTGTATGTGTACATACAAACACATGAGTATGTATGTATTTAGTCACAAAGATACATAGAAAACATGGTCTCTGCATGCAAATCATTCTAGATACTCAGTGTAGTCATTATTATTGGTTTTGTTTGTTATTAATGCTTTATCAATGGTCTCTTAGTTTGCTGTCCTTGGCCATATTGTAAGTCAGAAATTTGGTTACTCCTAGTGACCTGGCAGCATAGATATTGCTCTCTATAAAGTTGATAAGTGGTTGAATACTGTATGTAAGTGATGAAGAAATGTTTGTGTGGGTTTTTTTTGTCATTTTTGTTTGGTTTTTTGTTTGTTTGTTTGTTTGTTCTTTCCTTTCATAAGCAATAGCTTTAAAAATGAGCTGGAATATATCCTCTGCCCCAAGGTTGAAATGCATCATCCAATCACTGATTTTAGTCAAGGTGATACTCTGTTTACCTTGTAATGATAATGTATGCAATGAGATACATATTCTTGTCACTTTGCATTATTAAAAGTTATTCTGATTGAGTCTCTGGCGTTACGTTATTTATGGTCTTATTTTTCATAGGAAATGGAATAAGCTTAGCAGAGGTATTGCCTGAAGAGCTCTGCACATGCGCACATGTATCCTTTAAATCTTAGCCATAAACAAGTAAACTTTGTGCCTTTGCATACTCTAGTTACTGGAAAAGGTAAAATCCCTGCTAGAATAAAGTATATAAGGAAAGTTATTCTCTGCAGTCTGGATACGTCTTCAGAATTGGTAGAGGACGAAAACCAACCATATGACTGTCTGCAAATCTGATACACTGAAGTCTGGCATGTCAAACATGCCACTGGAATGAGTGATTGGTACACGCCAAGACTTTTTTTGTTTAAAAACTTATATACTGGGGAATCAACATAATTTTCTGTTGTGGCGGAACTCATAAGGTCCTGTTTAGAGGGAGACAAAATATAGTCTACTGGTAGCCAGCTTTTGTCCCTGACTTTTGTCACTCAGGTACATGAGAATAGGCTGAAGATAATTTTTAAACTCTACATTTTCTGTTCAGTACTATCAGGAGTACATGGATGACACAGTATACCTGTTGTGCCAGGCCTGCCTGTAAGTGTCACAGGAGAGCTTGAGCCAGTTTAGGTTCAACAATGTTAGTAGAGTTTCACCAGTTTACATTAATTTAATTTCTGGTCACTATGTACCTACCTGGGAAAAAGCACACATGTGTTGTCAGTACTGCTGTGGACACAAAGTGGCAATTTGAGATTACCACAATATTCTCAGAATTATTAATATATTTTTCT
The DNA here is from genome assembly GCA_035047845.1 of Dendrocincla fuliginosa. Lineage (NCBI taxonomy): Eukaryota > Metazoa > Chordata > Aves > Passeriformes > Dendrocolaptidae > Dendrocincla > Dendrocincla fuliginosa. The sequence goes on along the minus strand of JAWWMO010000096.1, from coordinate 18,751,891 downwards.
GACCCATCTGTTCATTAAACCCTGCACTAAAAAAAGAATAAATGAAGTAGATTGCAACGTGCTAAAAAAAAGCAGTATTTACAAAAAGTTGTCAAACAATGCCTGAGAGAGGCTGGGCCATTAATATCTTTCTTTCGGTGGCTTTTTTTGGCCTTGTCTACTACTTGGACTTCAATTTCAGTGACTGAATTTTTATGCAATTTCTCTCTACAGCTGGTGTGCCTATGTACAAGTCTTCACATCAGTTTAGCAGAGAGCACATATTATTTCCTTCTTGGTGTTAGCAGATTTCTCAAATGGTCTGCTGTTTTCTCTGATTTCCTCTACTCATTGCAAAATGAGCACCTTCTCAATTAATTCTTGATGATTGAACTTGAGCCAGTAACATAGAGAAATTTCTTGCCTCATTCTTCCTCTACAAGTAGAGAGTTTAGAGATTTACTGTTTTGTTGTGGTCAGTCAGCTCCAGCGTGAAGGATGAAGTCTGCACTTAGGGAAGCAGTCAGCTACGAAGATGACAAAGTGAGAAAAAGGGAGATATTTCATCAAAACTAATTCCTTAGTCCTTAAATTAAAGCAAGAGACTAAGTTAATAGTCACAATGTTTTTGTTAGTTAGGATGCCCCCAAATATTGTTTGCTTGTCCCCAAATTTAGGAACTATGGGACAAGATAAGGCAATCTTCAAATTTACAGAGCAGCACAAGGGAGTTGTAGTAACCATGCATAAGAAATGTATAACATCAGTAGAACCTGAAAAATCAGCATGAGCTGATGAGAAGAAAAATTGATTACCAACTCTTGTAAGCAGCTTTCATACGTAAAATAAAATGGAGTTTGCAAATCCAGTTACAGACCCTAAGAAAGGGATGCTGCTAGTGGAGGCCAGTCACTCCAGTCTGTAAGCTTGTCAGGTTTTTTTGGCTGACTGGTGTGCTGTCATTATTACTGTACTGTCATAATCTCTGCCTGCTGCTAGTGCTGTCTTGCTTGTCAAGAAGTTGATGACGCATTGCTGGTGTTCAATAGCCATTATACAATATTAGTTACTACATCACACCAAAAATTCTTCCAACTGACATATTTAAGTAAGCTATACTTCAGAAATTGCTACAAAATCTCCTAGACTCCCTTGAAGTGTTGCCTTTTGCACTGTCAAATTTCTGAGCAGTCTTATAGTCAGATGGAGTTTTAGGAACAGTTTACCCTTATGATTACCCATCATATTGACGTGTCATACCAAGTGCATGTCATGCCACCAGTCTGGTGGGAGCATGCTAGTAGAGTGTGCATATGGAAAGGCACTCTCATTTCAGTGAGGGGACTGGGAGCTCAATGAGAAGGTACTCACATGGTGCCAAACATGTGGCCAAAAACCTGTGTATTGTGTAGTGTTGGTGGTTAAGGCTGCTGACAGTACACACTATTTTCAGCTTGGTGAGCTACAGTTTCACAATATCTACTTCCTCTTTAGCAAAGAAATTTGACTGTGTGCAGCAGGGCCAGTGCTGCTCATGGGCACTTGCCATGGCCTTGTGTGCTCATCTTGTTGGTGCAGGCAGCGCATACTTGGAGCGGTGCCTGCAGCTGGACGCAGTCCTGCTTTCTCTCGCTGCACTGAGCACCCTGCACATGTGCAGTAGTGATGCCTTGAGCTTATTCATGTTTTATCCATTCCTCTTACAGTAATTCAGCTTCAGGTTTTGGCCTGCAGGTATTTACTGTGTATTTCACCATGCTTGTTAATATTTACTGTTTTTTGCATTCATGTATTGTGTTTGGTGGAACCTGTTTTCTTGCTTTAGGCAGCTAGTGACAACAGCATGTGCTACATTATCTGTAGCTGCTGTCAGCCAGCTGTCAGCGTTGTGCTTACAATTTTAACAACTATGCTTATTAGGTTACTGGTGCTAGAAAGTGATGTAGCACTGGACAATTTTTTTTTCTTTTTTAAACAGCATGATCTGCAAATACTTTGAGTTCTTACTTGGAAAATGCTCGTTGGATGACACAGGTGATTAAAAGATGATTTTAAAAAATCAGACCCAAAAGAATTGTGGTAATGTATTTATATATGCAATTATATCTGATGACTTGGAAATGATAATGACTACTCTGGATGAAGTACAACTGTAAAATTATAATCAGTTTGGATTTAATGATATTTATATATATAAAGAAAGAAAATAGAATGTGAAGCTAATTTGTTCAGTATTTTCCTGCACCCAAAGTTAAGAGCAACTGGCTACAATTCCTAGATCTGGATGTTGTGATCTCAATGAATTTGTTCTGGGCAAGAGGCTCGGGTGATTTTAGGTTTAACCCTTGTTACAATTTGCACTTGATATCAGCATCACTTCTCAGAGATATTTCAACCATTTTAAACTTTAAGGTAACTGCTGACCACATCTGAAAAGGACAAACAGCACAATCAGTTGCAATATTGTAATTACAACTTAGCACAAATGCACAGATGATTTAATTAAACGTTCTCTGCACTGTTTTAGGCGACACTGCTATGAGACAAAAATAATTCTTTAATGTGAATATGTGGTAAGATGAAACTACTCTTTTTACTCCACAATTCATCTTATCATTAATTTCTGAGAATTTGTAACACCTGTTTGACAATTCAAATCATGCAGATAATAATGTGAATATTACTTATGTAACTGTGCATTTCTGGGAAAGAGCCAGTTTTAGAAACCAACCACTCATCAGAAGCAAACTCATTTATACCTGCTTGAGAAAAGCCAATAACTAAGAAACAAACTTTCCACAGTTTCAAAACAGACACACACACAAAACTGTAGTTAACATTCTCAGTGTTTCTATGACTAATTGTCCTATGTTGGTGCCCTCAAACCACCACTAACAATATCACAAAGTATTACAATTTTTCTGTAGAATAATTTTAAATGTCAACAAATAATTTAATCTTTTTTTAATATTAAAGAATGATTGTAGAACATTTGCTAAGTAGGCAATTAGGCGACTTTGAAGCTGAAAATTATTTGTATGTGTGTGTAATTTTTTGATCCTGATTACTTTTGGTCATATAAATATGGATTTTATGGTGTTTGTAATTTTTTCTTTGTCATAAAGAATCACTGATGACCTGTGCACTAATTAATTCTGGAAAATGTGCTCTAATAGTAGTTTGAATAGTAGTTTAATAGTTTAAATTGGTATTTAGATTTAGAACTTAGTTGCCCAGAATATTCACTTTTGTTAATTCTCTCTTATTTGGGGATCTAATGTCTAAAAATCAGAAACAGCAGAAAATGCTATTTCAAGCTATCTTTTTCTGTGCCAATTTCTCTGCTGACTGTTTTTCTAAAGTGAAGTATGTTTTTATAAATTTCGTATTTGGCATTCATGAAATAACCTGGAGCACTTCTAAGACACTGTGAATGGACAAAGAAAATCTGAAGGGACAACCTATTAATTCAACTATTAATTTTATTTCGTTAACCTGAAGTTGGAGTAGGAGGCTGAAAATGAAATAATTTCAGTGAGTTTTGGGTTTAAAAAGTCCTTTGCAGAGTTTTTTTTGTGTGAGCTGATGTACCTCAGGGTTCTAGTTTTAATGATAGTGCTTTATTTTAATTCTCTGTCTCATTTCTGTGCAAAGCTACCTCTGGAGGTGTGTGAACAGACTTTAAAGATGTACTATGATAATAGAATAATTAAACTATTAATCTTTCTATATTTCTGAAGGTTTGTAATGCAGCATCTCCAGTAAAAACTTTCATTGCTTAGTCCCAGGCTTGAAAATAGGCCATTTTTTTTTTGTGCTAGAGATGTTCTTGGACCACCACTTGACACAAATTAATACCATCTCAAACCTTTGTTACCCATGAACTCCTATGACTAATGTAGAAGAGAAGACAGGCAAGTGGAGGACACAAAGAATCAAAAGGGATGTAAAGTTTTACACACAAAACACTGGGTCAGCAAGTTCATAATTATTCCAAAGAATAACAATATAAGGATGTCTTGGGCTGCTGGTAGTTTCCCTAGTTTACAAGCAGTGCTGCTCCACAGGACAGGCAAAGCAAGATGTTCTCTTTATGCATCTAAGGCTTCTGTGTTAGCTCTCCCAAATCACAAAATTTAGTCATGTAATGACCTCAAGCAGTTTGTGAGAACAAAATCCTTGATAATGGCAAAGAACAATTCATGCTGAAAATAAGGGACCATCAGTGTGTGAGAATACACATGTTCACAAAGCATGGTGACAGTTCCTCAAGACAGTATTTGCTGATAGCATATAATTGTAGCTAGGTTCTTTTAGTTATATGTAAATTTGAATAAGAACTGTCTGCAATATATCAGCTAGTAATATGTGGTATTTGTAAATAATAGCAAGCTCAGTGTATCTAAGATACAGTTTTGTACAGCAGCAGAAGGAGGCAATGAAGGCATGTGCTGGTTGGGATGCTCTGAGCAGGGCTTATTCACTAAGTCTAAAGGCACTGATACACAGTACTTCTCTGTTTTAAGTTCCAGCTCTTTTTCCCCTGCGGGTTTCCACATTTTCTATTAGTGCTTACTCTGTATAATAGCTGTAGGTTTAAAAGCACAGATGGATCAGGAGTAGAAATTTTCAAAATTAGCACAGATATTTTCAGTTAGCATAACTCTGAAACTTAGAAATGCTCTCATGTCTGTAGGTTTCTATGTCTAAATTCTTTTCAGGCCTTCCCAGAAATCTATATTCAGCAGCTAATTGAGCTTTGGCTTTTATATACTTCTCAGGTCTTGAATATCAATTGTTTTTTCTGCCCCTTTTTCCCGTCTTCCCATGCCAGTAAAGAAGTTTGTTGTTCAGTGTACAGCATGTACATTTAATTGTCTTGCAATGAGTCTGGATTTTGAAACACCTGAAAAGATTTATCTGTGCCTCCTGAATTTTAATGCAATTTAATAATATGTTTGACTAAGTAGTCTTTTTTTATTACGTCTCTGTTTTCTCTACTTCTGAGGGGTTTTGCATTGCAGAGTATTAACAGTTAGAAGTTATCAAAAGTAAGATGGATTAACAGGTTTTGCACATTGAATTTCGTGAACCCAAGAGTAATGTTACTGAGTGAAAATAACATGCTGGTTATTATTTGATGCTTTATGTGTGTCTAAACCCTACTTATCATAAATGTTTATGTGTGTTAAAAAACGCTGTAATATCATAGGTGCAAAATACTTCCGGGAAAAGATGAATATTGGAAAATCGCATAGATTATATTAGTAGAATTTTTAGGTTTTAGTGGAGTCTTTGTAAGATGCTTAAAAAATTAACTGTTTGGCCTACTCAGCCTCCTTTAAAAATGATACATGCTTGCTGCTTCTCTTTTGATGTATTTTAAACATTTATAACATATATTTGGAGTAAAACTTTTATTTTTTAAAGAGAGATTAAAAAAGCATCATTTGATGTAAATTGCTGAAGTTAAAGGTAAAAAGAAAGTATGTAAACTTAATGTTACTGTCAGGCTGCTCACCATCTGTTTCTAGTGTGGTCTTGCATGGCCCTAAGGATGTCCCATGGGCCACCCAGTGCCAGGAGTCAGAGGCTGCCTGCCTGCCTGCTTGCCTTGGGCTGCCAGACCCACGTGCTTGCAGAGACCCAGGGTGCTGCTACCCAAAGTTGCAAATCACTCCAGAGCACTCCTCAGCAGGAGCATGCAGGCTGCTTCTGGAGAAAGGGCATTGCAGAGGAAGTGGACTATGACATTATGTGATCCTGGTGAAGGCTGCTGCTCTCCATGTCACCTGGAGCAGCTGGAGAGCTGCAGTCCTACACATCTGATGTTGGGAAGCAACATCAGGACAGTTTTGGCCAGGGGAGTTGTACATTATTACCCATCTGCTACTGGCCTGCAGGAGCCTCCCCAGTCCTGGCTGCTGGTGGGGTTACAGAACTGCCAGCATCTGGTTGGTATGAGGTGGGTGGCTTCAGTTCCTGCCCTTTTAGCAGTAGAGAAAATATAGCATAATTGTAATTCCAATGGTATAATAATGCAAAATGACACAATTCAAAGTTACATATAAAATAGTGAGGGCAGGATTCTGTCAGATGTGGGAGAATGTCTTGTTCAGCTCTGCATTTTTTGCAGCATTTTTTATGTACTGAACACCAGTGTTTTCTACTAGCTATTTTTATGTCTGGGCTGCATCTTTGCAGGTGTCCTCAAAGCATTCACATCTCTTCAAAAGTACTAAAGCCACATTTTCAATATTATTAACTGCAGAAGGCCAGAGTTTCACCACGGCATTCCTGAATTACCATGACAAAATCTTAGAAGAATGAACATTTTTTAAATTTGTATAATATATTTCTAGTTTCTGATTTAATTAGCTAAATTTGCAAAAAAAGTAGTCACACTTCCAAACCTGTGGTCTTGATTGCTATTTGAATAGAAAGTTGTCTTTAAAAATGAATTTAGCTTGAAAATACAGACAAAAACTGAAGTTGCAAAGCTCTGGAAGAAGTGTTGCTTTTTAAATTATTGCATCTAAGATGCATATGGAAGATGATGGAGAATTTAATCCAATTTCCTCCTCAGTCTGATTTCATTTCCACTCTCTTAGTTCTTAAGATAGATTTATAAAAGTGGCATTGGGAAGATATCATCATTTCTATTGCTGAAGCAATTCCTTTTTAAAAAAAAAAAATAAAAATTCTAGTGTGTTGAAATATTGATTCATGTTGAGCGTTAGACCTTGAAGATAATAAAAACTTTGATTAGGGTGCTTACCTTATATTTGAATTTCAGTGTGTGTTTTGTCAACATAAGACGAAACAATTTTTATAGAAAGATGGGGAGCTCCCATTGAAAGCAGTATAATCTTATCATACTGAGAGGTATAATGTCTAAAATGATTGCTTATCTGGAAAATAAGTGATGATCAATCCCTAGTATCTTAGGTATGGGAAATTCTTTCCATAATAAAATTGTTTTGGAAAAAGAATTTTAGATTGTGGGTCTTGGAAGCTGAAATTTAACATACATGATCGCGCATGTTGGGGTAAAAAATACTCAAGCTTGGTAGTATGAACTCTCTTTATTGAGAACTTTTATTATTATACCCACTGTTATTACTGATAGTCTCTGGAAAATCTATTCACTTAGTCTGTCTAAGCTACATCCAGAACTATTATTTATTATTGAAGTTTAAATCTTCCTGTATCAAACTATATCTTCTTTTAGTTTTATTTCTCCAGGTATTGTTTGATGCTGTGAATTGATTTCAGTTTCCAGGTTGTACTGTGAGGCATGTTGTAAGGTAATTTAATTGGTGACAACAAAACAAAGTATATGTATGGAATGCAAATAATTACAAAAATGTATTAATAAATGTCATAATAGTCTTTATTTATTTACTTTGAAGTATTCTCTACCTTTTTATTCAGTTCTCCTTCAATAAAGTGTTGATTTCTTGTTATGCAACTTTCATCATCACACTCCATTCTACTATTCTATTCTATTCTATTCTATTCTATTCTATTCTATTCTATTCTATTCTATTCTATTCTATTCTATTCTATTC
>JAWWMO010000096.1:18672242-18684614 GCA_035047845.1 Dendrocincla fuliginosa | reverse complement strand
TTATTGCCTAGGTTTTTCAGCAGACAGAGATTTATTTAACTTTTTCTAATGTCAATATTATTTGAATGTTATGTCTCCTGTCACTAACATTTCTTTCTTCTTTCTATTGTGTAGGCTTGAATCAGGGTGATGTAGGCTAAATTACTCTGAAGAGGATTATTTGACAATACATGTGGATAAAAAATGCTTTTATTTACCTATGCAATATAAACCTTTCCCTTGTAACAATCCCGCAGGTTATTTCATTGTTCCTACTACATTGCTTGAGACTCAGACCCCCTTATTGTTCTGAACTGTTGGTTTTCTAGTAGATTGCAGCATTTTGGAATGCGATAAATGCAATTTTTGTGTTGTAACATTTCATTTTTATATAACAGTGTGCTGGTTTAAAGGTAAAGTAGGGGGAGAAATGAATCTGACTCAAGAGAGATTGCAAGTCAGAGTTACAATTTACTTCAAAAGATTAAAATAAATGCAAGGATAGATGCAGAGCAAAAATGGGTTTAACCCACAAAAACCATATGTATAACCCAGCACCCTGGGAAGAAACAGAACAGTGTTCATTCGCCCTTGTGCAGAGCACCACATGGTCCCCCTGTGTGCAAAGTAAAAGGAGAGCAAAACCTGTTGGTGAGAAGGATGGTCACAGTTCTGTCCAAGTAATGATCGCAGTCTTGTTGAGAGTGGCAGTCACAGTCCTGTTGAGGGTCTGGTCCTCCTGTGGATCCAACAGTTCCCAATTGTCAGAATTGTACTCAAATTCTCAAAACCAGAGGATTATTATACTCAGACTCAGGTGGGAACTCCCAGTACCTCCCCCAGGGCGAAGAGTTTCACAATGGGAAATTTAACCTTGTGAGTCATGGGATAGTTTTGGAATCTTTGATGGTCTGGATCTTTGCAACTGCCTATTGTGCCAGTCCCTAATGGCCCTTTAGTAGACATGACCTCCCCAAGCTGGGTGTGAAGGTGCTAATGCCTCCCTGGAGGGAAGTTGTCACAGCTGAGACACTGGTGTGAAGACAGAAACATTCCTGTGCCTCACAGGGTCCTTTAACACCCAACCTGTAGCTTGAGGGGTCAGGTGTGCCCTGGGCAGCTGCTGCAAACAATCCATTATTAACAGTTCAACAGAAATGACACAAAGGGTGTAGAATGCACAGTTTTGGTTACACCCATACATTGATAAACTGGTCCTGGCCACTGTAACTAGAACAGACAACCACTATTTTACTGTTATACAGCCAATACTTACCAATAATAATAGTAATTATCATGGTGGTACTTACAGCCTTGTGTGAGATTGCGATGTATTAACTTATTTGCAATGAGCCCTAAATACCAGCTACATAGGAACAGGAAGTTCTCTCAAGAACATTTTAATGCCAATTAAGTTGTTCCCACTCAGAGCTCATTACTCTGTCTCCTTCACATGGAGTAATAATCTAGTCAAGGCACAAATAGGAAGGGATTGGAGAGAAAGGTCCTGGTTTTGCTGCTTTCTGACACCCATGCCTCAAAAGTAAAAGGTTATTTAAAGCTTTAATATGGCAATACTGTCCTGACAATCCTACCTGACAATTCCACCTTGGCAATACTGGCTGAGGAAAGCAGTGCCAGTATTCTGACTTCTAAAGGATTTAACTCAGTTTGTCAGGTTGAACTTGATAGGCCATCAAGTTGATAGGCCCACCAAATCACTTTATCTCTCCTCCTGCATTAACAGGACAGGTAGAGATAATACAATGAAAAGCTCATGGCTTGAAATAAGGACAGGAAGATTGCTTATCAATTACTGTCATGTGTAAACAGGTTCACCTTGCAGAAATTAATTTAATTTACTGCCAATTGATTTTAATAGAGTTGGAGAATCAGAAATAAAACAAAAATAAAACAACCTTCCCCACAGGTCTGCATTTTTTCTAGGCTCAACTTTACTCCCAGATCTTTTACCTCCTCTCCTTCAATCATGTGGGTGAACAGGGAATGAATCAATTTATAATACTTTGTCTCTGCTGCTACTCACACTCTTACCGTGCTCCAATATGGAGTTCCTCCTCCTGCATACAGTCCTTCAAGAACTTCCTTCAAGTCCTTCAAGCCTGTGGCCTTTACACAAGGTGTATTTCCTCAAGAACTGCTCCGGCATGGGTTCTTTTCAGGGAACGTGTTTTTCAGAAATGGCCCACTCCACCCATGGGTCACGGCTCCTGCCAGGAGCCTGCTCTAGTGTGTGCTCTCCATGGGCCCAGGCAGCTTCCATCACGGCACACCCATCTGCTGCAACATAGATTCCTCCAAGGGACTGTAGGTGGAGATGTGCTCCAACATGGACCCTCACGGTCTGCAGGGGCACAGCCTGCCTCCCTGTCTTGTTTGCCCTTGGAGCACCTCCCTCCCCTCCTTCTTCACTGATTTTCATGTTTACAGGGCTGTTGCTCTCATATATTCTCACTCCTGTCTCCCATCCCTGTTGCAGCAGTTTTTACTCTATTAACTAGGTTTTCACAATGCTGGTGAAGAGCTCAACTTTGGCCAGGGAAAGAGCCTTGGAACCACTCAGAGCTAGTTCTGTCCCACACATCTGCCAGCGTCTTCTCACAGAAGACACCCCTGCATCCTACCTCTGCCGCCAAAATTATGTCACACAAACCAAATACACTCCGTGAGGATGTATTTAAAAGATTTGGATCTACTTGCTGCGTTTTCTGTTCCATTGTGCTCCCACTGTTTCTGGAATTATGTTGTAAACCAGATGAAAATGTTCTGGATTAAAAATGATTTTGCAATGATAGACTTGTACTTCTGCTAGTGCATATTGACTTGAAAATATTTTTTCATGATGATAATAATTTCAAACAAATTTTCCTGGAATAGATGAAGTCTAGACAGAGTGGCAACATTTCCTTTTGAAAACAAATATGTTAAGCACATTTATTCTTATTTGTTGTAAAGGTTACATTGATTTTCTGTTAAACTGTTTTTTGATGACAATACCTTGCAGAAAAATGCTTTATAGTTCTGGACCTTTATGCTTTCATGGCCTTGGTATTGTTATGTTGTGTGAAGGAGTCTGCTGACCACACTGTGGTCAGTGCTATATAAGTGCTATATATTTAGGTCATAACTTTAGAACTTTTGGGTCAAGTTATGCTTGTTTTATGACAAAGTTCATTTGGGCAAATATGTTAATACATTCAAAATAAGGATGGTGTTATTTAGTTTAGCTTGCAGGTACTTTGGTTTTTCTCTGTGTGTTTGGGGAAAGGTGAGATGCAGGTTTCCCGATTTTCTTCAGTAAAAGAAGAAAATAGTAGGTAAAATATCATGGTCATGTTTATAATATGACCATGTGTATAATATCATGGTTTGGTACTGATAATAAAATTAAGGGGTTTTATATTTTTCAGAAAAGTATAGATGACCATGACTTTGAAGTAACAGAAGGTGCTTTAGTTCCACAAATATTTGCTGGGAAAAAAATTAAGTAGACAGAGCATTAAAATTTTGAAATGTATGAAGCACGAATTCTTTTGGAAAGAGAAAATTTCTTGAAGAGAATCTATGCTAAAGAAGGAAAAATAAATGTCAGAAAATCTAAAAATGGAAGGTATCAACCGTGTTGAACAGTCAATCTTCCTGTTTTCACCAGGAAAACAAGTTATGAGAGTTGTAGAATAACAATTAAAGATTTATAGGGATTAAATATTTAAAAATAATGATCTGATGAGTGGGATCTCATGAAAAATAAAGCTAAAGTATAGAGTAGTTTGGAGAATAATATGCTGCAGAAAATTAAGCTAAATACCCAACACAAATTTTGTTTTTTTAAAGGTGCATTGGAAACTTAATGAGACATAATGATGTCAATACCTCAGGACATCTTTATGAAGCTGATTTTCTAAAAGAGAAACAAGGCAAACACATAGCTCCATAGATGAGTTTAAAGAATGATACATATATACTTGTGTAAAAGTAAGAAGCTAAGATATAAAGACTTTTTGTTATGAAGACATAGAAAAAGCAATGAAAAACTGTTATAAGAAGAGGAAAAAGGAAGTCAGGGTAAATTTAAGCGGCTAAAAGTGAAGAAAAGCAAATCCTTGCTTTCAAACATGCAAAAGTAATAAATATCTTTCTTTGAATTGTTTTACAAAAATGGCAAATATTAAGAATATCATTAACAAAAATAACAATAAAGAAAAGGATGTGATATGATGGAAAAATTGTTTTTAGGAATGAATGAATGTTATTTGAATTGTGATTGGGAAAATTTCAACTCTGGATATAATTCCTTTGGAAAATCTGATGTCTGAATTACAATTATAGTTTTATTACATTTTTCTAGATGATGCAATGGAGAGACAGTCACAACATTTTGGAAGTAAATGTTAAAAATGAAGCAGAAGCATGGTTGATCAGGATTAAATGTGGTAGATACTTTTCCAAAGAATGAGAAATCAAATGCAAAAAAAAAAAAAAAGAAAATATAAGGATACCTCTTATTCATCTCTAAGTAAAAATAAACTGATTTATGTCTCCAAACACTTTCATACTCATATGATTGATGAATGATCATGGTAGTTGCTGGTCATAAAAACTGGAATACTCTCATTTTCCTATAGCAGATTGCAATCTCAAGCACTCACCAAATAACTGCTGGACTTATGGTGCTGTTCTGGGCGCCATGTCTACCATGCTCAAATCCCCTGAACAATGACAAAGCTACATTATAAATGCTGTTGTAGCATATGATATTCATGTACTCTTTTGCACCAGAAAAGTGCAAATAATTTCTTTTATATAGAAATACTTTCAAACATACCATGTCATGGTTAAAGTACAAATAATTCTGTCTTGTTAGTAACTAGTCATACAAATACTTCAGTATTAATACAAATATATTAATACCCAAACAATCATGCTGTAATGCCCAAGTAGACCCTGTGACTTTTCTGGTGGCAGCTATGCAAAATGGTTTATGATTTTTTTTATAATTTTACAATTAAACCTTAGTGCTAAACAAAACTCCCCAAAGAGACATCAAAGGATAGATGCGCAGAGAATATTAATCTGGCTGATGAATCCAAATTGAGAAAATCGGATGTTTCACAAAACAGAGGAAAAATAAAGGATCTTCCACTGATTAATGTAATAAATTGCCTACAAAGAAGACTGCTAGAAGACCAGCAGATGTGATCTTCAGAAATGTATGGGTCTCCCACTGTTGATGATGTTCACAAGTTGATGAATCTGCTTTTGCAGTTGGAACAGGCTGATTCCTGCAGGCAGGCATAAGCACCCAGCAACCTTCTTACTGCAGATGTAAAACCAACTTGTTAAATGAGTGCACTGCGGTTAATGGCAAATACAGAATTATAAAAGATGTAATGAAAAGCAATAAATTAAGACAAAAATAAAATGAAAATAACAATAAAAGCTGTCCCTTTAAATCAAATTAATACTGTGGTAACAACTTTTATAGTTTAGACACACAATTTATGAGGAAATATTGTGAATATCTATGTTAAACTCGCAGCTAAACAACAATGTGTTCTCATTGTCAGATGCCTCTTCTTTATGTCTGGATTTAGCATGTTTTACTTGTACTGAAGTTTTTTAAAATACTCTGCTATTCTGAGAAGGAATAGGGGAAGGAATTGCATGTTTGCTCTACTTGTTTTTCCTAGAACATTGTAGAAACACTAGTTAATGTCTCGTTCTGTCCTGCTTACTGGACCAAAATCTTCTCAATTATAGAAAGAATGCTATGGAGTATATACAATAGACCACTAGGCAATAAAACAGGTAAACTAGATGTTTAAATTAGATATGGGAGGCCCAGGGCCAGGACTTTGTACACTTGAAGAGTCTGGGTCACTTAACAAAGAAAGTTGAAGAGGTCAAGCTGATGAAGAGTACGATAACAACCACCAGGGATGAAGTAAAAGGGAGAAGACCACCTAAAAATTGAGCCAAAAGAAGATTCTCGAAAGCTCCACCCAAGCTCCACCTAGTTATGAATATATATGTTAGATGATGAAATTGTGTACCTGAAGTGTATAAATTGCTTGTTTTGTGCCTTTTGGGCCCAGTGAGTTTGTGTAGTGTGAACTGCCATGCTCCCAACGTTGTAATAAACAAATACCTTGCTGCTTAAAGATTCAAAGTCTCTAAGTAGTTCTTTATTCCAAGGTGTTTACACTGTAGTTATGGGAAAGGAGAACAAAAGGCATTTGAAAAACCTTGAAAACACAAAAAAACATAGAGAATAATTAATGGCAGTTAAATGAGTCAGTTATGATTCCTTTATGTGTAATCTTTACGTGAATACTTCATTTTAGGAAATTCATCTAAGGGTTAGATTAATATTTGCTCACAAAATATACCATATTCCTTATAAACACTTCCATACAGACAGCCTTTGCAGTCATCTTTTAGCAGATAGTATTTGGTGATGTTCATAGTCTGTAAGCTGAAAAGAACACAATATAGTCAAAGAAAATGTGTTTTAAATTAGTAGCTGTCCTAAGCTACAGGTATGCACTTTGTGACAGATTATAATTTTTGAAAATGTAGATATGTAGCCTATAGTGTTAGAACATATGCATGTGTTATGTTATTAGTAAATTTTTAAGCCAATGAGTTAAGCATCTCATATGAAACACAAAGTATTCTATTTTATTATTTCTCATATTCTATTTGTCCTAATCACCTTCTTGTATCTTTTTCAGGAAAAAATAAACAGAGCATTACCTAATTATAAATTATTCAGAAATAGGAAGGTGAAAAGAATGTACTCTGTTGAAAGTCACATTGTAGTTTTACAAGCAGTAAAAATATCCATAATTGGTGTGGTACCTCTGATAGAAAAAAAAAAAACAACCCCTTAGACTGATGATAGATATTTCTACTGATGTACTTTGTCTATGTCTTACATCAAAAAAATGTGTAGTATTCCATTAAGGTGAGATAAAAAGTACCATTCAGACATTAACACTGCAACCTTTACTGTGGTCAGACTTTGCAAGAAGGGCAGCATTTTGCTCCTTAAACTGAATAATTGCAGTAATGTGTAATGACAACATTCAACTTGCTGTGTCTTTTAGGCTGGTAAGTGTATTGGATATATATTATCTGTGCTCTGCATATGTTGCCTACACAAGATATATCCAAGGAGTAAACTGTGGGCAGATGCATCATACCTTGATGTATGCAGACAGACTCTAGATGAGGCTGCAACAGAAGAAAATGAGTCTTACAAAATGAAGACAAATGGCAAACAGCTGTTTCTTCTCTTTTAGTTGTGATCTGAAAATGGATCTCATTTGTTGCTGCTAGATCATACTTAATTGTGCAGATTTTCTCACTGTTTCTTTTTCTAAATTAAATAAGAAAGAAGCAAGGAATTTGGAAAAAATTAAAGACTGATTTGGCAGCTGTAGGCTGGGTAAAATTCTCTAGCTGGATAATTTCACTGACACCTGCACAATAATGCTAGGAGACTACTTGGTGATATATGTCTTACAGGTGATTTTGTTGCTGTCACAGCTGTGTTGAAATTTCCTTTTATTAGTATGACATTGAAGCTCTTGCAAGCTCTCAAAGAATACAGATGGTCCATAGAGTCAGAAAGTATTTTTTTCCAGTGAGTAAACATGCTAAGATGCTACTGATGTCATAAAAACATTGAAAGATTTAAAGTCTCACTTTGGAAATGGACCGTGACTTAAGAAATTTTTTTTATTATTAAAATTAAAAACCTGTCAAAAGTATCTGAAGTTGAAAAAAACCAGACATTAGAATTAACATGAACTGTTGTCAGAAAACAAGATTCTGACAAGGACATAGCAATGCAAGGAGCAATCTGATCTGAGTATTAAAGAACTGCAGTCAGATTTGGGTGCTCTTGAGATATCTCTGTAAAGTTCTACCTTCATGATAAGATCTACTCCAAAATAATCTTGAAAGGGATTTTGACTAGGTTGAGACAAAATTAACAGCAATTAGAAATTCAACAATTCAACTCTGATATCATGGTTCCAATTTATCTTGTATCATAATAATTTCTCAATAAAGAACCTATTACATCCTTGAAGTGAAGTCAGGAACCTGAAAATTAAATAGAGGGATTTTCCTCTTTTATTTATGGACTGAAGTGACAAGCAGACCAATTTGTATTCTCAAAGACAGTAGTGCAATGTTTCGGTGAACCAGATAAGGACAAGCAACATGCATTTCTTTGTGCTTGATGAAGAAGTATTCTTGTGAAAATAATGGCAGAGCGTCAGGATTTTGACAGCGAAAGTGTTAGCTGGAGCAACTTTTCCTTGTAATAAGAAAAATAGATGAATAAGCTTGGTTTCAAAATTAAAAAAAAACAACAACAAAACCAAACACAAAAAACACACAGAAAATGCATTCTATGTTAGGTTTCTTTTCCCCAGGTATTCTCTTTAGTGGCAGTTTGTACTGTAATGTGGTAGACTGTAAGTCATTTATTTTAATCAGTGCTAAGAAATTTTAATCTTATTTTGACAAATGCCATTTACTCTTGGTAACCCCCTTTACTAAAAGCCCAGCACATGGAGATTAGGATAAAGCAGATGTGTGGCATTTGAAACCCTATGACAATCAGCAAGGAAATGAAAACTTTCTCAGTTCCAGATCATTACAGAACCTGTGGAGGAGTTGAGGGAAAGAGATGATAAAAAGTGATTAAAGAATGATTTTATTTACTAGAACCACCATAAAGAGAACTAGCATAGAGAACCAACATAAAGACCCAGCAAAAGAGCATTGAAGTTTTAGCCATAGATGGTAAAGACTGGCAAAATTCTAGCCAGTTACTAACAAATTATTTAAAAGAAAACAACTATGATTAATAGCAAAAATAAAGATGATGGCAATAAATGAGTAATGTTTTAACATTGGTCCTAAGCCATCACATAATTTCTTATCACATTTAGAAAAACAAATGAAAAATATGAAAATTTAACAATTAGAGCAACACTTAATTCAAGTCTTACTAATGCAATAATCTTGGGCCTTTACAAAATTCACTGAATTTCAAGTGTTACAATTCAAAAATTTCCAGGGAGGGGTGATCATTTTCCTCCTCTTTGTACTAATTATCTTGGAGGTCAAATTGTTTAATTTCAGGGTGCAATGAAATAATTATCAGCCTTAGTAGTCTTTTGAAATTCCAGATAATCAGATTTTTCTGAGCATTAAAACACATGGCTTTTATTGCCTTTATATTTCTGAAGAACATTATTTGGACATCTCTTTGCTGTTGTTGCTAGATAATCCACCACAGGGCACCCTGATAAGCCTTGATGTATAGTTGTAGTAAGAGAGGCTTACAGTTCAGGTTAAAAAGGTTTTGATTTTCCTTTTCATAAATATTACCCAAATTCTTGCCTTTCCTGAGCAGTTTCAGAAACTATTTCTTAACTGCTGCCGTTAAGAACTGTTGAGAAAACATTTGGCTCAGTGTAACCTCAGTGACCAGCAACAAGTGAGAAAAAGAGAAGAGGACTTAAATTTGCAAATTATGTTCCAAATATCACTAAAGGTCGTTTGCATAACTTATTCCATCAGAATTTCCACACCATACATTAGCATGAATCTTGTTCTAAATTGAATTATGTGCTTTAAAGAATTAGAGAATCTTTTACACAAAATTTATCTCCTACATTTTTTTCCACAGTTAATATCTTGTAAACGAACATGCTCTAAAACATATATTAAAATAATGTGTACAAATTAATCCCTGAAAATATCCATCATCTCCATAGAAAACAATTGAAAAAAAATATCAAAATTACAGATGTAAAATTTCTCTTTTGCAGTACTGAAAAGAGATCAGAAATTGAACTTAGAATTTTTCTGCTTTTTTTTTTTTTTTTTTTTTTTTTTAAAGTTTTTCAAGAGCTGCTATGCTGTGGGAAGAGGAAAGACCCCAAGCTTTATGCATCTGATTAGTGGAAGAGTTCTATCATATTTTATCTTTGTCCAGTCCTTTGGCTTTTTATTTTACTCACACTCACATAATTTTACATAAAATATCAAAGAATGGAATTGTTCAAGTATTTTTAATTGTCTCTTTTCTCTCTAGCCTGTCCGTTTCTGACTTTTTATCTCGGTCTCGACCCAAATGCTGTAACTAATTAAATGATCTGGTGCAAGAGCACTGGTTTAAGTATTGCCATTTCGGACTTGTGATCTCTGGCTGCTGGGTAACTCCCTCGTGCTGCTGTTTGTAGTCTGTTTCTATGACTGAAGTCATAGAGGTGAGGAAACTGATGGGGTGGAAGCACCCCTTTTCTTTCTTTCCCCCTTTTCTGCCCAATTTTTTTTTTTTTTTCAGCTTAGTTAACACTAAGCCACTAAGGCCCTGCAAAGCATTGTATGGGAGAAGACAATAAGCAGAAAAAGTAAGCCTATTTTAAGGTAGGAGTGCTACCAAACACAGAGCTTTACCCTCAGACTTGAGACGTGAGAAGTGACGGCAATCTACATCTGTGTTTAGTGAATTTGTCACACAGGTACTTGAATGTGTCTGGAGACAGAGAAGGAAGACCCAGGTTTTGAAATTTCCACTGATCTTAGCTGCTGGTCTTGAGAGAACTACTTCTGCTTGCAGGTGTTAAATATTCATGGCTTTGGTCTCAGCTAGAGGCAACTTGAGTTACTGAAGGCTGAAAGCAGATGGTATTGCAAGTTTGGCAGCTAAAAAGAGAGGCATGTAAAGTCAGTGAATGAATTTCAAAAAAGAGTCATGACTCACCACTTGCTATTCTTGTCAGTGATGAATAAAACAGTGCCCTTGAGCTTGAGAGTTGCTTTTAAATTATTTTAAAACATCGAACCCCTTTGGCAGCATATATTTCCCCTTTCCTTGAAAGAATGGTGTGCAGTGTTGAAAACTTTGTCAAGTGTTACTGGTTTTCTGTTCTTTGTTTCTATTTAGCACTTAATATATTGTGAAAGAAACAAACTGAATATTGTGCCAAAAGTATTTTCTTGACAATAATCTGAAAATTAAATTATACCTTGCTTAAAAGTTATCTCAAGTCTGAGAAGATACCGTATGCATATCATACTCCACTGAAATTAATTGCAGTTGCTTATGCTCATGATCCCATTGCAATAACAGAATTACACTAAAAAATGTGCAGACCACACGACTGATACAGCTTTTGTGACAAGGTCTGAACATCTAATTCTTCAAAGACAAAATTAAAAATCCCTCTTTTAATACAGTGCTGAGGAACACAACTGTAAAAACGCTTTACTATTCTCATATATGTGACCTCAGAGTGATATTAGTAATTTTATTTGTGGGACTGAATTTTTTCAAGATTACTGACAAGGCCCTGTATAGTTCAAATTCACTCAAACTAAAAAGCTTTTCCTTTTTGTTCCCCAGTATGTTTCTCAGAAAGCCTATTAAAGCAAACATTGAATAATATTTGAGATTTTTTAGAGGATTAGTACAGATAAAAATCAAATATCAAGTTGGAAACTTTTAAGCACTAATTCTGTGAAGAGCACTTCACTTACATTTAATTCTGTATTGAGACATTTGGGATGCTGTAAATCTTTCCTCAGAAAAAAAACAGTTAACTGTGTGTTATAATTTGTTAAGATATTTTTCTGGGTTTGGTTGTTTGGTTGCTTTGTTTGTTTGGGGATTTTTTGTTTGTTTTTTGATTTTTTTTAAACTCCCAGCATCAAATACTGTGACAGGATGGGATGGTGCTTTGACATCTTGGGGTTTACGATGATGCTGCATATAATACTGAAAGTGGCTTGTGAATTGGAGAAATGAGAGTATGGCGCAAATTAGGATATCAGGTGAGAAGGGCCTAACCTCTCTTCTCCTAGCTGACTTAGTACAAAGACCTTGAGTAGTCTGAACTGTTCTTTAAATTCAATTGTTTTGATTTTGACGTATGCTTTCTTTTGGCCTTTTTTAAGTAAAGCAAAACCTGTGGAAAAGAGTGTACAGTGATCTCTGCCTGGGATTTATGCTTTCTTTCCTGATTGTTGGTTTTGCCTGCTGGTCTAGAAAAATCTTAGATAATTATTTTCAGTATTAAAAAAGAATTCATATATATAAAACAGTAGTTATTTACCTTGAAATTAATTTCTTCAAAAAATTTCAAGAAAAGCATGAAAAATTTATGTTTTCTCTCTCTTTTTTTTTTTTCTTTTTTTTCCTTTTCTTTTGGTAAATATTTGCAGGAACTGATGTAATCTCTTCTAATACTAGAAGTTAGATTTAAAAGTTTGATCTAAGTGGTAAGATTTTTGATTTTCTGAGAATACTAAAACCCCCACTGAATTTGACAGACAGGGTTCTTA
>JAWWMO010000096.1:18637996-18654114 GCA_035047845.1 Dendrocincla fuliginosa | reverse complement strand
GCTTCTGTTTGATGAGAGCACTGATTTTTTGATTCCCCCCCCCCCCCGATTAACAACAATAGTAATTCTATGTCTATTACCCAGACATATAGTATTTTCTTCCTCGTCCATCTAGTGTATGTCAGTGCAAACCAAATATCCATTTGTTATATGGAATTTCTGTTCCACCAAAACAAAGTGATAAGAGAGATCAGTTTGTTAAAAAGAGTTAAAGGATTTGATACAGTTCTAGATATAGACCAAATCAAGTAAAGGACAAACCTTGTCCCTTTTGTGAACTTCGGATGTAGGCTTAATATTCTTAATACACTTTTTCTGTAATAAACTATTTCAGTTTATAAAATGCATTGCTTATATTTTTTCAATTTATTCATTTTTTCATTTCTGAACCTCAGCATAGGTGGAAAATACCGTCTAAGTCAGTGGACAGAACTCTTTCATTTGAAATGCTGACTTTATTCATCTTTACCATCTGCATGCAATTAAAAAGTTTTTGAATATCTTATTGAATATCAAATTTAAGTCACTCCCAATATATAGAGCTGAGCAATCAGCACTTTTATTATTTTTATAATTATGCAGTGAGATTTGGACATTATTGAGTAAAACTTCAGAATTTAATTCAATAATACTTAATCGTATGATAGTTCCTGTCTGTAAAAGCAACATTCTATCAGTATATGCTTGTGATTTTTGTTGCATCATCTAAGGGATTTACTGGAGTAGGTTGGGTCCAGGTCAGTCTTTTGTGACTTTTCCCCTGCTGATGAGCCCAAACACAAAGTTCTGTCATACTGCATAGAGTGCTGGGAGTCAGCAAAGACAGTAAAGATTCTGGAACCACTGGAGTTAATACTCTGAATCTTTATGTAAAACTGTCTAATGATAATCTTTTCCAAACTCAAATAAAATAGACCACTGAGATTTTATTAGACTATTAGACTATTTAAGCTAATGAAATTATACCCATCATTAACAGTGTGCTCAAATCAGGTCTTGTGCAGGACAAAACAACCAGCTTTCTTCTTCATCATCAGATTTTTGAAAAATAGCTGGTTTAGGCAAAATCTTCTGGATTGCTTTTCTTAAGTCTCTGATATCACTAGGGTGTTTTAATCTGCACAGTCATTATATCAGGAATAAAGAAGAAAGTAATACAGATTGGCATAAAATGTAGCTAGAAGTTTTTACATTTTAAAATGAGGAACAACTAAGAGAAAGAGTATTTGTGAAAGGAATCTCTAAGGATTTTAAAAGAAAACCAGTGAAAACAAGCTCTAGACAATTTTGGATGCTTTATACAGTGTGAAATGCAAATGATTCCAGTTAATAGGGGTCAGAGAAAAGGGCCAGACTAGTGAAAAGGTGGTGTACTAAGAATGGCTTTCTGGTATTGAAAGTTTAGAGTGAGGTATCTACAGGGTCTGAGGAAATATCTTCCTTTTTTTGAAATACGCTAGACAAATATCTGTTAAAGATTATCTGGGCACCCTTGATTTTGCCTCAGAATAGACAATCTTATGCAATTCTTCATCTCCCAGCTCTGTATTTTTGTGATTTATTGACTACAGTCTTGTTTGCCTATTTCCTAAAAATGTTCAATATTTGTACCCCATAAGGAAAGCTTGCTAAACCTTTTTTTTTTTTTTTTTTCATTTTAAACTATTTACATTATTTTGACACTTGCATGAAAAATAGCAGTTATCCTACAGGAATAATTTCTTAGTTCTTTAAGCAATCTCAATTTATCATATTTTCTATATTATGTTTTCTTCCAGGATGCATTAGACTGAGGGATGATAGTTTCGTAGTAAGTTTAAAATAATATCTAACTAAAAAGAGAGTACCCAATGTATGATAGACACCAAAGAAAGTGTGCTCTCTGTCAAAATGCATACAAAATAGCTTGTTAAACTTCACAGAACCAAAGAGTACACTGAGGAGGAAGGGTGACACAAGAATCATCAAGTTTTAACTCCTGGCACTGCACAGGACCATCCCCAAGAGTCACACCATGTGCTTGATAGTATCATCCAAATGCTTCTTGAACTCTGTCGGGCTTCATTACCATTATGCATGTGCACATCATGGCTTATGTTTCCACGTCTAATTTTTTAACCTAGAGAAGTAAGTCATAAATAAGTAGACTCTGACAACAAGTTAAATAACGTGTAGAATAATGGACTTGGTTGGTAGGATCATATCATGGGAATTGCGTCAATATACTACAAATAAGTTCATTTCTAAGGAATACTGTTTAGGTTTTCTCTTTCTGTCCTCAACGAAGTAGCATTTAGCACAGGTGGTGAATTCTTTGTCACCCAAAGTTTCAGCAGATCTTGGCATTTAAAGAAGTTTAAATTTCTAATTAAAAAATAAAGAGAATAGTCTAAGTCATGTTGTCTTGATAAATTTTGAGACTAAGCACACACAGATTTGCTTTCATGTTAGGAAGTTGCTACCTTCAGCTTTATTTCTACTGACAAATCAAATGACTTGTTCATGCTATACGAGCATTTCACAGGGTATGTTCAACAATTTCTCTTTATGTCACTTCTCTTTTACAAAGGAGTCCTCTTTTGCTTACTGCCGATTCACAAAAATGTCCTAGAAACAGCTATTTCCACACAAGCAATGAAGACTTCTTATTTTATAGCAAGTAAACCTGCCTTCGAGAAACCTGCTTCTGAGAAACCTGCTTCTGAGAAACCTGCTTCTGAGAAACCTGCTTCTGAGAAACCCAGAACATATTTTCTTGAAATTGCTATTAAATTTTAGAAGCTTTAACTTTAATGTACTAACAACATTTTAATCAGAAATATCAAAGTAAAATTCAGTCCTGGAAGAAAAAGTGGATTTTATTTTTCTAAAATAAATTAAAATATAAGACAAAACTCAGCTATGCACCTTTTTTCCAAGTGATTATTTAAACTCTAGGAATAATAAAAAGTGTAATTATCATAAAAAATGTATCTTTTCTCCTCATTGCTTCTTTTCTAATGCAAACTGAATATAATTTCATATTTAGAAGACCCTAAATGCTCCACAGTAAGCAAGTCAATGCTTCTATGTAAATATTGGAGTCTGATATGAGTTGTTATAAAGCTAAGAAAATCTACTGAATTTAATAAAAACAAGGACATTTTTGAAGTATTATTAGGAAGAAGGAACAATATGTGATAAAGCAATTTTGCACAAGAGATAAGCATTTGACATACTTTGTTATACAAGTAGGGATTTCAGGTCTTAGCTGGAGATTTGTACTAATCACAGTGAATTACCCTGTAAAACAGAAGTTAAAGCATTATCTGAGAAATAGGACCATGTCTCAAGAGACAATAGCGTTAAGAAGTCTTTTATTGATGAAGGTTTTTTTCTTTTCACTCAGCCTTTTCTGTAACTCACAAAAAAAAAAATCTATAAAACTCAAAAAACTTCAAAAAAAGCTATGACATAAGAAAGCCTCTAAAATACACATGCACAGGCCAGCTGTTAGCAAAGATTTTGAAATATCAAACATAACACAAAAAATTGACATATATGAAATTTATAGCTCATCCTCAAGTTGTCACGTGTGTACTTTACTCATCATTGATATGATTCAGAATTTAACAGATTGTACTTCAAAGCTTATTTCTAAAATAAGATTAGTAAAGCTGCATGAATTTTGAGATTAAGGGAATATTAGTATTATGTATATACATTGCTTGCAGCAAAACAGGGGACTAGATAAGATTTTCAGTCAATGTATCAGTCCATTCTAGTTTTCTTACTGCAGTAATATATAGTAGAATATATTGTACCTGTTAAAATTACATCCATAATATTTTGATCACTTCGGGTAATTTTGGGAGTTGGAAACTTAAACATATCATAGTTCGATTGGAAGTCATTCCAAACACAGGTAATCAAGGGATATATAAACAAGTGAGCTGGCTCAAAGAATTCTTCTCTCATTACATCACCACTTCTCCATAGTTTCAACTATGTTCTCCATTTGCCTTAGGGTTTCAAAGACATCCCATCCTTATTTAAAACAGTGTGACTTGAACATCACTATGAAAAATACTGACTTTTAAACACATCTATATTGTATTATGCTATCAAGTTATTATAATAAATAAAACTGAGAACTTGTAATCCAATTTTAAACAGTAGACCATACTGCGGTGTATAACACTGGTGCTAGTCTTTAAGCTAAAATTTTAAACCAAATTGGTTTAAAGCAAATGGAATCTGAATTAAGATACACAGTTCCTTTGGCTTAAATTTATGGAAGTCAATTACCTTAGAATTTGGAAGGGCAACTGAATGAATCACTAGTAAGTGCTTTGGTGTTGTTCCAGGTACCAACAGCAGCCAGCAAAAGATGCTGTAACTTTTTAGAAAAGAATGGCTCAGTGGAGATGTTATACTTGCAACACATCACCTAATGCAAAGCAGCTAATACTGGGTCAACATCAACTTCTAAGTAAATATAAAGGCCCTCAAAATTCCCACCTCTGTGTTTGGACATAAGAATACAGACAATTTTTCCAGAAATGTTCATAGACTGTAGACTAAACTTATATTCCACAATCCTTTTGATGTACTCTATTTGCCTGATCTTGAAAATAATTGGAATGTCCCTCTTTTTCAGGAACATTGACTCTTGTTTTTTTATTTATTCTCTGGATTATAAACAGGTAGGAACAACTGGTCTTCACACTGAGTCACTGTTTTAAAACCAGCAGTTTGGCCAAGTCTGCCTCCTTGTCTGTGTTCCAGTTTTCTATTATTTTAGAGAAAACAAATATCTATTGTGACATCTTCTTACAAATACAGTTTCTCATGAGCAATGAATCAACCACTGAATCTGTTCCAACAAGACAATGCTTCTTAGAGACAGAAAATAAATACAGAGTGTTGTAAGCCTGTTCAAATACCTAAGGCTCATTTTGTTCGCCATTATCAGTCTTCAGTTTCCTCCGTCCAAATGAACTTCTGGAACACTTTGTTTCAGAACATCTACTGTATATAAGTGTGAGACTAAGGTAAATGGAGAGGATGAAATATTTTCAATCAAGAAAATCAAAAATATAGCTTTTCTGAGATTCTTAAATAAATTATTTTAATAATTACATTTTAGATAATGTCTAGATAGGATGATTTAGGAAACAGCTTAAAATGTGTCATTAACTATACCAAATATTTACTCCTGGAGGAGGACTCAGTGCAATTATAAACTATTTTTGACTGTGACAAAGAAATCTTGTAGTCTGTGGATCTCATCTTTATGTGCAGAAATACTATAGACATTACTGAACAAAGAGACTGTAAAGTGGACAATGTATTCTTGTAGTTGTTTTCTATGAGGAATTTCTATGACGATAGATTGTAGAGAACTCTGGTGTACTGCTTAGTTCTGCTTTGTATCTCTGTCAAATCAATGAGTGAATAAACATGAGTGTGATCCATCAAAAAGAACAGTTCAGTAAATTCTGTATCTTGAGGAAAGCAGTGCCAAATGAAAAAATGCATGGGTATTGCACAGTGGTAACTAAAGATGAAAAAACTCAAAACCAACAAGCAGGAAGGCTAAGAACATGTCAAGTAACAAACCACTGCTATATATCAGAACACACAGCAAATAAAACCACAAAGGCAGCGAAAGGAACAGCGGGTACTTACAGTGCTAATTCTCTCACTGTTCCTGACCACAAGAACCTCAGCCATATGCTCTGACTGTATCCACAGGACACTGCCAGCTCTGTCTGCCTTGTCAGAATCCCAGTTACTACTAGCTCTTCCTCAGCATCAGAAAGGTTGGCCCTGCCTGTGGGCAGTGAGTCACTTAAGTATATGGTACATTGCACTGCAAAACTCTGAAGCTGGGAAGCCACAACCACCAGCTGGCATTAATCAGGGACCATTAGCTATAAACAAGCACTTCTCCTTTCATGGCTTCTAAATTTAGTTCTTTGCAATTATTATTCCTCCTACATTTCATTTCATTTCATTACAGGCGGGGTGCTGCTAGGCAATGTGGACTATTGATTTCCAGGATCTAGGAATATAGCTTCAAAGTCCTTCTGGATATATTTTCTGTATTTTATGTCTGGCAATGGTATTTAGATATTTTAATTAACAATACAAAAGAAGTAACTAACTCTCCAACTCACAGCTTAAAAGCAAAATATCCTGTTTTGTATTATTATGCTTTGTACCTTGTTTAGTCTCTGAAAATTGTATTGAGGTCTTACTGCTTGCTTGCAGCTATTTGGAGTCATGTGAACTCTTTCCTGCATATCTGTATTGCCAGCTAAACTGTAATAAAGTTATGGATAACTGTTTGTAAAATATTCCCTACAAAAAAAGTTTTTTGTTTTAATTGTCAGGTTTGATCTCTGTAGATCAAAATATGACCAAACTCAGTATGTCTCTTGACCAAATGACACTAAATCACTTACATGTAGGATTTATTTTCAACCTGCAGCTGCAAACTTTTTTTTGTTTATCTGTCATCTTTGCTATAGGATGAACAGGCTAAGGATGAATAGGATAAGTGTCCTAGTTGCTCTGGGATGCCATTTCTCTTTCATCTTAGATAGTCTGAAATATCAGTGTTGGCAATTTCCCATGTATTTTGTTTTATTCTGACAGTAGGTAGAAACTAGAACCCATAAAAGAATAATCACTGCATATTCCTAGGATTATTAACTAAATTTTCTTGAGATATGTTCTTCTAATGGTAATTTGTGGTAGTTGGGAAGACAATTAGTGTGTGCACAAATCTTATTTTATTCTATAATCTCTTGCTACTGCAAGTTAAAAATTGCTAGGACACAAATCTCGTTATTTCTAGGAAACTCAAGTTCTGAGCTGCTATTAAGTCCTTACAGGAGTCACTCTGTTCACCATAGTTTGTTGTGAATTTTCTAATCTACCCTGGGCTTTTTCTACTCAGACTCATCAAAGGAAAGGTTTTTCTTATGTATACCAGCTAACTCTTAAGGTTGCTGTATATCTACACAAGATTTTTTTTTTTTTTTTAAATCTGAGTCAGAAAACAGTTTTATTTTGGGACATCTAGTTTGATAGTTACAGAAGTTACTAACTTTCATTTTAGGGGCATCTGTTTGTTGAAAGCAAATGACAAGACTTGAACAACAAAGGTATACAGAATTTAATAAACCAAGCTGGCATTACTGACACAATACTCATCCACTATCCCATGCTGCCTTTGCAGTGCACACTGGTGCACTAATGGATAGCAATTTAAAGCTAGCTCACAAATCCCTACCTAAGCTGCAGTGTGTGCTGTCTGCGGTACAAACATCCTCGGAGAAGCTTTTAAAATCCTGAAGGTAGTTAAAATACAAGCTGTTTTGCAGGAAATGTAGACATTTTACCGTATATTAGACTCCATATGTAAACTAATACAAGCATCTCATTTATAGCTAAAGGCTTAGATCTTGAATTAAACTGCAATTGTTTATATGGTCGCTTATGTCTGTTGCTGTTATGTATGTCAGAATACAATTACACAATGGGTTTCTTATACTTTTTTTAATAACACATATCAGAAGCTACAAGAGAGTTTAATATGTGGAGAATATGTTAATATGTTTAATTTAATAGAGTTTTTTTGTGTGCTTATTTTATTGAACAATAAACACTGGTATTACTTTAGAAAAGAGATCACTAGTTTTTCAGAGGGCCCATTTATCTTTCATTTCATTAATTTATTTCTCCAGTAATAACTGGTTCCTGGGCAAAGCAAGAAGCATAATTTTATTGTAGTAGCAGATGTTCTCCACCAAGAACTTTCATTCTTGTTTCCCTGATTTTATTGACTCTCAGCTGGAACCTTTGACCCAGTTATTTCAGCTTTGTTCTTCTAATGAACCTTATATAAATTAAAGATTCCTGGTTGACAACTGCCCTTGAATAAGTGAATTTGTACAATCTATAAAGTAAACAAAGATGCCACAACATCCCAGACCAAATAATCTCATTCCCTGTGTAATGGAAGATTTTGGGCTGGCTAGTGTGGAAGTAGAAATTAGGATTTTGGTATGAACCATCAGCATCTAAAGAACATGTTAGTCTGAAAATGCTGGAAATAGGTGACCCTCACTCAGGGAACTTGAAGAGGCAAAGCCAGCTGTTGCTTAATATTGGCCAGGAACAGCATAAATTGGCTTTTGTTCATGAAGTACAAAAGAACCAGGCAAGCATGAAGTAAAATAAAATTTGGCCTGTTTAAAGGAAACTTACAGGTTAAGCCAGTTTGCTTACCGATGGTCAGTCAGAATACCCACACCCAGTCTCATGTTGCTCAGTGAAGTCCTTTGTGTCTTTTCTCAAAGTTCTTTTTACTCAAGGACTTACACTTTCAGTCTGGAATACACCCCGCAACACTGCTGGTGTATCTTAGGCTTGTATAAGACTGGATGACAACTATAATCTGCTACTGTAATTAATAATTAGGCAGACTTGTACTTGCCAACTTCTGCATATTTCTACAAATATACAGATGTACAGCTTATGTCATTTTCACTGTCCCCAAGCTTCCTGGATGTGAGCCATTGCCAGTCCAGATGCTGTATAGCTCCATGCGCAGGTTAGTAATCAGGGCATATTCACTCAAACTGGGCACTTTTTTAGTCCAGTTACAAGGTCTGAACTGAGCATTTAGCTTGGTGAATGAGAAAAGGGCCTGAAACTGTTTGCACCTGCTCTACATTTTTGCTTTTGCAGAGGAAGAAGGTAGTAGCTCCTCCAGAGCATGACATTAGTACCTTCATGCTGCCTGCATTTTCAGGTGGATGCATATCACAGTACCTCCCACCATTCTATGAAAGAACCAATACATTCCACTGTGGTACCTTCCTTGTTTGTGCACCTGGCTCCTTTCCCTTGGAAATCAAGATGTGCGAGGGGAAACTCCAGTGCTCATTACAAAGGACCAACCAAAGCTACACCTAGACTTCAGTATGAGCTATAATTCCAGTGTCTACAAGCTAGGCTCACCCAGAAAAACTCAAGTTTTAAGTCTGAAGCCAGGTCAGCAGGGATAAATTCGATCCAGGTAGAACTAGGGCATAAATGGAATTATCTTTCAGGTCAGTGCCTTACTCACTGGGCTCTAGAGAGGTAAAGTGAATACATCAGTCATTAGGTACGATTACATACTATCTTTAGGTAAATGCAAGCTTATTTTTTTCTGTACTGAAAGCTAACTGTGTGTATATTAATAGTTAGCTGAGTTTGAAATAGAGGGTCCTGCTTCTGAGATGGAAAATATTCATGTTGAGCTGAGATCTTAAGTGAAGAAACGTAAAAGATGATACCTGTCAAACAAAGTAGCATCTCCTGGGAATTGTTTTCACACTCAGTAAATGCTTGGGTGCTCTGGCTCTCCCAAGACCGCAGTTAAGAGGTGATGGTTTGAATTGTAAACAGCTATTTCAATGCTCTGGCATTACCTGTGTACAAAGGACTCTTTGTTGCAGTTGCTCTTGTAAAGAATGAAAACAAACCTTGAATTCCTGCAAAACTGAACTGTCATCTTCCAGACACCTCCAGTAGTTGGCTGAGCATTACAAGCAGCTGGACACTTAGTGTGATGGATGAATCACAGACCCTCTGTTGGTGCAATTGTTTGTTCTTGGCACACATGCATATTTATACCCAGTTCAGATACAGCTCTCCAATCAGTGTGTGACACACACTTTTTCTCTACCTATCATCCAACACATGTCCCCTTCACCAATCAGTTCCCAACATGCAGTGTGCATGTGGTGCTCACATGCCCAGCTCTTGGCACCGGTCCCTTCTCTCTGCCCTGAACACACAGCACTGATGTCCAGCGATCTTCCTCCATTTTTGCTTTGTCCTGATTCTCCACATCTCCCCCCTTTTTGTTAAAAAATTGCAGGGAGAGCACTGGTCTCAATTACATAGTCATGACACAATTA
The DNA here is from genome assembly GCA_035047845.1 of Dendrocincla fuliginosa. NCBI lineage: Eukaryota > Metazoa > Chordata > Aves > Passeriformes > Dendrocolaptidae > Dendrocincla > Dendrocincla fuliginosa. Next base: position 18,644,152 of record JAWWMO010000096.1, on the reverse strand, counting down.
AAACTTCAATTGAACACTCATTGAACGCATTATACCTGGCAGGGAATACATATAAAAATTAATACAAATACTCCCAATATAAAAATCCCAGTATTAATAACCATTCAATCCAAGGTTCAATCCCGAGAACTTTTAACCAGGCAAACTACCACTACAAGTAAATCACTTTAATGTTAATAATCCATGGTTTCAGTGCTAAAAGCTTTTATCTGAGGGCATTTATGTGAATAAGGCAGAATATATTGGTAGTTACACACCCACACACTCACATATTCACACAAAACTCATCCTTGGTGACTGTCTTTCATGCAGTCACACAGAGAGGCTTGAGAGGTTTTGAGTTGCTATGTAATGTCATTGTAAACTGAGAACTTAGCATTCTTTTCTCTTAGTCTCATATCTGACTTCCTATTTTTTTATTTAACTAATTGTTAATGACACGTTTCCTTGGTTCATGACACTTTGTTTGAGGGGTGTTTCCACTGCTCTGATGGAGAGGCAATGTAGGTGTGTTCATGCAGTGTTCAAGTGCCCGGTTCCTGGCAGTGGTCCCTTCTCTCTGCCCTGCACACATGATATCATTGTTTAGCGATCCTCCTCCATCTTTGCTTTGTCTCAATCCTCCACATGAGAACACATAAGGTCAGATTTAAATAATTTAAGAGATAGGTTCTACAAAAGTGGCATACATAATTGGTAAGACAAAGTCACCTTTAGCAGAAATATGCTGAATTTGTTCTATGGAGCAATATCAGAAATTGGTAATGTATGTAGTTCAGGGTAAATATTCAGGACTTAATTGTAATACAGTATCTTGGTTAGAAACTGGTGAGGAAAGTGTTTCCTGAGGTGAACCTTATATAAGGAGTTAAACATAATTCTTAATTTGTCTAAAGCTATCTGCTTGATTACTTAGCTACAGTTTATATATGATTCATTCAGAAATGTATACAATGTCCAGAAAGGAGAGTTTCAATGGGAGAATTTTTTAGTTCTTTACCTTAAATACACAAAATCATAGGTCTAATCTTACTACTATCTCTTCATGTTACATGAGTAAATTATCAAATATGCAGTACTTTTTGGTTGTCACAAATAACAGGAATTTTGGATTTTTTAGCTACATATGCTGAAATACATGAAGCCATATGAGTAACTCAGAAGACGAAACCTCTATCCCAGCCAATATCAACATACTCAGAGAGGTTGTGGAATGTTCATCCTCGAAAATACTCAAAACTTGACTGTACATGGTAATGGGGAACCTGTTTTGACTGACCGTGCTTGAGTAAGGTGGCTGGATGAGATCGTATACAGAGTTCCCAACCAACCTAAACAACTCTGATTCTGTGATAGCTAAAGTTTTTGCATGCAACAAAATATTGATAAACACTTTGGTATAGCCATGAAATCTGAGTTTTTTTCAGTATCTGGGCTAGCTGGAAAAAGGTATCACTGAAATAGTGCATTTAATAGTAACAGTGAAAAGTTAAGAGAAAGGAAGTTTACAGAAAATTAAAAATGCCAGATGATGGAATTCCGGACTTTGAGTTTAATTTTTTCCTTATTAGGCCCTGACATTATCTCAGTTAGTTAGAACATGACACTAATAACACCAAGGTTGTGAGTTGTGACCCCTTCCAACTCAGAATATTCTGTAATTTATTTAACAAGCAGAATGAAACCTAACATATCACATAATGAATATAACAGAAGGCAAAAAGACAAACTGTTAGTACAGCTACATAACTATTGATTAAAAGACTTCCAGCAATTTCAAAGCCCAAATTCAAACAACCAAGTCTACATCTGCAGATACTATTTGTAGAGAATGGAACTAGAATGAATTATCTCATTTTCAACAAGCCCATGAAAGAGGGAGAATAAATTATTTGATAAATACTGAAATGTAGGCAGAAACTGAGATATATGTAGTGTTAACTATTATGAGACGGGTCTTTGAAGTGGAACAGTAAATGAGTAAATATGACAGCATATAGAGGCCTGTCGTCTGTTATGTTGGTGTTTTTGTGTTTTGTACCAATATACAGCCAGTTCATAAGGACCACACAGAAGGCAAGCCTAGCTGCTACCTACAAAGTCATTCTCCATGTCCTGATAATTAAATATTTGATATAAATCAGCATGATGCCACTTTCAAATATACTATGGACCAGTGGATTAAGATTTCTGTTTGAAGAGGTAGACATCTGTTAAGATTTAAATACTTAATCAAATAGGCTTACACTCCTGTCTCTTATCTTTACAGATCTCAGGATATCTCTGACGATTTTCCCAAATCCTACTGAGTGTTCCAAGTCCTTTAGGTGAAGAACTTCCACTGCTACCAAAAGTCACTCATTTATTTCTTTAACTGTGATATCAAGCATGTTCAACTGTGATCAGTATACAAGAACTTTCCTTTAGGAATTTTCTTCCTAATTGCTAATAACAATTTTGTGAAATTAAGTGGGATCTTTTATCTAGTCTCAACAGTAAGAATGACAAGGAGTGCAAGTAAAAACTGTAAAACCAACATTCTTGTGTTGAGCTGTATTAAAGTCCTCTTATCCAGGACAGTGTAAGTAGCTTCCTTAGACACCTATACATGTATTTGTGTCAGATGGGTTTTCACTAGCAATGCCATGCAAGTACCTCCTATAACGTTGTTGCAGCTGCTTAAATTTCCTTAGCAGTTTACTAGCTCTTTCCTATCCTTCCCCCAACCCATGAGCCTTCCATGGTGTATCTTGTCAGACTTCTGAAGTGCTAATGAGGACGAAATAGAACTATTTTGGCTAATTTTTTTTTTTTAAGTTCTTCTTTATATATTCCCATCTTGACAAAACTAAATTAAAAACTTGTATTGATAGAGTAAGCATCACAGCTGTCCAGTCAACATAAAGTATTCAGTACAATTTTATATCTGTCATAACAATTTAATACTTGACAATTATCAAAATGAAATTTTTCTCAGAGAAAAATGTAACAAATTACACAGTGATCCAGTGATCAAATGATTTTCTGGGTTTGATGAATCCATAATGTGATTTATGATTTAATATGATGAAAAATGCATTTGAGAAAGCCTTTGCTCTAATTTCTGCTTTAGGTTACCTTAGAGTTTGCAATTTGACCTTAGATCTGCCATCTGTGAGTTTTTTTAAAGTAACTTAACCACTGTAAAGACTATGACTTAAAGTATATGCATGTTTGTAAACCCTTTAAAGTGTGAGGTACAGTTTGTTTATTGAGTGTACAGTGAGAGTAGATTCACTCTTTTTCCTCCCTGGGGAGCCAGTTTGAAATGAACAACAGGTTTTACTCCTGCCTCACCTCTTTCTTCTCTGCCTCTGTGTATTATATAATTTCAGATGAAACTTTGGTTTCCTGTTTGTATGCAAGTAATGAGTTTTTCAAGTAATGTTGTATTACTGCTGGTATTATTACTTTCATACATTGGGATGTACTTTCTTCCTCCAAGACCTAAATTAATGTTACTTGCCCTGATTGTAAAAGATCTCTAAGCCACTAACTACATTAATTCTACACATCTATATAGTGTGAACCATGGATATGTGTCCTAGTTGTCTGTGGATGACTTACAGTAGCATTGAGTTATATACCAAAAAACTCCTACAGTGTGTCAGTCTTTCTTCTTGCATAATTTGGAAAACTTCTATAGTACAGCTTTTAACACTGATGAAGATAAAGAGCCTTTATTGGATTAAAGATGGTCTAAAGGTAAATATATTATCCCTTTTCCTACACAAGAAAAGTTGCTGCTACATTTACAATGGAAATTTGATTTTATGAAGAATGATGTCAGAAAGTTCATGACATCAACTACTATTTAGGCATCACCTGTTTAGTAGTAAAGTTTCACTAGACTTCTGTTGTCTCTCTGGAGTGATTATATATTTCATAAATCAGTTTCTTATGATTATCTTAGATTTTCCTTTCTGTCCTATCAGTTGCAGTTCACTATGTGTATCAACAATTATATTGTGATGCTTATTCTATCTTAAGTACATTCTCTAGAATTTTGCTTTATTTAGTAATTTAACTCTTTATGTCTCTAATACTTTTATATAATAAAAGTGATTATGCAGCTGTTGATAGCTAAATACTGTATGTTAACAATCCCATGTAAATCTTGATGTTATAGATCTTACTGCTCTCCCTGGATTATATTTTATTTCAAATTTTTCACTTGTCTCTTCTTTGCTTGAAGTACTTGTATGACTGTTTTTATTGCTGTATCTTGCAATTTTTATCAGCAAATGCACTCTGGTTTGAGCCTAGTTCAATTTATAAATAATAGCTTACAGGTCTACAGCCCTTCTTGTGAAAAATACATCGGGAGTTTCTTGGAGCTTTTACATAGGAAAAGTGTACAGCTATTTTGTCTACCTTATCTTACATACTGACCAGGCAGTTAGATGTTCTCTATAAAGAACATCTAAAATTTTGTCCTTTACTGCCACTAGGTAAAGTAAAATGCCAACCTCATTTGCATCACAGTTACCTATAAGTAACAAAGATGGGTCTTGAAAATGCCTAAGGAAACATTAACAACATTTACTACATGCCATAACAATAAAGACGTTAACTAAAAGACCCCATTATCTGTCAAATTAATTCTACATGCTGACATCTTGAAATGCATTTAATCTCCCATTCTTTAAAGTCAAATAGGATCTCTTTTTACTTGTACTCTTTCTAAGCAAAAATTTTCAGTCTTTATTTTTGTGATATCTTTTCTATATCCTGCTTTTTTTGGTCGTGTTGCCTCCTGATCTTTTAATATAATTTTTAAGAATGTGACTAGTAATTAGACACTGAAGAAATATGGCATATTTACAATATTTCACTTAGAAATATCTAATAACCTCAGAGTAAAATGTGAAATAACTTACAGATGTAATATTTCCTAGAGGTGAAGCTGTGAAAATGATAATACGTGAAAGATGTAGCCATTTAAACAATTTGGGAGAGCAAAGCTTGGCATTAATGCTACACAAATTTTAATAATTTACATTTGAAAAATGTTCACTGAAAAAATAGTTACTTGCAAAACTGAAGGGTGCCAACAGACCAAACCCAAGGAATTCAAGTGGAAATATGCTCTCTAAGTGAGAAAAATACATCAGTAATTTGTCAAAGGTGGAAAAGATAACAAGCTTACTTTTCTTCCTCTAAGGAGCTAATCTGGGATTTAAAGATGTTTTGACAAAGCATGGAAATACTACTGAGGTAAATCTAAAAGGACAAGTGACAAATATCTTTTCAGCTCATGCCTCATGTAAGAACAACAAAACCCATTTACCCTTGAAAAAAATACAGACTTTCCTATCTACCAGCTCTTCAAACCTTAGTTTCTTCTATTATATTATTAATTCTCTTTTTTCTTCCTGATTAAGCTTCCTAAATTTGAACAGGCAGAATGCAAAAAGTTGTAAATAAGGTAAAAGAACCAACTGTTTCTCCCTCCTTTCTATTCTATGAACATCTCAATCTTTTTATATAAGCCTTGATGTTAGCATTGAATTGCTCGAATTGCTGCCCTTCTGATGGACTGAAATTATTTGGGTAACTCAACAAATAAGGGCTACAATTTTGGCACACTTTGTTTTAGAGAATTGGAGATTTTCCTTTGTCACGTGTAGCACTACACACAGTGGTGGCACTTAATGTACCCTGAGATTAAAATTAGTCTATTTCTGGGAAAATTAACAGGCATGACTCAAAATGAAGAATGAACGGAAGTGAAGCATTGTCAGGAGATGTCCACCTTAGTATATTTATGTCTGTGTATTTTCCTTCAGACTTCCATGATTAACTCCCACTTACATTAACGAAAGCAATGTGTTTACATCAGGTAAAAACTATTCCTCTGAAGATGAAACAGGAAAACTGTCTCTTGCTTCACTCTGTCTCTGAAATTTTTTAAGGAAAATCTATTTTATAATTCTAGTAACAGTTAAATATGAGAAAGAAGCAATAATACTTTGCTGTCTCCCAAATATGTTTTTGTGTCTAAATGCAGTGTCATTGATCAACAATGTAGCTATTGCTTTTGTTGGTAATATCTTTCCTGGAATATGGCATTTTAGATTATCTTCTCCTTGATGAGGGAACATTAAATATCTTTCT
>JAWWMO010000096.1:18581608-18592585 GCA_035047845.1 Dendrocincla fuliginosa | reverse complement strand
TGGTCTGCACTGACTGAGAAGCAGAGAGCAGGCTTACTGACTTTTTATGACCTAACTCACACGTTATAGACCTCTATGCAGGCTGTATATCAGAGTTCTTGTAGAGTTTTAAGCATCCTTTTAATTTCACTGAAACTAAAATTAACTTTACTTAGACTAAAACTAAACCGCTAATAGTTCTAGTGATTTTATCAAAGCAAAATAAGTAATATTTATATTTTTCATCTTTGAGTTGTGAACTGTATCTGCACAGTGTCTTTTATACTAAACATTAGCCTCGTAGAATGTATATGAAGTTCATACATTCTAGGTTATATAGAATAAGTGGTCTATTAAGGTTATCAGGTTTCAGCTCAAGTGGTCTTCCATCACGGCAAGTGCAGGATAATTATTTAGCAACAACTTGGCTGATTTTTTTTTCCTTTTGATTGATATTTTTAGAAAACTTCTTAGAAACTCTGACTTTCTTCAGGCTTGCATTGAGTCCTCCCCATCTGAAGTAAATAACCTTTTAGCCTGATATCACAAAATGGATTTTCTGCTGATGGTAAATACAATCCATGACAGGAGCAGCATGGGAGGGCTTATGGAGCTGTTTCTGGGTAGATTCAGCACACAACAACTTGAAAAACAGACTGCCCAAATGTAGGCCCAACATTCTCATTTGAGAATGCTTCTTTTACAAGAGTCTGAAAAAATAACACTACTGTGAATGTTATGAATGCAGAAATAACGCAGTAAAGTCTGGTTTTATCCTCCCCTGCTCCTTGTGGTATCCTTTCTCTATTCCTCCCTTCCTTCCTCCCTTTCTTTCTTCCTTCCTCCCTTCCTCCCCTCCTTCCTTCTTTCCTTCCTTCTTCCTCTTTTGTCCTGCGGTCAGAGCAAGGATTACAGCCTCTGTGTTTGTTTGGTGCTGCTTTCATTACTAATCTAGCAGACTCTCAAATTCTTGGGTGTGAAAGGTGGAAAAATGGCATAGCTGTGTAGATTTGTAATGGGAGTTGTTTTTTCCACCTGGATATTTGTAGTTTCTTCCATGTTTCTGCATTGCAAAACAATGTTGTTGATTATGAACAAAAAGTCTAAGATATGCTTTATATTTATATTCAGAGTATATATTTATACTTACATTTATAATTACATTTAATATTATATTATTTATGTTATTTACACTTTGTGGTATTTTTAATCTATGAGGCAAATTCAGAATTCATCGTTATCAGGTCACGTATCAACATTTTCTGCATGATCCTCATGATCACAGTCTCATTTTCTTTGACAGGTAAGTACAGTGGACGAGATAGTTATGGTAGGAGTGGATGAGTTTAGTGTTTAGTCATTACCTCAGAAGACTACCATGAGTGAGAGTAAGACTTCAGAGACAGCTGAACTGACAATTCAAGTTGCAAGAAACAAAATTAATCATAGAATCCTAGAATTCTTGAGGTTGGAATGCATCTCTAAGATCAAGTCCAACTGTCAATCTATGCACCATTACCATGTTCAGCATTAAATCATGCCCCCAAGTGCCATTTCCAGAAGTTTCTTGAACACTTCCCAGAATGGTGACTCTACCACCTCCCTGGACAGCCTGTTCCAATGTTTTACAGCCCTTTTTGTGAAAAACTTTTTCAGAATGTCTGATCCAAACCTCCCCTGGTGCATCTTGTAGCCATTTTCTCTTGTGCTGTCACTTGTCGCCTGGGAGAAGAGGTCAAATCCTACCTCACTGCAGCTTCCTTTCAGGTAGTTGTAGAAAACAATAAGGGTACCCCTGTGCCTCTTTTTTCCAGGCTAAACAGCCTCAGTTCCCTCAGCCACTCCTCATAAAACTTCAGACCCTTCAACACTTTGTCTGTCTCTGGCCTCACTCCAGAACTTCAAGGTTTTTTTTTAGTTAAGGGGCCCAAAACTAAACACAGTATTTGAGGTGCACCCTCCCCAGTGTCCAGTGCAGGGAGACAATCACTGCCCTAGGCCTGCTGGCCTTGCTGTTTTTGACACAGGCCAGGATGCCGTTAGCACTCTCAGCATCCTGGGCACACTCCTGGATTATGTTCCAATACTGTCAACAAGCACCCACAGGTCTCTTCACCTCAGGCAGCTTTCCAGCTCCTCTGTCCCAAACCTGTGTCACTGTGTGGGGAGTTGTTGGGACCCAAGACCAGAATCTGGTACTTGAACAAGTTGATCCTTATGACGTAGATCTCAGCCCATCTATTCAGCCTCTCTGAAATTTGGAATATCTGGAACAAATTTTGGAATTCAATCTGGAGATGACAGAAAGAAAAATAAAACCTAATTTTTAAATTATGCACAGACTAATTTGATGAAATCCAGCAGAAGAGTTCAGGCAATGGCAAAGTTAACCCCAGGTTCACTAAGACCAAATATTAACAGTTTTGTGGTGAAACATTTTCCAAAAAAGAACACAGTAAAGTGTCAGTGATCCCATCTTTTTCAATGATATGAGTTTCTATTTTTCCATATATTAGAAATTTAAATTAAAACACAAATAACAGTGCAGGCTAATTTAACATGCCCTCAGAAGTTTTTGAAAATTGTTACTTGTGATTATTATGTATGTATTTGTGAAGAGGACTGTTGGTGCCATGAAATCTAGAAACAAATCTGGAACACTGAAATAGTAAAAATTTATTATTTTATATCAGCTGAAAAAGTACAGGGACTATATTTCCTTCTTGAAGGATGGATGATGATGACAGTTCCTATTACAATAATAGAAAGGTCCATGTACATTGCCTAATTGGCTTGTCTTTTCCGTATTTTTATTTGCATGCAATAAATTGCATAACAACACCTTTTTACAGAAGTCCAGAACATAAATATTCTTGTTCTTATTCTTTTCTGATTTAATTATTTTACTTTAAGTGTTTAATTCTATTCTTGAATTCATAAAGCTAAATAATTGTCAGTGAACCTGTCATGGTAATGCAGATTACAAAACTGGAGAGTCATTTGTCACAGAAGCCTCCCACCTCGGTAACATATAGCTTTCTTTTCATGTGTCAAATATGTGGTGTTGATTTCTCTTGGAATGCCTTGATGTCAATGCTTTTGCTACTGTGAGTAAATGATGTGAACATTTTTTACCCTAGAGGGCCTGCATTATTAGCTTGCACATGAAGCTGAGAATTTTTTGTGTCTCCATAGTAACATCCTTGCACATATAGGTGAGATAAGACCCAGATTTATAGGTGTGTGGACAGAATTTCTATAGAGTGATGAAAAATATATTGTCAGATTTTAAAGATAAGTAGATAAATGTCTCTCTTTGTTTTTGTGGGGTTTTTTTCTCCTTCTTTTATTTTTTTTTAATGGATGTGAGAGATGATGACAAGAAATTCTAGTAGTTCAGTTAAAAGTAGAAGGGATTAGATAATCTCCCTTATTCTTACATCATGGAGCAACAGTTATAGAAATCAATCAAAGAAACAAGCTAAGCAAATACAAGACTGGTGGACTGGAGAAAGCCCTCTAATCTGCTAAACTCAAGTATCACAAGCATTTCAGACAAGTACAATGTGAAACAAATCTTGGGGGTCGCAGAGAAGGACAGAAGACTCTGATAACCCTTTCATCTTCAACAAGGCTTTTTTTGCAAAGTCTAAAACCCAAACACATTTGCAAAAAAAACTTTATAAACCTTCAAAATACATTTCCATATTGTGGATCCATTTTTTTGCAAATCTCATATAAGACATAAATGCTTTATTGCTCTAGTTTAAGAATAAATTTCCACTGGAAATTTTTCACTGGAGGACTCGTTTCATCACAAGCTGTCAAAGTTGTAGATAAGGGTCGAGTTCTGGACCATCCTTTGCAGATGCGTGAGCTAAACATAAGTTCAGGCAGGAGTAAGAGTCAACACTTACACATTCAGCATACGGGGACAAAGAAATAGGCTTTCTTTACAGAATGAAGAAATGTTTAGAATATACTGAAAATTTTAAAATATAATGAGATTTCAGTTTTTCTTTCTTTTCTTTTCAACAGAAGTACAGAATTGCCCTTTAAGGCAAACTACAGGAGACTTAGCAAAACATTATTTAGCCATTCAGAGGTGAAAAGCAGGTAGAACCTCTTGCCAGTGGTAGCAAATGTGCAAGCAAAGAAAAATACTTCATGTTAATTAGCAATGTCAGATTTGTAACCCTGCAGTTGTTCCAACATGATTAATTCTGGGTCAGCTTTAAGCCTTTTAGAATCACCAGTTCACTGCACCATAAAATAAGCCACTTAGAAGGCAAATTCTCAATGTATTATCAGTTTAACAGACCACCAAATTATAAGAACAATTTCCTCTCTAAAATTACTATTCTGTAATTCTTAAGATAACATTGAATTTAGCTGAAAATGAATTTTGCCACCATTAAGTGAATATTCCCGTGGAGCCTCTTTTAATTATTTTACAGTTCTTTCTGTTGATCCCTAACTCTGCATTGCCAATTAGTACAAATACCATAAAGGCACAAACCAGTTAGGATTGAATTTTGGCAACACAGAATAAAAAAAGAAAAAAAAAAAAAACAAGCTGCTTTCCATGCACAGCCTGACCAAAAATGCTAATAAAAATAATGCTCTTGTGCAGCATTTTTATTCTTACATATTAATAAAAATATATCTGTAATAATAATAATATAGCCTACAAAACTACAGGAAGGATCAGAATTAGGCGGTCTTTTTGTATTCACTGTTACGAGACTACTCTGTACAATGTTTTTGTAAGTCTGTTTCTGTCAAGAATGCAATTAAGAAGTGAGAGATATTGTCTGCTCTTGCTTTTTCTGTATTTTGATACTTCCCTAAGTATATTATCATGGAACCACAGCAGCAATATTAACCCTGAAGTTTAGGATCCCCATGGCAATTTTTCTCCTCATTAGAAAATGGAAAACACTCTGAATCATGAGATGCCTACTTGCTACTATACAAGAGAGAAGTGGCTCTTAACAGAAAGTTCTTGTATGAAATACTGAGATGATTTAGCATGGTACAATATCTCATTCTTAGCAACTAGTGGGTTATCTTCCATTTCATGCCACATTAATCATCATAAACCCGGTTTCAACAGGAAAAAATGCCAAGTACTACTCCTTCTCCGTTTATATGTTACCTGGAAGTAAATAATTACATTACAAACTTGGGAATGTGGGTCAGTAAGTGCATAAATCTTAGCAACCAAAGATTATGAATATTGACATGTGCCAATATTTCATCATTTATTATACTATTGCTAGTACAACGTTGTAGTAATTTCCATATTCAGTTTTTTTTACAAAATTGAGAACCTCTTCAATGAAACAGGTTAAAAAATCAAGCTAAATACAGTTTATGTTCTTTCTAATTATTTTCTTTTTATTTTCAGAGAAAATTTCTTTCATCTGGTTACCTTCTAGACACCGTACTAGTTCCAAGCATTATTGATGGGGATGGCAAAACCTAGAGCCGTTGTCACAATAAATAAAAAGATATAAAATCCCATTCCTTTACTAAATCCGCTTTCACATTAGTTTATAACAATTTCCTCTTTTGCTTTCAGTAGTATGTCATGCCAATCAGTTCCAATGCAGAATTAGACAATTCTGAATGAGGATGTATTTCCACACATATCCTTGTATATGTCTCTTCTGATAAACCTACAATTTCATCAGATATAATGCATTTACATCTCTATCTTTCTCAATACTGGATTTCTTTTTAGAAAATAATCTTCAAAGAAAACAAAGTATTGTCAGCTTCTTCCAGCCTGCTAGCTGGAGACTACTAGCTCATACTGAATAATATGAGAAGATTTTGACTGCTTAATTATAAAGCAGTTAGGAGAAGCAGACTAAGAAAATACTTTTCTTTAGCTTCATATTGTAAATTCTGCTACTCAAGGTTTCCTCAGGATAATCCATACATACCCACACATAATATACTAATTATGTATATTTAAATTTTTCATTTTGTTATAAATAAGTTCACACAGTACTTTCAATTCCTCCTTTTCTTGGCACAGAGTCACAAAGGAGAACTTAGTACCTGTAATAATATCCTACTGAGTCCATTGAAAAAAATGTTTGTAGTCTTGTAAAAAAGCAATGCATTTATTCAAAGCACAGCATGGTTCCCCTAACATCAACATAATATTCAATCATTTATCAGCAGTCCTGGCTAGCTGGAAAAGTCCCAGCTAAAAAATAACCAGTGTAATAATGTCCGTTTACAAGAAGGTTTGGAAGGATGATTTGGGAACTACAGGCCTATCAGCCTGACCTCAGTACCGGGAAAGGCTACGTAGCAGATTATCCTGAGAGAATCATGCAGCATATACAGGACAGCTAGGGGATCAGTTCACAACATGGGTTTATGAATCTGAGCTCTTTCTGTGACAAAATCACCCACTCAGTGGATGAGAGAAAGACTGCGGATGTTGTCTACCTAGATTTCAGTAGAGCTTCTGATACTGTTTCAAACAGCATTTTCCTGCAGAAATTGGCCGCCTATGGTGTGAATAGGCACACCTTTCACTGCGTAAAAATCTGTTTAACACTTTTATTGACAGCCTGGGCAAGGGGATGTCAGATGACACCAAGCTGGGTGAGAGTATTGATCTTCTGGAGGGTCGTACAGCTCTACAAAGGGGTCTGGACAGGCTGAGTTGATGGGCCAAGAGGTTCCTAAGGTTCAACAAGGCCAAGTGCCATGTCCTACGCTTTGGTCACAATGACCCCATGTAGCATTGCAGACTGGAAGACGAGCAGCAATCAAGCTGTCCATCAGAAATCGACATGAGGATGCTCTTTTGCAGATGGCTGGATATGAGCCAACAGTGTGCCTAGGTGGTCAAGAAAGCCAATGGCATCTTGGCCTATATTAAGAATAGTGTGGCCAGCAGAACTAGCTGTGTCATTGTCCTCAACATTGGTGAAGCCACACCTTGAATCCTGTGTCCAATTTTGGGCCTCTCATTTCAAAAAGGACATTGAGGTGCTGGAGCACGTCCACAGAAGGGCAGTCGAACTGGTGAAGGGTCTGGAGCACAAGTCTGATGAAGAGCAGTTGAGGAAACTGAGGTTGTTTAGCCTGGAGAAAAAAAGGCTCAGGGGGAACATTATTGTTGTCTACAACTCCCTGAAAGGAGGTAGTAGCAAGTTGGGGGTTGCCTTCTTCTGCCATGCTTCAAATGAAAGTATGAGAGTAAATGTCCTTATGCTGCATGAGTGAATGTTCAGATTAGATATTAGAAAAAAAACTTTTCTCTGCAAGAGTGGTTATGTATTGGAATAAGTTGGCCAGGAAAGTGGTAGAGTCACCATCTCTGGAAGTGTTCAGGACGTGTCTGGGTATGGCACTTGAACATGTGGTTTAGGAGCGATTGTGGTGGTGCTGGGTTAGCTAGTTGGACTAGATGATCTTGAAGTTCTCTTCAACTTTGATAACTCTGTGATTCTGATACTTTTAAGATAAGAGAGTTACTGAAAATTGTAATGAAATATGTCTGTATATCTGCATAATGCTTTTTGATCTGCTACCTTTATGTTTATATGAAGTTTGGTTATTTTAATGTCTATTAATAAATTTTTATATTCTAGAGAAAAAAAAAAACTTTTACTCATAAGAGCTTCCCTGTCACCTCCAAAGCCTTAAATTTTTTTTCCTGACACATTAGACAAACCTAAGTTCATCTCTGATTAATCCGTCTGGTCAGTGCCACTGACTTTTGGAATGAATTTGGCCTGCTGCTCAAAGAAACATCTTGAAATTAATTTTTTTCTCTTTACAGGAATGAAAATAAAACCTCTGGAAAAAAAAAAACAAACAAACAACTTGGTGTTATTTTTCATAAACTGTGATTTCACATAGGGAAGGAGAACCTTCAACCTTTTAAAAGGTATAATCCTGACATTTCTACAGCACCTGTATTTTGAATGGTAAAGGCCTTGCTTTCTGTTCAGGAAATGGCATTCTGCTGCTTCTTGTACTGTGTCTACATACACCTTATTTGCCAGTCTGAAACAACTGATTTAACTGCCCAGTGCACTATATAGCACAACAGTGTATAGAATCAGTTTAAGTCCAAACTTGTCCTTGCTTTTTTGTAAAGAAAAAAATTCTAGTAGTTTTTGCTATCTAGTATGAGTATCAAGTGATTTGACAAGGGCTGCTGTTCATCAGGCAGACATAATATGAGTAGACAAAAATTTTCCCCCTACTTCAACAGTTTCTCTACACTATCATGATGTTACAGTTAAGAAGGATGTACAAATGTAGTGAACAGAAGTGCATAAACTACAGAGACATAAAAAATGACAGCATATATGTGCAATTCTATGTATATACAGGTTGTTTTCTGTCATACTCTGAATATATGCTCCTAATATTACCAGCGCTGAACTCTTGGCCTTTTGAAATCTTTGGGTACTGTCAGATTCCTGTTACAGATTTTAAAAAAGCATGAACAGATCAACTTTTGGAAAAGTGTCACATGATCTTTCTGTTCTCTTGACTTTGATTGGTAGTAAATGAAGTCACTTTAGGTTTGAATTTTCAAGGAATGAAATGACCTCATATAAAAGTGGTTTTCTCCCTTTAGATGATGGTCAAATAAGGAAATATAATTAAATTTTTCTTCTCTTTGAGGATAAAGTGCTATCTTTGAGTTCTACAGGAATAAGTCTTGACCTAAATCAATAGTAACATTGTTAAGAAAAAAAAAATTGCTACATTACAATAAATACAGAGGTAAACTTTTGTGTTTTATGTGTATGCAGCATTCTATAGATAAACTCATATAGTAAGTATATTAAAACTGACAATTTTATTCAAGATTGCTCGTATCAGTGTAGCTTACAATAGAATTTGGCCCCCAGACGCAAAGGAAAAGATGAGAATACTATTTCTATGTGACTGCATACTTTTGGCTTCGAATAAGTATTATTTTACTGATTAGTGTACTGATGTACACAAAAGAGGTTTTTAGACCAGAAAGCTACATATATTGAACACATTTTCACAGCAGGTGTTCTATAAATATGCAAATGCAGACTAAAGCTGGTTATTTTTCTCTTGAATTTGCCATAAGATTGTTTTTCATTTGTTTCTTTGCTTATTTGCTTGTTTGTTTTTTCTCCAGAACCCTGATCACTTGCAAACAATTCATACCAGTTGCATTACAACTAAATCAAAAGTACGGCTAACTCTGGTTTGTAAAGGGTGCACATAGGAAAGCATTCCATCTTACAATTTAATTCAGCATGGGATTTGATTCCCCATCAGTGACCACAAACTTCTTCATTCAAATTGAGCATTGAAAAGTAAATTAAAACAGAGGCTCATATCTGTTCTGGTACTAAGAAACAGTAGCCTGAACTGTGAGCAAAAGGAAGACACTAATATATATTCTTTCATTTTACTTCATATCCCAAACCTGCTGAGCCAAGCATTCATCAAACAGGTGTACTGTTCACTGGGTTAAAAACTGACTGGATGGCTGTGCCTAGAGAGTGGTGGTACATGGAGTTACGTCCACCTGGCAGCTGGTCACCAGTGGTGTTCCCCAAGGCTCAGCATTGGGGCTAGTCCTGATTGATATCTTTATCAGTGATCTGGACAAGAGGATTAAGTGCCCCCTTAGCCAGTTTCCAGATGATACCAAGCTGGGCAGGAGTGTTTATCTGCTGGAGGGTGCGAAGGCTTTATAGAGGGATCTAGACAGGATAGATGGACTGAAGTCAATTGGACTGAAGTCCAATTAATTCAAAAAGTCCTGAACTTTGGTTACAATGGCCTCATGCAATGCTACAGACTGAGGGAAGAGTGGCTGCAAAGCTGTCAAGCCAGAAAGGATCTGCGGGTGCTGATTGACAGCTGTCTGAACATGAGCCAGCAATGTGCCCAAGTGGCTAAGAAGGCCAATGATATCCTGCCTTGTGTCAGCAATAGTGTGGCCAGCAGGACCAGGGAAGCAATTGTTCCTCTGGTACTTGGCACTGGTAAGGTCACACCTCAAATCCTGTGTCCAGTACTGGGCCTCTCACTACAAGAAAGACATTGAGGATGTCTAGAGAATGGCAAAAAGACTGGTAAAGGGTCTAGAGAGTGAGGCTTAGGAAGAGCAGTTGAGGGAGCTGGGGTTGTTTAGCCTGAAAAAAGGGAGGCTCCCTACAACAACTTTAAAGGAACTTGTAGCAAGATGGGGATCAGTCTCTTCTCTCAAGCAACAAGTCACAGCACAAGATGAAATAACCCTCAAGTTGTCCCAGAGGAGGTTCAGGTTGGACATCAGGATGAATTTTCTCACTGAATGGGTGATTAAGTATTGGAATGGGGTGTTCAGGTTGAGTCACCATGCCTGGAAGTGTTCAAGAAATGACTCCATGTGGCACTCCGTGCTATGGTTTAGTTGACATGGTGGTGTTTGGTCAAAGGTTGAACTTGATAGTCCTGGAAGTCTTTTCTAACCTTAATGATTCTATAAATCTATGATTTTTCTGTGCCTGTCACTTTTGCCTTAGAACACAATGTAAAATGTGGAGCATGTAGTATGATATTTCTACTGTCATATGCTGCTAGTAACCAGCAATATCAGGATTTGCAGAGCTATTTATACATTCATAACTTCATGCTGAGACCCTTCAGAAATTCTTCCTTGAAAATCTCGATGTTCCTACTTCCCCCATCAAACCAAGCTGCTCCATTTCTCTTCTATCCTCTCATTTTTTAGTAGAATTTATCCTTCTGCTTTTCACTTCTGCACTGTGACTATGCAGCTACTGACAGCACTCCTTCTGGGGACATAATCTGGTCTGTGTTTATTTTTTAGTTAGAGTGATAGTAGCATACAGTCAGCAAGATGCATCCTTGGAGGCTATCACTGGGGACACCAGATATGATTTGGTTTCCTCTACACTGAGAAGGCAAATCTTGACCAATTATATAAGATGCAGCACAAATTCATAGTTTTTACTT
>JAWWMO010000096.1:18481061-18494024 GCA_035047845.1 Dendrocincla fuliginosa | reverse complement strand
TTTTTTTTTTTTTTTTTTTTTTTTTTTTTCTTTCTTATATGTTGGGAATTTTGGAGAGATTTGGGTTTTCTTGGTTGTGGGTTGTAGTTTTTTGTTTGTTTGTTTGTTTGTTTGTTTTTTAATAAAAATCTGCTGTGATGACTAATATATGATTAACTGTGCATCCAAGGTCCTTTCTTCAGATTTAGCTGGTTCTTCCTTATCTTATGTTTGTCCAGCTGATTATATTCTTATCCAGAAGTAGCACATAGTTGGCTTGCATCTTACTTGTTTCAGACTGCATCTCAAGCTTGTGATTTCAATTCTAATCCTCTTTTACAGAAAAACTAGATTGCCAGTGCCTGTGGGTCTAAAAAAGATAGTCTTTCTCTACCATGTTACTAAAAATACAGAATGTCAGTAGACCTAAACCATATACATGGGCTATCTCATTTGCTCACATTTTCTATGACCCCTTTGCAGGTGATATTTTGCTTTGGTGTTCTGGTGAGTTTTACTGGTGGTGAGATCCCTGAACAAAGTAATTTGTAGTCTACAAATATCTTCAGGCAAGTTTTCCTTAGCATGCTTTAGAAATGATGTCATGGTGCAAGGATCATTTTCTCAGGTTTGTCTGGTTTTCAGGGTTATCATACACTTCGTTTTTTGGGGCAACAGGGGTGACTGAGAATTTTGTAAGGCACTAATTTTGGCAGTATTTCTGACACAAAAAAGCCTTCACATCTTAGACATCTCACTTTGGGCTCCAGGCTCTGAAATTGGTGGCCTGCTTTGAAAATCTGCTAGAAAAATGGAGAGAAGGGCATAAGCATAACTCAGGGGTTTACAGGATCACTGTCAAGTGGGTATTTTTAACCTTGAGGCATTGTGCAGGAAAAAGTCATGCTCAGATTCTGTACCACAATGTATTTGCAAGATGTGACAGTGTCGTGCAATGGATGTTATCTGGATTTTTCTTTTTTTTCTGAGATATCCTAGTCTCCCTCTTCGTTGGTTATTGAAAAGCCATTGTTGTCTTTTCTCATCTCCCTGTTGCTTTGACTGTGTTTACAAGTAGTTTGACTGTTTCTTCCAGTAGCTTTTTAGGAATTGAAGTGTTCGAGCAGCAATAGTTCCTTGGATTGCTGCTCTGTAAATTTTAAAAGGTAGGTACTCTTTTTTGTCCTTTGCTATTCATCTTGCATCACAGGGTTTCAAAACTGTTATTTAAGGGTTATGCCATTAGTGCATACCTGCTTAGCTTCAGTGATCTGGGGTTCACATACTTCTGCTAGGAAATACAGTTCATCATTCTTTCATATTCCTCGGCTTCCTGTTTACTAGTACTGGTTTGCTTCTACCAGCATGTCTACAGTTGTAGTGTTACAGAAGATAACAAAAGAAAATACAGCAAAGTGCAGTGGACAGTTGTATGCTGCTATATTATTTATTTCTGTCCAAGAAAGATGAAGTTAAAATTCATCAGAAAGAGGACTGGGGTCAGACTTTTCTCAGCAGAAATAAATTGTGCGTTATATATTGTTGTCCACCATTTTTGTCAGTAACTGCTACTTTCCAGGACAACTGTTACGTTCTTTATTTTGTCACTTGAATTCATGCTGAGAATTTTTTTGAAGATGAAATTCCTGATGTTTTGTATCACGAATGTAAAAAAACCCCTCAAACCACTAAAACTCAAATCAGATTAAGAAATTACAGCCAGTCATCAAACACCTCTGGGTCCTTACACCCTAGAGAAATCAGGAATGCAACTGCATGATTATGTGTATATTCAGCTGCACAAGTCTGATGTTTCATGGCTAATCAATCTTCTTAAGTAAGGATTCAGTTGGCTGTTAAAATCCTTTGTGTTCAACTGTTTTACCTGCAAGTAGAGAACATAAATGTAGACACAGACCTTAGGTTTTCCAGATGTAGAACAGTTTTCTGTGCCACTTGTAGCCTTGTGTCTAAATTGATATGTAATGCTTTAGAAGTTACTTTAACAGAAAGTGGAAACTGGCCACCAGCATGTTTAGCAACTTGATGTTGATCGCAAGAGTGATGAGTAAGAGCTCTCTGATACTTTCAGCTGTAGTGGTTTGCACTGTTAACCTGTGGACTGTCAGTCAGACCAAAATACCTACAATTAAGCAAAAGATTGTTTAGACTCTCAGCTAGGTAGTTAAGAAGTCTGGCTCCAATGTCCCAGTTTCATGCCTTTACTCTGTCTTGTGTTTGAACTGTTGAAATAAAATGCCTTGAGAAACATACAAAAATGCAAAATTACAATTTTTACAATAATTAGTTTCCAAGAAATAAGAAGAAACTGTAGTTTTTCTGAGGCAAATTGTAAAATTTTCACAATCTTAATTTTAGAAAACAGGAAAATTCCAAATTTCATTCAGCTCTGAAATCAAACACTATGACAGACAAAAACTCCTTGCAGATTAATTACTCATTATCATTTATATAAATATAAAGCAATTGGCAATGCTTCCTGTTGGGGCGCTGAGTGGGAGGAGAAAGATGAGTAGATTTGGCTAGGCAAACAGTTCAATTCATCCTCTTTTTTATATTCTTCAAAGTTCCATTGGAGAGATTCATTTGAGACTTGATTTGTACTTATCTGCAGTGCAGTCAGCTTGTGATGTATTAAATAACTATTTTTTTTTCCCAAAAATGATAGTTGTTCAGGTAGAGGTATAACATGAATGTTAAAATAATTTCAGATTAATGATTTTCTAAAGGCCAGCTGACTGACAAGCTGTGGCTGTACTGATCGCTTTCATATCTCAGTTCTTTTGCTGTAGGTTTCCTTGTGTTACCTTGAAAAACAAACAAACAAATAAATGAACAAACACAAAAAGCAGCCATAACTGAAAGAAGGCATGATGCATAATAATGTACATTTCATTAAGAAGTTATGGAAGACTGAATTAATCTCATGCATGTTTGAAGCAAATTGTAGTACTTTTTGCTATAAAAGAAATATAGCTCTTCTGTTTAAAAAAGAAAAAAAAAGGAAAAAATCTCAAAATCTCACACGTAGATTCTCCTTATAAAGTTTTATTTGTTTACTTGCTCTCTGCGACCCCTAGTCATGTAGGTATGTACCATCTTTAAAGTGGGGGATGTTTCTGACAGATGGCATGTACGCTATTCTGAGGGTAGCCAAACCAGTCTTTTTCAAGTGATATTTCCCCAGTAACTCTTACAACTCTTATTTGTAAAATACCGTGTTCTAGAGTGGTTCTGAAATAATTAAGCTGGTTGTTGCATACAAATTAAATATTGTGGTTTGGTTTTTTTTAACATGAGGGTCTGTGACTGTATAAAGTATCGTAAAATATTACTGTTTATTAATAACAAATTTAGATGGTAATCCAAGGTACAGTATTTTTCCAGTTCAGACAGGAGGCTGATGTGTTGGTTCATGTGAGAAACATGTGTGTTAAGCAAATGACCTGAGAGAGGAATCACAGTTACAACGAGTCTGTATCTGGAAAAATACATTTTTTGTCCTGAGTACAGCGAAGCTTCCAGGGCAGTGAAGCATTATACTTTCTTTGGTCTTTTCTGTGACCTTATTCTCCACATGAAGCTGAAGCTCACTGCTGGGTCATGGCAATAGTTTCTGATGTGTGAGGTCTCAGAGCCCACGAGGAAGCTTAGGAGAGTTTTGTAAATGCCCAATGTATGGAAGACACAACAGAGAACTGGATGGTTTGGTAGCACATGAGGCTGCCATATCAGCACCACCTGTTACTGCTTTTATGAAGCAAAAGAAGGAAGTGACAGTTTGAATTACTAGGAGACATAAACCAATCCTGAATTGATTTCTGATGCAATCTGCAAGCAGTGTGAAAATACACAGTGGGGCAACACTTCAGTTCTCTCCCACAGCTCATATCTGCAATGTTTCCAGTTTCACAAGGACAGCAAATCTGCATGGCATCACCAAAAACACGCCAACAAAGTCGCACAAAAATACATTGACGTGTTGTTTCTGTATGGTTTTTAATGTGACCATTGTCTAAATTCTGATTTTATTCTAGTAAACGTCTAAAAAGCTTCTTGGCTTGCATTAGCTTTTGCAAGCAGCATCACCATACCAACGCAGAGAGCATAGCAGGTGCAAAACCCACCCAAGTTTTATATAACCAATTTATTATCCATGGAGATGATTCGTAAAGCCTGAGCTGTGTGTTACTGTGGAGACCTTATTAGTGATTATAAGCTGGATTTGGTATATCCATGTGAGCTGAAGTTGCAGTAACTGGAAGGAAGAATACCCTGAGGGAGAGATGATGGGATTTTTCATTTTCCTTAATCTAAGTGCAATTTTGCCAAGCTTCTTAATGAATGTTTAGCTTCAATTCACCCTGATGCTGAGGAGGAGTGTATTTTATAACAGTGTTTGTGTCCCCATGAATTCTGGAATTTCACACAAGCAGGTTGCTCTGCTCTTGTGACAAGCCGCTGCTCCTGCCTCACCTTTGTGTCTCTCTATTGTAACAGGAATTTGTACATGTTCTCCTGCAGCTGTGCTGATTAAGAACAGTGCATATTTCACCATATTTTAGCCCCTGCCCAGTTTCATATTCTTTATTTCAAGACTGGCAGTGATCGTACTGACTCATGTTCACAGACATTATTCCTAGTTGCAACAGCCTGCCCAAGAACCTTTCTGAATGACAGCCTTAAGATGTACATTGGGAAGAAGGTGACCTATTTCGACTCTCCAGAGGATACTTGCAGCCTTTTTACTAGGATTATTCTTTGCTTCTTAAAGAGAAAGTTACCTTAGACTGCCCGTACTAGCAAGGTAACTGAAGGTAAGTTTACTTGCTGTGTACATAGGTAGGTATTATCTGCAGACTCTTGACCACCTTTTATAGACATGCACAGGTGGAAAACAGTGTCCAAAATGTGCAATAACTGCCAGATTTCTATGGGGAGGGAGACAGACCCTACTTCCACTATTACTGTTTTTCTGTGTTTCCAAAGCTTTAGATTCAGCTTTGGTGAGATATGTGTCCTAAGATAGTCCCTTGGTATTACTGTTTCCATTATCTAATCTAATAATGGCATTGAATTGCTGGTTGCTCATGGGAGTACTCGTTTTGTTGGATTGTATAGATTTTGGCTGACTAGCCATTCTGGCTAAGTCCTGTGTTTATAGTGATTCCTACTATGTTTTGTGGAGTAATAGAAGCATAAAACTTGCTACCTTTTCTGGCAAGGATTTATTCTGCCATCTTTTTGATGTATTTTTAATAGGAAAATATCCTAGTTCCAGTATGCCAGACCATGCTTCTTTGCATATTCTTTTCCTTTCTGAAGAATCACACATTTAGATTGTAACTGCAGGGTTCTTAGCTGGCAAAGGGCCTCTTCCTTAGCTGTGTAGCTGGCAGATGATTAGTATAAACCTTTCACAAAATATAGCCTTGAACTTGGCATTGACAAGCTAACATTTAGTATTGTGACTGACAGCCTCAAAATTAATTTTCAGCAAGCCCCTCTTTCCCACACAATGCAATAATTTGGGGAGAGTTTTAACAAGATTGTCTAAGAGCAATAGTCTGTCTGCTTCAGCCTTTGCTGAAGACAAAGAAGACTGTGAAACTGAATTTTGGTTAAATTTAATGAGCTACCTTACCAGTCCAGCTGCCAGTTTTATTTAAAGCCTAACAATTTTACATCTTTCAAAGACAGTTCTTCCCCAGTTTAAATATTTTGGAACAAGATATCAAGAGACTGACTGCACACAAACTCTGCAAAAGGAGTTGTCTTTCAGTTAGTCCATTCAAAATCAGCAAAACTGAGTCTGCAGAAATTAACTTTGAGGTCTGTAGCAGGTCAGCACAACTGACATACATTCTTTTTAACAATACTGTTAAAATTCTTATAGACACCTTTCCTCCTATCTGCCCTTTCCTTGTTGTTGCATTCAACTTCTATCACCACAGGGTAAGTGGTTCCTAAGGACGTTGGCTATAGTTGTGGGTGGGTGGTGCTGGTATAAGCAATCTGTCAGCATGGATATACCATGTGCCAGGACAGTTGCAGTGCATGTTTCTTCCTCCTCTTTCCTGAGAAATGCGTGATGTTGCTTCTTCCCACTGAAGTCTGAGATGGGCTTGCACCATACTTTTATTGGTCTGTCACTTTATCTTACAATTTCAGTGTATACAGTGCGTTTTCTGTATATTGAGTAGTTGGCCTTAGTTGGTCTTTGTTGCCTTTGCTGTGTCTAAGAAAAATGCTAAGAAACCTAGATCCCAGCTTTTCAGTGCCTTTAACTGATGGCAAGAGACTTTCTTATAGGCACTGTAATCTCTTCCCCACTCTTACTGTATAGTGCTGATATCCCTTTGCCCTTCATCCTGTTTCCCCACTTTTGAGGCTGCTGTTATCACATGGTTGTTTTTGTTTTGCTTTGTTTTGTTTTTGTTTTTAATGCATGTGACATCATTATGACAAGTTTGTAAATAGTTAATTCTATGCAGTCTAACTGCTCATTACTACCAACTATATAAAAATTCTGGTTTTGCCATGTGATTATTCAAAGATATTTTAAATTAATTACAAATAGACAGTAGGTCTAGGCTAAACCAGCAAAATCAAATCTCTACACAAGCTAAGACATACTCAGACAAAGTCTTACAAGTCCTGAGGCCTTTCAGAGTCATTACATGTATGACTGGCAGTAGTGATACTGTAGTCACAAGGCTACAGAGTGACAATACGAAGCATATGCAATGCATATTTCATATGATGAGTAATTTGTTGTATAACAGTTTAAAAAAATTCTTAGCAGTCAGGAGATCTTTTAAATGGGTATTAAAGCCAACTGTGAAGCAATTAAAGGCCTGATGGAGGTATGGTAATAAAGAGGAGGACTCAAAACCTGTCATTTTCCAGCTTGTAACACAACTTCAAAGGCACCAGTCAAAAGAGGTATGCAACGTCAAAGTTATGTTTTTATTAAAAAGGAAGCATCACCCCCCACATTTCATATAAAAAGAAGTAGATATAAAAAGTAGTATCAATATTGGCTCTAAAGCAATGCACCAAAACAAAAGAATAGAAAACCTAACAAAGAGAGGCAAGAAATGCTCTGAGGAAAGTCAGCAGAGAATGGGGAGTACATCACTAGCATTCTAGCTTGGTTTAGGACAAGATTCAGGAAAAAGCTTGTAGCAGCCATGCAGAAAAAACAGTGGATCTGTTGATCAGTCTGTGTCTGCTGGGCCAGACAGGTGAAAGCTAGTAGTTCTAACGCTACAAAAACATAGACTGCTGGTATTTACATTTTATTTTGTCATGCTGTTTCCATTTTTATAGCTGAATTTAATGTTAGAACTTCATGGAATTTCTTTGGTTTGTTTGAAACTGCAAATGAGCTCAAATGTAATCATTCTGGGCACTATAGAGAAAATGCATCCAGACCAGAAGTGTTTCATGCCATGTTGAAGAGTTTAATATGTCATCAGTGTTGTTAGGATTTTGTGAAGAGTTATATCCTGCAATATGAGCCTTTTTTATTGTGTTCAAATGGAACAGAGAAAGCTTTGCAGTTGTAAGGGAACTCTTAAGTCCCATACTCACATTAGCTCTACATTTTCTAATTCTTAGTAGCCCTATCTTTTTGGTACCCTAGAGGGACTAAAAGACTTTTTGGTAGTTTTATGTATGTATCTTCATTCATGGTGATTTGCAGCATCTTAATCTTCCTTATGTTTTTTTGTAACTTACTTTTAGCTCCAGTCTTTTCACAAGTGTGTTGTACCAAAATTAAATTACTAAGTCACCAGTGAAAGTAATCTGAACTGTATCCTATGCAATTGTAGGATTAATTTCTCTTTATATACTGAAGTATATATGGATATTCTTATGACTCTGTGGGGAAGAAGAACCAGAGGCCATGGAGTGAAGAGATTAGAGGTGATGTAGGAATGAGCAGGAAATTTCTGTTAAGCAGATGGGAATTCTTATATGCTTCTTATGTCAAGTTTGTTTGGTATAAAATAGCAAAAGCACCTTTTTTGTACAAATCCTTGAACTTCAGAGTACATAGTGGTATTACAGAAACAAAACCAATACTCCACAGAATACCATTTTCCTTTTCTTATATGCATATGTACTCTCAAAGTTGCAACTTTCTCAAGCAATAGATTTGTTTTCATGGAGCTGCTTACAAGCTCTCAGGATGCAGAGTTTTTTCCTACCTATCCTTCTAACCATGGCTTCTATACCTCTGATGAAACTTAAATCTTTTTTTAACTCTGCAGCATACAGAAGTTGGAAATTGTTTTTTCTCCTACTGTAGGTAGCCCTATCTTATGTTTCCTCTTTTTTTTTTTTTTTTTTTTGTTATTGAAAATCTTCTTTCTCAAATGAACACAGCCATTTAAAGATAGTGTCCTAGAGCAGATAAGGCATATTGGTTAAAATTTTCAGTCTCTGAAAGCCTTCATGCTTTCAGTATGATAGGGCATGTCTGGCGGGGGAGAAGCTCTTTTGTTATAGGACAATTTTGCATTCAATACCACATTAAACCTCCATTGACTGTGTTACAGTAGATCAATTAAAATATATTGTAGACATGAATTTATCACCATGGGCTAGGAGATGAAGGCAGATGTTTCTTCTTTACCTATAGATGAAAATCAGCTAGCCAGGCTGTTCTAAAGGAGTCACATTTTAGTCCAAGTGTAAATGGGGCAGACATGCTTCTACAAGACATTTGGTACCACTTAAAAATAAAAATCACACTTCTCATATCTGACAAAGCCTAACCCAGAACCCTGAGTTTTGTTGTGCTTGTATTCTCTAGGTCAGCTGATGGCCTGTGAATTGACTCTTGATTTGTCTCCCCTTGGACAATTATACATGACAATTTTGTAACTGTCTTCCCGCCCCCCTGCAGCCCCCAATTGATCTCTTATATCTCTTCATGACCTTGAATATGAGTTTGAATAGTTTAATCTAAAAAACAAATTGCTATAGTGAAATTCAATAATATTGTTCTCCATAGCTGTTCAGCTGGTAAAGTCTCTTGACTCTCCTGTACCAATAGGATGAATTGTGAAAGTCCTGCAGGTGATTCAACATGAACTTCTACAGACTGAACACGTTTGTTCTGACTTAGTGCTCCTGAGATACCAGTGTTAAGTGTTTTTTTGTTCTGACTCACGGTTTTCTTCAGTAAAATCAGGAAAGAGAAGGCAGACTGTTTATTTTGGAAGGATTTATTTTATTCATAAACACTTTCTTAAAATATTAATATGGGGGCAATATTGGAGACTGTTTTTTAAAAAGCAGAACTATATTGAAGCTAACATTTTCTGCATGATTAGAGAAATTATATTTAGGTTTCTGAGAAACTGACTATGAATATGCAATTTATTTCAAGGCAAGCAGACAGTAATAGCATTTAATTTTCTGTGTTTAGATAATAAAAAAACACCTTGCTATAAGAACAAATGCTGCTTCTGAAATTAAAGACTGATACTCTTAGCCTTCCCTAGGATTTTCCATGTGTTCTCTTACCATTTTCTGTCATTGTTAAGTATTCAAAGTTCAAGATAAACGTGAAAGAACTTGGTTGTAAGGCTTTGGATGCCAGATATTATGAAAAAATGGCTATTTAAATGCTGGGAGATCTCGAATAAGTGTAACAATTTTTCCAAACACCTTTAAGCATAAATAAAACTCAAGTACCGTTGTATAGAGACTGTTCTGTAGGGTTAGTTGTGAGAGTTCTCCAAATTAGAGGTTGCTGGGTTAGAGATTTATGAGAATTCAGTGGAAATACCAGGTCCCTCAATATTACTGCGATAAATGTTAAGAATCTGTCTTGCAGGTTTTATATGTGTATGACAGAAGTTTTTTTTCTTGAGTATCTCAATATCAGTAAATTGGGAATGGCAGAAAATGATAAATCAGAAGTGACAAATCCTGACTTTGCCAAGGCAGTCATAAACTTCCTGCCTGAAAATCAGCATTTACCAACAGAAGATATCAAAGGTGAAAATGGGATAATATTCTAGTTGCCATGAAAAGCCAGAGTTTTGGAACGCTAATTACTTTGAAAACTCTAATGAAGTTTGTGGTTTTAGGGACAGAAGATGCTGAATCTAAGAATCACATTGCCATGAGAGAACCTGACCTTTTGTAAGAGGCTCTGACAAAAGAATGATAGAGCATATTTCTCTTTCTATAAGGGAAGAAGTATATCCTGGCTGAAAACTAAGAATTGTGTATCCTACCCCATTGGTAGTCATTTTATACTGCTTGAGTTGTATATGTAAAAATTCTTTTGTTGCTGACCTGCTACATTCTTTTTCATATTGAAATTCCCCAACTGTGTGCTGCACACAGGCATCCTGTGAAGCTGTATTAATAGAATCTGCCTGAGAACCATATGCTGTGTTTCATACTGTCTTTTTTTTCTGGGAATAAAGATGGCTAGAGACATTATAAAATATGTCTGACAATCAGGAAAAATAAGTTCAGACTGTTTCTCAGGGGACATATTGAAGGGGATTTACTGAAAACTGTGTTTTATTTGAACCATGAACACTAATAGGGGTTTTTCAATATGTAAATATTAAATGTATAAAAGTGGAAGGCATGCAGGCAGTAAAATGGGAAGCAGAAATATATCCCTTTTATTTTTTTTTTTAAATCACAGAACTCAAAAATAGAGAAGTTGACAGTGACTTTCTGCATTAATATTTGAAGTGTAAGGAAAATACTTTTTCACACTTTCTTTTTATGTCAACAATACTAATTGTTTAAGATTATAAATGATGAATACTAAATGAGTAAAAAACCTTCAACACTTGCTGTAACTAATAAGCTTTGGTTTCTTGAAATAAAATATTTATTTCAGTCCTCCAGAACTTTTTTTTAAGTGTAAAAAGAACAGATGGATACTGTCCTGCTCTTAAAAATGCTTTGTGTACAACAATACAAAAATGTTTTTTAAAATTCCGGTAATAAGTATCAACTTCCCGGGCAAAAAAATTTTATTGTAAATTGCAGAACATGAACTGGTATGTCATCAAGATTTTTTAAAAAATACTCAATTTTTTAAAAATTGTCAATCATTAATAGTTTATTTTTGGAAATCTGAAGATTGTACTGAACCCAGCAAAGCATTCTTTAGTGAAACAAAACAAAACCAAAAAAAACAACCAGACAAACAATAAAAAAAACCACAAACCACACCAAAACCAAGCAAAACCCAAGAAACACTTTGGAAAAATGAAACATAATCAAAGAAGATTATAAAAAATTCGTGATCATTGTACTGATGTGTCATTGCTATCCAGGAATTTCTCTTTGTGAAACACTTCTGTGACTGGTGCCCTTAGATTACTACTTTTGATTGTGCAAAGAAAATTCATACTTTGCTCTGGAGATTATTTGTGTTGTTAGGTGAATTGTATGTCTTTGTAATCTGCACTATTACTTATATTGCTACACCTGTTGTGGTGTTGCCCTCAAAGTTACTAAGTATGTGACCATTTAAGGATTGTTGCTTAGTTGTGCAGCATGCGAATCATATATCCCAAATGCTGGCCAGACATGTTACAAACAATATCTAGTAAACTCATGAAAGCTGCTGAGCATCTAAAATGCTTTTTGGCTTCATAATACGCCTAAAGGTCTTCTATTCAATCAGCAGCAGTCTCTGAGGTTTCTGCTTCCGAAAGTAATTTGAAGCCAAAGGAATTCTGCTCTTGCAGTCATGTCTCTTGTACCTGAGGGAGGCTAAAGCTGACTGCCTCTGTAAATCACATTGGCTCTCCTGCACTTGATGTTTGCTGTTGTTCTTCTGTTTTTTCTTGACAAATGCTACTTTGATAAATTCAGTTTGACAGGCTTGCTTGAGGAAGAGTCTTTGTATTTATCACTCCTTGGTATACATGATTTATTTTTCTCAAAATCAAGTGCTGGCATCATTCCCAGTTTCCTCTCTAACTCCATCAAATTACTCCTGTTCATACAAATCAGTTTTAACTGTTTTTCAGACTTAATTCTGGGTTCCAATCAAAATGAGCTATCTGAGGGGAAACTGATTTTTCAAAAGCCGTTGAAACCAGAAGGGGTTAGTAGTGTTGCAGTGGCACATCTGGGCTGCCTTTGCCTGGTTTTGATGCCCCAGTATGAGAAAGACATTTACAAACTGGACCAAGGCCAAAAACCTTTCCAGGTTTTTGGAAACCAGGCCTGCAGTGTGAGGAGGGAGTGGGAGAACTGCACTCTTTTATCCTGCAGGGGGTATTTAGTGAGCATTGTCTGCTACCTAATGGAAGGTTTTGAAGGAAGGGGAACTGAACTCTTCCCATATGTGCATAATAAAAAGATGAGGGACAGCAAGCCAATTGCAAGGAAAGCAACTCCAATCCGGTGATAGGACAAGAAATTTCACAGCAGAGATGATGAGACAATGGAACAGAGGCACAGAGAGGAGGGCATACTTACACATTTTTAAAAACTCATTTATTAGAGGGAAAAAAAAAATCTAAGAATTGCTGTAGTTAAGTTCAAACAAATAGTAACTTTATTTAAAAAATTTGTTTGCTTGGAATTTATTTTTAATTGATCCTTTTAATGGACCCTTGAGGATCTTTAACAAAGACAGATGAACAACTTCTCGTTGCAGTACTTATTGTAAACTTAGTGACTAAAAGTACTTTTTGGTTCTGTGATTTATAGACCCTTCTCATTTTTTTTTGGTGAACAAATAGCCTTGGTCAGGTTTTTTAAATCAACTGTGGAGTTAATTTTCTTCTTCTGTTTTAAGAAAAAAGTTAAGTGTTTTTTATCAAAATAGTCTAGTAACTCTGGAATGGATTATTTTTTATTGCTCTTTATCTTCAGATAGGGTTATTAAGATTGTCCTTTTTTTTAAAAAAAAAAAAAAAAGTACCATAGGAATCCCATTGAGCCCTTTTAAGGCCA
>JAWWMO010000096.1:18453962-18465804 GCA_035047845.1 Dendrocincla fuliginosa | reverse complement strand
TTTAAATCTAGTGTTTGAAAGGTTAGAGCTAAAAGATACTCTGCAGAAGTTTTAGGTTTAGAAGCTGTTGTGTAGAAGCTAAAATTGTACATTTCTGTCTCCTCCTGCACTGGAAGGCAAAGCATAATATTGAAGGATTACACTTCACTTACAATGATATTACTAAGTAAACCCTGGAGAGAAAGAAAGGGAATTTCATTCTAGCTGTTTGAAATTATATTTCTCTTGTATTCAGGTGATGAAGTAGCAAACTAGCCATCCTTATCATTATTGTTGTTGTCATTTTTATTATTATTTTATTATGTTGACAAGAAAAAAAGAAATAATGGTCAAAAAAATTGGATGCCTCTGTTCTGGGGAGGACAAACTAATAGCGGAGAGTGCTTTTGTTTTCCCTGTGTTCTCTGAGCCAGGTTTTTCTCACCATTTTCAATCTGGCTGTTGTGCAGGTGGTTGACCAGATTGACACACTG
Organism: Dendrocincla fuliginosa; assembly: GCA_035047845.1. Classification (NCBI taxonomy): domain Eukaryota; kingdom Metazoa; phylum Chordata; class Aves; order Passeriformes; family Dendrocolaptidae; genus Dendrocincla; species Dendrocincla fuliginosa. The sequence goes on along the minus strand of JAWWMO010000096.1, from coordinate 18,465,331 downwards.
ACATCTGATCTGCAGCTGGAGGATGAAATGACAGACAGTTCCAAAACAGACACGCTTAACAGCAGCTCCAGCAGCACAACAGCTTCCAGCTTGGAAAAAGTCAAGGTGCGGGCCAACACGCCTCTCATCAAGCCACCTGCACACCCCTCTGCCATCCTCACTGTGCTGCGGAAGCCAAACCCACCCCCTCCTCCACCACGACTGACGCCTGTCAAGTGTGATGACCCTCCGAGGCTGCCTCCTTTGGCCAACCCTGTCAAGACTAATGGCACCCTGCTGCGAAACGGGGGCTTGCCAGTTGGGCCCAGCTGCATCCCAAATGGAGACATGTGCTGTATACCGAACAATAATTTGGAGAAAGTTGTGATGCAGCCTCTGATGCACAGACCTGAAAAAGAACGGTGTCCTCAGCAGGGAGCAAGGGAACGGGTACGATTTAATGAAAAAGTACAGTACCATGGCTATTGCCCTGACTGTGATGTTCGGTATAACATTAAAAACAGGGAAGTGCACTTGCACAGTGAGTCCGCCCATGTTGCAGGAAAGCTGCCACACCAGTGCCCTCCTCTGCCACCTCCACCACCTCCACTGCCTCCGTTTCCTCTGGAAAATGGAGGTTTGGGGATAAGTCCCAGTAACAGCTTTCCTCCTCCAAGACCCGCAACTGTGCCTCCACAAACTGCACCAAAACCCCAGAAGACCATCTTGAGGAAATCAACAACTACAACAGTGTGAAGTATGCCACTTGTAATAACTCTTTATTTTCTCCTATATATAAACATAAATAGGTAATGAGCACTTTCTACTTGAGCAATAAAAAGACCCCATGTATTACTCCCTGTGTCCAGTGGAGTGGCATAAAAATCACATGGTAAGTACAAAGAGGAATACTTGTTGATCTTATTTGTATCAACCAAAAACACCAATATGGCAAAATATGCTGAAAAATATTCATTCATTAGCCGTTTCTTAATTATGGTTTAAAAGACAATGAAAAGAAAGTTCACTGTGAAAATACTGAGTAGTGATCTGTGACAGATTTCAGTCTGTCTGAGATAAGGTAGTAAGCCTTGCTTCTGCATTTTGGGACTTCTCAAATGTCCTTTGATGAAGCAAAGTGGAGTACCAGCTTTTGACTGAATTCTAGCAAATGCATTTTTCTCTAATGACTTCTTGAACAAATGCATTGTATGTGGAGTGGTGCAGTGGGAAGAAGACATTGGACTTTTAGTTAGCTTGGTCTTTAGTGGTCAAGTAAAGAAATAATTGAAATGTGTGTTGGGCTGGCTCTGGAAGACTGAGTTACCTTGTGTTTTTTTTCTCACTTGCTCAGTGTGTCACAGCCAATGTAAGTACAGAGATGAGCAGGAATAGTCCCATTCAGTTACCCCCTATTTCCACTGCTCCATCTGCAAAATGGAGCATGATATTTTATCTCATGTGCAATGCCAGTAGACTGAAAAAACAAAGCTCAGTCCTGTGTTTTTCCCTAAGCTTTTTTCTGGTGTAAATCTCTTTTTGAAGGCAATGGAAATGTTGCCTGAGGCCTTCAGGGACATACACTTAATTCACGTAAAGAGCTTTGAAGTTGAAAAGCTCTGTGCAATTATGGAGCATTAACATTGCAAAACAAGACATTTTACATGTTATCACATTTTGATGGTGAACCCAATTAATATTCTTACTCGTTAAAAAAAGTACTCAGTGTTTTTAATTATTTTATGAAAGAACATCCTTTTATTCTCACAAAGAGAATTACAGGGACTTACAGTTTAAAAGATACCCAATCAGTGAAGAAAATCTGATACTAAATGTTATTTACAAAACTTGTGCCAAATTAATCTCAAATGGCCAACAGCAAAAGCTATATTAAAAATGTATTCTTATTTCAGCTGAAATGTAAAAGGTGTTCTATGGTGAAACAGACAAAACTAGATAAACTAGGTTTTTTATTTTAATTTCTTTTTACATGTAGTAATAGGTATTAAACTTAAAACTAATCTTCAAGCTGTTTCCCTGTATACATAGTACAGTATATTTATAGCATTTAAAATGAAAAAAAGATAAGAATAATCATGACAAAAATTCTAGCAGATAACTACTATTTGGAAACCTTTGCTGTAAACAAAGATTGTATTTTGTGCAAATACACATTTAGGGTCTAAAGCTAAATGCTGTATTCCCTGCATAAAAGCCAAAGGAAGGAAAAAAAATTAAGTGCTTAATCATGCTTTCCTCTCATCTTCCCATGTGGTTTTCAGGATGCACTTTACATTTTGAATTGTTTCACTATACTTAATCCCATGAGAGCTGTTGCCAAGTGAAGTAAGTCCTAGTGCTTGCAGCAGGAGGCAGTAACTCATTCTGCATGAGTGTGAGTTCTTTGTTGCCCAAATGAGGTTTTTTTTCAGGTGGATTTTGCTCATATACTGAAACTCTACATTACCTCCTTTGCCCATAGGTTGAAAATTACATTTAAAATCATTGGAACAATGTGTGGACATATCCACATTACATATTTTTCAGGTTTTACTTTTAAAACAAAAATTCCTGCTGTTCTGACTTTATCAATAGTGTAGAGGTCATATGCCTGTTATAAAGTAGTTTGGTATTTTTTTTTTTTTTCATTCTGAAAAGAGCTACTGTATACAAGATATGATAAGGTAATGCAAATCAAGTATTGTATATTTTATAGAAAATGTTTCATCTTAAAATAGGGAAAATAACTGAAAAGGGTCATTTTAGGGGGATAGGTTCTGCTGCGTATGTCTTACCTCACTTGGCCTAATTTTTCTAGTTTGAACTCACCTCTGATAGGAGAGCACAGTATTTCTCCTCTGGGCTTCTGAGAACCTCTTAGTACCACCAGACTGGATGGTGTACTCAATGGATGTGCATTGATACACATTTCAGTTTTGTTGCAGCATTAAGTTTAAAGTTCTCATCTCTGAAAAGTTTAAGTAGCATCTGAGTTTCAGCACTTCATGTTCAGTTCTGGTATTCGCCATCTTTTGTCTTTCAGTAGTGCTTTCTTGTCTCTTTCCTCATGTCTCCTGAGTACCTTTTCAAAAACTACTGCCTGTCTTTATGCATTTTCACAGGGATGCAAATGCTGTCCTGCAAAAAGAAAAGATGCATCTTTTCAAATGAAGTGCTATCTTTGGTCAGAAATACAGGTTCAAAATGTGATAGAAATACATCATTTTTCAGCAAAGTTTGCTAACGCAGGCTCTCTTTAATGCAACACGTTTCAAAGTCTCTATTAAATCAGAGTACAAATGTGGAATCAATTCTGGTTTAATAAGAATGTCTCTGGTCTGTGTCCTATTGTAAGGTATTTTTATCAGTGTAACAATTTCACATTAATGAGATGACAGGGTAAAATTAAGGTTAATACAGATAAACTTTCAAAGTATGGGAAACTATTAACTCTAAGTTTTGCAGCACTGTCTAAAAACTGCTAATAGAAATGCCATAACAATGAATGCAATATTGTATTCAATCAGCAGTGGGTTTTACATGTGTATTAGGAATGTATGTTCTGTGAAGCATTTTTGAACACATACAACATAGCATGCTTCACACCTTACTGAGGAAAACCCAATAAGCTCACCAGAACTGAACAGAAATTGCCTGCCTTTGAAATGTAAGAGATTATATTTAGTGTTTTGCTAAAATGTTAGTACCTGAAAAAAATGAAAGTCTAGTAACAGTACTCAGCAGTTTAATTCAATGTTTTCCATCACTTCTGTCTGCCGTTCACTATTGATCTCCACAGGTATTTTAAAGTCTGAATTATCCAGATCTAAACTTCCCAAATACAAATAGAAGGAGAAGGTGGTTTCCATCAATTTAATGAAAAATTAGTTTAGCAAAATTAAGATAAACAATGAAAATTTCTTGATTTTTAATAATGGCATTTATTAATAAAAATGAACAGGTGAATGCATGGTAAGAAAGGACACTAGGTGACTAGAATACAATAACAATACTTTTTAAGGACATAATGTAGGAATCTGCAAAAATATCATGGATCTTTCTATCACATTGTTAAAGTCACTGTTCTTTCTTGTCTTTGGGAGTTGTTAAACTTTTTATCACATTGTTCATTGTTCTTAAAAACAAGGAAAGATTCTAAGTAGTCATCTACCTTTTTATGATTAAATATTTTATTTAAAATTTGACATGAAGAAACTGAAGTAGACTACAGGTCTAGTTATTAACTTCTTTCAGAGAACTTGATTATTGAAAACAGAGCAGTATGATTTTTTTAATTACCAGATGGATTTGTGTATGCCCTCTGGACTTGCTCAGATCTCTTTGTTCCATGTTCTAATTATGACTTTCCTTTCAGTGATACCATGAACAGTAATTTTACATATGGAGATAAAATCATGCTCTGGTTGCTATTTTCTGATTTACTGTTAAAGTAGGCATGAGTATTGGGCACATATTTTTGCAGAGACAACATTTCTCATACACTGTTTATATGCTATTTCAGGAGGCTGTGTGTGCGTGTAGAAGCAAAATACCTACCCACTGTTCAAATCAGTAGTGAAATCATAAGGCTCAGAGCTGCAGCATGCTGGTGAGGTATGCACAAAGGCATGTGGTGGAATAAATGTCAGGGGTAAACCATTGTAATCCCAATGTCTAGAATATTTAATCTGAAAAATACTTGGCAACTGTTAAATAACTACATGGTATTTCATAGGAAAATTTGTGGTATACCACATGTAATATTTACATGTTGCAGCCCAATATTTCTGTATCTACTAACACAAACTATGCAGTCCATAGCTGAAGCAGCAGCAGTGCTGGTATTACTGGCTCAGTAGTGCATGCAAACAGCAGTACAGCCTCATCTTTGGTAGCAGTTACGTGCTGATAACTCTTAACTGTGAAAAACTAGGAGGGATTTTATCTCACCGGCCTGTCTCATAATTTTGTCAAGGTATTTTGTCCATGCTGGGATAGCTCTGGGGGAGCAGGCTAACTTTCATTCCTGCTCTTAAATGATGTGATGTCTCTCCAGCTCATGTTGGTCAAAGAGCTCTCTTGTCAGCTGTGAGTGGAGCTGGTGGAATAACTGGACTTGAGCAGGTATTCTGCTGCAGCAGGGTTGCCCATGCTCTTGTCCAGCCGTGCAAGACTGTGCCTGTTCTCTGTTTCCTTGCATTTTTTTCATGTATGGCAACATTCTCATGTTACAAAATGGTTGGAGTATTTTATTGAGAAATTTCTCCTTCACCTGTGGTTACTTGTTTCAGTGGTGAAAAATGGTGGGACCATGGCTGTATTTCTGTTGCCCAGTCCTTTGCAATGCTGAATCTTTGGAAAATTTGAGGCAAATCTTTCTTTTTTTTGAGGTAATCAGTGTCCTATCAGGTTATAAAAGTGAGATAAGAATCTCTCATGCAGGTATGATGAAGAGGGACTAGAACCTTTCATATTTTGAGGGACTGTTTTTGTTATTGCAGGATTGTGTACCTTTTGTTGCCTGAAAATGGTTTTTATAGACAGATGAGAAAAATATCAGATCTAATCCAGGGAAAGAAGTAGAACATAAATGGCACCTGATAGCCAGCCAACAGCAGTGCTTTGAGAAATGAGTAAGACCAGAAACATCCTATTGCCTTGCTTGTATATGGGACTTACATTAGGACTTCTAGGGAAATGAGTCTACCTCACTGTTTGATGTAAATTCTGTTCATAATAAGTAATTAGGTTTCTAAAAGAGTTTTCTGATATCAGATCTGTCCCTCTGTGTTGTCTATTTGATCTCTTGACTAACTCGTTACTCTATCTTGCCAGCAATAACAGGTAAAAAATTACACAAAGAAGGAAAAATAATAGGTAAATTATGAAAATGGTTATGAATGGTTATGAAAACCAACCAACCAACCAACAAAAAACCCCTCTAAACTTTAAATATTTAAGCATGTTCCTTACCAGTACTTACATGATGAGGGCAACATCAATCTGAGAGTTTGTTTCTCTTTAAATAGGGTTCTTATCATTACTTTAAACTTAACCTTGCATCACCATAAGCTTAAGAGAGCAAGAAAGAAGCCAATCAGTGACAAAATATCTCATGGAAGTGGATTTTTCCTTTCCAATTCAACAGTGATGTTGCTGAATAAAAGTTATTAATACATGTCAGTTTCCTTCTTAATAATTAGTATTAGATAAATTAGTATGTGAAAACCAAAACATTATGATAGTATGTATTTGTATAAATCTGTAATGACTACAGAATATTTTTGGTTTTTTTACAAAGACCATGATGATTGTAGAGTGGAGCTGATGTCCTAATTGAACTCCTAATAATGGAGCTAATTGGCCCCTTCAAATTGACTGCTTTAAATTGAGTTTAAAGCTTTCTCAATGAGCCCTGCTAATTCCAAAGCTAAGATCCTTTTTCCCCTTTAAGATAGATGGTCTCCATTTTTTGCCAGCGGGCTTGGTTTTTTATAAACTGACCCATGACAAAAAAACTCCAAATTTCTGCTGGTCACACCAGTCTCAAAGCCAGGTATTCATCTGCATGATTTTCCTGTTTCTTACCCTATCAACTGGCAACTAGCAGAATAGAGAGGATGCAGTTTATGATCCAAATTCCTTGATCAGTTGTCTCAAGTCTCTAAGGTTCCCCTTAATTATTTACAGCCTCCTTGATGGGATTTCATTGCTGTCTACCTGAAAAACCAAAAGAGGCTAATAGTCAGTGGGCTCTACCAGACTGAGAAGTTTCTTGGTGATGTCTCTTAGCTGGGCCTGAGGTCCTGGGCTACTGCCTGATGGGTTGGGTCCAGTCAGCATATCAGGCCCTCAATTCCTCTCAAAGGGGAGTCACCAATGCCTACTACCCTTCTTTATTTAATTGAGGAGATTGTGATGGTGGGGACTAAGTTTCCCTCCCATCCTTGAAGAACTTTCATTCACATTCTCATTTCTGTGGTCCTCATTTCTGTTGTCCTGGATTCCAGAGCCTCATACTTGTTGTATAAGGAGAGCTCAGAAAGTGAGGTAAGTGCGAGAGGATTCATTACCCAGTATGGATCAGGAGAACAGTGTATTCAGGACCTTAAATTTTAGGAAAGCAAAATTCCGGCTCTTTGAGAAGTTAGTCAGTGGGACCACCTATCAACTGGTCTCAGGGACAAGAAAGAACAGGACTGGCAGATCTTTTTCATGTAGCACAGGAGCTCTCAACCCCTACATTTAAGAAATCAGGAAACAACAGTAAGAGATGGGCATGGATTAGTCGACCTGCTGGTCAAAAAAAAAACCCCAAAAAATAGGGAAATGCACAGGCACTGGAAGCCAGGACAGGTGTCCTGGGAAGATTACAGGCACATCACCTGGTTGTGTAAAGATGAGGTCAGGAAGGCCAATGCACAGTGGGAGCTGAATTTGGCAAGGAGTGCAAAGCATAATAAAAAAAGGCTTCAACAGGTGTATCAGACAGAAAAGAAAGGTCAAAGTGTACCTGATAAACATGACTGACAAAGCAGTAACAATGGGCAAGGAGAAGGCTGAAGCACTAAACTTATTTCTTCAGCCTTCAATGGCAATTTCTCTTCCCACACCTCTCAAGTGGTTTCAGAAGCAAATTCCCTCCCAATGTAAGTAAAGATCAGGTTCCTGACCACTTGAGAAACCTGAGTGTGCATAAGTGTATGGGATGCATCCCAGAGGAAATTGGCTGATGTAGTTGCCAAGCCAGTCTCTATGATATTCAAAAGGTCATGGCAGTCAAGTGAAGTTCCAGGTGACTGGGAAAAAGGAAACATTGCACCCATCTTTAAAAATGATAGAAAGGAGGACCCTGGTAAGCACTGACCTGTCAGCATTACTGATGTGCCTGGGATGATCATGGAATAGATCCTCATAGAAGCTCTGCTAAGGCACAGGGAGGAAAGGGAGGTGATTTGAGACAGCCAGCATACCTGACTTGGTCTACAATGCAGAAACTACATCAATGGTCAAGGAAAAGCCTACAGATATTATCTATCTGGACTTCTGTAAGGCATTTAACATAGTCCCCCCCAATATCCTGCCTTCTAAATTGAATAGATATGGATAGATTAGGAATTTTTTGGATGGTCACGGTCAATGGCTTGATGCACAGATAGAGATCAGAAGCAGTTGGTGTCCCTGAGGGTTCTGTCCTGGGATCAATGTTATGTGATATCTTTACTAATTGCATTAATGAAGGGATCAAGTGCACCTTCAGCAAGTGATGACACCTTTTGCAGATGACACCAAATGCAGTGTTGTGATTGACATGCCTGAAGGACAGGATGCCATGGAGAGGGACCTGGACAAACTTGAGAAGTGGGCCCATGTGAAACTCAGGAGGTTCAAAAACATCAAGTGCAAGGTGCTGCAGCTGGGTTGCGGCGACCCCCAGTATCCATTCATTCTGGGCAATGAACAGGCTGAGGGCCACCCTGGGAAAGTCTTAAAGGGTACTGGGGGATGGAAAGATGGACATGAGCTGGCAATGTATGTATATAGCACCGGGCAGCATCAAAAGAAGTGTGACCAGCAGGTCAAGGGAGATAATTATCCTCTGTCATCACGAGACACTACCTGTCTTCAGGCAACTCCATTGGCCTCTGTATTCCTCAGTACAAAAAGAAAAAGACATGGACCTATTGGAGCAGGTCCAGAGAAGGGCCATAAAGGTGATCAGAGAGGTGGATTGCCTCTCCTCTGAGGACAGGCTGAGAGAGTTGGGGTTATTTAGCTTGGAGAAGAGAAGGCTCCAGAGAGGCCTTATTGTGGCCTTTTGATACTTAAAGGGGCCCTATGAGACAGATAGGGACAGACTTTTTAGTAGGATTTGTATTGATAGGACAGAGACTAATGATTTTAAACTAGAGGAATGTAGATTCAGAGTAGATATAAGGAAAAAATTCATTATGAAGGCGGCAGTGAAACAATGGACCAAGTGCCCTGGAGAGATTATAGATTCTCCATCCCTGGAAGCATGCTGGGTCTGTTTGGATGGGGCTCTGAACAACCTGATCTAGTTGAAGATGTCCCTGCTTATTGCAGGGAGATTGAACTAGATGACCTTTAAAGAAGGAAGGTAAGACAGAGACAATTTATGATGAACTGACAGTAACCAACATTCTCTGTCCCCTTGCAGGGAGGAGGTAGAGAAATCAGGAGTTAAATTGAGAAGACAGGGTTGTGGAGGTGTCTTAAGATTTAGTTGTTGTTATTTTCCTACTCTCACTTAATTGGCAATATATGAAAATAATTTCTCCAAATCCAGTCTGTTTTACCTGTGATGGTAATTGGTAAGGGTCTCTCCTTGTCCCTAATTTGACCCATGAGCCTTTTGTAATATTTTGTCTCCCCTGTCCAGCTGAGGAGAGAGAGTAGCTGTCATGGGCAGCTGTTATCCAGCCACAGTCAGACCTCCATGAGCAGTGTCTAATAGTGCCAAGATCTAGTAGGCTGTTCCTGGAAAATGTCTTTTCCTTATAATCAATCTTCAGAAAGAGATACTGCAAATAAAAAATGGAGGAAAAGTAACGTAAATTTATATCATACTCTCAAAAATTTTCAGGAAGTTTAAATTTTCTGGCTAGGATTTGCTCTAACTAAATGTTTAGAAGGAAGTTTATTCATTAATTCTGTAGGAATAAGGTTTCTGACAGTAGAGGACTGATTAATACTAACAGTAGTTAAAAAAAAAAAAGGATACTGTTGTCTGAATTCATAAAATCAGAGGAGAAATAAGGTTAAGATTCTTCACAGTGAGCTGTTTAAGAACTTAGTTGGAAAAGTAATCAGTAATCCACAATATGAAGTCTTTGAATTAATACTGTATTTCTCTTAAAAAGGAGATACACTAAGTCTAGGGCAAAGACTTTGAAGGTCTACAATGGTAAGCAGGAAGGCAAAGTAATTCACTCTAATGTTTCCTGTTAGCCATTAAAAGAACTTACACGCCTTTCATTAAAAGATAGATGAAAAATGTACTTTTCTGATGTTGCCAGCAGGTGCAATTTTGTACTTTACAAAGAAGAGAGATGGAAAAAAAAATCAGTTAAGTGTGCCAGAAGCAGTGGAAAATTAAAATGTCAAACTTTATTTTTTATAAACAGGCACAACTCTGTACAAGTTATTCAGACTGTTAATGAATTGCTTCTACTTTTATGGTGACTTGAAATGAATAGGTTGCATGCCTTTCATGAGTATAGATGGAAGTGCTTATCTACCCTCTAGAATTATGGTTTCAGAACAAGCCATCTTTCTGTGCCTGCGTGTAAAATCTGCAGCAGAACAGTGTACTCCAGAGGAGCTGTATTGACAAATCCTTTGGGAGCCAAAGTGTTTGTCAGCTGTGCAGGAATCAGCCTTAGTATCAGCCAGTGGATGCAGCCATAGACAAATGCTTTTCAAATTCCAGTGCTGATGTGACTTATTATACATTTAACCCTGCACTGTTTCTGGGAAAACCATCCTTTGCTGGTCATTCCTGTGTCATCCATACAATGAGTCAACTACAGACATTTTTGCAGTGCAGCAGTGGACAAGCTGTGTGGCCAAAGCTGTCTGAAAAATTGTTTTTCCCCAAAATCATTGAGTCAGTCAAAAAGACAGACTGTGAAAGAGGAGAGTGGAAAAAGAATCAACCTGGTCACAGAGATGTGTTTTTGCCTTGACTTGTTTCTGTAAAGCATGATATGAATGCAGGCAAAATGTTTTTATATAAACACGCCTACCTAGATTTCAAATAGGTGATTGGGCTTCACCAAAATAACTGAGAACAAAATATAATCAAATAAGATTCTTAGTTGTGTTATGATGTGATTTAAGTAATCCTTCTGGTAAAATAGATCTTTTAATAAGATTTAAGGTAATCATAATTCCAGTAAAGTAATGAATACATAAGGAAGAGCTTTTCATCGATGTTTATTTTCTAAAACATAATCCCTGCAGATATGAATGAAACACAAATGGATTTCTAGCAACAGAAATAGTACCACTCTCATTTGCATTAATAAGATAGTAGTTAGCTTTTTTCTGCTAAGGACTTGTTGTGATTCTTTTTTTTTTTTTTTTTTTTTTTTTTTTTCATTCTTTCTGTCCTAGCAAGTATAGTGAGAATATTGTGCATTTTTTTTTTCTCTTTTTGATCGACCTTCTGTTTTGGGTTCTTTAAAAACAGTAACAATATCAACAACAACACCACCACCACAAATGAAAAACAAAACACCAAACCAACACCAAACAAGCAGAAAGCACAACAAAAGACTGGAAACAAACGTTTCCATTGGATACAGTGATAGTCAAATGCTCTTCAAATTCCAGTGCTGATGTGACTTATTATACATTTAACCCTG
>JAWWMO010000096.1:18437057-18447352 GCA_035047845.1 Dendrocincla fuliginosa | reverse complement strand
AGGGAACATTTGCTTTGTGTGTTTGGCCTTTTTTTTTTTTTTTTTTTTTTTTAAATAGCTTATAATGCCTGGAAGTCCTTTGGCTGCACAGGAAGTTTTTCTTTTGAACTTTCATGACTAACATAACCACAGGAAAGCTAAGAGCATTGCTGGGATTTCAAATAAAAGAAGTGCAGCATGAAATAGGTAACATTTCATAAAAGCCATAGAAGTGGTCCTGAGAGTAAATGGAAATTATAGATGTACAGATGCATCTTATAGAACTTGACAGTTAAAAGGGAGTTGCATTGAAATATCATTTCAATGCTATACCTTAGACAGAAATTAACCCTCTGAATAAACAAGACTAAAACTATCCCTAGAGCCTGTGCCTGGATTATTGCTTCAGGGATGAATTGGGCTCTCCGTACTGATGATAAGATATGAAGCTTGAAAAGGATACGAACAAAAATGAATTGGAAACAGATGTCAGAAAGAATTTTTAGAATCATGCATTTATGAAGTAAATACTAAGCAAGGTGGCTGATGAAAAACAAAGGAATAATAAAAAGGGAAGAGAGAGAGAGAGAGAGACTAACATCTCTTACTAGCTGCTTCAGCTGAAAAAGGTCCATGACATCTACTGCCCCTGATATTCCTTTTTACTCACTGCCACATTAAGGTATAAAATGGCAATATTGAAACATGTCTAATCTGTCTCATAAAATCTTACTGTGTTTATGCGTCAAATAATAGATTGGTTTGGGCTGGAAGGGACCTTTAAAAATCATTTATTCCAACCCCCTGCAATGAACAGTGGAGCGTTCAGCTACATCTGGTTGCTGAGAGTCCTGTCCAAACTGACCCTGACTGTTTCCAGAGGCAGAGAATCTATAATCTTTCAGAGAAATCTGTGCCTGTCTTCCACTACCCTCATCATAAAAAAAACCCAACCAAACAAACTTCCTTCCTTATATCTAGCCTGAATCTATTTTCATTTAATTTAAAGAAAATTACTCCTTGTCCTATTACTACAAGCCCTAATAGAAATCTGGCCCCATCTTTTTTTTTATAAGCCCACTTTAAGTATTCAAATGCTGCAGTAAGGTCTCCCTTGAGTCTTTTTGTCCAGGCTGATAATATGAGAATATCTTATTCTCTCAACCTTTCTTCACAGGAGAAGTGCTTCATCCCTCTTACTACTTTTGTGTCCCTCCTTTGGATTTGCTCCAGCAGATCCATGTCCTTCGTGCACTGGGGAACCCAGAGCTGGATGCAGCACTCTCACCAGAGTGGAGCAGAGGAGCAGAATCCTCTCCCTTGACTTCCTGTCCACATTGCTTTTCTTGCAGATCAGAACACATTTGGCTTTCTGGGCTGCAAGTGCACTTTGCTGCTCATGTTCATGCTCTCACCTGCCAGCACCACTAAGTCTTTCTTGGCAGGGCTGTGCTCAATTCATTCATCCCCTAGCCTGGATATTGATACTGGAGGTTACCCCAGCACAGCTGCAGAAACCCCTTGGTATTGTAAGTTCATGAAGTTCACAAGTGCTTCACAGCACTTACATACCACATCCAGCATGTGCCAAGTTATTGGTTATTCCAAGTTATGGAAGTTATTTCATAGCCACTTTTCCCAACTCCAACTTGAAAAAGTCTGTGTGCTCACAGAACTTGAGGGAAGCTAATTGCTTACACAGTGTCCTGAGACAAAGCAAGCCGCAAGTGCTGGGAGACTTGCTACAGGATTACTTCTAAGGAGTACTTACACTACAATAAATAAATGTATCTACAACTGATACATATTAAAAGAGGTTATCAGATGGCCACCAGATATATTTGAGGCTATATACCCAATTGCCTATGGTGAGAACATGTGAAATGTTTGGGTTTTCTCAGATAATGTTTCTGATTAGACTTAAAACAATGTTTGCTTTATCCAAATCTTTTGTCATTTAAACCACATTGTAATAATCTAGCACAAGGATGAGCACTCAAAAAAATGTTGGATATCTAGACAGAAACTTCAGCTTGAGGTATTGATTCAAGGATTTTGTTCAGTGGCAATGACCAGTTATATAGTGTCATATGGATTTTGAAGTTCATAAGTAATGACAGATCAGTCAGTGTATAAGTTAGGAACAAAAAATCCCTGGTAAACTGAAACCTGAAATATTCCATTACATTTGAAATAACTCTTTAATAAATGGAGGACATTGTACAAACTTAAAAGGACCTGCTTGCCTGCTTATCTGTTCAGACTTGCACTGTTTGAAAGCCACTTCCAGCATTTTTGGTCATTAAAACATATAGTGAAAGAGGATGCATGGTTTGACTTTTTCAAAGCTATGAATATGCTGGAAGTAAAATTCTGCTGCTTTTTCACCTTTTAGATGAAATAAAGCCAAAAATGCCAGATGTGTGGGCATCACTCTGTGCTATCCTGTTTCTGATGATACTGAAGAAAACAGGTCCCACTCACCTTGGAGAGGTGGCCCCCACCTGGTCCTCTATGAAACTTCTGATGACCCCAAGGACTTTGTTCATTTTTCCTTGTTATTCCATCCCTTTCTGGTTTATTTGCTCTAAAATGTATATCCATTATTTTTTTCTCATGACGTGATTTTTAAATCACGACTTTAAAAAATTCAGAGCATCTTCCACATGAAATTATTTATTAAATATTTTGACTGTATATATAATTTAATTCAATATAAGCATATCCTGTTACTATTGTTCCATGCAAAGATAATAAAAGTAACATTCTGGTTTTACAAAAAGAGAAACTTTTATTCTGGAAATTTATTCTTAGGGTGCCATTCATTGCTTTATTTGTTTTCCCAAAAAAATACCTCTTGAAAGAAAGGAATATGAAGTATTAATATTTCCTTTTGTACTTTAGATTTATGTTTGCATAATGCAAACACCCATGGGCTTCTATATTTTTGATGTAGTTGAAACCTAACGATAGAATAGCCAAGAATACTGCAAACACAGTATTTTATTAATTGGTTTGGTGTTCTGCTTGTTGGGTTTTTATTGGATTTTGTTGTTGTCCTTGTTCCTTTTGATTTAATCGATTGAAGGGAAGTAGTTTTGTTTTGAGCTTTTTAGTTTTTACCAAAATATTGCATGCTTCAGCTAAATGTCCAACAAAGTGGAATATCAATAGATGTACCACGAATCATATAAAAATATAATTTAATTTTATAGTATTTGCAACTTGAAATCCACATTAGCTTGTGATGCAATAGTATTTCATATTTGCTCTGCTGTAAATTTTGCTCAAGGTTTAAAGCCACGAATAGCTGTGCTCCTCTGTTCTGTAATCACATGCTGTGCTTTGAAAAGAGAGGTTAATAACCCTCTTTCATTGTAAAAACCCTGTAGTGCCTGCAGTCAGTTTCAGCCTCTTGCTTTTCTATGTTAAGTAGTCCATGCCTGTAGATCAGAGTTGATTATAAACCTGTAGGAAAATTCAGCACCAGCAGAAGTAGACAAACTTCACCAGTGTAAGTATAATCATTTATACAAATAGTGGGTTTGATCCATTAGAACCATGAAACTGATATTCAGTTTTTGCACAATTTAAGTGTTCTTTAGTCATCTTGCACTACAATGAAAAAGTTTCTTTGAGCTCTTGAGGATTAATTACAGCAGTTTTCCTCTAGTTCGGGTACCTCCTGTCATTTATTCACCTGCAATGATTTAAAAGGGAATTGCTTTTCAGTATGTTTTAGTGCCTGCTTTTTCTGAAATTTTAAGGGCTCAACATAAAACTGCCATCTCTAGAAAAACAATGAATCCTATTTGAAGTGCTGCTTTTAAGCAAAATTTCACATTCAGTTGGGCAAAATAATAAAAAATTGCAAGTTGAAGTGAAGATGAATGACATTATTAGGTGTACACTCACAAAAATTAAAAAACAAAAGAAACCTGCTTCTTTAAAAGAAGATCGAAATATTAGTTTCTTTAAAAAGGTTAATTTAGAGGGAAAAAAAGAGGGGTTTTTTACTCTGTGATGGAAATCTTAGCACTGTGCCCAGTTAGAAAAAATTTGCTTCTTAAGAACTCTTACTACATTTGGTTATCTTTTGAAAATGGAGGCATTCATATTATAGGCTCTGTGTGGAAAGCCTATATAATAATTTGGGAAAGTGCATCTAACTGTGTAGTTGAAGAATGGGGTAGTAAGGTTTTAAAATATTTAAGTGATAAATTAAGTGTCTATTAAAACTAGCTATGTCAAATGACACATATGTCAAAATACTTGAGACAACACGTTTGAAATCTGCATAATAAAATTTCAGCTGTCTGTCTAAAGAGAGAGACTTCCTAAACAGAACTGGCAGAGCAAATCAGATTTCCCATTTTAAAGAAAACTCTTCAAGTCTGCAACATAGCTCCTAAGTTTGAAATGTGGAAGATTACAAGCGTCTTGGAGAATCACAGAAAGGTGCTTCGCCATCAGTATTCCACCATAGAGTCATTGGGAAATGGTGGAGAGTTCCTTCTAGGGTCTGGCCTCTGACAGCAATTGCATAAGGTGCCTTGCTCTTCTTTCCTGACAAAATGTGCTCTGACAAGTCTGTAACAGATTCTTCTCCAGAATTAACCTATTTTTCAGGTGTCACTTTTCAGGAGTACACATGGATTTGTAGTGACCAAGTAGACAGTTTTACACCACAGAAATTTCTAAGATTAATCCCAAAGGTTAATAAAATGCAGTATTCATTCCAGCCCACCTGGAGAATTAAGTAATTTTTGATAAACTCAATAAACTCATAAACTTTATCATACTTCTTTATAAAAGTAGTCTTTCTTCTGACCCTAATTTGCAGTGATTCACATATCCTTTTCTAGACCACACTGATTTTTCTTAGATACACAGTTCTCCAGGGTTGTAAGAAATATAGTGCTCCTCTAAACCTCGTGCAGATTTGTGAATTAACAAGGCTTGTACTGTTTCGGATAGAAAAAATCTGCTTCCATCAATAGGATTTATATTCATAATTTCTATGTATATTTCATTATGGTAATTATTTTATTATACTTATTTTGCTAGGGTTTTGGTTTTTTTTCAATTACATTTTTCTATCATATAAAAAGAAACAGGTAAGGAAATATGATATAACTGGTATTGTTTCATAACGCAGATTGGAAGATATTTCTTAGACATTTTCATTTTATGGATGAAATTCCTATATACCTGAAAAATTTTAGGGAAACAGATGGTTTTTGTAAGATCCACTGAATTTGTCTAATCTCAGAGTAAGGTCTGTTTACTAATGCACATAGTGAAACTGAAAGATATGTTGGGAATTACAGAACTTTGTGCATTTCAGGGATTTGACACTACTTGTTACCTTTATTTTGCAAAGACCCTGAAGGTGTATTTGTATACAGAATTCTTTCTGGTCCAAATATACATCTTTAAAAGACTGAGAAATAATTTTGTATTTCACAGAGCTATTATAGTTTTCCTTTTATAATTTAATAACACCTCTCAAGGAATGTTGTATAAAAAGGTTTTTTCCTTGTATTTCTAAGTGAATTTTTCAGAGATATAGTTCTAATGAAAATTATATTTCATTTTTTATAAGATAAAATTGCAAAGCAAATATATTGGTACCATGTTGGGTGTTCATGCTTGTAAAGATTACTTCAGCATGAGTTTGTTGTTTTGTTGTTTGTTTGTTTGTTTGTTTTTAATAAGCCCAAGTTATGTTGAAATTCGTAATTAAGGAAGGACAGAATTTAAGCAAAGGGGAAAGAACAGTAAAATAGTGTAGTGAGCTATGGGTAGGGAAACCATGGAGGCTGACTGGAAAACAGGCATTATTGAAAGGAAAGGCTAAAATCTTTGTCTCTTTTAGGTGTGTGTACTTGCAAGTACAACATAAATTGAAGCAAGAGTCAGGCAAACTTTCTAATATAGTCAGTGAAGAAACCATACCATCATACACAATTTTTCTCAAGAGTGGAAGAAAATGAGCACGTCATAAGAGCCTTCAGCATTTTTTCATAGCAATAAATGAAAAGTTATGTTCTGAAGAACAATGTTATTCAATTCTGAAAGGCTTCCTCCTATTATATATCATTCAACAACAAACAACACTGAAATCTTATTACTTTTAAAAAGTATTTTTTACAAAAAATCCACATATTTACATATGAAAAACTATTGACCACTTGGTTGACTGTAGTCATATGTACTGTGGAGGCCTTCAAAAGACCACAAATGGTAAGTACATATTCTCCATCATGTTGTGTTCAAAATCCCCTTTCAGAAGTTAATGGACTTACAAAGTCTTAGTTTCATATTCCTTTTTAATTAATTCTGTTATTTTATAATTACTGGCTTAATGGTATCTATATATCATAGAATCATGGAATGGTGTGGATTAGAAAGGATCCTAAATGTCATCTAGTTACAAACTTCCTGCCACAGGCAGTGACACTTTGCATTACACTGGGTTGCTCAAAGCCCCATTTAGCCTGGCCTTGGACTTTTCCAGAATTTGAGAATTTTTGAACAGTTATGCATTCAAGCATCAGAAAACCAGAGGTATGTTGAAAGTAGGTAAGCACTGAGGGCAGGTGCTCAGAGTGCAATGATGTCTCCATCCCTGGAAACATTCAAATTTTTGACGGACAAGATCCAAAGCAACCTGGTCTAACTCTAAAGACTGCTCTGATATGGATTGTACCTATTTCCTTCAATTTCAGTTTTGCACTGACTTGTTATCTCAATGAGCTGGCTGAAGGTAACTAAAATGATCTAATAGAAAGAGACTGCCTATTTCAACATTTCTCAACATGTGGAGCTTCATTAATAGAGAGATACTCATAATGACTAGTTTAATTGTGAAATTCTCTGCAGAAGATATGTTTTGGATTGTTAATACATATTTTCTAAACCATGTATTAAAACTGGTTTTGCTCAGAGATTAATGTACTGTGAAAGGTAGGTATTAATGCATGTGTATGCCATGGGCTATTTCAGATTTAGCAAGCTGGAGAAAGCTAGATTAGAATTCTCTCATGTGTGCAGTGGTTCTGGATGGATTGGTCTTAATTTTCTTGAATTAGTTGAAAAGTGGCAAGAACATGAAGTGTATGTTTCTGTGAGTCAGTTTTGCTCATAAATTTGCAAACTGTGCTTCAGTCTTTCTGCGTTAACACCGAGTACTGTCTGAAGTCATGTTTAGCACCATTCTTTTTCCTGCTCTAAGGTATCTACTCTAAGTATATGCGTCTGTCCCTTCAGGCTTTTCACTGAATGCTTTGCACAGTTGATTCAGTCTTTCCACCACCACAGACATTCTTAATTGTGTTGCTTTGTGGACTGAAATGAAAACACTATGTTGCTGCATCATTTGTACCATATACCACTGTTGTTTATAGCTGGAGCAGAGAATATAACAGAATATATCAGAATTTTCATGGTTTTAATTAATGACGCTATCAGCAGTATTATAATTTAGCATTTGCTTCTTTCCTGGAAGAAAATGTGTCTTTGAGCACAACCATGCCTCTCTTTCCATTTCTTAACACACAAGAGTGTGCTTTCTGTTGCTCCAATATTCATTGTTATTGTCTACTGTCTGTGCATGCTGTGGCCCATTGAATTCATTTTGTAGAATGCTGAATGAGTGACTGGAGGTGGTGATCTTTGAGAGACAAGTACCATGTAAAAAATAAAAAATAACTTGATCACAAAAAAGATTCTTTTATCTGGGTTATTATTTGCCTAAAAATATATGTTTTCTTTTTTGAGTTTACTAATAAAAGTTACATAGATTATAACTTTGTCATATCAGTATATAAGATTTGAGGAAGATACTGTGCCTATTAAAAAAAAAAAAAAAAAAATCTGAGCTTTGCCTCTGCCTAATTTGGAAATTTGTGGAACACATAAAGTTGAATTTCAATTAGCCACCTCTGACTCAATTTTTTCAGTAGCAATTTAGCATTTTCCAACAGCATTTCACACTTAGAATAACTTCACAAATGTTACCACTATATTCCAGTAGCACCCTCAGATATTGCTGTCTTGAATATCATGGGTGATAAAACAACCCAGTGATTTAGTCTGTTCTTTTGACAAATAAAAATTACTGCAATTTCTGAAAAAACCAACAGATACTGTAAAATATTTTTTCATGAAGATATTAATTTACTTTGCACTCTCATTTGCATAAAATAATCCCATAGTTAGCTCGTAAAATATTCACGTTTGATGAAAGGTTGTGAATGATGGTGATTAAATGACTGTGGACAGCAGCTCCGGCACTTTACATGTAGAGATAAATGCAAATAGGTGAAAATTATATGGAATGTGAGCACTCAATTGCTTCCCGAGTCTCTTATTGCAGTAACTTGATTGACATGAAACCTAATCTAGATTGCTTCCCTAATCTAGACTCTCTTTTCAGCAGTTCAGTTACCTAGAAAATTTATCCAGAGAAGCATCTGAGGAAGACATTATCATAATTTTTTGTTGTTCCCATCTAGCTGGATAGCTATGTAGTTATTTATAACTATTATAATAAATTAGCTTATTAATATGAGTCATAATAGTTACAATAACTATAATAGTAGTTATATTAACTAGTTAGCTAATTATTTATTAGTCATCATTAGATTCTGGGAAATATAACTTTCTTTCTTATATTGCTATATAACAAAAAGACATTTTCAAGAAATATTAATCTTGCTTGTGTCTTACAAATACTCAAGAATTTACCAGTTGAAGCAGTCAAGAAGAATAAAAAATGTGGAGTTGATATGGATGATTTGAGCTTGACTCCATAATGGACAACTCTTTTGTGCTTTTTGCTTTCATAGGCTAAATTGCATTGACTGTATTAAGACATCTTATAAGTCTGTGTGATAGCTGGCATAACTGCTGATAAGTGCTCTGTCTGTCCTTTGATTTAGTTTAGATTTTGGGCACTGTGTAGGTGCTGCAGGTACAGCAGGTAATGAGGATTTGTGCATGTGGAATGGAAATTTTGAAACAGACAATGAATATTTAACACTGTTGTGGTGGCAGACACCAAGAATGAAACACTTATTAAAAAAAAAAAAAAAAAAGGAGGAGAAAAAAATTATTTTTTGAGGATTGTTGACTTGTAGGAAGCCACCAAAAAAAAAAGCTGACTGTAGAGCAAGCCTGGAGGTACATTCTGGCCAAGGGGAGTCTTGTTCAAAATCCTTTTCATTTTGATCAAGCAGACCAAAATTGCCTTTTTCAAATGTTACCTTATTCCAGGGGCTCTACTGAAACCTAACATTAAAAATTGAAAGACCTTTAGGTGAATAAAACATATTCTGCTTAAGGAAGATGTTGGCAAATCCACCTGAAAACTGGATCCCGTTTCAGGTCCTGACAAAGCATATTTGCTTATAAACTATCTGCTTATTGCTCTAGGGTAGCTGTCAAAATTCTTTTGTATAGCACAGTATTAGGACAGAAATGAGGAGGAAACAAGTTTATTTTGGTATAAAATGTGTTGCTTTGCTTATAATACGTTTTTTCATCAGAATCCTCCCATCACCTATAGTGAGTAATTAACTGCAGTCATGCTGTCTCTTGCTCAATGGCTCGTGCACTATTTTCTGAAAAAGTTGCATAGTTTCAGGAGAATAATGGGGGAAAATCCCATACTCAGAGTTGTGACAGCTAAAAATCTAGACGGTCCCAGTTAGGGGACAATAACTGAAAACCTTTCTTGAAAGCGTGTTTCACAATATATGGGGTAGTAGGTGTAACAAAATAACATTTGTGCTGGGTAAGGAGGGGGTCTCTGGGTGCTTACATATCATAGTGTTCAGACAGGAGGAAAAGCAAAGGAATTCAGATAACTACAACCTAATTACAAACCCAAAAGAATCAGGGTTTTTAAACTAAGCTAGTGCTTTACTAGACAAGTCTTGAATTACCTCTTCTTCTGTGAATTCTCAAGGCCTTGGGAGGAGAGCTTCTTTCTTCCCTTCACAGCTCCAAGGCTGACCAGATAGTCCTGTTAACATCCTTCTTGTTGACAGACAGTTTCCAGATGTTTCCACAGAGAGTAATTTGTAATTTGGAATCATGGTTGTCTTCTAAGTAGAAAACCAGGGTTAAAATCCAGTCACAGAAGGGAAATGAGCACTGCTTTTCCCAGTGCTAGAAGAATATTTTAACATTCAAAATCTACCTTCATCTCTCACCTCTCTCCCTTCCCTCTCTCTTCTAAGGGCCTTTTCTGGATGCTTTACAGAAGGAAAAAAAAAAAAAAAAAAAAAAAGAAAAAAAAAAGCCAATGA
>JAWWMO010000096.1:18406896-18420643 GCA_035047845.1 Dendrocincla fuliginosa | reverse complement strand
AAAAAGATGTCTCAAGAGATCTATATAACTGAACACAAAAATTAGGGGTCACGGGGAGGATATCTTGGACCAAAGAAACTAGAAAAAAAAATACAAAAACATTCCCTTCATGTTTAGTAATTCTTACTTCTATTGAGGGAATTAGCAGAGTAATTAATCTTATCTAGAAGGAGTAAAAAGCTTAGGATATATAAATAAAATAGTCTGTATCTGAATCTAAACATTTATGTATCTTTGAAGTATAAGCAAGTAGCTGAAACAGTTGTCATTACTATTTAATCAGTGTCTAGAATATATGTGCACTATGTTTAGGGAGATCTATTTCTATGTGATTCTCTGTAATTTTTTTTTTTTTTCCTTAAGAGCTTTGTTATACTCCTAAATATGTTAGAACAACTATCTCTATGGTCTGACTTCTGGTGTGCTTTTAACAGGTAACAACGTGTCCAAATTGTATTGTCAGGCTAAAATAGCTGAAATAATGGAACTTTTGTTTAGGCTAGTCTTTCAGTTGCTCTAAAAATGATGTTGGAATGATATGGCTTAGTATAAATCAAGTAAATTTCATTTTCTCAGTTGAAAGTGAAGTGCATTTCCTAGTTCTTTTCTCCTTTTTCTTGTTAAAAGACACAAGACCCAGCATAGACGGTTTCATTAAAAGTATTCCTTTCTGTGATCATTGGTAGTCATCACTGCACTCAGCAGTTCAAAGCTGATAATGTCTTCTGTATAATTTCCTTGGTGTCTTCCATTCATGACACTTCATTTTTTGTTCTTTAAATACTGTAAATTAAACCTCAGTTTCTCTGTATCTGAGAATGGCATAGCCATTCCACAAGTTCTGAGGTGAGAAGATGCTTCCCTTTAGTAGGCTTTTCCCTTAATATTTTCCACATGCAGGGTTCTATATAGAAATTTGTCCAGTGACAGTAGGGTCATCTCCATAATCAGAAGGAGGATGTCATTATAGATGGGACAAGACATTCTCAGTTTCTAAGAAGACTGACAAACAGAACAGAGCAGAAGGGCATAGATGCTTTTCAGGTAATGCATGCAGAGATGTAAAATGTATTTTTATTATAGAACAGCAGTTGTCTGGTTTCGAATAGGGAAAACAGCAACATTGGTTTCTCTGATTCTCTGAGTTTTGGGACTAAATACTGATGCTGTAGAAGGAGGAGAATGGCACAATGATGCTGCCAAAGTAATGGAATGGAGGAGAAAAGACAAAGAGAAAAAAATGGTCTCCTGTCAACTGTCTGAACCCTAGCTCCATAGCAGGTCAGGTTTTTTTTAATATGAGGTCATTGACAAGGTATGTTGTAATGAAGGGATTTTATACTGATGAATTAAATATAGCAATCTGAATGTACAGCCTTTTTATCAAAATAGGACAGACTATAGACATAGGAACAAGACAGTTCAGAATAGGAATCTATAATTAATAGGAATATTTTTTGTTGTTGTTGTTCAATGACTGGCCTATTTTGTCTTTCTGTCTTGCTTCTTCATGTGTACAATAAAGGTTTTCTATTATGAATCTTCGAGGGAGGTAGTAAGAACTGCTTCTGGTTTTAATGCAGGCATTGTCACCTAATGAATTTACCTCTGAGCAAACTTAACCATAATCTTTTAACAACATTTTTATTAGTGTGGAGAGGTGTAAAACATTTTCTTTAGCACAGATATCATACAGGAAAAAAGACAGTCTTTTCGGTTTTGGTAGAACATTGATGAAATAAAGGTGCACGTCATGATTGCTGTGACTGGGAATGAATCAAATTATGTGGGTTGACAGTGAGAGTAATGTTAGAGAACCTCAGGTGTACTTGATATACCACTTACTGGTTTTGTGGGGAATCATCTTGGTTTTGGTTGAGATAGAATTCATTTTCTTCTTAGTAGCTGGTACACTGCTGTGTTTTGGATTTAGTATGAGAATGATGTTGATTAACACACTGATATTTCAGTTGTTGCTTAGTGCTTACCCTAAGTCAAGGACTTTTCAGTTTCCTGTGGTTTGCCAGTGAGGAAGTGCACAAGAAGCTGAGATGTAGCATAACCAGGACAGCTGATCTGAACTGGCCAAAGGGATATTCCATTCCATAGAATGTCACAACCAATATAAAAACCAGGAGGAGTTGGATGGGAGCTGCCAGTTACAGCTTGAGGACAGGCTGGACATCAGTCAGGAGGTGGTGAGCAATTGAATTGCAGATCACTCATCTTTCTTGGGTGCTATTTCTCTCTCTTTTTTTCATAGCCTTACTTTCATTACAGTTGTTGTCATTACTATTACTATTATAATTATTATAATATTTTAATTTCATTGGACTTTATCTTTTTTTTTTTTTTTTCCCCTACTCCCACTCTGGAGTGGGGAGTGAGTGAGCAACTGCATAGTACTGATTGGGATTAAACTACAATAGCATGATATTGAATATCTTTATGAATTGCAGCCCAGAGGGGGAAAAAAATCATATTACTTTTCATGTCTAGAGCTGCTCAACATTGTGTTGTACTGTATTAAGAATAAGCTGGAAGAACACTGTTTTCTGACAAAGAAAAAATAGTATTGGCATTACCTCTCTAGCAAGTGTTATTATTATTATTTTTACTTTTATGTATATGTTTTTTTACCACATTCTTCCTGTGCCTAAGAACTAAGCTGCAGTTAAGGGCAATATTACTTTTGATTTTGGTGATTTTTATGAGGAAATAACATGCAGGAATCATTCCAAATGTAATTGAAGCCTGAAACTGACAGCTGAAAAAGGGTTATGTGTTTCTAGTGAAATGAAGACTGTCCTCCTTAAAAAATAAGGTGCTAACAGATATTTAGAATACGTGTCTTTTCATTAACAACGTGAGTCAAATCCTTAGTAGGTGACTAGGAAAAAAATTCCTACCAAGCCAGTGTTATCACAAATTTATTATACCATGTTTGCTAGACTGTTGGGTTACACTGGGCCACTGTAACAATTTTGAGTGGTAAAAAATGTTTCCTTTAATGTTTGATAAAAACATTAAATGTTTTTTACTAAAGCGGTGAGGAAAAAAATAAAAAGGGATAGCATACCATCTTCAGATTGCTTTATTTTCTCTAACAGAGTGAAATTCTGTCCTAGCCCTTGACCATCTTTATCAGCTTAAAACATTTGAGTTGATATGAAATAAGACGAAATGTGAATGAGGGGCTAGATTCACAAAATTAATGGCAAAGGAGTAATTTTCCCTCTCCTTGGAATATGTACCTCTGGGTGTAAATCACCAACACTGGATGAAGTTCTCATTTTTTCCCTCAGGAAGTGTGAATATATTCACTTTACCCAAATTAGTGCCCTAGCTACCAACAAGGAAGTGTTCGTAGAGGTCTGCTTTTGATGCTGCTGCCTTATCTTGCCTGAATTTATTAATGCAGTTAGAAATACTAAGTCAGCGTCAGGAACCCTACAGTCAGAACCTCAACATTACATTGCAGCATTAATCTCTTTCACTGAGTCTATAAGACTACTTTTATACAAATTAAATCAGTTTCATAGAAAGCAATGTGAAAGACCCAAATCAGAATTTTACATAGTATTTCAGTGATTAGAAAGCTTACTTGTCAGCTGAGAAGCTTCTGTTGAGTTCACTTTCTATTCAATTTGAGCACTGGTATTAAAGTGGGGACTTCAGAGGTGGTATAAATAATGTGACTCCAAAGACACTACCGAAGTTAAACCCATTTACCCCAGCAGACAACTAAGGCTTGTATCCATAGTAAAGGACAACTACAAAAGATTGAGTTTCAAAATATCATTTTTTAAACTCCTGATTACATGAAAAATGAATGATTATTCAAAATTATGTGGGGTTTTTTATTGTTAACTTTGTCTATTTAAAGTAACATTTTCATAACTTGTCTTTTTTTTTCTTTTTAACAGCACCTTCAGACACGAAGGAATATCTATATTTGGAGGCACATCAGTTAATTTCATGCATATCACATTCATCATTGTGACTTCTTGCAGGCCAGATCTGAGAAGTAACCAGGAACCTGACCCTTAGAGGAAAATGGAAAAGCCCTTCAAGTGAGAACACAACTGGTCGCTAGTGTAATCTGCATTGAGTTATCTTTCTCAGATCTGACAGCTACAAGCTGAGTCCTCGCAAAAGTCACAGCCTTAAATTCTATTCAGTGGGAAAGAAGGATAAGAGAACTAAATGCCTTGCCCCATTGCAGAAACTGCCATCTCCAAGCCTGACACCTGAGTTCTGTGCTGAGCAACCAGAGTAACAAACAATGAGTTTTTTATGGGTACAGCCAGCATCCACAAATATTTCAATATGTAGCCAAAAGGAGAAATGAAGCACTCACGTGATTTCAAGAAATGATTTACTGTAACAGAGGAATGTTACTGTCTGTGGGGAAAGAAAATCTCTGTCATCCCTTGTAAATATTCAAAGCCATACAGGAACAAGACATAAGTGAAGTTATATCACTTAAAAGGATGCTGTCTCCTGTCCTCCACCCAACTTTGAGAAAGTTTTGCTGTTAGAGATTGCATCTCAATGCACTTCTAGTATTTGCACTGTCACTTCCATTCAGGGTAATGATGTGTGCCACCATTTGCACAGATGGCCCCAGGAGATTTTTGACCACAACAAGCTATATTTTGATGGGGCTCCAAAAGGAATTAAGAAGTTAGAACTGAAGACATACATGCTTCTCTTCCACTATGGGGATCTCTTCACAGAAAGGACCATAGTCCTTTCTTAGGATTAAATGAATACATGCATATACATACATATATGTATATATATATGTATATATATGAAGAAGCATCAACATGATAAGGTGTATTTAAAAAGGGGATATAATCTTTTTAATACCATCCATTTTTTTATCATATTAGCAGCCAAGCAATTTAACCTATTGAATTATACATCCAAAATGTTCCTGTTGAACATTGACATTTTAATCACAGTTACTGTTAAAGAAGTCATTTGTACTATGTATTTGACATTAAATTTTTCTAGCCATTTGTCTATACTTCATGGAGAAACCTAACAGACAAGCAGCATTTTCAGTTTATTTTTCTAAATAAATGTGTTGTTTGTATTATTTGCAGTAACTCATTTTGGCTGGTTTTCATTATCTCCAAAAGTGATTTAAAGACAGAACCAAAACACAGAAATTGTTTGTTCTTGCTAAGCTGTAACGATTAGCTGAATGAAAGCTTTAATATAAATACTGTAATTTGTAAAATGATGAAGTATATTTATATAGGTATATATGTATGGAAAACAAAAGGAGGTATTTTAACTCTTAATTTCAGAACATAGTTTATTTTAATATCCACATGAAGAAATTAAATATATAATGGATAGTTTTTTTATTATCAGTGAGTTTTAGTAAGTGAATATTTGGATGTTTAAGAATGAAATGAATGTAGTCTAGTAATGATGGCTTCCCAAATTATACAGAGACATATTGTTAGCTGTCTGATTTTATGCAAAAACTGGTTTAATTTTCTGGGGAGTTGGGTTTTTTTGGACATGCATGTGTGCTAGTGTTTTTATTTGTTTTTTGTTTGTTTTAACATACTGACAAGGTCATGAAGTTGATACTATTGATCATAATTTGATACAGGATAAGAAGTTGTTCCATAGAACAATCTACAGTTTACAGTTAAGAACAGTCATTGTTATCCATCTAATGGAGTGGTTTGTTGTACAGTTATTGAACATTTCAGTGCTAGAGGTGTTTTGAATAAAAACCTGTTTTTTCAATTTTTTCTTTGTCCATCAGCCTGTGTCTAATTATAAGAGAAAAGTAATGCATCTGGCTCCTAGTTCACTCAAATTGTTCATCTTAAATCCAGTCATATATACCTGAGCTATGAAGCTGGATAGATTTTTCCTTCATTTAATTGCTTTATGGAACCTATTAAGTGCTCATTAACAGAAAAAAAAAATAAAAAAAAAATTAATCCATGGGTTAACTTTGTAAAGGGCAAATATCTTAAAAATGTGTTGCTCTGCTCTAATGTACTAATTAGTGTATGTGTGTATGTTTGTGTGTGTGTGCACGCATGTGCACCCTTACCTGCTCACCAATGAAATGCCAACTCTGCTGAAGTAAGTGCCACAAGTCCTGTTACTGCAAAAGATGCTCATGTTACTGTATTTTTTGGTAAAAGACCTGAGCTCTGTCTTTGCTTGTGACTCTGAAGCTGTAAAGAGCTTTTGAAGTTTGCCAGGAAATCAGAAAATGAAATAAGAAGTTTATATTAGACTCCCTCATTTGGCAAAACTCGGGATGATCTAATGATTTTGACTCTTTCATTATAAAGAAAGTTAGTGGTCAATTTCCATTGGTGCCATGGATACATTAGACTTTTTTCTGTATTTGTTAAAAAATGATGGCTGTGTTTTGTTCACACACAATTTTTGAACCACAGTATGGCTGGCTTATAGTCTTCTTACTGTGATGTCATTTCTGTGTCATTAGAATACCTTATTTGGACACAGCTTGCATGGACTAAGATTTGCTTGCTCTTTGGATAACCTATACTTTAAAATTAGAAAGCTTGTTCTTTGATACTAGTATTCAGAATTGTTTATGGAAAGGAAACCATTATTGAAACAATAAGAAAATTTCAGAATGATAATTTGAACACTTCCATTATTACCTAATAATAACACTTGGAAAAGTTCTTATTTTTGTGAACAAAATGCATTCACATATATTAGAAAATAGGCCAATAAAAATCTAGTGAAAAAAAATGTTACTACTTGCAAATATTTTTCTGCTATGCTGAGTTCTAGATCAGCTTGTGTGTAAAATTTTTATTGCACAAAACCCACCTGAAAAAATGCACAGTTTTCTTCAGAAAAATACATGAGATATGAAAAATAATGACCTGGTCCCAGGAGTGTTTTTATATAACATGTGTAATGTAAAAATAATGCAATATACCAGCACATAGGTCTAATTTAAATGACAAATGTACTTAGAAAATAACTCTGCAAACTGTAGTTCTGATCAATCACATCATTGTTTGCAGCTCCGCTTAACTGAGACTTCATGCTGAAAAGTAAACTTCAGTATGCACACACACACACATATGCAGTGTCAGGTATCATGTCTTATTCTACTACCAGTGACACTGGAGTAAATCCAGATGGCTTGATTTCTGCTGACTTAAATTAAATCTTTAGGTAAGTATTCAATACTGGATATAAACTGAGCTGATATGTGTATACTGTGCAGATAGTCCCCTGAGATAACCCTCCAACAAAAGATTTCAGAAATTGTTGGCAAATAATTATCACTGAAATGCTTTTTCATAAAGGTTAAACCAGAGGAAACAATTAGATGATCTCATTAAACAAGAAAAAGATTGTCTTATTTCCATTATATTAGTCTAAGCATATTGACAAGACCAGCAGAACTTTTTCAACTAGGATGATGTTATGGTGACTGGTTGGTCCTTTTGCAGGTTTATGTTTGTCATGTATATAAGAATTGCCTGCAGAAATGTTTCCAGAGTAATAATGCCCTGTCTCATTACCTGGCATCTGAAAAAGTAATCTGAAGCAGCCAATAGGCTTGAAGTGATGCAAAGTGCTGACAGCTCTGGATGTGTCTGCAAGACATACTCTCAGTACTTGAATTTTTTAAAAGACAAGGACCACCATCTCTCATGAGAAAAATACAGGTGTGTTAAAATGGCTGTTTTGTAAAGTAGAAGCAAAAGATTACCAAAATCTGGTGATCACCAGAATGGTATAAAAGTGTCCCCCTCCTGACACAAATAATCACCCCAAGTGTCATATGGCATGGATATCCTCAGGGGATGGATTGTTTTCTGTGATCCATGATGTGTTGGGTCCATAGCAAGGCAATGAAGCTGTTGATAAGACCTGACCACAAGATAAGAGGTAGACAATTGTCTTGGGAGGGATGGAAGGAGGACAGATACTGCTCTGCCCTGGAGCTCCCACTGAAGGTAGAAGTCTGTTAGTGAGACTGAACCTTACAGAAAAAAATTTGGTTGAACAGAGTGACACATACATTACAGTGAGATTCCTGAGAGGACTGCTGAGACTGAATTAATTATTTTCATGGACTGGATAGCTGAAGATCCCATAAGATAAGAAGAAAAAGCCAAGTGGATGTAGTTCAAATTACTTCAGCTGAATCTCTCTAGATTCAATATTCTTGAAGGGTTGTCAGGAAGCCAAGAAATCTCCCCATAGTTGGGCTTAACTTCAAAAAGGACAATTATAAACAAGGACTCCTGTTAGGAAGAACCTGGAATGAATACTAAGAGAGTTAAGTCATGGCAGATGGCACAGAGATTATTTAAGGTAGTGCATCGAAGGTAGAGGGCAAATACATCCTGTTTGACAAGAAAGGCTTGAGAAAAGTAAAAGGGAAGCTGCACAGCTACGTAGCAGGGTATCAGAGGCTACTGTTGGCAAGCAGACATCCTTCAGATAGCTGAAGATTTTTAAAGAAAATAGGAGGACTGTAAGCTTCTTAAGGCTAAATACAAATAAACAAATAGTCAAAACACCCAAAACAAAACAAAAAACAAACCAACAAGAAAAAACAAATGAAAAGAAAAAAAAAAAGGAACAAGCCATTAATCACAATAAGGTTAATCAAAACAATTACAAGATACATAAGAGATTTGTTAACTAAAGCTGTTGCAAGAAACATAAGCATTAAGAAATTCCATTTCTACACTAGAGCAGTAGGAGGTCTGGCAAAGTCTGTAATACTGAAAGGTAATCAAGGAAAACAGAAGCACTTAGAAGAAATTATAGGAAAAAAATTGTTTAAAGTTTTTTAATTCTTCTTGTGCTGTAGAAGGTGTTTGGTAGATTCTCACACATGAACTTTTCTCACACATGAACTCATACAGCTTTGTATGAGGTATTACAAAACAAAAGGAGGAGATATACCTAAGATATTTAAAGGCGTTCAGGGATGGAATAGTCAAAATGGTAACTGTGGTGTGAAATTAATTTTATAAATTTTTTCCGATAGCTTTTGGGATGTGAGATTGCAACTTGGTGGACAATTCTAAAGTGAATTTCATAAGGGTTGAAAGATGAATATAGACCATTAGATCAGTACTGGGCAAAACAGTTGAAACTATAGCAATACCATTTTAAAAAGAACTAGAAGGTATTTAAAAGTGTTATTATTACCAAACACTGTACTAAATGGCACAGCTAGTGAGGAAAAAACACAGAGAAAACTACAGTTGGCTAAGAGAAAAGTTCCTGCATTCATTTAAAAAAAAAAAAAAAGGCAAAATATGGGATAAAATAGTGATTTTGGTCAATTTTCACAGTGGACAGAGGCCATGGGTGAAGTTTCATGGGACATGTAATGGTATCCATGTGTCTCAAAATATATTTGAATATATGAATATGCTGGAAAAGGAATGTATATTTATTTGGTAATTTTGCTGATCATAATAAGTTATTAAAAATATTTAATTATGAGTGGCCTGAATGACTGGTTTTTAAAATGTTAAATGAAATTCAGTGAAGATAAATCTAAACTGATATATATGAAAATAATTTTGTATTTTATATATTTCACTTAACTTGATTTAGCAGTTAAGTGTTTCTATAAAAATGCAAGTCACACTTAGGAGGTCAAAAAAAATGCAATTATGAAGATGAAAATTACTAGGAAGCAACAGAGAAAATAATTGAATATCATTGTATCAATCAAGAGAAGTGCAGAAGGCCATGATATTTAACTTTTTAAAAACTGCGTGCAGTTCCTCATCTGAAAGAAAAAAAAAAGTAATTAAATAAGAAAAGCTTCAGAGAATGAATTGCAAAGGTAGTGAAATGGTAGAATTAGATTCTGTTTGATAAGTGACAACAAGCAATGATTCTTCTGCTCAACAGAACTGTAAAAGAAAAATAGAGCAATTAGATCATGAATAACATCAAGTGTGCAGTGCTAGGGGACATCAAACAAAGCTAGTCACTGGCAAGCTCAAAAACTCAAAAGTGGTTATTTAAGCAATGTGGAGGGAAACTGGAACTCTGTCACTCAACATGCTGCATATTCTGGAAGTTTATGGGACTTTTTCTCTGAGGACAATAGCAAATAATGTAATTCAAGAAGTGATCTTACTTTTTACCCAACCATGACCCATTGGTGTCAAATGAGTTTCTACATGCACATTCTTGATCACTGCCAACTGCTTTTGTCACCCAGATATGCCATTTGCATAATCTGGAACTCTGGGTCAGAAAATTCTGCTTTTGTGATGTGTACTGTGCACTTTTGTGATGTGTACTTTATAGAGGCATAAACAAATTAACAAATTTATTCAAGAGTGTTCCTATGGCAAACACAACCAAAAAATTCTAAAGAAAGATAAGGGATGATGTTCTGAAAATTATGTCATCATAAAAAATAATCTATGTACTAGTTCACTAGCCTGTCACACTGAGATTTAGGTATTGAGGTCTAAACAGGCACATGTAGTAATTAAGAAGATTAATACCAACCAGAGACATAAATGTTTCAGAAAGAAAACATTTCCAGTTAACAAAACCTGCTTAGTGCTGATTATATATTTCTTTAAAGTAAATGCATGTGGGTGTTTATTTGCTTCCTTAACTTAGTCACTGAAATACATATACCAATAAATACAGTTGTATTGTAGGTTGTGAATGGAAACCATCTGGATAATCAGAATGAGGAGCTTTGAATTTACTTTTGAGACCCACATTGATCAAACTCCTTTTGAATTACCTACATTTGAATAACTAGAGAGGTTTTGCATACTTCCACCAAACTGACAACTAGTCACATCAGAAACACATTACTTGTAGTGAAACCTTTACTTTGACCCTTTATTTTATTAGATATATCAATGCTTTAAAAGTATCTTACTAGAAGACCTAGTAAATAGAATTGATATCTTTTGAAAACAGAATTGCTAGACTACATAAGATTATAAATGAACCAAAATCTCTATGTAATGTGAAATGTAACAGAATTTGATTTAGCCTATTTTTTTTTTCATTTAAAGAGATTTTGCAACAGCAGTAGAAAATGTTGTGCAAAAATAATTGTATAATAAGATCTTCTTCATAGAGAAAAATGTTTTCCAGATGTTGTAGTTTGGAAAGTAAGTAAATTTATATTTATTATAATCCAGGAAGGAAAGTATTGATTGTTATTGTGTGGATCGCTGTTACTGTTGTGGTACTACTGATGAAACACAATGATACATTTGGTATTAAAACTGGTTTTCATCCACCTATTTTTAGAAAAAAATGCTTGCTTTTTTACAGTTCTTCTATAAGGTTATCTGCTTTCATATTGCTAAAAGAAATCTCTGGTTTGTTCATTCCTCTGTTTTAAAACTACAACTGTCACTCCGACATTAGATAACTAATTTAATTCATCTGTTGGGGGTTTGTTTTCTGTTGACCATATGCCCTGTCCTTTTCTCTGAGAGGCAGATATTGAAGAATGATCTTGTGTTAGTAAATCATTTAGAATAGATTAGAAATTGATGAGAACCATTTCTATCTGCCTGGTTATGGCTTTGTCGCATTTGAACTAACAGTGTGATGTTATGGAATGGAATGAGTCAAACTGAAAGAAATCACAGCTACATAGCTAATCATCTTCTACTTTCAAATTTTTTATATTTCTGACATTGTAGTCACATCCTAGTTCACATTTAAAAGGTTTTTGATTAGAATTTAATTTGGGGTTTGTTTTTAATTTTATGGAAAGAAGGCAATAAACAAGGAATGATAAAATGTAGAGTGGCAAAAAAGAGATCTTTAAAAAAGCAAAAATAAAATAAAAAGTAAGAAAATTCAATTTGTTTTGGAAAGATGCAGTTAACTGAAAACTATTACAAGACCCGTAGTAAAAATTGTGACAATGGAGAAAATTAACAGGAAATGTCACACTGAACATTAGGTTCCTGAAAATGAGGTCTGCAAAATAAAAGTTAATAAATGGTAAAATATAAAACATCATTTTGCCTTCTAACTGTCAAAATTTTGGAGTTAGAGCAGCTGAATCCAAGGAATGATAAAAGGAATTTCTGATTAAGATCTGTTCTGGCTCCCCTTTGGAGGTGAGAAGCTAAACCTTTGTCTTCATAACCTTCTCTGGTGGGATGTCCACACTTTTTATTGATATCCTGGTATAGTGCTTCATCATGAAAATTTTTTCTGTACATACAGCCTGATCTGTCTAACTTGCACTGTCCCTTGTATAGTCTCTTTTATAATGTTTGCTACTGCAGCAAGGAGTTTATCTCTGCTTCTTCAAATATGGCCCTAGCTTTACCTTTGCCAGACTCAAAACAGCTCCTCTCACACAACCTCTCCACATCAGTCACATTCTTTAGGTCAGTTGTAGTCCTCTGCTGTGTGTTCTACAAAGTGCATCTAGCTTGGGACAAAAGCATGCTGTTGGCCTTATGGCCAAGTCCGTTCAACTTGTGTGCTGCTCATGTAGCCAGTCTCCATTGACTACAGCTATTCCACCCAAAGGCAGAGCTTGGCCCTTCCGTCTGTTAATGAGGTTTCTCTAGGCAAAATGCATCCAGAAATTTGTCAAGTTTGCATTCTGTGTCATCATCCAGGTCCCTGATGAAGGGACACCAGTACTGATCCCAGTACTGATGCAGAAGTTAAAAAGTAGGCCTTGCCTGAAAAGGCTGAGGTGAAAATGTCATTAAAATAAATTGGCCTTTTCTATATAATCTTTCAGTCGATTGGCTGTCCCACTCAGCAGCATGTATTTTCTGTGAATTTCCTTCTGATACTAGCATGAATGAAGTATTCATAGAAGTATGAATTCTTCTTGTTACCTTTTATGCCTTAACTAGTTTTTTCTCTAATCTGGTTTATGATTTGTATGCGTAACAGCATGAGCAATATTTTCATAGTTGCCCTTTTTTTCTGCCCTTGTTTTCACTTCCTATATGATCTCTAACATTTAAGTTCTCTGCCTCGTGAGAAATTGGCCTTTGGCTGAAATTCCTGGTCTACCTTCATGAAGGGGTGCTTTTATCCTGAACTCCAACTGATTTTTCTTTAAAAGTCAGCTAGCTATTCTGGGTGCCCTTGTAGGAGATGCCAAGGGGATTACTCCAGAAAAATTCTAAATAAGTAAAAATCTGCTGCCTAAAGTCTAGAGTCCAAGTGCATGACTTATCTTTTGTGCCTTCCTCCCAGTCTTGATCTCAGTCTTCTACTGGTCACTACAACCCAAATAGGCATTTGTGGTCCCACTCACAACTATTTCTTCCTTGTTGAGCAGCTGGTCAAATAGATTATTTCCGTGCTTAGGCCCTTTAGAGTTCACATTAGGAAGTCATAAGCAGTGCCCTCTAGATACTTCCACAATAACTAAGAATTGTATTGCCTGTTCAGCAGGTGTCCTTGTGGTCAAAATCGCTCATATGGATCAAAGGCTCTGATCAAAGAATTCCTCCTAATTGTCTGTAGACAGCCTCAGTGATGTCATCTTAGTAAGGCATCCATCATAACATATTCCATGTTGCCTTCCCTTTGACCTAGAGCTGGAGAGTCTTCACAGACACCTCCTTGGTTTCTCCCCAGCCAAGGATTTCCTTCACATAACACACATTCCTTTGTTCTTTACTGCTTACTTTGCCCTCAGCAATCTGGTAGAACAGTCTTGTGAAGACAACCAGTTCACTCTACTGGAAGCAGCAGCTCT
>JAWWMO010000096.1:18353107-18365845 GCA_035047845.1 Dendrocincla fuliginosa | reverse complement strand
CAGCCAATGGAAAAACAGGGGATACACAACCAATAGGGATGAGTTGCTAGGTAGCCAACACCAATCAAAATAAAACACAGTTACAGGGGAGTATCTATCTGACTAATACATTAAATCACTATCTATGCTACAGAACATCCTTTAAAACTTAAACTTCTGAGATCTTGAGGTAGTTGTCCATTTTTCTGTTGTTGATTATTTGGTCGCCAGTTCTATCCATTCTTGAAACTGTTCATTGTGGTTGCTTTGGAGATCTCTGAGAAAGTGTTCCCCGACAGCAAGTAGAAGAAAAAAAATGTTACAAGATTTCTTAACCTACTTGATGAGTTTCCAAACTCATCCATTTAAAATGACAGTGTATCTTCCTCAAATTCAGATCTGTTAAATTTATTTATTTAGTATTCGGATGAAAAGTTCATTTAGAAATTTTATATAGATGCTATTGTGCTTCCTGAAAAACATAGATGAAATAAGTCCTAGCAGTTTGTCTAGGTGGCCAAGGCAAATGGCATCCTGACTTGTATCGCGAATAATATCACAAGCTGTAGCAGTAAAGAGATCATTCCTGTGCACTTGACACTGGTAATGCCACACCTTGAATACAGTTTTCAGTTTTGGTCCACTCACATAATGAGCAGCTGAGGGAACTGGATTTGTTTAGCCTGGAGAAAAGGAGTCTCAGGGGAGACTTTATTGCTCTCTACAACTACCTGAAAAGAGGTTGTAGTTGGGTGGGAGTGGGACTCTACTCCCTGGTAACAAGTGACAGAATGAGAGGAAACCACCTCAGACTGCACCAGGGGAGATTTAGATTGGATATGAGGCAAAATTTCTCTATGGAAAGGATTGTCAAGCATTGAAACAGGCTGCTCAGGGTAGTGGTGGAATCACCATCTGTGGAAGTGTTCAAAAAATGTGTAGATGTGGCACATAGGGATGTGGTTTAGCAGTGATGGGTTAATGGTTGGTCTTAATGACCTTAGAGGTCTTTTCCAACCTCCATGATTCTGCAATTCTCTTAAGTGTTCTTGTTCTATTAAAGCTTCCTTTCACTCTGAGGGTGCCCTGAAATTGATGAAAGCAACTGTGAAAGAGGATTAATTTGTTTCTCATAGAAGGTGGTGCCACCAATATTTATTCTATAAAGTGAACAGTCACTAGATGTTTGACATTGCTAATAACCAAGTTAAAACAGAAAAGAAGGAGGAGATCCATAAAACAAAATAGTTATTTTTTAAAAAAATCAATATTGTGGCTTGTTCTGCGATTATGTTTAGAAATTCAGATATTTCCTACACCTTTTATTACCATAAAGGCTACTAAAACACCACAGTGACTCTGAAGAAAAACATCTGGCTTATACTTTAGTACAAGACTTGTCAGACTAGACTGACAGACAAATGGAAACTGGAAAGAAATATTAACAATATAAATCTTATCACATGCACAAGGCATGTAGAAAAATTCTTGGAATGAAAGATGTAATTTTGTCACTATAATGAACACAAATACAATTTAGAAAATCTTATTTACATTATAAAGATGTTTTGAGAATTATAGTTTCAATACAGTTCATTTGGTTCACTGCTACTGTTATGAAGTATAAGAATATATGCAACATGCTTTAGACCATTTACCTGGACTGCTAGGGATACAGTTATGGTCAAAATAATACTAGTGGTTAATGAATGAGAGATATGGGCCTCAATATTTATCAACTATATATTCAGAGTAAATTTCAATACAATAAATCAGTGGTAAGCTGTTCAGATGATAAAATATTTTGAAGTATAAAAAAGTTACTCACAACTTTTTATGTTTTCTATGGCTTCCTTCACTCTTTTCAAATTTCTAATAGAGTAAAATCTTGTTATTGTTATCAGTGTTATTCTTCTCCTCTTGCTACTGAAATCTTTTGTCTGAGCTTCTTTCTTTGCTGCTGTCTCCTTTGTTGTATTATAAAGCCGTTAATGGTAGGTCAGTTTTCTGTAATGTTTGTTTAACAGCTAGAAGCTATTCTGCTAATAGGAGAAGAAGATTTCAAGTCTAGTAATAATTTTGTAGCAACAACTTATTAAGAGTCACATACAACTGAGGACTTGCACTATATTTATATGTCTACATCATTTTAAGTGTTGAGAAAACAAGAGAAACAAGGGACCCCACAATTAGACAAAAGTCAGCTCCATGGTACTGATCCATAAAATAGTTCCAGGACCCTGATACCTACCTTTCCAGCGATGTTCTTCAGCAGATAGGTATGACCAAGGAGATGCCTGTGCTTTGATCCTTAGGAGCAGCAACTGATGGTGTTGCACAAGGGCAGTCTGATGTGAGGTGTACAGCAGGGAGAAGAAAACTGAAGCAAAACACAAGCCACAAAGGCAAGAAATAGCAGGAAATTTTAATGGAGGTTTATTGCAGTGAGGGCCAGGGAAGAAGAGAGGCTTCATTTGTTTTCTTCCTTTGTTGGAGTTAAATAGACAAATAAACTATCCTATTTAAAGTGAACACAAGCTCTGAGTGTGAAATCTGCTCATCTTCAGTGCTCCTTTTTTTTTTTTTTTTGATAACTTAAAGTCTCATAGGAGCAAGAAGAGATCTGCTATGTCTGGCTCTCATGAGGTATTCTGTAGATGTTAACATGCTTTGATGTTACTTAGTTAGAAACATGCTGGTATACTCTCAAATACAATAAGAGAGGCTATTAACATAGCAGGAGTCTTGTCTGTAATATAAAGGTAATTTTTTGGCTTTGGAGGATAGGGGTTGTAGCTCTAAGGAGCTTTGGAGAACACTTGAACGCCCGTTCTTGGTG
Organism: Dendrocincla fuliginosa; assembly: GCA_035047845.1. Classification (NCBI taxonomy): domain Eukaryota; kingdom Metazoa; phylum Chordata; class Aves; order Passeriformes; family Dendrocolaptidae; genus Dendrocincla; species Dendrocincla fuliginosa. The sequence goes on along the minus strand of JAWWMO010000096.1, from coordinate 18,363,027 downwards.
AAAGAGAGGAATAGCAATTAGCAACAGCTGTACAACAAATGGACTTAAATGGAACTGTAAGAAAATAAACACCTCTCATGTAAAAAGTATTGGGCAAGTGGTTCTACTAGAGCAGGTAATATATATCCACAGAAAATAAGTAATTTGTATATATAAGAGTTATTTCTATACAAATTTTTTCTCAGAAAAAAAAAAATCCAAATCAACACAATGCAGACTTTAAATTTGAAAACTTTCAAATTCAGCAGTACAGATCCCAGTGTTTACATATCCCACAGTCATAATAACTTCACCTACAGAAGCTTGGAATAATTTGACACAATAACTGCATGCATATTGACCGCTAAGCTGATGAGCAGAATTTCACAGTAAATCCACTCATTTCTGACTATCTATTGTAGTCTGTGTCCTTTACAGAGAATTTCTGGAAGATGTTTTCACCTCTGTAATTCTGAGCATGGATCTCCTCTCCTAGCCCATAACTCCTGCTGTTGCAGGGAACCAAGCAGGACCTGGGTCCCCCATTTTACATGTGGATATGGAAGGTTCTAGTGGTAGATCTAAGAGATCGCCATGGATAATCACTGCAGCTAAAGCCATGTTATGGGCTTAGCTTTCCACTTAAAGTGTCGTAATCATTAAACTGTAGATTCAGGTTGAATGAAAGCTTAGGGTTATGTATTGCCCCATAAAACAGATATTGCCAGTGATTTAAGATGTGGCTTCTCTTGAATTTCTACTCCCCTGATAGAGACATTTGGGAAGGACAAGGAGTTTGTTCACTCTACCAACTGCTCTCAGGATTGTTTATATACTAATTGAAACTCTACTAATTTCAGGAGCAAACAAGGTCAGAAATAGTTTTGGGAGCAGATAATTCCTAACTCTCTTGCTACCATTTAAGAGCCTGAACTTATCTGCTTCTTCTATGAGTTCTTGCTGTATCTGTCTCTGGCCTTAAACATCTTGAACAATTTGTTGCATAATGGCATTTCCCCCTTTCCCCTCTGCCCCCCATCCTGATAACAAGAAATTGGGATGGGGTTAATTTTTTTCTGCTGACAGTTAAAACTTTATTATTTATATTAGTTTCTCCCAACGACTTATTTCTATGTATAATATATGTTATTCTGTCAAAGTACATTTGACATAATCAAACATGTATGGTCTCTTTATCTCCACAGAGAGACACAATCCAATTTAGGCAATTCATAAGAAATATAAGAAACACTGTGTAAACATATAGGTGGGATGGAAAAACATTATACATTTTTGTGCTGAGCACCTTAAAACAGTTTAAATGTTACTTTGCAAAACCAGTGACTGTGGCTTCTTTACTGTATTGTCGAGAGGTTGTAATGAAGGAAAAGTAGAACAGACTCCAGAGAAACATCAAATCTCCACATAAAACCTTTTCTGCCACTTGCTCTGTGCTGTGTTACAATTCAAATTTCAGGGCAATAGGCCCTTCACTTCTGTACTTCTGTCGTGTTTGTTTTGTTTTGTTTTGTTTTGTTTTGTTTTTTTCTTTTCTCTTATGCAATGCAAAACACACAGGAAAGGCAGTGTGTGTATGTGTATGTGTTTGGATGCCAGTTGACATTAATAAGGCACAAAATGTAAAATTAGCACTTCTGGGAGTAAGCTTCCCTTAACAGACTGCTTTATCACTCATCATTTCCATAATACTGCTATTCACTATCATATGTTTAGTCATTTTCATGATCAGCAGTGACTTGAAATTGATGTGAGACTTAACTGGCAATGATGTAGATTTCTCCTTTGTTTTCGTTTGTGTGAGCTTGCACCTGTGTTTTGTAAATTTTCTCTCCTGACTAAATTATTTTTTCTGCAAAGAACAGAACTAAGCGTCATTTTGAATCTTATTCAAAACCTTATAATTGATGAACATTATTCAAGTTCATTCTGATATGAAGTCACAAATTATTTGAAATTTATTAGAATTTGTGAGACACAGATGTTTAATACATTATTGAATGCTATGATCAGAGGATCATGAAAATCCTATCTTTCATCCTATTATTAAGTTGAACAGATTACTTTGGGCAGTCTTAAAACCAAAATCTTAGTATTTGACTTGACACCAATTTTTAAAACCAGATTATATATGTAATATCTTTATTTTTAATAAAAGCAGAAAAAATTATGGAACTGCTGTAGCCTAATTTTTCTTTTTTTTTTTTTTTTTTTTACTTTATTTTTTTGAGATGTTCAACTTAAGATGAGGCAGTTTTAAAATGGTAGTTGAACTTATAAGTAAGATTATGTGAAAGGTGTCATACTTTGACTTTCATTAAGACACCATTGCTTTCTGAAGTAGACTCATTATAGTCTCTGAATACAATAGGGCACCTCAACTAATGCAATAGAGTGGAAGCTCAGTAGTTTAGAGCACTACATGTAAGACAGTGTAAATTATTATATCTGTACTGGGATACTTACAGAATATTTCTAATAAACCATGTTTTAGTTCTTGACACTGGAAAACTTACCAAAATAACATTTCTGCAATATGGGAAGTAAGGAAAGCTTCACTTTGATTATTTTGGGCAAAAAGTAAAGGGAACGTATGTTCATATATTAAAATGCCATACTTGATATAGAGATAATTTCATAGAATTAAAAAATCATTAAGGTTGGAAAAAACACCTCAGTTCATAGACTCCAACTGTCGACCTAGCATTGCCATGTTCACTGCTAAACTATGTCCCTAAGAGCCACATCCACATGCTTTTTGAATGTTTCCAGGGATAGTGACCCCACCACTTTCCTGGGCAGCCTGTTCAATGTCTGACCATCTGTGAGGTGCAGAATCTTTTCCTAATATCCAACCTAAATTTCTCCTCTAGGCCATTCCCTCTGATCCTGTCACTTGTTACTTGGAAGAGGAGACTGACACCCACCCGACTACAACCTCCTTTCACCTGGTTGTAGAGAGGGAGAAGGTCCCCTCTTTTCCCCAAGCTAATCAGCCCCAGGTTCCTCAGATAGAAGCACAACTATTTGCTAGACAATTGCATTGCTTACAATAATTCAGTGTCTCATTGATACTGTAACAATAATTCTCTAACTTATTTTGGTTCTCTTTGGTTGCTACAGAGTCTCTTGACTAAACACAAATCACTAATTGTAGGGAAGGTTTTCTTGTTCTTAAGATAAGGTAATTCCTAAATTAAAATCCCAGTGTAGACTTGCACATTATACAGATTTCTTCTTGTATAGTCTTAGTATAGTCAAGCTCTTGTAAAGATGTTTCATGACTTGCTCACGGTTTCATTGTATTCGACAGTCCTTATGTTGTACTTCTGCTGTCAAAGATGGCTTTGAAAACCTGAGAGATTTTTTGTTACTTGATAGCAGAATGGTGCCAAGCTTTTTTATTCCTCTCTTACTAGGATGTTCTTAATGCTTTTCTTGTCCTTAATAATTTATGTCCCAGAAAAAATGCATAGAAAAATCTGACAAGTCATAGATCTCCTAGAACAGGAAAATTAGTGTTTGCTTTTGATTAGATTCTGGACAAAAACAAACAACCAACCATCTAAGCAACCAAAAATCAAACCAGACAAAAACCTACCAACCAAAACAAAAAACTAAACTAAATCATCCAAACAAACTAAAAAACAGAAAGAACCCAAGAACCCCAAAAGCCCAAAACTGTGATGTTCAAATGAAATATTAAATCTCCTCCTACAACTGTTCTGCTTGGATATTTTTATTATATTATATATATTTCTACTATGTTACATATAGTATGTTATATATTATTACAATATATGTTTCTATTATTATTGCTATATTATACAAAATTACATATGCTCAATCATTATTCTAATGTGTGAAACTGCATTATCCATTAGATTTTAAGCAGTCTCTAACATACAGTATCAACATTACCATCACATTGAAGTGTGTGTATGATTTTTATGCATGTCTTCTCACAGGAGGAACAATGAAACTCAATACAGGCAAGAGTTGTAAAGTACTGCGGTGGAGGAGGATAATTTTTTCCTACTCATTAAGATTTCAAGTAAATACATTCTTGAAGGAACTAAAACTTATGTCCTCTTTGTCCTATGGTGGAGACAAAAAAAAATTATAATGAACAAAGACAGTGGTATGCAAATGGAGAGTCTGGAAAGCGTTAAGGGAATGTGATATTTGTTTTGTCTCACCAAGAAACCTAAAATATGCAATCCCTTATACTGTGATAATGGAGGAAGAAAATAACAAAACCAAACTAGTATAGTCAGAAAATTTAACAAACAGAATTTTTTATGAATAACAGTGTTTTCAACATGAAATGCCTTGGTATGCATTTCCAAATTTAGTGATTCAGTTGATTTATTCTTACTAACATGATGAGGTTTTTTGAGAAGTGCTTTCTTAGTCCCAGATTAAAATGTGAGCAGTTGAGTATATGTTGAAAATGGGCTTCTCTGAAACTATGCAACTTAGAAAATAAACTGTAGTATTAATTGACAGACTCTAACTTACAGAATCGACCCTAGTCAGTAAAGAAAACAGATAATAAGTGCATGGCTTGCTAACTGATCACATGGCTGGGACAGAGTACCAGGGAATTTTATTTCTTGAATTTTCATAGTAGATAAAATATTAAACCTTTTATAAGAAGCCATAATTCATCAGTGAGCTAACAAAACTGATTTCATTACAAATCATTTCCTCTCTCCTTATCCTTAGACAAAAACTTTTATAGCCAATATCTAGAGTCTTTTTTAAGCAACACTGTTCTCCCTTCAATTGATACAAAAGGGAGAAATCTTTGGACTGAGGGAACTACAGCTCTAACAGTGTGAGAAATAACTTGCAGTTAAGTTTTCTTATGCAAAGTTGCATAAGACAACAACTTTGGGTGTTCCAAGATTTTTAGTAAAATCTTCACCTTATCTTGTGAGATGTCAAATATTTTACTGAGGGGTGATTTCAAAACCACTGCACACTGTTAAAAAAAAAGTGGTTTAGAATTTTTCTTTGTCTTTAATGACTGGAACAAATATTGTGAGACTCTTTGTTCTCAAGGCTGTGGTTCAAATCGCTATGAAAGTAATCCTATATAACAATGAAAAGGATGTTTGGAGAGTTAATAAGTTATTTACTCTGTGTTGAATATTTTTGTATGATGAAATATGCTATGATTTCTCCTGGGTTCAGTTCCCTTTCCAGTTAGTATTAACCTATAGGCAGTTGTCTACTTTCAGTAAGAGAGGTAACTTTTTTATCTCAGTCTGGTAAAGTACTACATCTCCCAATTTTTGTGATGATTAGAAAAGTCATCTTGACAGTAAAATACTCCCTTCTTCTCCTTACTCTCTGAGTTTTGTATTCCCAAGTGTTGAGGAGAGTCCATATGTGATATCATCAGACTCTTTAAAATTATTGGATGACTTTGCCCAAATTAAGGTGAAAATGAGACCATATTCCAAAGCTAATAGTATGGATTTTATTCAATAAAAATTTGAAATAGGGAGACATAGAAGGAAACAAGGAAAAGAGATAAAAGGAGAGAAAATGTCAGAGGGACATCTTAAGTAGAAAAAAAATATCACCACTCTGTAGATTCCAGCGGTGTCCTGTTGGTCCTCATCTTGTGGTCTTCCTGGTGATGAGAGTCCCAGTCCCATCAAAGTGATGGTTATAGTATGGATCTGTCAAGGGAAGCCCAGGGTGGTAAGGAAAATGCTGTGTGGTGAGGGAAGAAAACCAAGTGCGGTCTTTTATTTGGCTTAGGCTCGGTGAGAACTCCCCTTGTACCTCCCCTGGGGAGGGGATTTCTGCACTGGAGGATGTAATACTGGATCATGGGACATTTCAGGAGTCTTTGTCACCTTCTAAGACATTACAGTTGCCTGTTAATGTCAGCAAAGGTGGATCCATTATGACCCATAAGCAGAGATTAATGTCTTGAGCCTACATGTAAATCGTACAGGTGCATCCCCAATTGGGAGTTATCACAGCTGAACAATTTGTTTAGGGACAAGGAAACCTACCCTTCCCTACAGGATTTGCCGCTTGTTCAACACCCAACATGTAGCCTAAGGTGGCAGGTGTGCTGACCTCAGCACCTGGGTCATTACTTTGCACATGATCAGCTTGAACCTTGATTGTCAGAGTCATTAATGTTCCAGTCTTTCACACTTGTGGATACATTCTTCTCCTAGCATAATAATACCACTTTTATCTTACCTCAAGTTTCCATCACAGTCCAAATTAGTAGGTATATTCAGAGAGGGGTACGCTTCAGTCAGCAGTTGCTTCTTTACACAGTTTGTTACAGCGGACAAAAGTCCTCCAGTGATTTTAACAATGTTTAAGCCATTAATTATTTCAGTGTCTCATACACATTTTTCATTATGCTGTCTTTAGATCATTGTTCCACAATGAAGCTATGGTTACACTCTTTTTGATCTCCTAATACTCTTTCCAGGGGTTCAGAATCTATCTGAATAACTTAATATGTTGGAGCAGCCAGTTGGCCTAACATTTGTTTCAGCTCAGGCATAAGAAATATTTGTGTTTCCAAGGAACTCTCCGCCTTTGAATTTTATCTTGGCTTTGATTAGTCAGAAGTTTCCTACAGGAGTAATCTCACCAGTAATTTCCAGGAATTTCAAAAGGAATAAGAATATTAAGGAAACATTACAATTAAAATTGACCAAAAAAACCAGATAAAGTAGGAATGAAAGCACGGCTCTGACAAATAAATATTATCTGACGAATAAACTGAAAATAACATGTAGACTTGGCTTTCATAAAGAAGGACTTCAGAATTTCTTCTTCATTCTACCTTTTTTGTAACTATTTTTAAATTGTGTCTATGAAAAATTACTGAGACTTTGCTACTATGGAGGATTAAAATACTAATAAACTTTCAATTTGAACAGTGATAGCCATGAGTAGAAAAGTAAAAGAAGTGTATCTTTAAGAATACAGAAAGTGAATATGCAGCTTAATTTTCTATTAGTTGACTAAAAGGCAGATGAGCTATTGGGGCCTACATTTAGCTTTGCAACTTGAATTTAACAGATGATAAAAAATAAATTGCCTCAATTAATTGAAACTTTAAATATGTGGAAAATGATAAGTATTAGTTCCTCTTGCGTATAATTTTATTTAAAAACCCAGTATTTAAAAATAATGTGTACCTTAACTAAATTTAACTAAATTTAACTAAACTCTTTCAAGAAAAATTTGTTGAGTAAATAATCCTCAAAAATCCTATGGGCTTTTAAAACAATGAGGTTTTCTGACTGAATGCTTTCTGACTTTCACATTTCTGAAACCAGAAAATGAGACAGGTGCCACAAAAATCAGTACATGAAATATAAGAAGTACAAGACACTTCCAGCAAGACCCTGGGTTTGAAGAATCTGTGATTGTTGAAATAGGCACGTTTTAATGATTTTATATGCCTGAAGTTTGAAGAAATTTCCAGAAACTTAAAAAAAATTGATCTTTCTGAGCTCCATATTGTATTTCCAATTTCTATTATTTTCTTGTAATGGAATGGGACATTCTTTGTAAAGTATTTTAAAATTGAGGTATCATTTTATGTGTCTGATTTCTTCTATCAAAATACTTCATTAGTGATAACGGAGTTTGCTTTTTGGCATCCTGTGTTGCTTTTGTGATTCTTTCAATATCACAGATTCACAGAATATTCTCAGTTGGAAGGCACCCACAAGGATCATCAAGTCCAACTCTTAAATCATTATGTCATAGAGGAATTGAACCCACAATTTTGGTGTTATTAGCATCAGGCTGCAACCAGCTGAGTTAATCTCAGGGTCAATATATATTTCTGCATTCATCTGTGGAATTTTCATACTCCTTGTAGTAAAATGTTCAATTCTAAGCATCCATCCAATATGTTTAAATTGATAAAGTATTCATTCTGTGCTCTTCAGAGATAGAAATATAATCTACTCCTACTCTGACAGTTTATAGCAAGAAGATGCATGAAAAGAGACCATAGGCAAAGTAAATTTTCAAGGACTGAAGAGATTCTTCCATGACAATAGTTGTAGAAAAAAAGCAATTTACTTTGAGAGTGTTTTTTGTTTTTCAGGTGCAACTTGTTTTGTACCTTTACAATGGTTTACACAAACTTCATGTATAATTAATGAGATTTTAATTTCTTACTTGATAAATTTCACACTATCTACCACAAGCTCTGTTTCTCAACAGTCACTGCACTAAGACACAATAAAATATGCAAAATAAAAGCTGCAGACACAGCTCTATTAGAGTGCACAGAAAATAAGAATATGATTCCTCTTTTAAACTTCTCCATGGACGCCCCCTTGACGTGGGGGAGAATCTTGCGTGCCCTTATGAGGTTGCGAGCTGTGCTGGCGGTGGTACATGACTCCAGTAGAGTCTCCCATGCTAGTCAGGTCTCAACCGAAGTGTCAGACAAAGTGTGTCCATGGGCAGGGTGGGCTCTCAAGCTCACCAGCAGCCATCCAAGGAGAAGGACAACTCTAACTCCAAAGCCGCGCAGATGAGCTCACTTAGCCCTGTAAGGCCATCCATCTAAGAGAAGGATACTCTAATCAAACCTACATCCTGAGAACTTTGCTGTCACCGTCCAAGCTCACTTGGCCCAGGCAGATAAACCTCAGAAGTAAACGGTGGGGCAAGGTCTGCTCACTCTGCACAACACCTAAAAAATCCATTATGCAGGCTCTAGGGATCCTCCCACACATGCAAATCCCTGTAGTGACAGGAGAGGGATGAAACAGCAGGTGATGAGGGGCACTGGAAGCCACAGCCCCAACACTGCATGCAGGCGGTTCAGGATATTGGTCGCCCGAGACTGACCCAGAGATGGCATTCTGGTTCGGCAGCATCCTGAATGACCAAGCAGCCTTTTCCAAGGAGACCACTGCTTGCCCCACATGGAGAGGGGCCTAGAAAAGGTGGCCTAGGCAAAGCTCATCTCCACCCTTCACCCAGTTGGCTTGCCGTGACCAACAGGCATCTTCCTTGCAGTCAGACAAAAACAAACCCAAAAAGACAAAGGCATACACCTACCTCCAAAGGTGTGTCCAAATTAACTGTTGCATGTTGGAACATCAGAACCACGCTCGACTCTGCGGATGGTCCTGAGCATCGCTCTGCTCTAATTGCCCGTGAACTGTCACAACTCAACATTGACATTGATGTTCTCAGTGAAGTCCGTCTCCATGAGGTAGGCAGCCTTAATAAACAGGGCACTGGCTACACACTCTGTTGGTCAGGAAAACCCAAAACTGAAAGTCATGTTTAGAAACTCCATGATTAGAAACTCCATTGCCTCTAAACTCAAAAATTTGCCAACAGGTCATTCCGATCGCATGGTCTCCTTACGCCTCCCACTACACAACAGGCAACATGTTGTTCTCTTCAGTGTATATGCCCCAACTCTCCAAGCTGATCCTTCTGAAAAAGACAAATTCTACACAAACCTGTGCCACCTTACCCAAAAGGTTCCTGCAGATGACAAGATCATAATCCTTGGTGACTTAATGCCAGAGTAGGAAAGGACTATGAAGCCTGGAAAGGAGCACTAGGCAAGCATGGTGTTGGAAACTGCAACGACAACGGATGCCTGCTGCTAGAGTTTTGTGCAGAGCAGCAGCTCACCATCGCCAACACTATCTTTCAGCAGAAAGACAGCCTGAAGACAACCTGGATGCACCCTTGATCCAAGCACTGGCACCTCATTGACTATGTCTTAGTGCAACAGAGAAATGTTTGTGATGTCTGTCATACCCGAGTGATGCCCAGTGCAGAATGTCAAACAGACCACTGCCTTGCGCATTGCAAACTCAACCTCCACTTTAAGCCCAAACCTAAGAGGGGTGGCATTCCAAGGAGGAGGCTCAATGTTAACA
>JAWWMO010000096.1:18334726-18346257 GCA_035047845.1 Dendrocincla fuliginosa | reverse complement strand
ACATGGTCTCTGTGGAGAACAGGCATTTCACATATTTGTTTTAAAGTTGTTTTATTTGATTCAAAAAATATTTGCTCAGAAAACTAGCTGAGTGGGTAACAGTTTATTTATTAATGCAATATCTGTATTAAGAATTTGTGCATCAAATAAATTTATGATGACAAATCAAAAGATTATGCTTTACTAAAATGTCTGCATGTCTTTCTTTATGGGTGCTCTAAGTAATGAACTAGGTTTATACAAAATAACAATAATGGAGATTTTGCAGGTACAAGACCATGGGGGAAAATAAAGTGCAATTCAAATCTAGGGAAAAGATGATACATTCAGTTTTACCTAAAACCATTGAAGCAGTGTCTTGGAAGCAGCAGGTTCTGTTACAGAAATAAACCTGATGGTTTTTCCACAGTTATGACCTTCATGTTAGAAAATCTTCATATACCACCACAGCATCGTTGTATTAACTCCAGTGATAGTAGGGTGGTAAACAATATTGGAGATTAATTGCAGGAATGTCTCACTATGCTCAGTGTGTTACATCTCTTATTTTATATGTAATTTTTGTTCAATTTCTCTACAGAGAACAGCTTTAGTATATGTCTCACAACCACACAAAAATTAAAAACCAAAAACATCACCAAAAACACCCCCCAAAAGAGAATTATTTTAGTTTTTTCACCTGAAATGTCATATTTAATAAATGTATTAAAATCCCAGTGGCTAAGCAGCCTGCTGAGAAGCTATGAGGACACATCATAAATGCATAAAATTTGGAAAAATAGTTAAGAATGCCTGCAACCATAAAAAGATTTTAGAGTAATCTAATACATCCAATTTATTCAATGAGATTTAAAGGATTCGTGTCAAAGGAAAAGGGGAATGCTGGAAAAAAAAGAGGGAAAAAAAACCCAAACCAACCAAATAAAAAAAGCCTAGTATACTTTATTACAGAGCAGAAAATTTATTTCCATTCCTGCTATGATGAGCTAGCAAAAAAAAAAAAATGCTTTTTCCACAATTATTATCTAAAATTCTTTGAGCTGTATGTTTGGGGTTTAGCCTAACATTTCTGTGTTTATTAATGTTTCTGAAAGTATACTGAAATGTTTTAATAAAGCGTCTGAAAGCATAAGCTAAGCCACCACTGTGCTAGGTGGTTCCTGTATCCCTATATGGCTGAGATTGGCAGGGACCTTCTGAGATCTCCTGGTCCAAACCTTGTAGTCAAGCAGGGTCAGCTTGGGCAAGTTGCTGATCCTTCCAAGATTCTCTTCTTTTTCCTAGAAAAATTTTAAATGAATGCTTGTATATGAAAAGGCTACTCCTTTAGGCTAGATAATTTTGTAACAGAATCTGCCTCCAGTCATCATTTTTGGCAGTTGGCTGCCAGTTGAACTAATGGCTGTGTAGATATATCTTTCAGGCTGTTTCACAGAGATTTATGTGAACTATAGTGCATTGTGGAGTTCAAACAGTAAAGCTACTACAGAGTAATAATTGAGGAGGCAACAAAAACTAAGAAAATGGAAAATTAAAAGAAACATGTAACTGTACCCAAAGGTGATAAGAATATACCTACTCTAATAAGGAAAAAGTAGAATAAGGCATTATCAAGAACTAATTGCCTCATTACTGACCTTAAAATTTCCCACGTTCCTCTTAATTTTGATCTACTAGGCACTCGGTTCCTCACAGTATTCTGAGGTGGAAACAATATAACAATGCAGTCAAGTAACAGATCTCTAACAGAAGTTCTCACTGACTTAATCAAAATCAGAGTAAGCCTGCAAAATGTGTTGCTATACTAATATTCACACTTAGGGTATTGTGGTGGATTTTTCTGATTAGGTTTTTTTTTTTTTTATAAGAGGAAGATTGGAAGCCTCTGGAAGTTTCCCTCCATCCTATAGGGCAGAGCCAATCAGGGCCAGCTCTGAGGAAAACTTCCTGCTTGTAAACCATTAAGTTTCGCCCCTGCGTAAAAACATACTTAAGAAGTTGTGGCTCAGTTAGAAATTGGCAGCCATGGATTAACAACATCACAACGCAGACATCAAGGCCAGTGCAGGAGGAGAAGAGGAGAAGGAGGGGGAGGGACCCCATGGATCAGGGAGAGGACTTAAACCTATTATTCCCTGAATATGTGGTGATGACCATTGTGATTATGAATTGTCCCCTCGAAGCCCATGGGATCCATCGGGGTGCAAAGAACCCCCTGTTGGAGCAGGGGAAGGCAGGAAAGAAGCTGTTACCTCATGGGAGGCCCCCAAGGTGGAGCAGAGTCTTGCAGAGATTTGCAGCCAAGATCCATGGAGGGAGAAGCCCATGCCTAAGCAGGTACAGCCAGCTTTTTATGAGAGACAGAACCGCATGGAATGACCCACAAGAGAGCAGAGGATCTCTCTCATGGGGGGAGCCCCACAGAATGCAGGGGAAGGACTCAGAGTTGTGATTCCCCTGTGACTGTGGTGATGAATGAGGTGAAGTGGCCTGTCCCCTTTGCAGCCCACAGGAAAGCCCCCTGAGACAGAACTGCTGCTTAAGTTTTGGACTTCCACCTGCGAATGGCTTACCCAACAACAACTAACTGTAAACCTTCCATTTCCCTGTCCCCCACACCATCAGGGGAAGGAGGGTCATGGACAAACTGAGGGATGGTGGTGGAAAGGTGTTTCTAACCTGGTTTTATTTCCTATTTTTAGTTTTTAGTTTGTTAGTAATAAATTTAAGCGTTATTCTAAGTTCTGCTTTGCCCGTGGTATTAATCAAAGTTCCTCTTTTGGTTGTTATCTCTAGCCATAATTTCCTAGCTAGTTTTTTTTTTCCTTCCCTCTGGAAGGCAAAAGTGGGGGAAGAAAGGGCCTTGAAAGAGTTTTGCTGGACACCAGGCATTTATCCAGGCTCAAACCACCACAGGTAGTAACACCTATACAATAAATATATTCCAGCACCATAAATATTTTATATCTTGCACTAGAGAAAAGAGAAGTACTTTATTTTTCCCTTGTTCTAGTTTGGTTTGAAAATTTTGCTCTTCTGTCTGCTGCTGTTCCATCTCCACTCTGTTAGGCAGAAAGTCCACAGAAAATACCACCTGGGAGAAAAACTTGTGGAAGAAAAGGACTTGATTAATTTGTGATTAAGTCCATTTGCAAAATAATCAGGAGTTCCCTGATTGATTTTTCAATAATTGTGCTGGATTTCTAAAATTACTGAAGGATATCTAATAGCTGTAGTATGAAAAGTAGCTATGTTTCTGCCTGTGAGGATAATGAAGAAAAAGGCATGTTTTAGCCATTACTGCTATAGAATCTAACATGTTATGTCATATAGATTGTAGAATGCAGGTACATTGCAAAAATCTGTGATTTTAATATATTTGTGCTTCTGCTTCATAGATGTGAGAAAACAGTAAACACATTGACAGATGAATAGTGTAATACTGTAATAGTGCAATATAAAGTAATTTTAACTCTATTTAAGCTGTATTTGACAGACAACAGACAGCACTCATCCAGTACAACAGTCTACCTGTACACAGCAGCTGGAGGAAAGGTGACGGCTCACCGCACAAAAAGTGACTTGTTAGAAACAGACCTGGAAAGCACATGGCCTTAGCAGCTATTAGTTTCAGAGGCCTGGCTCAGACAGAAACTTCAGCAAGATATTTAGAATGAGAGCATAAACATACATTGAAAAATTTCAAGCAGAGAACCACCTTTGAAATTTAGAAAAAACAAATGGCTGCCTGATGCAGGGCAGAGGATTCAGCAACATTCACAAAAATTGAAATTAAATACATTATAATGAATAACAGTAGGATGGGTTGTCCTGCAGTCTCTAAGAAACATAAACATACACCCTGAAGTATCAAATTTCTTCACAACACAATCAGGGAAATGAAACAGTTAAAAACACACTGATAATCTTACAGCCATTCACCTTTCTCATTAATCAAGACTGCAGGGACAGAATTTTTGAAGTAACTAAGTCTAGACATAATTGTCACTGATCCTACCTGCTACTGCAAAGTTCTGGTGAAGACAAGGAATCAATAGGCCTAATTTAGGACTTTCAGTCTCAAACTGACTCTTTAAAAAAAAAAAAAATGGCAAATAACTCCCATTGTCTTCTAATAAAAATTGTGTCCTTTGCTTTTAACCTATGGTTAAACAGGGATCTCCCGAGTTCTGTTTTGTTTGAAACCAATATCTGTGATTCACTGTTACTTTTCAGAATCCTTCTTATGCTTTTTTTGAGTCAGAAGGCAATTGTGTGGTGAACTTAGACACAGTAGAATTTTATGCCTTGGCTTTTCAAAATTTTTAACTTTGCAAAGTTGTCAGAATCAAATAGATCACTAACTGCTTATGTCTGATGGCAGAGGATAAAAATTCATGCCTAATAAAAAGTGGATAAAATTTGGAGTCACCATGTAAGATATCACCTTGTTCAGATGTAAAGTATTCTTGAAAAGAAACTCTAGTATATCAGGAAAATTGTCAGTAATTTCATAAGACTGAAAATGCTTTTAGCATCTTTGGTATCTCTTCAGGTCTCAAAGGATGAGAGACAAGATATGCATTTCACAAGCAATATATTTTTCCATATTCAAGAGGATAAATCACAAAGCCTTTGAGGAAAAGTAAATAGCAGAATTTAGCATCTCTTTCTACATCTGATAATTCTCTTCTCTGTTAAACTTATGGATAAGTAATGTAGTACTTTTTTTTCTCTCTCACAATGTATAGGACATACAGTAACAGTTTCTGCCAGTTTCTCACACAGGTCCTGTTTTCGTACTGAACAAGAAATACCTATGAGTGGGATTACTCATCTTGATTTCTCAACTGATGAACTAGGAATAATTTTGCTACATTTATGAATAAAGCTCTATTGCTCCAATAGAAATCTGCAGTCTTTATTATAGGAGTTCTAATTGTGCAAAAGTATCTCACATTTGAAAAATGGGTTAGAATGAAAAAGAATGCATGTAAGCTTTATGGTCCTTATGAGCGGTGAGATGCCATGACTGCATACTTCATCCTCAAAACTGATTCTGGTCAGTAGAATCCCCAAAAAAGCTTGACTTGAAAACATCAAAGAATTAGCTGCCTACATCTTGTGCAAGGTTCCTTGAACACCGTAAAATATGTATTTCCCATGCCTATCTTAAGCTCACAGGCTATTAAGCTTTATGTCTGAATGCCTGCTGTATTGAGCTTTAGAAAGTCACGACAGGAGCAAGGGCTGACCTGAACAGCCTTTCTGCTAAACAGGATTATAAGGGGTGTAAGAGATAGGTTAAAAACTTTGCCTTGCCCACAGATATTTGAATGAGCTAATACTTCTCAGGACTGTATCTTACCCATGACTACTTGCTTACTACTATGTATATGTTGTTTGATTTGAGACAATGCTACTTAA
Source organism: Dendrocincla fuliginosa (assembly GCA_035047845.1). NCBI lineage: Eukaryota > Metazoa > Chordata > Aves > Passeriformes > Dendrocolaptidae > Dendrocincla > Dendrocincla fuliginosa. The sequence goes on along the minus strand of JAWWMO010000096.1, from coordinate 18,340,830 downwards.
AATATATGAACATATTATTGTGAAGTGCACTCATCTGTCTGGTTTGCTGCAATTTCTTGTTGAAAAATATTTGAGGAATCCAAAGTGTAGGTATGTAGATTTTAATTCTTACTTTCTTTGTAATTTGCACACTTATTTTTTTCAGTCACTACCTTAGGACAGGACTCCAAAAATCAGACCTGGAACTCCTTCTTGCTTTCGAAGACGTGTCTTAACAGAACAGTGAGTAACTTTCTGGGTGCCAAAACAGTTTTCCTAGGTCTTAGTCTATCAGCATCCTAATTCTAATTGAAAAATACCTTTGAATATCTGCAATTATGGATTAATAAACTGGCTTAGTTAACCTAAAGGTAAACCACCCAGTTAAACCTTGTTGAAATGTAAACATTTATATTTTTTGTTCTGTCTCCTTCAATTTTAGACATAAAACTATCACTTTACCTAGAAATATTTGACTTTTCAAGTATTTTATTAACTAGATAGAAAATGGATGGCTCTCAAAGGAATAGGAATGCATCAATCTAATTCCACCTGTGATCATCTGAACTGTTGTTTTTTTTTCTTTCCAAATTCATGACGTTATTTGTTTGCCTTGTAAATCTCAAAGTAGACCAATTTATTTTGGTTTTTTCAATACAAATTGTTTCTTCTTGAGTTGTGATACATTTTGTGGGGACCTATAATTCAGACAGCTGTTCTTCATTACAAATAAACTGATCTTTCCAAAAATGGTGTTTTTTTTAAGACAGACTAATTTCTCTGTAGACAATGACAAAACCACATATTTCATTAAGTACAGAGAAAGTCTCCTTGTTTAGCATAGAGGTATGATTCATAAAACTGCAACACTTACAGGAGGTAGAACTATGCATCTTTCACACAGATACCATCACATATATTAGATTTTCTTCCCTATAAATATTCAATATCTGTTGCAGTATTGATGAGCTACTTTTCAGTTTTCATCTAATAATAAATGCCAGTAAAACCAGCACAATCTGCCTTTTGATTGATTTGGTACTGGAAGGCTAAACTTTCAGCACATGAGCTATTTGCAAAGGTTGTATACAAATAATATATAAATAAAATATATAGAAATATTTTGAAAGGTAAAGACTAAGAAAAGTAAAATATAAAAGGTAATTACAATGCAATTAATTTTGAGGTGATATTTACAGACTAGACAAAACAAAACCAGTGATTAAATGGTATTCCATGTCCTGTAGGCAATGAGATCTCAAGTTGCTTCTTCAAATTCATCCCTAGCTATTCCATCTTGTATAATATGTCTTCTTTTAATACTCACAGGATTCCCCACAGATTTCTAGTGTTATCCTCTTTTTAGTATAGAGCTCCTTGTATAATGGAGGACCATAAAATGCTTAAGTGAAAGAATTTATTACCCACAAATCATTTATTAAAATTCAAAATACTTCACTGTAGACTAATTATCTTTTGGAACTTTTAGAATGAAAACTCTGTGTAATCACAGTTAATTTTTATCTTGTTAAGTACATTAGAATCCATAAAGGCATTTTTCTAGCTGCCCTAGTGTTAAGGTTTCTGGGAGTAATAGATGCTCAAAATGATTAGGGAGTCTATCCCACCTTTTCCTGCTTGCACCCTTCACTTAACCTTAAGAAGTACTGCAGTACCTTATGTAGTCTGCTGTTCAGTAGACTGCAGAATAGAAGCCAACATTCAGATCTTGCACAGATATACAAATATGGATTCTGAGAACAGCCATGTTGTCTAGTCTACTGTCTGTTGAAAAGGAACAACACAATCAACAAGGAATTTGCAGGATAAAAATCTCTGAACATGTACGTCCACTAAAGGCTGCTGACTATCTTCCCTTTCATTTGCCTCTGAGGTTAGCTGAGCTTGAGGGAAATGAGACATATTTTAAACGATTTAAGAAGCATAGGTTGTTTATGGAGGAGCAGACTCATATTAGCTACATGGCATATCTGACTTCCTATAATATTAGTATTAAGTATTTAAGAACTTCCTCTTTGACATATAGATTGCTTTGAAAAAAGGTTGTAAATAAAATATATTCACTCTACAAAAAGTTGTTAAACTATTTTAATTAGCATGATAACAAGACTTTATTTTGAATTTAAACATCTACCAGCTTCCTTTGAAAATGCTGTTGTAAAACATTCATAAAACAAATTTCTAAAGGCTTCATCTCAAAAAATATTCACAATGTCAAACTGAACAGAATGGTTAATTCTGTTTGACTGTAGTCAATCTATGCAAATAGAGTAATCTAGCTGAAACAGTGGGTCACAACTTAATAGCAAGTGAATTCTCATCTCTACCACTTGAGACCCTAGAATTGTATTTAAAGCATGAATTACTATAAATATGGCATATTTGTGTACATAGCAGGTGTCAGACTAGGCACAGGACTAATGTTCTGAAAAAAAATAAGTATCAAAGCTCTTTTGAAACTAGTTACCAAAGCAAGATATTGCTCACCAAATAAATTTATTAACACAGTCAAATTATGCCTCTCTATGTATGAGACAATTAAGTTCTGTATTGCATAATTTTCTAAAATTTATCAATTTTGACAGCACTGTGCTGTGACAGCACTGATATGCTGAAAAGATGGAAGAGGAGGCATAAATAGCTGAAATATTTTTGAAACACAACAGACATATAAATATTTAATGGAAACTGGAAGAGATAAAAACTCTCCAAAATGTGTGCACAGAAGGGGAAATCTGCTGCTGGAAGTTTTCTGGTGGTGGGTATGTTTGTTGTACCATAAATCCTGCTGACTATTTATTTCATCTTTCTATTCTGCAGCTTTCCAATTTGTGAAACTGGATTACGTACTTCTATTTAGTTTTTTTAAATGCCTTTAGCTGGTCCTTAGGCATATGAAAGTACTATAAATCTGTTATCTTTCATCTTCATAGTTCATATAAAAAGATATACATCTATTTGTATGGCAGAACTTTATTAATAGCATTCTTTTAATGAAAATTCCTATCACAAAAGTTAGGAACATTTTAGTTGCATACAAACTTAACATTTGCCATTCCACTGGACTCAAAAAAAGACCTACACACCTAAGTCAGTTCTGAATAAGTAGTGCACAGTGATGTTTTCTCTAGACCTTTGGAATGGGCAAGTTCATTTTTCCTCTGTATAAAGTAGAGTATGTATGGATACTCTTAACTGCTTTTATTCAAAAGTTTGCCATTTTGCCCTTCAGAAATTTCTCTCTTAAAAATCAAACAATGGTGGAGAAATTCACCTATGTTTTGAAAAGTACAGCAGTTTTCCTTTAGAAATTTACTTACTGTTAAATTTTTGTTATTCAATGTCCCTCTGCATTTAGTAATACTTAATGTCTGAGTGCATTTTTTTTTTTTTTTGAGATGTCACTGTCTTGCAAATGATAGTTTGAAGATGCTCACTAATGATCAGGGAAGACGTGGTATGTCCTGTGCTTTTAATTATTGTACTTGCACACTAAATTGTGGAAAAGTCCACATTTGGAAACCTTGGGTATCCTCAGAAGTAATTCTGTCCTCTGACTTTCTGTAAAATATTGGAGAATTATTTTATCTGCTTTTATAAGTACCAATGAACTGGTTAGTAACATTTATATTAATTTCAGCAGAAGTTCTAAAAGATTGTTCTGCTTCTGTCTATTTCTTGTAATAGATTGTGTTTTTTCTGGTGTAATATTTATTTGTTTTAAATATGTTAATTTGTTTCAGACAGTTTATCTGAGCTTTGAGCAATGTATATATTGCCTTTGAAAGTGTACTTTTTCAGACTTGGCCTTGTTCCTACCTTGCTGTTGTGTGTGATAAGTTTAGCTATGAAAAGAACAGATTCAAATTTCTCCTTTACTCAGAAGAAGTACTATAATTTGCAATTCATGCATTAAAGTGTGTGTGGCCTAATTATTGACCTCCTGTTTTGTTCTAACTAAATATGCTCTTTGGATGTCATATTTCTGTTGGGTTGATTTAAATATGCAAACTGAGCTTTCAAATTCAAAAATCTTTGTCAAAAAAAAAAACCCAAGAAGCTTTAAGTTATTCAACCTTTTTTATTGGAGTATCTTTTCACCCCTTTGTTACACCTTCACATACTTTATGCTTTTAAAAAAATATTCATATGTAATATATTTATAGTATATACATAGTGGAGATATATATATGTATAATGGAGACAGATATAGATATAGATGATATAGATAGATATAGATATAGATGATATAGATATAGATAGATATAGATATAGATATAGATATAGATATAGATATAGATATAGATATAGATATAGATATAGATATAGATATAGATAGATATAGATATAGATGATAAAGATATAGATATAGATAGATAGATATATGCACACACACATAATTCTACAGACTAAAATAGTGTGAAACTTTGAAACTGTTAATTTCACTGTCATCGACTAATTTTTGTCCAAGATTCCTGATTAGCTTTACTTGTTTTGGCAGATGAGATTTGTAATATAGGTCATGGTACTGGTCAAAGCACATTTACTGTCACTGTACTTTTTATTATCAAGTGTGAAAGATTAGCCACCAGTCACACAAGGGCACGGCGACACAGAAGGATAACATGGTTCATAGGCAAATTTGCATGAACACTGAACAGCTTGCAGATCATTAGAGAAACTTAATGGGATGTATCAGGAGACAAAGTAATACATGCTAGCAAATACCATTACGATACATACACAGTTCTGAGTGAAAGCTAAAGCTGATTTCCTACATTGCAATTAAAAGAGATAGTTGACTATGGGTGACTATGCTTTGGCCTGAACTTTCAAAGCATGTCACTGTCTTTATATTTTCTTTTCAAATTATTCTTATGTATGAGTATGAAAATTTGACTTTGAAAACCTGCCTCTTAATTTTAAGATCTCCTGTAACTTCCTCTAAGTATATTAGTTGCAAATTGACAAGTCTTTCTGTTGTGGGGGAAAGACCTGACAACATTTTTCTGTGATGTGATATGACTAAAAAATAATTGTTCTCACTGATACCTTTTCCACATTAATCCCATTAGTGATCAGTAAGACATATTATTTTTGTGACATGGCTAAATGCTGTTCTGTTTTCACTACTATTATTCAACATGATAAATATCTATATCGGTCTGAAAGAGAAAGATGTTTTAAAATTAAATATGTGCTGTAGTGTAGAGCGGTTAGTTGGTTACTTTAATTTCATTCTTTTTTTGCAAGGTTCTTAGCCACCTGCTGCCTTCTGAAAAATGGGATTCATTTCTGTTTTAACTAATTCATTCTAGTGGCAAGATATTTAACAAAACTAATTGGGTTAAATGTCTCATAATATATGAACTGCATGTGAGGGCTTTGGTTGGTTTTGGTGTGTTTTTATTTTTTAATTGATATTTTTAATGAGTTTGTGTTTCATTTTTTGGGGGGAAAAGGAATGAGCGTAGTCAGTGCATTTTATCTAGTAATTTTGTTTGGATTGTGAAAAGAAAACATATTGAGTAAAAAATCCACATCTGAGATAGCATGCTATTAATTTTAGCAACAGAAAATATTTAGAAAGAATAAGAATCTCACACAAAAGGAAAGTTTCTCATGCATCACTATCTGAGAACAGCTCTAGAGCATGGGATTTAACTAGACTGAAACCAGTGTGAAACTTTTACAAATTTTAACAAGATATTTTTTTTTCACAAGACAAAGCACATGTATTTTGAATAATGAAATGTGCTACATGGATTTATAGAAATTAATGTAATTAACATATGACCCTATAAATAATTTTAACATAGTCTAACATATAGATAAGGAGAAATTGGGCAATTTGTGTTGCCCTCATCCTTTACAATCATTGATGAGTGCCTACATAAACTGGTTTTCCTTTTCTTTGCCCAGAGGGGTTTGTTCTTCAGTCAGTCAAATACATTTTCTCTTACAAGAAAACACCATCCAACACAAAATCTGGTGGATGACCATCTTGAAATCCATTTTATCTTGTTAGTTTTCAGAGTTAGATTCAACACCATATATACAGCTTAAACTATTTCTACCTACTAAAGTGATAGCATCAATAAACT
>JAWWMO010000096.1:18265791-18276940 GCA_035047845.1 Dendrocincla fuliginosa | reverse complement strand
CTTAGAAGCAAGCTGCATGCTAGTCCTGGGTTACATAAAGAAGTGCTGGTACTGCCATAGCTTTGTGTAATTTTCACTCTGTAGTGAAATGAAGTCACAAAAAGCTTATGTAAACTCAAATCAAACTTCCATGCAGGGCATGCGCATTATCAGTAAGAGGAAGCTGATGGTGGAAAATTCAACCAGTTGATTTATCTGTACCACTCCCTAAATCAACTGGTTTCCATATTTTCAAAAGCTTGTAGTTAATAAATGAAATTTTATGTTTAATGTTTCCATATCTGTTTGTTCAAAACTGCCACAGTATTAAGAAAAGTTTCTCATGATGCTTTGAGATAAAAGGTGTGTGTGGAAGGACGGGGGGGGAATGACGACTGAATTAGAAAATGTTTATAAGTAAAGAACATAAGTAGAATGATAAAAAGGCATAGTAGGATGAACAAAGAAGGAAGACAGATAAACAGAAGTAGGGGAACTGGAGAGTGTTGGAAGTCATGTAGCCAAGATACACAACAAACAACTTCACATTTAAATACTGCAGTTATTAAAAATTCAGGTTTATTCATATTCAGAAAACAGCACCAAGCAAGCTGCCCTGCATGTTTACTCTGCTCAGTTCAGGCACTATTATGGTGTTAAAGCATAACCAGTTCTCAGGTCAATGTGAAGCTTAATCTCTCCACCCATTCTGTGTCAGATCCCTGAAGTACTTCTGCCTTCAGTTAATGCTATGAAGAACTTTAGAATTAAAAGAGCATGGCCATTTATTTTACTGTTTGGCACTGGCCAGTTAGACAGATAGCATGTAAACATACCTGTAATAACATCTCTTATTTCAAGTTATTTAGCCCTACAAGCACATGTAAAATAAAAGGCTTTGCTAAAATAATTTGTGTAATGGAAAGGCAGGGGTGCTTCTCTCCCCCAAGGCCCTTGAACTAGTTCCACTTCACAAAGAGTAAAATTATATTGAAAAATTCCTTTGATGGTACTTAGTGTCAAAGATGAAATTTTCATCCTCCAGCCTGTGGTATTTAGGGGTAACACACTCACATTCCACTTTTCACTTTTCAGATTAACAAACTCTGAAGAACACTATACTTCCACATTAGCCATATGAGTTTATGAACATATATTAAAAGACAGAAATTTTAATAATTTTGCAATGAACAATGTCTAGAGCTGAGGTTGGCTGACACTTTCCCTCCTGTCAACAGAGATTTTACACTTGATCACTTCGTATTGGCTGAGGCCAAGACGACCACCAATGTCCGCTTTGCTGATGAGACCCACCCTGTTGACAACCAGCAGATCAAGGTGGGCATCTTTCTGAGTTAGGTCCTTTAGGATCTGTTCTATATAGTTGCCATCTAGGTTTTTAAGAATCTTCTGGCTCAGGTTATACCAGCTGTGTGATGCTCTCAGTTAACTTCTGACAAGTTGAAGTCCTCTGTAAGGACAAGGGCAGTTGATTTGGAAGTCTCCCTTAGTTTCTCAAAGAATAATTTATCAGCATCATCGCCCAGGCTGGGAAGCCTATAGAAGACTCCCATGATGACATCCACATTATTTGTTTGGCCCTTAATTCTTACACAAGGCTCTCAACTGTGCCATTTCCAACTGTGAGCTTCATACATTCTAACCCTTCTGTTACATACAGTGCCACCTCTCCTCCTCTTCTGCCCCTGCCTGTCCCTTCTGAAGAGCCTGTAACTGTCCAACAGGGCACTCCAGAAACACAACTTTTCTCAGCAGGTTTCTCTTATGCCAGTGATGCAAAATCTCTGGGACTGGGTCAAAGCTTTGAGCTGCTCCTCTTTGTTACTCATGCTGCATGTTAGTGTAGAAACATTTCAGGTGTGGTACATTATAACTAGCACCTCTTGAGGCAGATTGAGAGATCCAACAAGTTCCAGTTTTCTCAAGGTTTGGCATACCATCCCATCACTCTTCACTGATGACCCTGGATTTTTCCTCTTTTCCCTTTCAAGCTAGTTTAAAGCTCCTTCAGCAAGTCCCGCTAGCTGTTGTATGCATATTCACAGTTGCTGTAAATAGATAAAAAACACTGTAACTGTTTATGAGAAAATAAGCTGTCTCAGCCTTTACGGTAGCACAGCAGCCTTAGTTGTATCCCAAAAAGTTACATGTTAAAAATACTGACTTATTCTGTGAAGTTCTATTCAACCTTCATCACTTCAAAATGGACGTATGTCATCTCCATGCCTTCCTTTGCATAAACTGAGCTCAGTGTTTTCACAGATCCTAAAGTGTCAACATATTCTCTCAAAAAAGTCTTGACAAATAATTCCTTGGAGAAAAAAAAAGATATAAATATGTAATAACTCATGAAAAATTTATGGAAGGAGAATGGATCAATTCTATAATCTAGTAGAACTGTAAACCCATGATATATAATGGCCTAGCTTTTATCTTATTTGCTGACATTGAGGAACTTGATAGAGGTTTAGTACATTATGTGAATATTAATCTAAAAAAATAACAAGTGCTTTTTCCATTAACAATAGTATTGCTGTTGCTAGAAACATGTCACAGGCATTAGGCTGACTTTACTATGTGTTAAATTTGTCCTCCCCAGTCCTCATTTGTTATCAGCTTATCTTGAGAACTTGTGCAACCTGGAGCTTGGAAGCAGGTATATCATCCTATGATGGGGAGTTCAGCATGGAATAATAGCAAAGGCCTTGAAAATACAAATTAGGTTGAAAACAGAGGCCCAAGGACAAACTGTTGATTGTCATTGCTGCATGTGGTAGAAATACATCCTTATGAGTGAGGAAGTTGGCTGCATTAAACAGAATAAAGAAAAGCAGCAGAAGCTCAAGGCAGAAACCCCAGGTGGGTGATGACACACACTTTGAGGATCCTAGGACCAAAAGGACCCCTCTCTGCCCCTTACTTTCTCTTAGAACCTTGAGTGAGGACTTAAGGAATGCATTTAGCTGTCTCAAAACACTGTCAAAGAAGTAAGTTCTCATAAAACAAGCCACTACACGGGAATTTAAGATAAGCACAGACAGTAACCACAAGAAAATGCCAGGCCTGGTAAGACAAATCAGGCAAAATCCACACTGTCTGGTATATCCAGATAAAAACTCCCACCATGACAAACTGTGATAAAGAAAGGCATTAATTCCATGCCTAAATGGAGGTGAAAGTTTGGAATTATCACACTGGACAAAACTCCACTGTGCAGGCTTTGGGAAAGAAAACAACTGCCAGCCCAAGCGGAGGGAACATATGCAACCACCCCGTGGTTACCTGGAACTTGGACATACTTGGACATACCTGGAACAAGGTCATACCATCTGAAGAATACTTTGGGATGCCCACCCCCAAGAAGACCAGAATAAGCACAGCAACAGAATCCACAGGGTAGTGTTATCTTTATCTTTTTAAGTAATTTGTGTGTCTCTCTTTCTTCCCCACCCACCTGTCTGCTTCTCCTTCCCTCGTTCTCTACATCACATTTACTGTTAAATAAAATCTGTACTATTGACTTTGGCATATGGTCTTGTTTGCTTCCTAATTTAGCAAAGGCATCTTTTAATAGTCAGATCCTAACACCTTGATTCTTCTTTTCTCCACAAACAAGCTGCAAGATCACTCAAAGCTGCTTAAAACTCACGGCTCTGCTGCATTGAGAACAACTTTCTTGGACAGGGTAACACCTCCATGATTGAAGCTGCAGGCCTAGTCTGCTTCTGATTGAAGTGTTTTTATTTTAATTTAGTCAATTTCAAACCAAATTTAAATAAAACACACCCCTACATTTACCCAGATTCCATATGGCAGTTTACCCAGTTTACTACATTTACCCAGCTTGCCATATGCCAGTTTGTTTTGAAACAGCTTTATCCACAACACTTTTTGTTCAGGTTTATTTTCAGATCTGTTCAATTTGTCTGTAATTTTGTACTGTATCAGATACCATTCATCCTGTGAAGTCAGCTTTCCAGACCAGAGACAACCAGCCTTAATGTAACTACTCAGCCCGGCAAATTCTAATTTGTGTCCAGTTTTAATTCCAGACTCCCAGAAGATACGAGATCTTTTCCCAGACCCTCAACTGCATGTATTGTTACCAGGCCAGAATTATGTTCTCCACAACTCAATATCAATTTTAAAGTTATCTGCAATTAGTATCTGTAGCACAGTCTATGTTTTGCCAACTGTTTTTTTTAGGAAACTAGCTTACAGTAAGAAATACAGAAGACATACAGAGTTAAAGTATTCTGTCTGGGTTAACTGTTACAAAAGAGATTTTAAGGACAGAGTACCTGCTTACTGTCTCTCATACTGCTATTAATTGTTGTCTTCTATACCAAGAGGGTGAATTTAAGTCTTCTCTGTATTTCTAGACAGTTTGAACCATGATGAAACCATAATTCATTTCCTTCTGATGATATTTCCAGATCATGTTTCCACTAGATATTACACAAAAATACAGACTAGGCATTTTGGTAGATTATGGCGTTGCCAGTTCCCTTCAGAGTATCTCATCATAAAACTGGGACATGCTTAATAAGTTTATTTCATTCATCTTCCCTGCATTCTCAATCATATTTGTTTTCTTTTTTTATAGGTTTGAAAATTCAGTGTATTGGTCAAATCAATCATAACCTTTCATTGGTTTAAATATTTTTGTTTTCATGTAACCAGTTGTACTGAGAATGCTTACAGTTCAGTTTTGTCAGTAATCTTTTTAAGTTCAGTAGGTATTCTATCCATCCCACCCTTCACTTCTTCTTTGTATTTACAAAATGACATGTATTTTATTTGTCTGTGGGAAAAAGTAATACAGAAACACCAAAGATTTTTTTTAGTAATTATTCATGAGTATTAGAGACATATGCAGGTATTATTTATGAAACAAGGATCTGAATGCTTAAACATTCATTCTTAAATAGAGTAATTCATTAATGAAGCACGTATTCAAGTTCACAGTAAAATAATCTTTAAAAATTTTACATTACCCTGTGTATCTGTATAACTGCACCTAGTCAAACTAATTTGTCATTGGAGCACTTTAGGAGTAAATGCTATACTTAGAACAACTCTAAAGTCTACACTTATTTCTGAATGTATTGGCAACACAAGAACATGTATTCTATGCACAGTATGAATATAGTTTTGAACTGTTTTGTGACCATTTTATATCAAAAATGAAAATTTATTTTATTGAATCTATAAAAAAAGTAATCTATATTTTTCTTTGTGACTCCTGGAAACAAAGGTGTGGTAGTTAGAAAATAGGCTTCTTTTTATATGTTAGATTGAGAACAGTAGCACAAACATAACTTATTAAATAAACCTGCAAATCTCAGATTAAACAGAGCAATTTCAGAATGATTGACCTATGGAAAATTGATCTGAGTCTTCAGAGAGATGACACAACTCTATTTCAGATATTAAGATCCAGAAAAGTTTACATCTATATTGAACAGACTACATTTTGTTTCTCTTTCCTGTGAGACTAAGGAAAATTGTCTCCTGTTCTTGCCCACAGAGCACCTATTAGATGAAGAATGGAAAAATTAAATAGTATCACCTTCCCTGTAGTATTTGCTTATCACTTTCAGCACTATCAAGCAGTCCAACAACCACAGGACAACAGATTTAAGAGTTCCTAAAGGGTTCTATTTTGAATTCCACCATTTCAGATATAGGCTCTATATTCAACTTCATCACTCCTAGCTCCAAAGCTACCATTAAGTGTACTATCAGCCCTGAAAATTCAGACAGAAGTAAAAGCAAAGTGATCCTTCACTTCACAGAACACAGAACAAAATCAGTAAAACCATTAGTATAATTACATCAAAGAGAAAACAATACTAGTAAGCACAGCTCACCACCAGAAAGAGTGAAAAATGTTTTTGTTTCCCTATATTGACAGGTAAGTATTCATTCTATCTTACTGGATGAAAAAATAAACATTCCAGTTTCTGTACAAAATCATATGCCTAAAAGATAGTGAAAATACACACGGCAAGACAGATATGCAGGAAAATATATCTATAACCATCTGAGCAAAATATTTTGAGTTCGGTAGATTAAGCACATACAGATTCTACTCATTCTTATTGTACCCTTTAGAAAAGATGTCATCTCAATAACTTTAGTCAGGTTTGTTGCTAGAAACTTGCTTAATGAAGCGTCAGAAATAAGATGCATGAATTTCTATGATAACACACAGATGAATGAAGAATAAAAGCATAGCACCATGGGATTTTTTTTAAACATTACGTAAGTAACCAAAGAAGAGTAGATTATAGAGGTTTTAATGCTGGCTGAGATGAAAAGATACAGATACCAAGTCAAATGCAGAAAAATAAGCTTAGATGTTATAAAATGGCTTACGTGACCATAGGTTTGCCTGATTTTTCTAGATATATCATACGCCTATTAAAAAGAAATTACATTTATTTACAAACCATTCCTCATATACTCATGTGGTTTTTAAATATATAGGGAAGTGAAATAATGCTTATTTTCAATTAAGAGGAAAGGTAGAATTTAATTCTAATGGAATAAATGCAGGAAATGAATAGGGGAGAAATGGTAGATCCTTCAGTACAACCAGTACATATATTGGGGAAATGGGTACTCATGCTTCACAAAGTGTAGTTGTTCATGGACAGTAGTTGAAGCATATGTTAAGCAGGAAGACAGAATTTCTGTCAGGACAGTCCATGCAAGCCAACAGGTGATACAGAGAATGGGCAAGCAGATCTGCAGCCCTGTAAAGTGGTTCTCTTCCTCTTTTCCTCCCTGTCTGCATGGGGGCTGCTCTCTCTGTGCCACTGGTTTGGCTGTTTACTGAGCTGATTTAACTCACAAAAAGCAAATTGTCAGTCAAGGTCAAGCATAACAAGCTGAGCAAGAGCGCAGTTTTTTCCTGGACAAAATGTAAAATAAACCAACATGCCTGAATAGACCCTCTGTTCCCATTAGATATTTCTTTACTGTCCTGTGTACCTTGACCAATTCCATTTTGTTACTAGCTCCACTGTTGCTACCAAACTGATTCCCAAAATCCCCATGATTTGTTTTTGCATTTTTCAACTTATGTTCTAGTGAAAGGGGAGTTGACTTCTTTGTAGCTACAAGGACATTATATGTTCTCGAGCTCAAATCTGTGACATTAGAGTCTACATCACCTCACGAAGTGCTGCAGTGGGTTTACTATTTTTCAATAGTAAACTGAATGAAAGCTAAGATTAAAGAGCGAATAGATTATTATAACTCAGGTATGGTTCTGGTTGTGGAAGAAATTGAGTGGAAAGAAAGTGAAACTTCTATTTGTGTCTTTTTAATAGTCTGTATGGTTTCTTGAAACAACAAAATCTTTTACAATTCATGAATTATAATTACAGAGCCTTATTTTCTTTCCATATATTGTTGACTTGACATCTTACATTTTTGTATTTAATTTAGATTCGTGCAAGGTTTTAATTTTATCCTTTTTTTAAAAAATAAAAATGTGGTATTTTCCTTCCTCACTGAAAAGGCAAATTATTTTTAGTAAAGCAAATAATACCTACTCATAAGGAGGACTCTCCTTGCCAAAGCAGTATTCAAACTGCACATATAATTTTGCTTAATGTAGTGTGGGATCTTGTCAAAATAAAGCAAGTTAATGGTCATAGCATTAAATTCCAGAATTAGACAGAATATATCAATATTACACAGGGGAAGTGATATCAAGAACTAACACTTTCATATAATAATGGAATCAGAAAAGTTTACATTTGAATGAACGTTTAAAGATTATCTAAGTCCAGCTCCATGGCCATGAGCACCTCCCATCCAACCATGTTGCTCAGAGCCCCATCCCACCTCGCCTTGAACACTTCCAGGGTTGAGACATTCACAACTCCTCTAGGCAACCTGTAAAGACTCATAAGTGTGGAAGGGAGGGGCAGAATCACACAGAAAGATACTGAATCACAGAATGATGTTGAAAAACTCTGAAGTTTATACATTCCAACCCTCCTGATAAAGTAGGTTCAGCTAAAGTAGGTTGCACAGAATCCTGTCCATGTAGGGTTTGAATATCTTCAGAGAAGGAGACAGTGCTCTGTCACTCTCACAGCAAAGAACATTTTCCTCATATTCCGGTGGATCTTCCTGTGCTTCCATTTGTACCCATTGCCCTTCCTACTGCCACAGAGTACCACTACCAATAGACTGACCTCTTCCTCATGACTTCAATCCTTAAGATATTTGTACGCTTTGAAAAGATCCCCTCTCAGTTGCCTTTTCTCCAGGCCCAGAACAGGCCCAGAACCCTCAGACTGCTCACAACAGAAATGCTCCAGTCTCCTCATCATCTCTGTTTCCCTCTGCTGGATTGTCTCCAGTAGTACCCTGTCTTTTGTGAACTGGCAAGCCCAGAACTGGACACATCACCTTGCTCGACCTGATGGTCATATTTCTTTTGATTCACTTGAGATATAGTTGCCATTCTGAGCTGTAAGCACACATTGCTGGCTGGTGTCCAATTCTTCATCCATTATCTCCAAATCCTTCTCTGGAGGACTACTCTCAGTCCATTCATCCCCTAGTCTGTACTGATACACCCTGACCCAAGTGTAGCATCCTGCACTTGGCCATGTTGGACTTCATGAGGTTGGGCCCACTCCTCAAGACTGTCAGGGTCCATCTCGATGTCAACCCTTCTCCACAATGTGTCAACTGTAGCACTCAACTTGATGTCATCTCCAAACTTTCAGAGGCTGCACTCTCACCTACCATCTGTGTCATTGATTAAGATATTAAACATTATTTGCCCCTATAAGGACCCTGAAGACTCATCACTGGTCTCCACTCGGACACTAAGCAATTGATTGTAACTCTTTGGACATAACCATGCAGACAATTCTTCATCCAACAGTCCATCTATCAAGTGCATACCTTTTCAATTGGCAGTAAGAATTCTCTCAATTTTGCCACTGTCACACCAAATGTATGACACTCAGATTATTCAGTGAATGTAAACTAAATTAGGTATCTTTACCACTCCAAGCATATCACTAATCTTAGAAGAATTTATTTACTTCCTTAAATATTTTATCTGAGTATTCCCTAAATCTCCCCAAATATTTTGCCATTTTGAATTAGCAATGTGTTGTCATCGGCATGCTGCAAGTAAGCTTGTATTGAAAGTTAGCTCAGATATATCACATCGCTGTAACAGAGACATTGAAATGAATTTTGCCCATTAAAAAATGTTCCATAGACTGAAGTCCATTAAAACAACTTTCTCTTGGAAAGACTTTTTAGAAGAACTTATTCCAGTATTTCTAAATTCTCTAAATTTTTCCTTCATCATGAATAATACAAGGTATCATTTCACAAATAATGTGAAATTTAAGTTTTTCCAATTATTCCACTCCCTTTTAGAGCCTCTGATTTTAAGGCATTATGCCTCTGTTTCTCTATATGTGTTCTGAGGTCTGTCCCATGATTTTTGCAGTTGCAGGCCCACAGCTGCCCAGATGTGCTATAAAAGAATCTTCCAAAGCAGCCTGGCCATGCACAGTTTATATGTTATCACATAACTACAGCATTCACAGTGTCACGGGAACTCAGTTAACTTAGAAGTAGGAGGTCATTCACACAAAGAGAGAGATAGAAGGATAAAAGGCCACAGATACTTTCAGTGAAGGGAATAGATTTTCATTTCCATGCCTGAGTTCCCAGCCACTGTCAACAACACAAAGGTACTATGTATTTTTCCTTACTTTTTCCCTGAGTAGCTTTCTTTCTTTTTGCTGGCATAATTGATTTTTACCAAATAATTTCTCAAAGTGTTTTTTATTGCATGATTTACAGGCATGTAATTAACGATGGATATGAAAGTAAGCCTTTAGAGTCAGTAATTACTGACTGAAATACAATCTCCAAAACAACTAAATCCCTAAAAACGGAAGCCATGTTCTGGGAAGGAGTGATTTCAGCTATAATGTCTACGAAACCAAAGTATGTTAGAGAGTACTGTTACTTTATGTACAGTCTACATTAAGCTTAGACTACTCTCAAAATGGTAAATGTTTTAGCATGAAGAAGAAGCTTCTGTTTAATTGGCAGTCAGGTGTTGCATGTAATTGTTCAGGTCACTTTTTTCAGCACAGTGAATGCTACCTACAACTGTGAAGACATCACATGACTTGGAGATGACAGTCATTTAAGTTTTACAGTGTTGATTTATAGCATAGCACTTATATTTATATTAATGAGCATATATAACCACTCATCAATATATAAACATACAAAACCTAAGGCAGGAATCATTGTGGCACTTCATTTTTGTTATGCAGCATTCAGTCAGAATTTTTTATGTCTGTAACGTTGTAATACGAGCATCATTTATTTTGTGCCAAAATTTACTAACACTGTGACTGAAATTATTTTCTGCAGGGCAGTGTTGAGTAGATTTCATTCTGCTGTTTTCATCTTCTGTACTGATCCTTTTGATATTTATTTGTCACTAGGCTCATTGACAATTAAATTACTGTCAGAGGCAGGTCAAAAAATCACAAGTCAAATACTTTCCTGTGCAATGTTGGTAGTATAAAAGTGATTGGACCTAGATGAGAGGGACACATACCTATACAGTGTTCAGTGATGCCAGAAGAGTCAGTCACTACTACCAAATATTTACAGAGTAAGTTCACAGTTGTGACCAGTTCTCTAGGTAACCTCTGCAAAACTGATGGAAGTAAAAAGTCCAAGTGCTTTTGCTGCAAGACAATCTTTCCAGTACTATTTATTTTTGTTGGGTTTATTGATTTTTAAACCCTCATAGAAGAAACTTGCTCTTAAAAAATCATAGAGTTCAAGGCAATGTTTTTAAAATTTCAACATATGTTTTTCATTTTCCTTCAACAAAACCAACAAGTCAATCACATTGAAATAGCTTAATACGGCCCTGTATCTTGAAACATATAATTGAATGTATTCCTGGAAACAGCAGAAAAAAAGAACTACTCTTATCTTAAACTATGACAAAACATTAAAGGTGACATGAATTTCATAAAACAAATCACCTCTAAATACATAAGAATAAGATCTTAAGAACTTCTTTAGACCTGCTTAAAATTTCTATGCACAACAGTTTAAAATT
>JAWWMO010000096.1:18225328-18236936 GCA_035047845.1 Dendrocincla fuliginosa | reverse complement strand
ATTTTTCCTTGCTTATTCATGACTTGAAAGTTTGATCTTTAGTTTAATTGCTTTGTTTTAAAATGTCATTGAACATTAATAATAACTAGGAGAAGGATATTTATTACACAAAACAAAAAAAAAAAAAGAAAAGAAAAAAGAAAAAAAAACCAGATTGCATACAGTCTTGTGCCTACAGCAATAAGAATTCTTTTGGTAGGATTCTGGTTAGACTGAAATGAATGACAAAAATTACAGCTACTTCAGGTGGGTCAAGTCTCTGACTAAAGTGGCATCAAATCCTTACAGTGTTTTCCAAGTTATGCAAGAGAAATTGCCTTTAAAATAATTTAAAGATCTTAATGAAAGACTGCTAACAATTCTTTAAGAAATATTTTTTTAAAAAAGAAATTATAGATGTTATCTGAAGTAGTTACAGAAAAGTAATGTTCCTACTAGCCATTATCTGGTCAAGAAATCGTTATAACTGTGACAGGTCTATGATCAGTAAATGATTATTCATTTATTGACTCATGCACGAAATTACTTGTTTCACTGTTACTCTATTCCTCATTTGTACCACTCTGCCATTGTGTATACTGTTCTTGAACTTGTGGCATAAGAAGACAATAACTTCAAGGTCTTGTATATTACCTTTTTCAGATATGTACTGGTTATTTATTTTAATACTGTATATAGTTTGGAAATATGTTACTCCTAACTTCGTTGCAGATCATTTGTAATACCTTGGGGTTTTTTTAAGTGTAGTTATAATGAACTCAAACTAAGTTTGTATGGCAATCTACTGCTCACACCCTTGTGAACTTATCATTACTTCTTCAGTGTAACACATGCTGTGAATGACACCTTTAACAGCAGACCACACAGGAGTTGAATACCCAGCTTTAAGTGTCATTTGATGTATGGGAATATCTAACAGTTAAGAGTCCACCACAGTGAAGAAAAATTAGAAGGATTTAATACTTTCTTTCTTAAAATAGGAAATTTAGTATGGGCATAGAATACCAAATAAAATGTACTTCTCACTGCTGGGATGTGGTTAAAGCTGAAAATTCCTGAAGGGTGCTCAATCCCACAGCAAAATTCAGATCAACAAGTATCTTTCAGATTCAGTTCGAAGGGTTCATGTTCATTAATTCATTATTTTGCAAATTAATCCTTCATTCTATCACCTTTGCTGTCAACATTTCAGCTGTTGGAGATTATATCTGAGCTAATTGATTTCATCTTTCCTGAAACTGGTTGTTCAACTTGACAGTTTGATCAGAGATCCAGTGATTTGTTGGGTAGAAACACCATGCCATTGGGTTGCATAAGCCCCAGTGGGCACATTAGACACAGCTTGGCAGTTTTAAGTGATTGTATGTATGTTTATGAGTGCTTATGAGAGCCAGCCTGTAGCACATTCCTATGTCTGGTTAATCACTCCAGTCAACATTTTTCTCACTGCTTCTAAATGTGTCAAAAGCTGTACTCAACTTTCAGTGATGCAAAAAGCCAGAATAAACATCACTAAATCAGCATTGGGCAGGATAAATGTTTGGGTGCAAGGACACTAAAGTTTAATGCAAGAAGATTCTAAGATTTTGAGCTGAGAAAAGAGGTGGTACAGATACTGAAAAAAAAAAAAAATCTGTAGTTACAATAGAGCACTAAGTACTTAATTTTTGATAATAAAAAAGCTCTTGAGACAGACAGTCACCAAAATAACTTCTTAGGTAAACATAAACCTTCAGAAACCTTCAGGATATTTAAAACTGCATCTGCAGTTCACAGTTCAGCAAAACTTAGTTTCTCACTGTTTGTATGCCTTTCTTCTAAAGAAGTTGGTGTTTGCGATGATAGAACGCCCTAGAGTGGGGTTTACACTGGAGAGGCAGCTCAACCACAGGGACTGGCAGTGTCCAGATCCAGCAGACCCACTGAAGAAACTGTGATCAGCTGTAAATTGTGGGTTTGAACCTGAACTTTTAAATCCAGATATCATTTTACATTAATTTTCATTGCAAAACCCACTCAATCTTCATATCTGTTTCTTATCTTTCCTATTGTCTCACTTTTGGTTCTGAACATGATCTTATTTTGACTAATTTTTGAGCAACACTACTTCACTAGCTTCAGGTAAACTGAATTTGATTTACAGTGGTAGAGCTACATTACAGTTAAACCAACGAATTTGACATGATCATTGTCAGTGTTAGACTAATTTTCAAAAAGCAAAGTTTTTCCTCTCTGTTGGTTGTCACTATGGCAACAACATCCAATGACTTGCTGTGACAGCATGGGCAGGGGTAGAGGTTGTGATGAAGATGAAGCCATAAAAATATTCCTCTTTGCAACAAATAAAATCTGAAGTAGAATCACATTACTATTTTCTATCTATAAATCTACCTTTTTGGTACTATCTTTTCACCAGATTGCTAAAAATCCCTGGTGGCTATTTCTATCCTTGTGATGAATGAATAGTTTTTGCTTTTGCACTTTTAAAATTGGAGAGTGCTGACGCAGAATTCTCAGGCTAATAAATTCAGGATTTAGCATTTATGTTCGTTCTTTAAGGCAGTATTTTATTACTTCTTGTAATTACAGGAAAGCCCTGAGGGGACCTTGGGTGATATATACAGTATAAATATGAATATTGATTCAGTCAGTCAATTGGCCAGACATTTTTTTTATACAGAACATCTACCTTTCAGTGTTCATCTTTGGTCACTGTAGATAAATAATGCAAGAAGAATTAGAACTGTAAATGAAGCCTCTGCATACAAAGAATAATTCTGACAGAAGATATAGTACATAATAAATATGCACGAGGGAAACTTATTAATAAGATAAGTAGTATTCTAGCTTCTGTAGCAATGCTCTCAATCATACCATGAACCAGATGCCAACCACATTCCCCAGAGGCTAGCTATTAATTCCTTGGCTAAGCAGCAATATAAGCAACATTACTTTAAACATGGGCTGTTTCTCCCATACTCTTTAACTATCCCACAGTGCTGAAAATGTAATGAAAAGAGATCTGGAGCTCAGCCAGACAGCCATTTGCAATTCAGCCAAGTGGATGTAACTGCTCAGAGATAGGTTTTTTCTTTTCATTTTTTTTATCAAATTAAAGTTAAATACACCCGGGTTCTTAAAATTCCTTCTTTTACTGCTGTAAGTATATGGACCTCAAAGCAGCCTTCTTACTTGTAGATCCAAAAATTGGATAGGACACATGCTGCCTGGTGCAGCAAAAGATTAAAATGCATTCTTAATGCATAATCCCACTCTCATTGAATCAAGCATTAAGTCTCATTGTATTTTTGAAAGTGTTAGCTAATTTCGGAGGGAAATATAAGTATAAGTGTTTTGCTAGATAAGATATAAAGGTTTTACTTTCCCACTATTTCCTTGACAAATAATTTACATTAAAAAAATAAGAATAAAAAAAAATGTCAGTAGTATATCTGAAATCTGGTTAAAGCTCCTAATACCACAGTAAAGGTTGTTTAGTAAGAACAGAGATGTATTGGTATTTCAACTCTCAAAATAGCATTCATATTTACCAACAAACTGTGCTGGGCTGACCCTAGCTGGTAGGTAAGTCCCCACCTTATGGCTTACCCACTTCTCCCACCGCAAGAGAATTGGAAGTGCATAAATGACCACAAATATACCAATGATCAGCCAGTTCTCCAGTAATGCCCACCTACCCAAAGCCCATGTACTCTCTTGTTTCAATGATGCTCATAGTGTATTATGGTATAGAGTATCCCTATGGCCAATTGAGGTCAATTTTCCTCACTGTGTTCTTTCCCAGTCACCTGTCCACTCCCACCTACTGGAGTTCCAGAAAAGGCCTTGACACTATACAGATCCTACTCAGCAATAGTCAAAACATCACTGTAAACAACAGCATTGTGGTAGGAAATCCAAAACCTAGTGTTATAATGGCTACTAAAGTTAACTCCACCAGAAGGTTCCTGGAACATGAAAGGATTCTTAAGTAAACCACTAGCAAAAGGAAGTCTATGGAAAATGTGGGTGCTCTGCTGCATGAGGTGGATGCCCTGGTGATGAAGGATACAGAGAAGGTAGAATTATTGAATCCCTTCTTTGCTGTAGTCTTTTTTGATAAGATCTGCCTCAGGAAACTCACATCCTGGAGGCAAGAGAGGAAGTCTGGAGAAAGAAAGACATTCTCTTGGTCAAGGAGGATTGTGTTAGTGATCGTTTAGACAAACTTGATACCCACAAACTGTAACACTTGGTCAGGCCACATCTGGAGTGCCTGGACAAGGAGCTTGTGGAGTGAGTCCAGCAGAGGGTGATTAGGGGACTCAAGTGTGCCATTTATGAAGAAAGGCTGAGGGAGCTGGATTTGTTTAGCCTGGAGAAGATGACAGGGCAATCTTATCAATGCATACAAATAAGGACCGGTGCCAAGAGGAAGGGCCCAGACTCTTCTTAGTGATGTTCAGTGACAGGACAAGGGGCAGCAGAAATTAGAACACAGGACATTCCACATGGACATGAGGAAAAACTTCTTTACTGTGCAGGTGACTGAGCACTGGAAGAGGCTACCAGAGAGGCTGTGGAGTCTGCTTCTTTGCAGATATTCAAAACCTGCCTGGACACAGCCCTGTACAATGTACTCTAGGTGAAGTGCTTTATCAGTTCAGCTGGACTAGGTTATCTTCAGATGTCCCTTCCAGTTGCAGACAGTCTGTGATTCTGGAAGCTGCCTGCAACCTTGGGAGACAAGCTGGCCCAACTGGCCCAGTTTCCAGTAGCATTTTATACTCTTTTGCAGGCCAGTGTGTACCAAAGTCAATGGCAATCATCACAGCTGTCCTGTGTCTCAAATACATTCATTATGCCCCCAGACAGTTCCCTCTGTAGTTCACACCTGGTGTTCCTATTTCAGGACAAATCACATTGCCCATCAGAGACAATTGCAAGGGAGAGGTGGGGTGCATTATGTGTTTCTTTGTCAGAGAATGCATGAGAAGGCCCAACTATCTTTCATCATCATCACACAATATTAGATTCTTCTAGAGAGGTATGATTTAATGCCTGACCATTTAGTTGTTTGTTACTCTGTTTGATAAACCTTTATGGGATTCTTAAATAACAGTTGAATGAATAATGGAGTTCATCTACAAAAGAGTAATTTGCTAAATTAACTCAAAGTGCCATTTACAGGAGTGAAAAGTACATTATTGTGTTCCTCTTCCCAGCATACTGAAATAACAAGTACTTTTTGGACAGGTCAATAACATTTAACTTGATTGAGTTAATTTGATTTGATTGCTGCTCTCACACCTTAACAACTAAGCCTATCCAACTAAGTCACAGCAGGCAGGCTTATAAACCAACTGTTTAAGGAACAGAATGAAAATATCTTTATATTTTCCATTCAAACATACATATATTGACAAGTACCTAACTACTCAGATGCAAGGATGTTCCAAGAAACACGTCACAGAGTTTCAGTATCAAAATAAATCTGAATTCTTGTCAATTTATTTAATAATTTATATAGTTTATACTCGATATAATATTTTGTAAAAGTGGAATAATTCTGGAGTCATTCCTGTTTACTTGCCAGAGCTGACCAACAAGATACCACTCTCAAAATCCCCAGAGCATCCAATTCACAGAATCACTGAATAGGAACCAAATTGCAGCCTCGGATTTCCTCAAAACCATCACTAATTTCCTATGAACACAATGTGTCATATTTGTCTTTGCTTTTGAAAAATGTTGGTTATATAACTAATGAACATCATTATAGCATCATAACTCTGCCAGGATCATTGAATACTGAATAATTTAGAAATGTCATGCATAAGTCTCATTTAAGTCTCCATTTATTAGATCCAGTCTGCTCAAGATCTATTTGCAAAGACCGTATAAAGTATTTCTGATCTTTTACAAAAGTAACTCTTTTTACTCAGTTGTTGCTAGAAGAAAAAAAGTCGACATTTTTCATTGTCATTTAGAAGGACAAAAGCATGTGGGGTGGGAAATGTCACCATGGAAATCTTGCTGTATACCTCGCAAAGTCTGGCTGTTTTAGGAAAAGGAGACTTCCTGAGTCTCTCATGTCTCTTACTTAAAGTATACAGAGACTTTAGAAGTAACGAATTATCTTCTTCAAGGAAGGCCAGTGAAAGGTGAAAAGATTCCAAGATGTAACCTAGCATTTTCTAGGATGAAGATGGAGGGCATCTCACTGTACAGGAGGAAGGTAGGAATGCCTTTTGGAAATAGGTTACCATAAGGTGACTCCACATACCACGATAAACTTTGTCAGACCTGTCAATACTTTGTCTTCTCCCTAAAATTCCTCTTACAAGCATTGGTAATTTGCAATGAGAGAGTTCAAGAAATTACCTTTCTCATTATTTTTCCCTGCCCTTGTGCCTTGCCGGATACCACAACATGGAGAGAATACGATGGTCTTTCGGGTGGGAAAGAAATGCAAGATCCTGTCAGTCTCCTCATTGCCCACACTGACACTACACAGATCACTTCTTCCACACATTTCTCCTCTGAAACTCAGACAAGGACAACTACTTCCTCCAGAAGACAAGAAGCAACAGACAGTTCCTGAACCCCAGGACCTGGACAACAACATCCTCCTTCTCAAATACCTTCTAGAGACTTTCCCTGATCAAGAACCAGGTGATCGGGAAACACTTATCAGATGCAGACTCACTCAGAAGCAACTAAAAGAAGAAGTCCAAACGTGAGCAAGAGCTAGTGGTCTGCAGCACAGAGCATGTCCCAGACTTTTGTGGAAAGGTCAGGAGTTCCTAGAGGAAAGGCCCCTCTGCAGCTGTCCTCAGCCCAGCACATGCCTATTCTGCACACAATGCTGAGCCTCCAGTGAGGGCCAAAGCTGTGTGTGGACTTTGGGGACATGCAGCCTTGTGCAAGTGTTGACAGTCTTTCTCACAATTAGGCACATGCTTCCAGTGTAATGCCATTATAAGGAACTGAGTCAGAACTCAAAGCCTTTCTTTCTTCACAGGCTCAAGACTTTCTTGAGTGAATGGTGGGCCTTTCACATGGCACTCGCAAAGTTAAATAAACCTTTAATTCAAGAAATGGTTTTGTTCATCTAGATTGTTCTGGAACTCAAAATTTTCCAACGAGCTAAATGATAATGAGCCAGTGTTAATGCATGTACTTCATGTACTCCCAGGCTGTTCCAGTTGTGGACTTCAGAGATCCAAACTGGATAAGAAACTATTTTCAGAATCATGATGCCACAATTAGGTCAGGCTCCAAAATCTCATAAGAGAAAGAAATCAAATGTAGTAGCTTTGTAGGAAAAAAACCCTCAAAAAATGTAATAAAGGTCAAATAATGCAAATTAGATGAATACTAATCATAACTTCACAAAGATTTAACTAACCATTGCAGCAGAAAATGTCACTACACTGTCACCCAATAAAATTCCTGTGACTGATTGGAAAAGAAGTTCATTTTTGTCTCCTGTCACGAAATATTAAAGCATTGGAAGAAGCTACGTAAATAATAAAGAGACTGTTCAGCTTTATCAATTTTGACAGCTAACCCCTAGGATTTCTTTCACAATAATTTGTTTTCACAATAATAATAATAATTTCAATAATATTTGCTTTCACAATAATTGGATGTTCTCATCATTTTTTTGTTTATAAAATTTTTTACCTTAATCAGCCCTCCTTTAGCTCTCCCAAGGTCCCAGTTCTACACCTCTATAAAAATAATCAGATTACAGTATGTAGCCAGTATATTGCAAGAGTTTGCAGTGTCATGCCTAATTCACACCAAAAGTTTGAACTTGCTTCAAAAGCTAACAGAGCTGTTCTGTAGAGCTCCTTAACTACAATCTTTTTTGCTCTCTCATCTCCCTTATCCAGTCCACTGTTTTTTTGTTTTTAGCTCCCTCAAAAATCATGGTTTTGCAATCTCTATGATTAAAATTCTCCTAATAGATGCTGGTCTGCTCCTATAACAATTTTACTGTCACTTACCTAGTTTATTATTCCCTCTCTTTTGTCTCTTTTAACCATAAAAAGTCAGTGTTAGAATCACTTAATCATCACAATGTTAGATCACTTAGATCATCTCCCTTTTGTATCTGCTTATTGGCGTCTGATTTCTGACTTCTTGTAAACTTGTCATTCTCATTAATTTCTTTTACTGTTTGTTTTTCCCCAATACCCTGAACATCTTATCAATTCTTCAGTGTAAAACCTTTGCTTGGTTATGACTTCATGCTTTCCAACACGTGACTTCAACACCAGTCGTAATCTACTGAAAGATGCCACCTCAGACAAATGAGTGCAGTAGTATGTATAGGATCTATAATTGTCAGTGCATGAGAACAGGCCATTAAATCCATTCTGAACATCTGAAGTGTGCCATACAACAAATGTGTGCTACAAACATAGAGTAGCCAGCCTTTTCTTCTGTACCTTAGAAACTGACTGCACGTCCTTGTTTTCTTCACTGGTGTGCTGAGTCGTGTAGCTATTTCTCATATCTTGTGAAAATTGCAAAACTTTTGGAGCAAGAAATATATGCTTTACTCATGTTGACAAAGCTGTCGCTTCTAGTGGCTGTGCACAAATGTGTTTGACTGTGATTATTTATTAAGGTATTAGGTGAGAGCCTGAAGCTTTTTTCATTTGCAGTAAGCTGTAATGCAAAATTTAGCACTCTGTCGGTTTTAATCAGCATTTTGTTCTGGACTTGGCTATAGATATCAAAAGATTAAGCCTTTTTCCTAATCTAACTTTTCTATCTGAACCTTTGTAACTACTGCTAAAAACCAATTCTGTCTAAATCACGGTTTCACAAAAAGAGAATCTGAACACTAAAGTTTTGCACTGCCTTTTATTCAGTAAGGACATCAGGTAAGCAAAAAAGTTATTCAATTTTATGCTTTCCTAGTTGATATTCTTTCCATAACTCATTTTTACTTACCATCTAAAATTAAATCATTGAGTCCTAGATTCATATAATGGTTTGATTTGGAAGAGGTCTTGAAAATCATCCAGTTCCAACCTCACCACCATGGATGGGGTGACGTCCCGCTAGACCATATTGCTCAAAGTCCCACCCAGACTGGCCTTGAGCATTTCCAGGGTTGGGGCATCCACAGCTTCTCTGGACAACCTATTCAAGTGCCTCACCATGTTCTGAGCAAACAATTTCTTCCTAACATCTAACCTAAACCTACTCTCCTCCCATTTGAAACCTTTGCCCCTTACTAAATCATAGTAGGCAAGCCTAAAATATTAATTTTTTATTCCAAAAGTGCATATATACATTGTTTTAAAAATCTTACCAATTCAAAAACTATATACATTTACTGGCATCCACTTACTCTGCTTCATTTTAAATTCCTTATCACCTATGCTTTATTACCCATGACGACAGTATGGCTTACTCGTGGTTTTCCTCTTGGGAAAAGCAGATTCAATACTGCAACCATTTAATGTGTTACTATCACCTTCATTTTAATGTAGACTTCACCTTGAATTGTTAATACCTTTTTCCCTTTACTCATTTTCACTTAAATGAAGGTAAACTGGAAAAGCAATGTCATTTCTTGACATCTCTCTTTGTTAATTCATTTTAATCTATTTCACTTCTTTATTTTTTCTTTATTATTTTTAAACTGTTTAATATATTTCAAAGCTCTATTCATCTATCAATTAATTCCTTGACTCAGTTTCAACAAAAACACAGATAGCTGATGTTCCAGAGCCTGTTTTCCGATTAGCTACTGAAGAAATTTCTCAACAGTCTTTGCTTTTATTATTTCCAATCAAAGCAAGAAAGTTTCATTATAATGCAAAATAATGTTTTATGGTGATTTGAATAATATGTTTGCTTTTTGCAATAGCCTTCTTAGTTAAAAAAATATTTAAAAAAAGACTCAAAATTAATTAAAGTGTATAGGGAAGAGTTTATAATGTATTTACCTTCTGTAAAGAGGTGTGTTTTGAAAGGAGTGATACATTCATTAGATCTCTACGTGAAAATAAAAGCAAAACAAAGGCTGAATTAATTCCTCAGAAAAGAGTGGCAAAAAATCTCTAACACTAGACAGAATTGTGCCATTCAAAATAAGGAGCAACAGCTCATCCCCTGCTTTTACCATGTTCAGTCTACTCTCTCAGAGAAGGCTGAATGGATTTATATTCAAATTCTTCAGCCAGAAGTGAAATATGCAAATACTAAGATGTTTCAATTATTTCCAAAAAATTACACAAATTCAAACTTTTCTTACAAATTACATGCAGAGAGATGGAAAAAATAGATAGATATAGCAGCAGGGGAGTTTAATTTTCCAGTACTTATGAGATCACAAGTTATTTTTAAGGTAATGGCTTACTGGGACTACTGGCAATGGTAATTAGCTAAAATTGACAAGATACTCATTGTGACATATTATGACAGGTAAGAATTCGTATCACAGCTCTACTTAGCACTTCAACATTTTAGAATAAATTAGATTCATGGTCTCAAAAGGATATTCAAGTTTTCTCTCTTTCAATGTTTAGTAACTCTTTAACCTTTTTTGGTATATTACTATGAGTATTTCTATATCATCAATACCATTAGAGGAGTCCTTCTATAAAATATGGTTTACACCATCTAACTACTGACTTGATGACTTTTATGCCAATTCACTGTTACATAGAGGAGTTTTTGCTAAAGCACAAAAGACTTGTAGCATAATTTCCTGGTTACCTTGAAATACAAGAAATCTTTGACACTTCAGAAGTACTCATTCTAAGTTGAGAGCTTTTGATTTATTATTTGTTTGGGAACTAATAAAGTTTTGATCTTTTTGCTTTCATAATTTTTGGTTTTAGGTACATCTCTGAGAAAAAGAGAGCAAAAGTGTTTAAGACTGCATTAAAGCTAACTCCATGCTTTACAATCTGTGCTTGCTTGAAGCAAGAAACATCATCAGAAACATTAGATGCCTGCCTAAACTTTACACTAAGACCTCCTAGATGAAAGTATTTTTGGCATGCAAAGCAGCACAGCCAGGTAACCTAAGAGTAACTATGAGATCATGCTGCTTTACACTTTTTCTTTTGTAATTGGTTTCTAAAGAAAAATGTGTTTTTCTGACTTTGATCACTATGCATCTGTGGAAGGGGAAGTGAAAATTGCTTTTTCCTTCAATGGTAGTCACAAGTCCTACTAACATAAACCCAGGAAGTCTTTAAAAAAAGGTCATTTAAGCTACTTTTGTTTAAGAATTGTTCAATGTCCCCAGCTGATTCAGAAGCTCTCCAACACAGACAATCTATAATCAAGCATTTAAGGGAATTAGCAGGACAGAAAAGTCTGCTTTTTAAAACTTGGAGCCCAGGAAGCATAAAATACATCCTTGTTCTGTGCCAGATATTTTTAAAATTCAACCACTTTCTATGAAAACTGCCACTCAAAAACCATGATACATATAAAGAATTATAGCTTGTGATTAGAAAGGAGTTACAGTATATAACACTACAGAGTTTATTTTGAGAATATGCAATAGTCTAGCCCAATTAAAGCAGAATTTTATCAGTGGCACTTTCTGTGTTCATTATACGAACAG
>JAWWMO010000096.1:18182949-18204169 GCA_035047845.1 Dendrocincla fuliginosa | reverse complement strand
TATTAACCTTCATTTGGTTATTTTATTAGACTAAATATAATTCCTTGATTTCCTTATTATGGTGTCATTCCATGACATGCTTCTCTACTTACCTCCTGTGTTATGTTTTTTTTTTTAAGATCTTGCAACATTACTTACATAGATGATTTTTTTTCTTTCTAAACTTTGTAAGTGTCATATCTGAGCATCAGACAAGAAAGCATACTCTCTTGGGAGTTACAGATCAGACAGGAGAAAATTTTATCCTCAGTTTAAAATATATATGCATGACAGAAATTTCTTGAGGTCTTGAGTATTGTAGTAGAGACCTGCTTATACCTCCAAAATGTATCAATACTTGTGATACTTACTCATGTGATGAATATTTGCTGGTACAGTTGCAAGACTCAACCTAAGGCTTGGTTGGCTTCTATCCAGGAGTGAAACTGAATTTCACTGTAGCAGCAGGATAGGTGTTCCCTTTGTTGATAGTTGATTGTTCCCCTTTTTTGATGGGAATTTGCAGGTACCAAAAGAACCTTCTAGCCTTTTGGTTTTCCAGTACTTGTGCCTCTTCTTACCTCTATGGAGAGCAAGAGACTTTATGGAGGAGGAGTTTGAAGAAAAAGTTTAAATTTTAAAACAAAAAGTTTATTTTTGTTATCATAATAAGATTGATTACTTTTATGTTCAGTTTTCACAATGCGGACTATACTTATATTTATGGGCAATCTGAAATTGTGGTATTTAGTTTTTGTGGGGTTTTTTTATTCTTCAAATTTATAAAAAAAAAAGGAGAAACAATCTAGTAGGTATTTCTGCAACTCAGTCAGTCCTCAGCTGATGCTGATTTGTTTTATTTGTTTAATGAACTTGAAACCATTTTTCCTTTAAGCCTGCGTAATTACAACTATATAGTAACACTGAAATTTTGAAGTGGATGAGTCTTACTACAAAATGAGTATTTGTGTTGAATGACAGATTCACAATAATAACACGTTTCCTGGTAATATTAAGATATAAATATTTGGCAAATATTGTGCTGCTATAACATTGCACAGGCTTCCCGTTCTTTCCCTGCCCTCTTGGTGTAGGCTGAGAGTAATTGCAGTAACTTTAAAAGCATCTTTTTTACATGAAGTATCTTGCACAGAAGACCTTTTCCATCTTCTATTCCATTCAGTAAGTCATCAGTGTTCTAATTTCCCTTTAAGTTTCAATCACCAGATTAAAAACATCAGTCCAAAGACCGTGATAAAAAAAAAATGTATTGTTTGTGTAAGTTGAGAACCAGTGATGCCTGGCTTTGAGTCCAATATTCCTTAAAACCTCATATCCTGTGCTATTTCTCTGTCTCTTCAGTGTTTTAGTGTGTTATCCTTGGGGTTGCTCTTTTTGAATGCTTTCAGTAACTGTAGCGATTGCCTGTTTCCTACCTGCTTGGACAATCAGGAGATGTGACTGGTGTTCTGTGGCTGGTTCGGAGCCAGACATTCTGGCAAATGGGTATGCACGTCCTATTTGGCAGCCAAAATGGCAAAGATTTGAATTCTGCTTATGTGTTTCTTCCATGCTAGGCATGCTAATTTTAGTTCTTATCTCCCACTTGGCTACTAGTTTTCACAAAACATGTAGGAGCTCTGGTCTGTGCTGATTTGTCAATCTTGTTTTCTATTTAATACACCCGAAAGTTGCTGAAGGGGAACACTAACAGACAAACAATGTGCTGACAAACCTGATTTCCCCAGAAATCAGGCTAATAAATATAATTTCAGGATACACAGTTTTAACATACCACTCTTTTAGGATACCTAGCAAAAGTGATAGTGTATTGGCACTCAGTTCTTGAAGGTGTTTTTATGGTGACTTAGGAGGCCAATATCACCATCTCCTAGCAAAAATGATCATTAATTAAACTCAATTAGAAATACTGAGCAACTAAGGAATTTTTAAAACCTAAATTTTGGCAAAAAAAGGTTAAGAAAGGGGAACTTGTAAGTTGACATAGACACAATATGTTTTAAATGTAGGATAGCATGTTTTCCTTATTTTTTTTGTGCATGTAATTTATCATAACGTCAGTGTTACTTAAAAGTAGTTACAAAAATTGATGTAATGATTAAAGAATTTCAAGCCTAAATAAGCTATTGAAAAGAAAAATTATACATAGAAGAATGAGCTTGGCTGGCAGTCTTCAGAATTTCCATCTTAAGCTTTGAGTCAGCTCAGGTGCTGATTGTCACTTTGATTTTTAAGTCCATTATAAGTTGTGCCACCTTTCTTTGCATGCAGATAATTTCATGGGTGTTGTCTAAAGCACTACCAAAACAAATGAATGCATGAATGGTATGAGATCAGTTCTACCAGTGCAGTGCAAAAAGAAGGGGTATACATTCTTGTTGAGCTAAGTGACATACAGCTGCCACTGTCCCTGTTTTCCCATTCCCATCCTGCCCTCACTTAGTACTCTCATACAAGCAGAATGATCATTTTACAGCTGGAGCTGAGCAGCTTTGTTGTCTCTCAAAAATGTATCTTGATGTTTTCTTAATGACACAGCAAACATGCATGCCAATCTGAGTCACACAGTGTGACTCTTGACATGCTGACTGGCCATAGAATATTGGAGGTATCTTGAAGGATGGACTATCCATGAGTGCCCAAGTCACGCAGTTTCTTCAAAGTGAACTGTAGCATGCAAAAAACAACTGCATGGCCAGAAGAATGATAGGAAGACCCTTGAAATGCCCACTGAATCAAGTGTAATTTACTGGCTTGTTATTTTAAACCTCATGAGGCATGACAAGGCCAAGTGTAAGATCCTGCACCTGTGTTGAATCATCCCAGTATCAATACAGGCTGGGGGATGAAGGAATTGAGAACAGTCCCATGGAGGAGGACTTGAGGCTGCTGATGGATGAAAAGTTGGACATGAGCCAGGAATGTGCACTTGCAGCTCAGAAAGCCAATTATATCCTGGGCTGCATCAAAAGGAGTGTGGCCAGCAGGGTGAGGGAGGGGATTCTGCCCCTCTACTCTGGTCTGGGAAGACCCCGTCCTGGAGTGCTGCATCCACCTCTGGAGCCCTCAATACAGAAAGGAGATGGACCTGTTGAAGTGGGTCTAGAGAAAGGGCATGAAAATGATCAGAGGGGTGCAATGCCTGTCCTATGAGAAAAGACTGAGAGAGTTTGAGTTACCGAGCATGGAGAAGAGAGGGCTCCAAGGAGGCTGTATTGCAGCCTTTCAGCACTTCAATGGGGCTTATGAGAAAGATGGGGACAGACTTTTTGGTAGGATTTGTTGCAATAAGACAAGGGGTAATGGTTTTAAACTAAACCATTTTCAGATTTCATTCAGACTATAGGAAGACCTTTTTTACAATGAGGGTATTGAAACATTTGAACTAGTTGCTGAGACAGGTGATAGATGCCCCATCCCTGGAAATATTCAAAGCCAGGCTGAATGTGCTCTGAGCAACCTGTTCTAGTTGAAGATGTCCCATTGCATGAGATTCATGCAAAACATGGAGTCCAACCCAGACCATTTTATGATTGGTGAATATGCAACAGTTAAGTGCTATGTGAAAGGAAATGTAAACAGGGGAAGGTAGAGAAGAATATAAGAGGAAGAATGCTGTGTTCACCGTTTGCTAGGGTTTATTCACTCTCATAATATTCTTCTCTTGTAAACCTTTCTACTGTGCACTTTTTCAAGTGACTCATACCTCTGTCTGAGATAATCACACCAAGGTAGAATGAGGGGAAAATGACCTGATGCACTGGTTTGTCCTGTCAGCAGAGCTGTCAACTCTGCTGCTGCATTTCATGCATGATGGAATGATGTCTAGTGGAATGCTTTAGTTTTGTGTTGTGTTGCAAAGGAGTTTCTGCTTAATTGCCGGTAGCAATAATATGCTTTGGGGTTTTGACAGACAGGCTGAATTTAATGTGCATTTAAAGCATTTGGTGATCTGGTACCAGGTGGTCAAAAGAAAGAGTTCTAGCTACTTGCTGGTGGTTACCCTAATACTGCAGTTTTTGAATTATGGTAAGTGAAAGGTTGTCATGTGCTTAACAGTTCTTATTTTTAGATAAAAGGAGGTTAATCTTTAAAACCTACACATTAACCTGAGTCATGTTATATTTTTAAGTATTCTTAGAATAGAAGTCTTAAGTTTATAAGCTTCTTTGACTGTTTTTTTTTCCTCACAACTGTGAAATTTTACAGAAAGGTGCCTGTTTTATTTAAAGTGGAAGATGATGAAGATGAGCTGCATTTTAAAGGAGGGAAAAACAAAAGTAACAATCCCAAACCAAAGCAATCATACCACCAACCACATCTCCAACTTAATACTGGAAACACTGTGGTTGCGTTTCTGTATTTGTTGTGGAAAAGGTGTCTTACCCGGTTTTGTGACAATTTTCATTTCATGATGACAGTTCAACCCTATAGTTTTGGATCATGTTTCTATATAATTAATGTAAAAAGTTACACAGGTTGCTTGTGAGTCAGAACAGTCAAGGTATGGTGTTAGACTTCAGATTATGCAAGTAATGTAGAGAGTCATAATGTTGCGTTGGAAGCCGTGCTCTTTTTCATCTGCTTTTTAAAGGTTCATCATTTGAAGAGCGGGAAAAGCCCTCAGCACTTGCATTAGTCATGTGTGTTCATCCTGATGATTTTTATGTGACTACTGTATCTTCTGCTGTTACTGTCTTCCTGTAAAGTCAAAGCTTAAGGAGGTGTGAAATTCACATGCGGTTTCTAGCTGGAGCTCTGGTCTAATTAAGAAATACTAGACATAGAAATCCATTGATTAGAACTTTGCAGTATTGACTGCCTTGATCACATCCCCCTGAAACATTCCATGGAAATATTTTTAGCAGAGTGCTAGCTGGGGGGTTTTGAACTCTAATCCAGCTGATCATTTCAATACAGGGTTAGAAATCACCTTCAGGTAGTTCTCTGTTCTGGAAGACTTCTATTTTTTATTTCTTTGTGATTAGATATGAAGTAATTTATGTAATATTGCATCGTTATGCTAGTTCATCAGAGTACTGCTGTTGATGTAGCAGTTAGAAATGTGTCTAGCCAGCTCATGATCCTGGTTTGGACTTAAATGCTTTCTGAACTGCTGCATAGAGTCTGACTCCATGGAGTGAGACACCGACTTTGAAGCAGTAAATCCATTAAATTTTGGTCTTTGGCAATAAGCAAGTAATTCTATGCTAGTCTTACTCCCTCCCAACTGTCTTAGATATTTGGAATTGCTTTTCAAAACCTTTAGATGAAAATGATCTTTTCTAGCTGTTTGAATACTCCCTGTGGTTTGCACTTAGAGAAATCATGCTAGAGATAACAACTGTTCTCCATGCAGGAGGAAACACAGTGCTATATATTGAATAAAGAAACTCATATTTCAGTGCTTCAGTTGAGAAAGTACAAAGAAAGCAGCATGGGCATACTGTGGAGGAAGGGTTTGACAGTAGCTCACAAGGAGTATGTGTGGTACTTTTCCTGTGAGGAAGGTGGAAATATGCCCAAGTGGACAGCGTGTCTTTTTTCTTTGTCTGTAGCAACCTTCTTTGGGAGTGTGACAGGGTAAGTGCCCAGAGGCTTGAGAAGCTGCTGGTGTTTTTCTTTGTGGATGCCTCCAGCTAGTGGTAGCACTTCTGCCTGCTTTGGGCAGCACGGTGTGATAGTTTAATCCAGAAGAATTTGTCTCATGTTTCTTAAACTTTTGTACATTTTGTTAGATGTATTGGGGTATAACTGAATCCACTTGATTCAAACCTGTTTGCATATAGCTGAAGATGGCAAAGGAAGGATTAACATGACACTGATATGGCACAAACTAACTGAAAAACTGTGTTCCTCAGCACTTTAGCTCATTTGTTGTAGTCTGGTTTGTTGTAGTCCATCTCTCTGTCTCCGCTACATTCTTGCTTTGCTCCTTTGTCCTGGAACTAACTAATATTCCTGTAACCATAAGGGAAAACACTTCAGGAAACTGATCTGGCTGATCACCTTGTTTTGTTTTTTTTTAATACCTTCTCTTTTGCAGTATATGTTTGTATAAAGCTGTCCCAGAACTGAACCCTGATGCTTCACACAGGTGTGTTTATATTGCTCTTGCTGTCTTTACTATCCTACTCATATATGTTTTTATAATGCAAATATATGAAGCTGTAATAAGTCTAAGACTGCCCATTTCCATGTATTTTGACATGTATAAAATATATACTGTAATACAGGGATTCTTTTTGGAAAAAAAAAAAAGAAAACCTGGCAGTTGCTAACTTTTCCTAAGAATCTAAAAATCATTAGATCTTTCAAGTTGACATTCCAGATAATAGGGAGAAATATTTGTAATGAAGTTCCAGAAACATTTTTTCACTTAGATTATTCACTCAAAAGATTATGTACTATTGTTAGTTCTGGCTAATATGTGATCCAGCTGCAGGTGTTTTGAATTTTAAAACTTTGCTGTTGCCAAATAGCACCAGAAATTAACGTTGAGAATGCTCTGTTACCATGGTAATTTCTTGGTTAGAAGACTGCCAAGTAACTATAAAATGAAACCAATTCTTTTGATGTGCCCTAAAATGAGAAAGGAAAGAAGATCAGTGAGAACTGAAAAATTACTTAGTTTCATGTTTTTCTTGTATTGGAGGGACCTTGACTACTCAACTTAAATACATTTCACTGTGTTTTTATTGTTTGGTTTGGTTTTTTTTAAAGTGGATTTCATGTTTTGACATTTGTTGATGTGTAATTTAAGAAATTTGCAAAACTTTTTATAAAAAGCCATTTTACAAAACACAACTCATTTTAGTGTGTTTTAGTGACTTTTCCCCTTTTTACTCTAGCCACACTGCTTCAACTTGAAAGGGTTGTAAAGTAAAACTCTAATTGCAGTAGCAATTGCAAAAAATTGCAAAAAGCAATTAAATACTTTTGGGCACATGTGTTTTTTCCTTTTGCTTTGAGTCATTTTGATCGTACTAGTATGAGGCTCATTTAAGCCTGCAAGGATTTTTTTGACATGAAGGGAATCTGTGAGGACCGAGGTATATCTTGTACCTACAATTTCACTTTTTTCCTGTCATTCATTCGCTAGACCCAGTTTGTGCAGGTATGTGGTAATTTGTCAAGAGCAATATGATCAGCTATATTTAAAATAGACTCTTTCCTGAGGCAGAATTTACAGGGTGGTAGGTTCTTGATGTTTTCTCCTTCTTTATCCCACTCTTGGGTGTGACCCTCATGACAGTTAAATCCTATTAGATTGGAGAGCACAGG
The DNA here is from genome assembly GCA_035047845.1 of Dendrocincla fuliginosa. NCBI lineage: Eukaryota > Metazoa > Chordata > Aves > Passeriformes > Dendrocolaptidae > Dendrocincla > Dendrocincla fuliginosa. The sequence goes on along the minus strand of JAWWMO010000096.1, from coordinate 18,196,885 downwards.
AAGAAACTGAAGTGGAAAAGCAAGCTCAGAACTACTCTCTTTGTTTTTCCAGAGATTAAGTGACAGAAAAGATGTGAGACCCTATATTGCAAAGTGCATTTAGATATGTTTGTGTAAAATTACAGAATATTGGTTTAGGAATAATATCTTCAAATTGTAAATGAAATATTTTTGCAATTGTGTCTGGACCTTGAAGACAGTCTTCATAGAGCAGACAGTTTGCCATGTTGGGGGAAAGGTTGGAGGCCTCTGTTTAAGGGATGTGTGTTTGTAAAACATTATGGATATTTCACCATGTTACAAACTCTCACAATTTGTTTTATTTTCACCAGATGAGGTTAAATGCAGTGTCCTTACTTAAAGAGAACAGAATGATTTGTCTTTTCTGGTTGCTTGTACTAGAACTAGGACTAGACTGTGTGCTGGCATAAAGCAGAAGTGGATGAAGAAATTCTGGTCTGTCTAGTGCTGGTTGTTTAAGGATTTAATAATTTAAGTGCATTATTGGGTCAGGACCAAAATATTCAGTACCTCATGGGCTGAAGCCCAAGAAGAACAGTTGTATATGCTTCAGGCTGCTTAGAGGAAAAAGACATGTCCATCAGCTTCTTGGCTTTCATGCATTTTGGATAGCTGGGGCCACCTGCTGAACTTAACTTCTAGTAATTTTGAGTTAAGTATTTAAGACACTCTGGGTCCTTCTGGTATTTTTGTGTACAGTACTAACTTTTATATATGGTAATATTAAAAAAAGCACTTTTCCTTCACAGTTGTTCTAGTATTTCAGTGTTTTTTGAATAAAATATATTCAAATGAGTCATAGGCTGAAACATATTAGTTCTTCTCTTAATTTGTTGGATTTTTCTTAAAGAATGGTTTGGTACTGGGTCTTTTTTTTTTTTTTTTTGTTAAGTACAGTTAATACTGTAGTTCAGAGTAGGCACGTACCTTTCTTGATACATCTACAAATCTTTAGTCACACTTTCCTTTATTTTTTTCTAATTGGCTGAACACTAGCTTAGTTTGGAGGCATGTTGCCTGTACAGACCTAAAAACAAGTTTCAGAAGTGGCCAAGTATAACATTTTATTCTAATGTAGTGTTCCTTTGAGAACTGTGCTGCTGTTGTCTTAAAAATGTGAGGACAAATACCTTTGACTAGTCATGTGAATTTGAATGTAATGTTGCACCTACACTGTTGTTTTGTCCACATTCCTGTGTGTGTTTTTGTTGCCATCCCTAGTATGAGGACTATGCTGTAGTGATTTAGGGTTTTGGAACCAAGCCAGATTTTTTGAGGTGGTTTTATCTAAAAATGCCTTTTGTTTATCTTAAATAAACTTGCGAATTTTGATACAAGTTTTGGAGCAGCTTAATTATGTGGGAGGCTCTTAAAATAACTTTTGATTCTATTGCACATGTGTTTTGTCTTGTATTATGTTCAATAACCATGTCCCATTATTTTAAAAAGGATAATGTCTGTGATCAGAAGCCCTTTCCAGACAGTCTAACACTGATTCAGGCACTGATTCAGCTCTTCAAGACTTTTGTTAGTTGAAATTAATTTGTAACTATGAGTGAAATACCAGTGTTCAAACTGAACTATTTTTGTGGGGGAGAAAAAAAAAAAAAAGAACCACAAAAAACCACCTACAAATTAAAACAAACAAAAAAAAACCTAGAAGGAAACTTAGAGATCAAAGGTACAATTCAGTAATCCTGTGTCTGTTTCTCCCCCTTTATTGCGTCTGCTTGGGCATGAGAAGGGCTTGGACATGCTGAGGATTCAGAAGGCTTGACTGGGCTACCACACAAGAAGAAAAATCCCTGGGAATGGTTATTAACCCTTCAGAGGCAGGTATAACCTGGAATAGAAAGGCAGAGTGGCTGAAGCTATTAGTTTCTCTTGTTCTCAGCTGTAAATTCTGGGTTAAATACCAGAATCCTTGTGATGCCTTTAAACACTTGTTAGATGCGTTGTTTGCTGGAAGTCACCCTCTTGGTTTGGTATGTACACTCTTTTGCCTTTTTACCAGTGAGTTGTACCCATCCATTCAAACTGGGGCTCTTTTTGTTGCCAGATGCTGCCAAGAGTATTAGTGAGTACCGGGAGCACTGTGCCAAGTATCACTTGAATGTAGGTTGTGCTGAAATCAGCAGTTCCTGTTTTTATCCCCCTCAGTAATGTGCACTCCTTGGAAAAGGTAAATTGCAGGAGAGAGTTTCTAGTTCTTGTCTGGCCAGTAATTGCTGATCCCCTGCTGTGTTCTTGGTTTGTCCTTTCTTGAAACAGCAGCAGCTCCTGCCTGCCTATGGCTTGAAGAGGTTTGTGTGCAGTTGACTGGTACACACCATGTTTTGTGGCAATCCTTTCTACAGGTTACAAGCTCTTGGGTGATGGATGCCTTTCTTTGTGGAATACCTGTGATCTTGGAATTTTTTTGTATTTCACCTTCATTTAGGATCTGTAGTAAGAGAAATACTAACAGTATACTGTAAAAAGCACAGTATACTGTGAAAGTGCAGAATGGATATGATTTTATTCATAACCATACTTTTTGAAACATACTTATGTGCTTTCATGCTACATGTTACTACGTAGGCTTGTTTTTAAACTTCCTCTATTATTTCTTTTAGATTTAGTAATTTATATATAATCTATATATATTCTTATTTTGATATTATCTATTAATAATTCACAAACACAGATATATGGTATTAATAAATAAGAATGGCTTCATTGTTTCATAGTGTTTTCTTACAGAATAAAGAAATATCTTCAACAAAGGAAAGCATCTTGTTCTTTTTTCAGCAAAATCCTTGAAGTCGTTATTTCCACTTACAATTGCAGACTTCCCTAACTTCCAGGAATCCTAGAATGTGTTCCTATTGATAGAATAAATTGGTTAGTTTGAGTTTTTTTTGTCTTTATAATTATTCTTTTGTGCTTACTGTGACCTCCGAGTAGCTTAAATATCCTTGTTGCCCAGTTTTAAAACATAGTTAAGTCTAACCCTGACTTATACCGCAGCCTTTTTAACTTCCAATGGACAGACTTCTTTTCTTGTTGCGTTTTCTTGAAGTATTTACTAAAAATACCCTATTATGAATAAATATTTGTTATTGTTTTTCAAAAGTCACAATTGGTTTTGCTGGGTTTTTGCTTTTGGGTTTTTTTGGGGCAGCGAGGGAGAGGTTTACTCAAGACGAAGTTGCTTCTTTCACTTGGTAGTACTAGAGGCTAGAAGCCACCCTGGTGGTCTGCGCCCCGTTGTTCCAGGCAAACTGTAAATCTGAAGCTGAACTTTTTTGATTTCTTTCCCAAAGAGCTGACTGCTTTATTGAGAACTTTATGAGTACTTCCAAGAACACAGTTGATGCATACTGTCCCGTGTGAAAGAAGTGACTGGATTACATAAATTGATATGCCTAGTCTGCCAAAGAGTGAATACCTTCCCTCATTCCTGCTGTCATGTCTATACAGCCTTGATTGGCTGGCAGCAGGGAGGGCTGGAGTTTGGCTGTTGTAGGCCCTGGAAATATGCTGTGTTTGCATTAATATTTCTATTAAAAAATATATGACAAAACATTTTTGAAAGTTAAATATACTTCATGTTTGCATACACAGTAACTAATATGTAAAGTATGAATTATTTAAATTCAGATATGCTTGTAGCTTGTGGATGCTTTTAATGGTAATAAAATAAGACAAAATAACAAAACCAAACCCAGCCTCCCCAGACTTCATAAGAAGGCATACCCACTTTGCCTCTGAACTTTCAAACTCATTGAATGTATCAAAGAAGCATTCAACCAGAGTATGCATTATTTTCTTCCAGTTAGAAGATGTAGTGTAGGGAGCTGTGACAATTTCATTCTGTATCTTATATAAAAGAAACGTCCATATGCCTAGATGGCAAATGGTAGTGTTACGGATTTGTTCCTTAGCATGTTAAGACTTGAGTAGTGCTGTTGTCTAGCAGAGACTTGGCACTGGCTGCTATTTGGCATGTGGTTTCTTCTGTTAACTGAAGGAGAAGTGCTCTTGTAAGTAGATCTGTGAGCACAGTTCTTTTCACTAGGGTTACTAAGGTAAGTACTGACCTTTGCTGTAACAATTGTGGACAGGAGACCAATTTTAGGTTGGTTGTTCTTGTCCCAAAAACCTTTACTTTTTCACTTCTCTCGGTGCAAGTGACAGTAACACTGCCCACAATAGGATTCCCCTCCTCAATTCCCCCTCAGCCTGTGCTTTTCAGATGCACAGGTTCCTTCCCTTCCCTGTCAGAGATGGGGCTGCCAATCAATATGTGCCCCTAGCTAGAAATTGTTTTGCTCTTGACTGATTCAGCCTTCAGTCAAGCCACTCCTGAGTATAGTTGAGGGCTTAACAACTTGCTTTTGTCTATTACTTAAGCTACAATCATAATCAGGTGTGCAAAAATATGTGGGGTTTATTTGTTTGGTTTCTATTTTTTTTATTTTTTTTTTTTGTTAAATAAATCATACAGTCTCTTATTTATGATCTCTGTGCAGAGTATATATATGAGCCTGGCTTCCCATCACAGGTGTCAAATACTCCTCTGTGAGCTTTGAAGATTTATCTTTCCTTTTTTTTTTTCAAGTTTGATAGAGGGGTGTAGTACTAATATTCCTGGTTGAGCTGACTTGATGGTGTAATCACCATCACTCTGTCATTTTGATGTTATCTCTGATAAATTAAAAATTAAAGTACAAATCTGATGTAAAGAACTTTCTGGAAAAACAGGTTCCAACTTAATTTTCAAACTTAACCCATGAGATAAATTGAAGATAAATTTGGCTTTTGTCAGGGTTTTTGTTAGCTTGTTTAACATGTTTTGCAAGTCAACTGTTAAATACAAAATTGTAACAGACATGGTAAAATACATTAATAAATAAGGGGAGGGGGTTGAATTGTTAAAAAGGAAGCCACTCTTGACAAAATGTTTATCATTGACAAGACAGCACCTAGGCCAAAGGTTTTCTATGATGGAATTTAATTGCAAAAGATTCCAAAGATTTCTTTGTTTAACATACTATCTGTCTAATAATAATTAGAAATCTGTATCTTTATTATTGGGGCAAGAAATAAAACCAAAGTTTTCTTTAAAACTGCCTACTTTAAAATACATTTTGAGAACAGAGTACTGGCTAGGATGGCAAGTATGGATTGTAGTGAGTTTGAAATCACTTGGATTTTTACTTTCGACAAAAATGAATTAAAATATAGAAAATATAGAAAAATAATTTCATATCTCAAATTCTGTTCTGTAACAAGTAATGTTTATGTTGAGAGTTTTTCCCTTAGTATTTCAAAATGTGTCATAATGAAAATGCTTTTAAATATGTCCCAGTGGAAAAGTACTGGTGCTGTTTCACTGGGACAAAAACAAGCAAAGTTGAAGGCAACAGGTGAGCCTTTTAAAATCTCTAGCTCAGTCTAGCTCTAAGAATAATATTAAAGTTTGGCTAGCTAGGAATGTCTTGTCTTCTGTTTAGACCTCAGACACATTTTTAGACTGTTGGTTGTTCTTCCTCTGGTGTTTATGGGAGCAGTTTGATTTTAAGTGAAATCTGAATTCATTAGAACTGGGATTTGGTTAGTGGGGGAACACATGCTGTTTTCAAAAATAATTCTTTTTGTTGAACTAATTTCTAAAATTTAAGTCAATGTAATGAACGTATTGTATATGGAAACTAATCAAGGAAAACAAGCTTTATAATTTCTTCCATATTTCTGACAGGTTGTGAAGATGAGAAAAGATGTGAAGAAGGCCAGAGTCTTGACTATTCGCAAACTAACCAGACACATCGGAAAATTAAAGTTGAAAAAGTCAGTTTTAAATATGGTGTTCTTGTTTGTGTGTTTATAAATGAGGCAGTATCTTAATTGTTTTCCCCAAAAATGGAGAATTGGGAATAAAATATACTACATTTAAAGCTTTGGGCTTTAAATATATTCTATACATATCTTTTTATATATATATCTATACATAGAATACATATGTTCTATTTTTTACACAATTTTACATAGACTAAAAATGCTAACTAAAAACACTTTCATATAGAAGAATTGGGGTGACTTTTTAACAGGATTTGATATACTGGAAGCTAATCTGAATTGCTTACAGAACCTTTTACAACACTTTTAAAAGTGTTGGACTTGATCTTTTGGGTTATTCTGCTGTTGAACTCAAGTTGCACAATGTTTTCTCACTGCAGTTGTCTTCAATGTTTTGTAGCAAAAAATATTTTCAGTTTGCATAGATACACAGGTCATACTTGATTTTTAGTAGTTAGTATTAATTAATACTTACATAAACAGTTTTTATGTATATTTATATTTTCTATGTTGTTTTTAAATACTACTGGCCCCAAGTAACTTACAGTGTCTTATTTGAGACAGTATAGGATACATATGTTACTGTGTTTGAAGTGTAAATTGAGCATACTTCCTCAAGTAAGAAGGAAGATCAATGAACTTTTATATTTAAATATTACAGATCTTAAAAGGTAACTATAGTTATTGGTGTCTCCTATTATTGATATAAATTGTGGTCTACTATTTTCTAATATAATAACATTTCTCTTTCATATTGTTCTGACAAATCCTCAATAATTTCTTCTTTGTTCAGAACAGCAAAAGCATTTTGTTATATTCAGCTCTTTGCTAAAATGTTCATTTGACAACAAGGGAATGTACTTATGCTCTGTCTTGTGACTTTTTTAATTCTGCAACTTAGTATTATTAGCCCACGGGGAAATAAAGTGAACAAACCTCAGATTTTCTTAATAAAGGCAGACTTCATTTGCAGGGGCTCAGAAGACTTGAAATTAAAGAACCAAAAACGGGTTGAGAGATTAATAGAAGAAATCCATGCAATGAAGGTAATGCCATGTTTAGATATTTCAATATTAGAGGCAATAATTTTAGTAACTAAAAGTTTTGTCTGTATTCTGTGACTGCATTACTAAAACTAAAAGTATTGTCAGAGTCATCTTGGACATAGCTGTAATACAACCAGAAAATTAGGGATATTTGCATCTGTCAAGGTGATAGTTTGAGTCTTACATTTTCCATGCTGAACATGAATTCATTTAATAATGTGTGGTGCTTGAAGTTTTCACTGCAACAGTTGAAGGATAGAAGTTAAAGTTCTTGTGCCACTCAGGACAATGGGAGTCATTTTGTATGTACACTATTCTCTTTGTTCTCCTAACTCTAAGTATGATGCTACTTGTATTTTACTTTCAACTTCAAAGTTGTGTAGTAGTTTGAAATTTTAGCTGCAAGAGACTGGTATCACTTGAGTCAGACCTCTTTATATCTTCAGCCTTGTTGTCAACTGATACAGTTTTTGTATCTTATGTATTATAACATACTAGAAAATGCTTCAGAATTTTTATAACTTCATAATGATTTGTACTGATCCCTCAGTTTTAACTGATACTACTTAAAGTTGTGGGTTGAAAGGAGGCATGATTCTAGCCATAAGACTTAAGCATGTGAGTCTGATGACTTTTTGATGACCAAGATGACTTTTTTCAGACAATATGGCTGGTTTGATTGTTTGCTTGATAACTGTAGTGATTAAACCATACTTACCATTGTGTGCTTTTTGTGTTGTTTTTTTTGTTTGTTTGTTTGTTTCTCTCTTCTTTTTCTTTCCTCATTCTTGCACAGATCTTAGTCTTCAAAAAAAGCTGGTAACTGGAAAGACTTCCTTCATTTAGATATGTGTTATAGCAGGTTCATCATATGGAATCATACATGGCTTTTTAACATAGCATTTCGAAAGTTTCCCCTCACAAACCAGTAAGGGGAAAAATGGGCAGCATTGTAGTAAAGGGTAAATCACTGCTCAAGCACCAGGGCAGTAATATTGAGACACTCTGCTCTACTGACCTGCCATTGGTCTTAAACTTTGCCTTGTGTTTGGTCCTTTTTCTCTCTTTTATTGTTTTTTTAATGGCAAATTTATATGTCTCGATTCTTATGAGAATATCAACTTATCATTGTACTGCAGCACTGAGTTCACAAGCCCATGTTTTATGGGGCTTCTTGAGTGTTCCTCAGAGGGTTTCACTGCAATATTTGTTTTGCATACATGCTTTGTTTTGCCCACGCTGTGCTTTTTCTTCCAGGATTGGCTCATGCAGACTTCTTAAAGCCTGCCTGCACTCAGGAACAGTGCATTCTAGCTGTTTCTTCAGTTGCCATGAATAAGTGCAGGACTTGTTAGTGGTAACTTTCAGAGTAATTGCCAAGGGGGATAGATTTGTAATCTGGAGAGCTGAAAGCAAATTTTGCTTTGAAATAGTTTATAGAAAGGGAGGAATCTTCAAAGTAAGCAGCTGAGGAGGAACGAAAACTCTCCCACTTATTGGGTACATAGGTATTAAATGTGTCCCTTGGTATCCAAAATTGTAAATGTTGTCTTTATTGCTAAAAACTATGCACTGTTATATTAATAATATAACAAAAAGGTTGGGTTTCTTGGGGCTTTTTAGTTTTTAAACATGAACAAATAGACATGTACTAGCTCTACAGTGTATTAGTGGCTTAGATGAAAGAAAAATTCTTGTTTCTTATGAATCACAATGTAAAAGGCATTAATTGTTTACATATTTTTTCACCACTGTTGATTTCTAGACTAAGGGAGCTTTTAGAGTTGGCATAGGAATATTCCTCATTCAGCATGGAAAAGTAAAAAGACAGATTTCAAACAAACCAATAACGTTATTTGAGATAGTGGAAAATTTTATATTGGTGTAAGCCCACTCCCAGCAACCTTTTGTCCTAAGTTATTGAACATAAGATTCCTAAAAAGCTTTTTTCATAAACCAAAGTGGTATTTTAGAATTTTTAGGAAAGAATGAAGAGAACAGAAATGGTAAACGGTCTACAAAGTTACAACTTAGTCTGCAGCTAACCTGGCATTTACTAGCAGTTTCATTGTGTGTATCTCAAATATACATCAGAGGAGATTCAGATCCTTTCAAAACTGGATTGTCTGTGTGCAGAATATAGCAATTGTTTGTTTTCCATGTTACACCAAGAAGTAGCCTGAATTTCTCCTCACATGTTTTATGTAAGGAAAAATGTCTGTCATCTCTCATACTGAATGATTAGTCTTGAGGAGCTGCACACTGCAAAGAACAGTTCAGCTGAAAAGATGAAAACCCAACAAAATTACTACACCAGCCAAAGTGGTTTGGAGCCAGAAAGTGGATATTACACCAGAGTCTAACAGCATGTGTATTTTCAGGATGAAAGATTTATTGAAATGGTTGCTTACAACTTCTAGAAATTCTTTATTGGTTGGAGGCATGAAGGCTTGCTGTAGGTTGAAGAAAATACATATTTGAAAGAAAAAGAAAATAGTACAATTTGTTTTCTGGATTTTTCTCAGTTGCCAAAGATGCCTATTTCTAAACATGTGTTTTAATTACATCAGTGAACAGACCCTGACCTCCTTCCCCTTATCACATAACCAGTAAAAAAAGCTGCCTTGGGATTGTTGGCATAAAAAAAGTCTTTGTGAAGGACTTTATGTATTCTAATGACCTCAGAAGGCATGAGAGGATTCCATTTTACAGGGAATTTGTTTGGAGTTTAGGGAAGAAAGAATGAAATTCTGGGGCCTTGACGCTGTTGTCTGTATTATTGAAACTTTTAATGCAATAACTGAAGTTTCTCTTACTCAGGAAAAAAAAGTAATGGGTTGAAATCCTAATCAGGAAGAATGATTTGCTTCTTTAAGAATTAAGTTTCTGTATTCAGCTACCTATAAATCCAAAAGCTTTTTGTAGCTAGGGGAATCTGTTTCTTGGTTAACACAGTGTTTCAATATGGCTGCTGACGCTGTGGAACAGCTGTTATCTTTCATCCATGCTGTAAGCAAAAAGAAAATAAAAAGTAAAAGATAAAAAAAAAAATCAGCTTCTTGATGGTGCAATGCATAGAGGCTGCCTGCAGCTCAGCAGGACTTTTAAGAGCTGCTGTCCTTCTGAATGAGACAAATATGAACTTTCAGTTACAAGATCTTAACTTCTCTTTCTAATGTTGATCTTTACTAACTACAGTCTGATATAATACGAAAGACAAAATGCTTACTATTATTTGATAATTCTGGTCTTATGACTAACTCTTGGGGATTCTTTTTTCCTATCCTCAAGCAGATTCTAAATGAACAGTGCTGACATAATTTCAGTGTAAATACACTGCTTCCTAGGAGTAAGATGGTATTAGATGCTTAGTTTTTAGGTCAAGCACTGTTCTGTGTCTACTTTTTTTTTAAATACGCTATATAGTCACATATGCACAGTTCTGCGTATACTGAAAACCTAGGAAGTGTTTGTGCTGGGCTGTATTAAGAAACTTTTTGTTATTTGAATTTACAAATAGTATATATTATTGTTAGAATGACATTTAATTTTTCTTTATATTTTCATTGTTAGAACTGGAGAATAAAAATAACTTAATTGGCAAATACAGTTAAAATTTCTCAAGCACAACAATCAAGAGTAAACATTATGAGAAATGAGAGCAGTTAAAAATTCTAGCTACGTGGATGCAGGAACTGGGTTAATTATTTGCAGGATTTCTCAATGCTATTGGAATAATACACTGCTTTTTGAGTTCTTCAGCTTTCATTTTGCCAAAACCATATAAAATATTCATTTAACAATTCATGAAAGATGGGAAAAAAAGAACAGTATGATCCTTTCTAGTCCTTCTACTATGATACTACTTTTGTGAAATGTAAAATTGTGTATACTTGCAGGAATTTTTTTTACTTGTTTGTCAGGCCAGTCAAAATGGATTAATTATCCATGGCAGAGTGCTTCTTACCATATTTAGGAAGCTATTATTTTTTTGAAAGCTTCTTAAAAAAAAACCTGGATTGTCTAATAATTTCTTAGCAATGTGTAGCTTGTCTTGACTCGTTTGAATTTCTTAGCTGAAATTAGATCTTAATAAACTTTGTTGTTGTCTTACCGTGCATTTAGGAGTAGTTTTTGCCTTTATCTTACAATGAGAACCTTGACATTGTGGCAGGTGTTGCAGTTGTGTTTGGAGGATGTCTATTAAGGAGATAGGGACAAAAGGCTTGCAGTGCTTGAAGGAAAAATGTCTTCCAGTTGTCAGGAATGAGCAGCAGTTGGTTACAACTGCTGTTAAATGTCTTGGAAAGATACATTCTCTACCCTGAAAACTGTCACTGGAGAAACAGATGACTTAATGCAATACTGTTTTTTTAATACACTTAAGTCACAATATTTATCACAGAATAATGAGTTTAATATAAGGAAAAAAAATTACTGCTTTAAGTTATTTTCTCTCAACTTAGTATTTTAACAAGATATAAACAAAAGTAGAGTATGAACTCCAGTGTTAAGGTTTTGAAGGCCAAATTGTTTTAGAAGGGTAGAGCTTCAGTGTGAAGGATGTTTTCACAGTCTTTGGCCTTGGAACAATCATCCAATTTCATGAAAGGAATAGTGATAGAGGTGAGAAAGGGCTTTTTCTCAGGACTGGGTAACTGATGATTTTTAGGGTAGGTCACCTTAAGGAACTTGATAGGTCTTTCTTTCAGGTTAGTCTTTTTGAATGGAATTTTTTTATCCTGAAAGACCAGACTTGTTTGAAAAGCTTTATCATTCTTTTCTAATGGTAGTGTTTTCCTTTTGGTTAATGCTTTCATCTTCTGTAACCTGCATTTCAGTTAATATCTGGCTGTAAAATTGTCTAAATAAGAGTGGGACTACTGCACTTTTTTGCAGTTTTGCTTTTTCTTTCTCCTAGAATGTTTCCAATAACAGTCTTGCATCTTTTCTCTCATAATAGACAGCAAACCTTCATCTTAATATTATAGAATCTTTAACTTCTAATAGTTTTTGGAAGAGTGGTGGGAAGCTCTTGAACTTAAGGGTAATGAGCTTTAGCAATGGTCCTTCAAGCTTTTCAAGGAAAGAAAGACAGGGGTGGTCCACATTTCACAATGGTGTGGGCCAGATGCCACTGACAGACCCATTTCAGGGAAGGAAGAAGGAGTAGAACTCAAAGTCATTCAGCACTCCTTCAGTGGAGCAGTTCAGATCCTTGCCTTTGCAAGTGTCTGAGTTTTTATCTGTGCATGATGCATTTCTCTGCAGTAATGCAGGAGGCTTGGGGCTTTGAGTGGTGGATAGATCCATGTGTGCATTGTTCAGCTGTACGTGTTCAAGAAGTCAGGCACTTTTAGAAAACACTTAAGATTTGCTGCTGTGCTCTCAACAGCACCACAACCATACTTTGCCAGTGGCAGTATGTGGCTCTTCTAGTGAGTGTATTAGTAAGGAGGATTATTTTTGTTAAAGTCTGAATATTCATTTAGCAGCTATCTCAGATTATGTCAGGGCTGAACTAGAAAGCTCTACCAAGTAGGAAACACAATGTAAAGACCACTTGATGTAATTCTGTAAGAGGAAGGCATGGACACTAAAGGGAAGTCTACAGAAAGTGGAAGCAAGAACAGACAGCCTGGGAGGAATGTAGAAACACTGCCTGAATGCAACCATATAGAGTTAGAAGATACAAAACTCTGATGGACTTTTAACTAGTGAGGAATGTGACGTTCTGCAGCAATGGATTCTGTAGGTACACTGAGAGCAGAAGTAAAGCTAAAGGAGAGGAAGAGTCCAGCACAGTGTGAAGATATGGAAAAGGGTGAGATTTAATTTTATGATGAATTTAATGCTTTTTTAATTAATTTGTAAGAATGAGGAAAGAATGCGTCAGCAGAAAACTGTATAAACATATCTCCTCAGTATATGTGCTTTACGTAAATGTTCTTCTGACATGATTCTTAAAATAGTGAGAAGGAAGGTCTCCTGGTTGCGTTTCTTGCAAGGTCCAGATATCTTAAATGAGCCGTCTTAACATTCTAAGCATGAGAAAGCTGTAGAATATGAAATATTTTTTCCTAGGTAACAAGCATTAAAGAATACTTAAAATTGTAAGAAAAACTGAAAGAAAAATGAGGGTGGTATCTTACACTGTACAATTTCAATTTGAGAAAATAACTGACAGTCATTCCTTCTGTTTTATTTCATTATGATAACAGATACCCTGGATTGCATTAAAAAAAAAAATGAAAAAGGGGCTGTATTTCTTAAATATAAAAGTCAGTAAAAATATTATCAGCTTCATTTTTGAAGACTTTATTGTTGACAAGATACTTTAATAGAAGCAGTTATCATGTGATTTTTTTTATTATGCACTAGATTCCTAGTTACAAAATGAAAACAGATCACAAAGGCATTTTTTGTTGGATTTGAGACAACTTGAAGAAAGTATTAAAGCAGGTTCTAAGTACATGTTGTCAACTGTCTTAAAAGTATGGCTTGCAGAGGAAGCTTTTTCTTTCCAAGTCTTGAATAAGAATAAGGTTTTTTCACTTTTTTAAAAAGTATGGCTTGCAGATGAGACTTTGTCTCTGAATTCTGCTTAAGCATTTTCATGGTTTATTTTAATAAAGAGACAACCTTTGCAGTAGTAAGAAAAAAGAAAAATTAATGCAACCCATATGCCTTAATTTATGTGAAAATTGAGCAGTGACAGCAAACCAAAATACTTATTCAAAGTAATGACAAAAGTGTCATCATGTTTCTGCACTCATCTTGAAAATATTTATACGTATTAAAAATGGATAGTTTTTTTGTTGTTGACTTCTTTCATCATCCCAGCATGTATTTAACTTCACTGCACCAGCTTGGGCCTTTTTCTTAACTTCTGTAATTTGTGAGAACCTGAAAGAGAAAGGAATGTTTCTGTAAGTACTATATGCCTTTCCTTTATATTTTGACCATCCTGTGCTGAGCTGTAATAGTAGTTGCCAAATAAGATGATACTTGTGAGGTCTCTGAGACAA
>JAWWMO010000096.1:18161389-18171566 GCA_035047845.1 Dendrocincla fuliginosa | reverse complement strand
ATTAATACTGTAGATGTTAGGATGATGGAAGATTCACTTAGTACTTGTTTAGAAAAGATATATATTTTCTTTTTCTCCTCAATTTCGTTGTCTTGAACTTCTATATATCCAAGTATGTTAGTAAGTTCTGATAGAACTAGTCTAAGTGAGGCATTTAAAACCTTCCAAAGTTTATTTGTAGCACAACAATATGGGCAATTGAAATACTTCTGTAAATAAAACCACCCTTCTGCTTACATCGTTATTGAAAAATCTCTCTTGCCTTCAGCAGTAGTAGATACAGTCAGATTAGGTATCAGATACTTTTTGAAAAAGTCAGTAATTGTACTATGTTTACATCCATACCAAGAAAGTCTTCATATAACAAACTGGTTTTCTTCCTTTAAGAGATCATGTTGGTGCCATGGTTAGAATGTTTATGAAGAAGGTGAAAGAAAGTCTTCGTAAGGTCTGATCATATGAAGAATAAATGTGTCTTTCATCTACAGGAAATAAAACCAGATGAAGTCACCAGACTCGCTCTTAGGACTGAAGTTAATTTCGAAAGTGTCTGCAAAAAGGTAAGTCTTGCTGTTTTTTATTTTCTTTCCCCTGCTTCTCTGAGTGTGAGAGCACTCCTTAGGAAAAGATTCATATGTGGTTGTGCGTACATGCATTTTGCACAGGGTGCTCTGGATGTTGTATTGGATCTTCATTGTAGATCTTTCTTTTCTAAGGAGGTTTATGCAATAGGACATATCTACGAAAAACTGCATGTCTGTGAAAGTGGCTTGTCTGCTGGGCTAATCCCTAGTAATTGGAACAGAATACGAGGAAGCAAAGTAGTGATTTCTTAATGTTTATAAATATATTTGCTTTGTTTATATGGTACATATACAGTTAGTATAAATAATCTAGGCTTTCAACATTGGTTGGAAAAAAGTTCTCAATACTGTTAGATGCAGAGACAAGTTTCCACATATGAACAAAACATGACAAACATTAGCTTGAAATAAAGGTGGACTTTTAAAAACCCCTTTGGCTCATTAGTTTCAGTGTAATATTTCTCTTGAAACCCGATGATGGTACATTATTGAATATTAACTCTCTAACTACTGATGTCTTTAAGAGATGAAACGAAGACATAGCAGTGGGAGGAAGCTTGTTGAAATAAGTAGCTGAGGCTGAGAACAGTACCATTTCAAGTACCATGTCATACCATTGCAGAAGCGATGCCAGAAAGCAATTCTGAGTTTTAAAAATCTCAGTACATGAAACTGTATGTTTTTTTTCACATTATCCTAAACTCCTATGGAAGATCCACTGTGGAAGTCTGAAATTTGAAATGTTTGTAATCCAAAGGCTAAGTTTTAACATAGAATTGGGTCATTTGCTGCTAGAATGGCATTACTTTGTAATGTAACTATGCTGTTGCATATTACAGTCCTGTGTGATGTAGTCCAGTTATTAGCAGAGTGTGCAGCAAGATTTTGAATGTTTCATGTCAGCAAAATCAAGTTTAATAGGAAAATATCATAGGAATGTGGTATTTCTGGCACAGTGGCTGCATAGAAGCATCTTACAGCTTTTCCTTCTCCTAATGATAGAGTAGAGTAAGGAAAAGGTCACAGATATACTGACTTAGAGCTAAAAAGCAGCATTCTTCTTTTAAATTTATTTGACCAAGATTTTCCAATGTGAAGATGAGCCAGTCAGAAACTGGTTACTGTAATGTTAGAAATGGTGCAGAAGTGAAGATTCTGGATGTGTGAGGACATGTGGAGAGGGATTTCATTCTTGAAGAGGGATGCTAGTTTCAAACAGTTACATTTTGTCACTTCCCATAGGAAATTCTCCTGCCAAAGTTTCAAATGCATCAGTCTTGCCTGGTTTCATAAAGTGTGGGAGACCCAAAATTTAATTACTGATGCTATTGTTTTTAAGGAGTTTATAGGTTTACAGCTGGAATTTTATTTTCTAAGAGGACGGTTTTATTGTCAAGAATGGTGAAGTAATATAATCAAACTTACTTGTTTATTTTATCCCACTATTTTTATACATTCATAGTCATGACTGATGGTGTGCTTGCCATATTTACTTAAAATAGGCTTTAATTTAGCATTTATTTTTGAAAACATCTAATACAGGTATCCTTCTGGAATTGTTTTAGGGGTTTGATCTGGTTTTGTTTCTGTTACTTTCTGTTCCTAGTCCTTTTTCTTAGGGTTATGAAAGTCTGTTAATCTCATACTTGGTAGTGGATGGAACTCGTGTTTCAAATCAAATTTATGGATTGATGCTGATGCTTTTTTAAACTCACAGGTTTTTAACCTCACTGCAGTAGAAGAATATGTACAATTAATTAGTACAGGACTACTGGCAAGTGGTGGCTTTGCCATCATAACTTTATTGATTGGTGTTGTTTGGCCATAGAATATCCTGATCTTAAGAAGACATCCTTTATGTGCTTCAACAAAAGTTAGTTTTTCAATGTTCTGTCTCTTATTTTCCCACAGTTACCTATTAAATGTACAATAAAAAATTGTTTTCTATCTCTAGCAATATTCTGTAGTCTCATGAGATGCAGAGCACACTGTTTACCTTTTCATTAATTCGAGTTTCAAAATAATTGAAGGAAAACATCCCGTGGCTGTTTTTATTGCCAGGATGGGTTTGTTTTCATTGACAAAAGGCAATCTGCTTTTATTTCACCGTGGAATGCTGAATATTAGTTTTGCATAGTGGTCATGTAGTCAAGATACTTTAATTTCTTCTGCCCACTGAGATTTTATGTTCCATTACTATGTTTCCCCAATATTTTTCATAATAAGGTAGGCATACTTTTCTATTTAAAAAGTTTGCACAAATTTCTGTCAAGTACAATAAAACTGTGCTAAGTGTTTAGAAAGTGGCAGCTCAGTGTGAGCTCCTGTGATTTACATTTCCATATAGCTATACTGATGGTTCCTAATAAGCAGATCAGATTTATCATATTGGCAGAGTGAGTTGCCAAAGAGTGACCAGACACAAGACTTCTGCCTTTCCAAATTTATAAAAGCATTTTATAAATGTTTTACCATGTTGCTGTAAGACAAGAAACAACAGGTGAAGAGTTCTTTGTGCACCTCTGCTCAAATATTTTTAATCCATTTTAATATTGCTGCAGCTGGCACCATTGCTGTCAACAAGTGATAAATATTGTTGTAAAAATTGTAATAAATGTTACCATGCAACTTTGTTCTTTATGAAGTTGGTGTGATTGACAACACTTGAAAAATGGGGCCTGTATTTTCTAGGTTTTGACTTATGTCTTTGTGCGCTTTCTGTACATAATTGTACATTGTCTGCAACAAATATACTTACCAGATATTAGTAAAATAAAGAAAAAGGTAAAGCTACTGTCTATTTTTTTAAAAACCCTCATATTTGCGGCTTTGATGGCGTTTTGTGCTCCAGCACACTGAAGTTGTAAATTAGAAGCTAATCCTAAAAATGCTGTTCATTGCACGGAGAAAACCAAACTGAGAACTGACAAAGGTCTTAACTGTTATTTTCAACTTTTTGCTAACATAGATTTAAGGTAATTGAGATTCTTTAAGATAGGCAGCATAGATAGGTTAATACATATAAATGCTTTTCCAGTGTTAGAAACTTATGTATATAATCTCTGCTGTTTGTTCAGAAAAGGGTACATGGGTCCACCTGTGAACACTTTGATCATAACCACAGTTGTTTTTCATGCCTTTGCACCAGTGCTAACAGATAATGACTAACTTTTTGTAGCATCTTGTTTAGCCTTCCTCCCAGTAAGTTTTTGGTGTATAGCACATGAGGAAAAAAAATCCATTTGTTTCAAACACTGAGAATGACAGAATTCTGCTCCAGCATAATGGAACTCTCTACTACAAAGAGTGATACAGTGTCATCTTGCCTTAAGTCAAAATACTTAATTTTTTCTAAATAATAAAGTCTATGTGCTTCAAAATCCAGTGATTTTCAAATTTCTGGAGGGATGGTTGAAAATGAAACCAACTATTGTATTTTTCTATGAGTGAAGAATAGATTACCTGTATATGTTATTATCAGAGATTGAACTGAGCACATGCTTCTGACTTGCAGAAATATCAACAAATATTCACAGATGATAAATGCCACCTCTGTATTTTGCTACCAGATGCAATCTTCACATAACCTTAGTAGCATAGTTTTGCTTTTTTTAACACTGATCTGTAATCTGTGGTCTTTGAGAAGAACACCCTTTTTCTACTAAAGTCTAGTATTTTCACCCATTGCTCAAATCCTGCTGTGTTTGAATCATGCAATACTTGTCTGAAAAGAGGATTCTGCACAGCAGATTTTGAGTATATTATGATTCTCAAACTTTTTGGGGCTATGCCATGCCACATGCCTCTGAGTCTCAAGATTACTGAAAAACTTGCTCCAGTTTCTAAGTATGTTGAGAAAATTTTTTCATAGACCAGAAATGTAAGTCATCACTAGCTCTTAGATCTTTCTTTTTTCCTTTTTTTTTCTTTCTTTTGCTAATGTAAGGTCTGGCGAGCTTATTTTGGATTGCTTCGTGTTCAGGAACCAACTTCGTCTTGTTTGGAATTTAAGAGGAATTCAGAGACTTTAGAAATGGGGATCTCAGGCCACTCATACACAGCAACTGGCTGCACAGTATGATTTTAGTCATTAAAAATCTAAGCAGGTGAGGACAGCTAGACTTTACATGACATTAGCATGACATTAGTTGACATTAGTGCTGTGTGACCTCAGGTCCAGATATTTTTAATAGATGCCCAAACACTTGCACCTTACAGGTCTGGGGATTATTTCAAGGGTGAGTGAATTTAATATCTGTGGCACTTCACCTATGTGGCTTAAATGAATTTAGGGTTGGAGAAACAAATAAAATACTAACAGGAGTAAGAAACGGTTTTCTGTGATTTATCAAATGACACGTTTACTGATTCACACATGATAAGACCCTCTTTCATCTCTCAAATTTCTTGAATTCACTGGTTCTCTGCTGCGGGAAGTCTTTGGGCAAAGACATGAGAAAGACATAGAAATGAGTTTCTGTCCAGGAGAGACAGGATGAAAAAGGATGCAATTACAGGGCTGATTAATTATGTGTTAACTTTATTTCCTTCAAAAGAGAAGTCACATTATCAAAATACCATTTCTCAGATTCGTGTCCTTTTAAAACTGTGCAGATGGTGGCCTGAGATTAGTCTATGAATCCACAACCTCTCTCTCCTCACCAACCAAAAAAAGAGCAAGGGTGAAGTAGTCAGAGTGCTCGTTTTGGTTTTTGTTCTTCTCTGTAGATTTATATTGAAAACATTTTTCACACCAACGGTTTATGAAAGGCAGTTTATGAAAGGCTGCTAGCTTTTAGGCATTAATTAACAGTGAGCAAGTAATTAATTGGAGCATCAGATTTCCCAGAGTATCTCACTAGATGGTAGTCTTTGGTTGCAAGATGTTGTTTTAGTGAATACACTTGTTTATTAAGGAAATTTTAAACTTGATACTACTATATTCTTTAGCTGCGTGGCAGGGAAAGAAAGATGTAATTCCTGAATCAAGTAGAATTTTTCATTAAACACATCTGCATGCATAGGGGAGCAGTCATATGTATATTTTCTAACTTCGAAAAAATACGCAGGTTTCTGTTTTTACTGACAATCCTAAATGTATGCTTGTGAACTTTGCCTTCATTTATTTTAAAAATATACTTCGTAGTGGAAAATATCTTAAAAAAAACCCTTTGTATTCATCGTAGATTTAATATGAGGAAATGCACAATCATAAAAAGGGCCACTAAAAAGTGCCTTTTGCATTTTAATTGAAGACTTGCTGTTAGCTTCAAAGGTTTGGATCAGGCACAAAAGAGTTGCTGTCTTTTATTTGAGGTTTGGGGGATTTCTTCACAATCTCCTCTCTTCTTCTCCCCCTAGCCCTCTTGAAGAATTCTACTCACTACACAAACATACTGATTAGGATAGATATTATTTATATAAAACTTCTGTTTCTCTTGTTAGTGTCTTTAATAGTAAACAATTATGTACATGGATTTTTAACATTGCTTATGAGAATACTTTGTTCTCAGTCTGTAAACTGTAGACAGAAGACTACTGAATCAGTCTTTAGTATAATGCTGATGTGATAGTCCATAAGCCCTGTATAATATGCTTACCATTAATACTTTGCAGTTTTGTGGATTGATTTTGGCTATGTGGGAACAAATGACTGGTATTTTTCAGGAACCCGTGAAACACTTTGTTCTCCTTTTTGTCTTAATTCTGGGTGTTACACTGTAATGATTTAATAGTTTTAACAATTGTCTATCTGGACTTGATTGGCAATATCCATCTCGCTCCCTTTCCCCTTCTCTATAAATACTAAATATTTGAAATGTTGTTATCTTCCTTTTGCTCCAGAAGGAATGTATTGCCTTATAGGTACATGGATGTTTCCATTCCCTAAAAATGTGTTTATGCTGAAAATAGTAACATGTTAATACTCAATTTATTTTGCTACATGTGAAAGTGCTACCATCCCTTCTTACTTCAGTATGAAACAATAGATATTCCTTTGCATATTAGATGCTAGATATTACTTTTCTCTCTGTAAGAGCTGCATCTGTAAACACGTTATATTTCTTGGAAATGTATTGCTTTGATTTAATAGTAGAATTTCCTGCATCACAGACTAAAATAATTGGCTTGATGCTGGGAATCAGTGATGCAGAGTTGAATTCTTTTTGTCCTGAGTATTTTGACTCTGTTTGAATTAAAGTTTCACTGAATGTATGAAGCCACTGTTTCCTGAGAATTTTCCATGTCAAACACCAGATGTTAATGTTAAACAGGAATGTCTGTGGTCGTCCCTAGACTACTGATGAAGTGAAGAATTTTGCATCCATTGATGAATATCACATTGAGGCATAAATACTTTCTCTGTGTGACTGATTGCTCTTTGTTTTCTTTTCCTGAAGGTTCCTCATCTTCCAAATTTCATCCCCTCCAACTGCAAGCTGTTTAGCATGGCTTTTGTATATACTAGTCTGTATTTTAGAGCTGAGAGTCCAATCCATTGCTGTGGCTGCTACTGAAATTTTATGTCAGTATAAAAATTAAATGTTGATTTTTGGCAAATCTTCCTCCAGTCTTCTTGCGCCTATTTGTCTACAGATTGTCTATCTGCTATTGCAGCCAGGATCAATCTATCTCCAGGCTTCCAGTGAGAGAGTACAGGCTGCTCTGTGTTAGGTGCTGTCCATCACATTCCCATCTGTGGTCAACCATTCCTTCCCCCCACCACACTCTTCCCCTTACTGTCTCTGAAACAATTTGTAGATCTCTTCTCCATTAGCCCCTTTGCATACAAACCAGGCTACCACACATGTGCTACTGTAGTATCACTGTTCGAGAGCAAGGTGGTAAACTAGACCAAAGATAGCATCATCTTCAACAACAGAGTAGCAATTGCAGTGCTCTCAGTTTAACCAGCTTCGTTTTTGTTCATTCTGGCAAGAATATTTTTTTAAGTTTAATATTGAAATAAGCGGCTGGTAACTTTGGCAGTTTCTCACAGAGGTGTTGTTTATCTTTGACACAAAAAGGCTTTCTGCTTATAAATTTTAAATTGATAGTCCAGGAATCTTTCTACCACTCATTTGCATTCCTGTGAAGCTGTATTTCTTAATTTTGTTGCCTGGCTCAACTGACTGTTCAAGTTTATTAAATACAGCCCTGTCCCTAGATCAGGCTCAAACTCAAAAGTGATATGATTGCCTTTGATTTGAATATGCTTATTTCGTTTATTTGAAGTGTCACACCAGAATGTGGGCAGGCATATTATTATCAGTAAAACTCAGAGAAAGTTGATTCACATTTTTGTGAGTGATACTTGTCTTTGATCATCTAGGTAATTCAAACACAATAAACACGCTTGCAAGTGTATAAATGGATGAAAAGGTGGGTGGTAAGGGCAGTGCTTTTAAGGTAGGATGTGCATGTGGTAGTGATGTTGCAATGCTTGGTGCTGCACATGCACATGGCTCTACTTCTTCAGTCCCGGAAAGATTTATATCACAGCATTCATGAAAGACAAGTAACTCACAATTTTCATTCTTATTTTAATTGAGTATTTGAGTGATGTATAAGTGTCTTTCTGGATATGAGCTATCATTGGAACAGTAGAGGAAAATATTAGAAGTAGTCTTGTTTCTCTGCTTTCCTTGAAGAAAATACAGGACAGAAAGTGGGGCATAGCGAGAGGTTTTCAAGGTATGGTTCTCAAGGTAGTTGGTTTGGCAACTTTTTTTTAAGGAAGGCCAAGTTACTGATGTCCACAATCTCCTTCTCCATAATACTGTTCAGGCTTGCATACAATGCCTCAGAGGCAGAATGTCAATGCGTGGGTGAGAGTATGTTATAAAAATGAGACATTTGGGTATTTGGAGCACCTTTGGGGCCAGAGAAAGCTGGACAGGAGATGACCTGCAGCATAATCAAAATTACACTGAAAACTTTATAGGACATAACGAATACTTAAAAGCACAGGGAAGGTGATATGCATGGCTATCATATTTACAATGGCATGTACAGGGAGCATGTAGCTACTTTTCATGTAGCTACTTTTTTTTTTGGTCTTAAAGGCCAAGAACAGAACAGCTTTATCCAATAAATAATGCAGGTAAATCAAACTGCCTACAGTGCTAGTTGACTGACACCTCCAATACTAAGCTACAGGGAGAGGGTGTAAGTTATAAATGCTTCCATACTAATCCTTGCAGACAAAAAAAAATTGTGAAGGCAATCTGGAATACCTCACCAGAGATAAAATGGATATCTTCCTTCCTCCAGGTCTCCAAGATAATGAATGAAATTTACCATCTCTAGAGGGATAATGGAAGTTCCAACTGTTATAAAAGTTTGGTACCTAGTAATGTGCTACAACGTCATGTCAGAAGGATGATCATGAGCAGAAAATATTAAATGAGATTAGAGAAGCTACAAATCAAGGAGATGTGTAGCTCACAGTAGTGAGAATTTTCAATTACCCTTAATTCATATGGGCACTAAAGGCAGAATCTTTGAATTGCATCCTTTATGTATCCATCAGGAAAGTAATCAGTTTGTAAAGCTGATTCACATGAAGGTGCAGGGGAGAAAGATATGTGCAACCAAGTGAGAAAGCAAGGTGTTTTCTCCCAAAGGGTGTTTGGGTATTGGAACGAGCTCTCCAGGGAAGTGGTTACAGCACCAAGCCTGACACAGTTCAAGAAGTGTTTGGATGATAAACAAAGTCACATGGTGTGACTCTTGGGATTGGTCTTGTGCAGAGCTAAGGATTGGACTCAATGATCTTTGTTGGGTCCCTTCCAGCTCTGCATATTCTGTGATTTTGCTGTCTGTAAATCCTCTAAATGTTAGTACTCATTGAGCAATTTTGACCAAAATTCATGAAACTGTTTTAAGAGCATTAAATTTCAGCAGGGCTTTTTGATGTGTGTATGTGAGAAACAAAGATCAGTGTATCCTTAAGGGAAAAACGGCCATAGCTTACTACCTCTTGAACTTGTTTTGACAAGTATCATACAATTGGCACTCTGTGATAGCGTGCTAAGTGAGTGCACTTCTATCTAGAAGTTAAGTGCAAGGAGAGAGGTAGAATTTACATGAGTTAAAACATTATTTGAGTTGCTTAGAAAATTTAAAATGTTAAGATGTCTTTAATGTTATATAAGCAACTGTAATTACTTGTGTTAAAGACTGAAAGTTACTCATGCATTACTAATTAGAAAGGCTCTGTATGTTTGTTTTGTGATGTGACTCAGATTTGTGTTGCAAAATCAGAAAAAAAAGTAAATCTGACATTCCTGATATTTCTAAAAATGAAAAACAGCTGGTACTGTCTTTTGCTCCTTTTACTTTTATACATGAAACTCTCTCAGTTTTTCATTATATATCATATAAAAATAAAGTGAAATGTCTTTCTGATTTCTGCCTGTCTTTCCTATGCAGAGCAGTTTTTAAATTGCTGTGACTCAGAATTAAGAATTTGATACTTAATTCTTTTTTTTAAAGAAAGAAAAAGAAAAAAAGGATAAGTTATGGAATTATGAGGGCTCTTTAAGGTCAACATGAAGCCCATCAGTCTGTTAATACTGGAAAAGTAGATG
>JAWWMO010000096.1:18131228-18150651 GCA_035047845.1 Dendrocincla fuliginosa | reverse complement strand
TTGTTCTCTTGAACCTGAAATTTTCCACATAAATTGATGCTGAAAAGGGTCAAGTCCTAGTAATAATGTCACAAAGTTACTTCATTAATAACAGAGCTTATCAAATACCCATTTAATTATATATGAGCAATTTATCATTAGTTGGCACACAGAATAATGCCCTAAGTGAACATGATTATCAGCTGTGGATTATTTGCTTAAAGAGAAGTTCACGGTTAAACCCAAGTTTCATAGTGTGTTTCATTGATAATAATTTCAAGGTTTTTTCCTCACTTTTTTTTTGTTTACTTGCTCTGTGTGTTCAGTAAATGGTTGATAAGGACATTCATAATATGCTTACTCATATTTAACTTGCAAAAATGTTTTATTATATAAAAATAACTTATGTAAATTCAAGTGTAGCTGCAGCAAAATATTTTTTTCTGCCCCTTGTACAGCTGCTGTAAAAGCTTTTAAGGATGCAAGAAAGAACCCAGACAAAGTCACTCCTTTGAAAAAGGCTAAGTCAGAAGAACAACCTAAAGCAGCACGTTTCAATAGCAACTTGGATGACCAAGCTCCTGAACTAGCTCAAAAACAGCAAGGATGTGAACATAAAACAAAACTGAGTACGAAAATAGAAACTGGCAGGATGGCTGAAGCAGTTTGTGAGAGTGCATCTGAGCAGAAAACTCTGGAAATGGAAAGAGCACATGCTGCAGAAGAATCTTCATTTCAGGCAGTAGAAATGCAAGTAGTATCTGAGAACAAAACAGACAAGAAAGTTGGCTATCAAAAAAGGAAAGAAAATATGAGTATGAACAAATTAAATAGAATAAAAGAGATAATTGATGATAGTGACCAGGAACATCCTAGTGAAAAGGAATACTTTGATGATAGTACTGAAGAGAGGTTTTATAACGAGTCGTCAGATTCTGACAGTGACAGCAATGATGATTTCTTCATTGGCAAAGTAAAAAGAAAGAAAAAGATAGCAGCTGTTGCTAGTCTTTCTTCAACAAAAGAAAAGGATAGACTTCAGAAAAACATAGTAAAGAAAGAAAAGAGCACAGTGCCTGGGAGAGCACAAGATTTGATCATGGATGAAGGAAAGCCACCTTCAAAAGCAATCAAGCTGGAATCAGTGTTCTGCAGTTCTTTGTCAACCTCTAATCAGAAACCTCAAAACAGAAGAAGGTAAACCTTTCCCCAGTGTTATGTTCTCCATTCCCTTCCTCCTTCACAATAATGGAAATTTTTGTGGTTTTTAATAGTCCTTACCAAACAAAGAGAATTTGAGCCCATTAAAGCTTAGAACATGTTCACAGAAACTACCTGTCAGTCTTCTTGTGCTTTTCTGAATTGCATATTTTTCATAATTCACATTAGGACTGATGTATATATGGGATTCCTTACTAGATCTGCATCCAAATTCAGTCACTTCTGAATACTTCTATTTCTGCTTCTCTGTTGAGATTGCATGTTAAGCTTGAAAAGTTATGAATGTTTTGGTGATGATGACCCTTTATTCACAAGCGTTTGTAATCTTACAAATTTCTTGAAAAATCCTAAATTCTCTTTTTATTTTTAGAAATACTAAAGACCAGCCTCTCAAAAATGGAAGAACAGGTATGTATTACTTAACCTGCTAAAATTACAAGAGTGAAAATGTATTAAGATTTTATTGCCTCTCTTGTCTTGTCGACAGTTTTGTGGAACATATTTTAATCATTTGTTGTTGAACTAATCAAATTGTTGAGCTTTCATTTTAATCAGTGGATATTGTCTGCTATTTTTTTTTTTTTTTAATATTAGAAAAAGTAGGGTTTACACAGGAAAGGGCTTTTCCATCTGTCAAGCAATTAGTTTTACTTGTGCACAGATAAAGTTACCAGATTTTGATATGTAGCTAGTATGGTGTCCCTTAAGTAATTTCCTTCAATAGCTACTGAAAATAGAATATTTTAGTCCATTTGTAGTATATGATACCATTTTGGAATTAATTTGATCAAGGATATAAGTTCAGTCATATTGAGTTATATTGCATAATATCTCATTGGTTTGTTGTGAAGAAAAAGGTTTAGACTGGGCTGAATATTTCTCTATGCAAATTTTGAATGTAGTCAGTAATAATAAGTCTTAACTATCTGCAGTCTACTGAGGAAGAATTTACTGGGTTGCAAGATGAGGAAAACATGCTGTGAATATTCAGATGACTGTGTTTCCTATAGCTTATTTTGGAATTTTTGAAAATACCTGCAATCCCAGGGTAGTTTGCATATATTTGTAGAGGTTCATGATGCTTTGTTTTGTACTTGCACAGGTTTTCTTAAAAATGAACCACAGCCCAAGAAGCAACCATTTGCAAAAACTTCAGGTATTAAATGTGACAGTAAGAAAGCATGTTTGGAGCAGCCTCTTCATCCTTCATGGGAAGCAAGCAGGAGACGCAAAGAGCAAGTGTCTCAAATTACAGCATTCCAGGGGAAAAAGATTAAATTTGATGACTAGACTATATGTAAAGGAAGGTTTTAAAAAAAACGATTTTTTTCAATTCCTGTTTGAACATTTTTGTTTTACTGTCCATATACTTTGCCACTTATAAAATCACAACTGATAGAATTTACCGTCTTAGAATAATCAAGATTGCTTCATTTATTCTGTGTGCCATCTGTGGATTAATGCAATAGCTGTGTGATGTTGGTTCATAAGTCCCATTACATAGTGCTACCATTTATGACATACACTCTAACATGAATTTATGGACTTTTGGATCATCATTTTTGCCCTGTAGGAATAGTACAGATTCTTTGGAGGTTTTTTGGATTTTTTTTCTATGCAAAAATGTACTTTATATGACGATTTGGATTGTCAAATACATCTCAACTGAGAAAAAGTAAGAGATTTTTGAATTTGAACAGACCTTTCAAATTCATGAATGTATGGGGTAGCTGGAAAATCTGATCACCTGTAAGCATGATATGAAAATTTCTGGAGAGCAATTAAATATTGTCCTTTTTAAACTGTGATCTCTGTCCTCTGATTACACTGCCAATTTGAAGAACCACAAGGGTGTCTTTAATACTTCGTTCTGGTAGATGGGTTTGGGTGCTTCAGCATGTGTGTCTTGCACTTTTTGAAAGAGTGTGAAAAACTGAAGGATCTTTGTATGCTACGAAACATGTAAGTGCCAGTCTGATGCTGGGAGTTAAATTTGGTTGAGGTATGATGTAGAAGCTTCACTGAATTTTTCTTCCTACTTAATTGAAACAAGTTCTGAACTTGTAATTAATTTTTAACAGTGTTGTTTATTTAGTTGCCCTTCATAATCAAGTTAATTCAGAAACTTGGTAAACAACTTGCAACGGGTGTAAGATAATACATTGTACTATTCATGTAGCATTTTGTAATGCCTAAGGAAAGCCCTCCATCAGAGCAAAGGACCATCTAGCCTAGTATCTTCAAAAGCAGTAAAAAAGGGATGCTTTAAGTATAGGATAGAGGGAGCACACAGTGATACATCATGCAACATCCATCTCTTCAAGCTTCCAGTTTTACAGCTCAAAGACATCTTATGATGTTGTAGATTATTGTGTTTAATAATTCCCCATGAATTTCCTTTCTGCAGATTTGTCTGCTCTTAAATCCATGCAAACTTGTAGAGTATGTAACCCCTTAAGGTGTTGAAGGCCTTCCTACATGTTAGAGACGTAGAAAAAACAATCTTGTTCTAAGCCTTGTTAAAGAAGGCCAGCAGCCTTCTGGGCTCTGTTAGAAAGGGTGTTGCCGGCAGTGTGAGGGATGGGATCCTTGGTCTGCTGGATCCAGTTCTGGGTGCCCTAGTACACCAGTGCCCAGAAAGATTGTGGAGTCACTATCCTTGGAGGCACTCAGAACTTGACTAAGTTATTCCCTTTTCAAGGTGGATGCTTGTTGAGTGGGTTTGAACTAAATTGTTCTTCCTACCAATTGCTCTTCCTACCACATCTACTCTTGACCACAGGGGAGTCACTGGAAGTGTCTAAAACATGTAGTCATTGTGTAATACCTCAGTGCATTCCACTTGGGATGGCATTAGTCAAATGGCAGGAACAACTTCAGTTCTTTTAATGTGGTTACTCTGTATAGTAACATCTGTCTTCTTGTCCTGCATACTTTGTGTCTTAATGGGTGTTCAAGTTTTTTCTTCCCTAAAATCCCAGCAAATATCACAATGGTGTTCTCTGGTCTCCAAATATGTAGACAGGCAGCAGCATCCAGACACTAAACCCAGATTTCAAGTATAAAACAGGCTACGAGGAAGAATGGAATAAACAGGCTACAAGGAGGAATGGAATTATCTTAACTATTTTGATAGTTGGACTTATCTTGAATTGTTCATATTGTTAAATTCAGATAGAAAGATCTGAAAGATCTGAGCATGATCTAGTCTCAAATAGGTGTTGGTATAAAAACAGATCTATTCTTCCCTCTTCCCAGGTTCTTGAAAACTAAACATCTTCGTTGATCCATTTTGTATTAGTATCTAGGCGTGTTTTGCCCCACTTAGACTTTCTTTTCTGATCTTGAACAAATGCCAGTGTATGTGATACTGTCTTTTTGAATGGCATTGCCTCTCAGAGGAATTTCAGAGGAATTCAATGGGTGTTGTTGCTGTTATTCTCACTGTACCATATGGAGCAATACTTAAGGTCAGAAGCATCAAAATAAAACACAGAAACATATTTACTGTGGGTTTGTAGTGAAGGATTTTATTTCATAGACAAAGCCATGTGTTTACCTGCTATATACAGACTTCACGATTTCCAGATGCAAATGTCAATCCTTAATAATGCTTTAAATAAAATAAGTAAATAAATCCTACCTGAATGCCACACCAAACAAATATGTGACTTCTCTGGTTCCAAAGGCAAAGGAAAATTTCTTTTGGTAAATGCTGTCTGCTATAACACAGTTTTTCATGGACAGCTTACCTTTCCCTTAGCAGATGTACCCTATTTTAAGAGTTATTCACGTTAAAGATTAAAAAGTTAAAGATAGTTTTAAAAAAAAACCCCAAGATGCTATGGAGCTTATGTTGTAAAGTGTTCTTTTGTGTGTGCTGAGAGATCTAGGAGTGGTAGTTTATCTTGGCATTTGAGCAAGTTTCTTACTGCATTATTACAGCCATAAATTGTGGCCACAGAAGTCTTCCTGAAGGAAGCCTGACTTATCAAAACATCTTTTTTTTTTTTTTTATCTTTAAAAACACTTCTGAGCTCTTACTTTAAAGAAAAGGAAAAAGATAACATACACTGAACCTGAATGAGAGAAGAGAGATTAGGTTACTGGCACTACTTCATATTTTAATAGGTTACTACTACTTTTAGCTGGTGCTTATGACTCACCTGGATCACAGCCTTAATACACTATACAAAAAAGTAGTGATGATGGAGACTTGATAATGTTTTTTATATGTAACTGGGCAATTTATATGTGAACTGATAAACCCAATGAACTTGCCTGGAGGTTGTTGATAAAGTGTAGAACATTTTCTCTTCATTGTAACAACATAACAGGTTCAGTATATATATGACTTAAACATAAGTCGTATCTCTAGTACTGTTTGAACAGAGACTTCTTGCAAAAGTACTACCAATTTATTTTTATAGTGATATGGGAAGTTATTTCATTCTGTGATAATTAGATTTTAAAATGTTGAGAACTGTGCATACTGTCAGATACTACTAGGCTGCTTTGGATGCATAATTTTTCACTTCAGACTTACCCACAAAATAATCTCAGATTTCTCAGTGTCTTTCAAGACAGTCATCACTATTTTAAATGTGGTGTTTTTTTTAAAAAAGACAGGTGTACCATTGATGGAAGCAGTTTGAAGACTTCCAAACAGGCATAGATATTTATTTCATCAGTTTTTATGGAATGATTAGATCAGGAGAAATAGGGCTTGAATGAAATTTAGTTACAGCAATACTTGCTTAACCAAATAAGTTGAGCTGCTTTGCAAATGTAGACTGGCGATAGATCATTTTGTGATACTAGACACGTGATCTATTGTGAAAATGAGAGAATAGTGGGTAGAAGACAGTTGGGAACTAGGAGATGCTTAATATTCAATAGATTTGAAGATACATACTGCAGTTATTTTATGTATTTTTACTGCATTTGTCTTTGCACAGATTTTGATCCACACCAATTTCTGTGTTCTAGGGATAGCACTTGGAGAAATTCTCAGTTTGAATCTTTTAGCTCTAATAAGTAGTAGAATAGGAAAAATGTTAAATAATTTATAGAAACATTACACAAAGTGGTTTATATCTGAAATCTTTCTACATTGATTTTATTAACTTTAAAAGATATTACATTGGTTTTGTCTCCATTTACTCGAAACCAAGAGTTGATATTTAAGTTAACAACCTCTTAGAGAACTCTCCAAACTTTTTAACCATGTTCTTCTCCATTAGTCTCTCGGTGAAGGGTCAAGAGATCCTTCACAACTCAGACTGTTTAATCACTTTAGCACACAGAGTGAAAAGGCAGCAGGACACTAGTTTGTACTCAGAGAGTAAATAACAGGATAAAATGTTTCTGGAGTAACTGCGTATTTAATGTGTTAGTCAATTTTCTAAAGTACGTAGACTTTCTACCATGTACTGCTCAAATGTTCTTTTCATGTAAGTATTATTTTTTGAGCAGAAATTCTGAAAGTGATTTCTAAGTTCCTGTTTTTACAGAGACAGACAATATGTTATGGCAATCCTGTATCCAGATGAACCAAATGCCTTGTCCTGTTCAGCCTTCATATGTTAATCCTTTGTGTAGAGTGAAGGGTAACTTATCGTGCCTTGCAAAGTTTTTCTTGCTTGGTTCTAACTTGTGACTTTTTCTCTGAGACCACGTCAGCACGACAGAGTCTTCCTCATTTTCATATAGATACAACAACCTTAATTGAAGCTTTCTTATAGAGAGATGGATCTGGCCTATGCAGTAAGTATAGTATTTCGACAAGTAGAACGCTTGAAACATTTTATTCAAGTCATTTTCACATAAACTTGCAACCATAATACGGGCATGTAACACAAGAATATGAAAGTGCAATGAAGAATACAAAGCTAGTGCCTGAATATTATAAATTAGAGCTCTTCAGGGAAAGATGCAAAGTTACTGAAATTAAGACTCTTGGAAGAGAAGTGAAGGAAATAACGAAAAAACCTTCAAAAAAGTTGCAAAAACAAGTGGCTTTTCACTGTATCTGTAGCATTAGTTGCATAATAAAAACCTCCCAATAACATACTCTTTGGTTTTAATTCAAGTTAAAATCTTTCAGCACCTTTTAGGATTTGGAGAAAATGAAAATGCCATGTT
This sequence comes from Dendrocincla fuliginosa, assembly GCA_035047845.1. Lineage (NCBI taxonomy): Eukaryota > Metazoa > Chordata > Aves > Passeriformes > Dendrocolaptidae > Dendrocincla > Dendrocincla fuliginosa. Next base: position 18,143,307 of record JAWWMO010000096.1, on the reverse strand, counting down.
GGCATAAATGTGAGACACAGGATAAACCACCTTTCAGTGTCTCATTTATGAAACTCACCCTGCTGGTTTTGAATGAGTACACTGCAAACAATGCATCAATGACTATAAGAAGGTACATTTGGTGTTTGCACTCATTCGACACTGCATAGTAAACTCTGGAGCAGAGAGAAAATTACTAGACTTTACTAACACAAAAACATCATCTACACAATATGTTGGTTCCACTGGTGACCAATCTGTCATTTTTGTTGCACTTTTGTCTAGAAATATGCAAATATCAAACGTATTTCAGGATTAAAAAAAATATATATATTAAAACAAACCCCTCCCGCAATGAGCCTGACATACAACTTGTTCCTTCCTTATGTGCAATTTTTATGTAAAGATTTGAAATGTGGGAGCTAATTGCTTCACACACACTTTTACAATACCGGTTCTCAGAAGAAATTTGAGACTGCAGGACAGCAAATTTGTACTAGAAATCACAAAATTTAAATCCGATTTTTCTCCCACTGAGAACAATGGCAAGATGCCTTTCAAAGAAAATGGGAATAAGCCCAGTATCTGGTAAAATGGAATCCAAATACAATTTGCTGTAAAAATAAAAGCTTTTATCAAAACAGTTTTTATAAATGTTTTTCAACAAGGACGCACGTAATCCCATAATATATTCCAGTATGAAAAAAGTAAGTTAGGGTGTCTGGGTCAAATCTGCAGAGCCAAGATACTGAAAATAATGGTTGGTGCTCCCTTATTTAGGACTACTTCTACACATGCTCTATAATAAACTCTTCTACTGCATTGTGATTTACCATAGTTAGACAGGGTTAAAGTCACATTATTTCATTTTTTTTAATCCTAAAATCCCTTGTTTTTCTAAATAGACTGTTCGTATTATCTTAGGCAATTTTTGTGCTATTGTACATCAATGTAATGTTGCTTAACACACATTTCAAAACAAATACAATATTTTGCTACGGAAAAAAAAGCTACATTTTTGTAGCTACAATATCCCCAAGATTCAAAGTTACAGCCTTCAACACCTTTCTGAACCAGGTCATTCCCTCTTGCTCTACCTACACAGATGCTCAAGGCCTTCTGGCTGCCTGCTGACTTCAGTGGAGTTCTGCAAGTAGTTTGGGTACAGACATGTGAGCAGGTTTATGTCTCATGAGCCAAGAGATAACCTCGCTTTCTGCAGCTGCTCCATTTCCAGTTAGTGCTCTCATATCCCACATTCAGCATCAGGCACAATGAGGTACAAGCACACAACCTCTTAGCAGGAAGCAGCTCGTGCCCACAGCCTAGCTTCCATTCAGTAGATTTTGTGTCTATTGCCCAAGCTGCTCTCAGGACTTTCACCCCAATTTTGACCTAAGTCTATAGAAAGGTGAATGCACTTGCATCCCTTAACACCTCTTACACTTAAAAGCTCATTGGGCTGATGTTTCAGAGGCCTGGACTTTAAACAGGCCCTCATTTTTGCAGACATATAACAAATGGCTTTCTAATAAATCAAGTTTTCAAATTTTGCTTCTGTTCATTGCCCATACTGGTTACCGATTGCTAAAATGGATCTCACAACAAACAAAAAGAACCTGCAGGTATAAATGGTATTCGTTCTGCACCCTCTCTCGCTGGTGGGTAGTAATCACCAGGTTGCTAGTTCTTAAGTTTTTTTTAACTTCTGGTTGTGCAAATTTATAACCAAGTTATGATTAAGGTGGAAATCCTTTATAATCAGGAAATAAATATATGTAACTAAAGAACAGCTGATCCTTAAAATTGTGCCATTTCATCAAATATCTAAATTAAATCTGTAGGGTTCTAATGCACAAAATATTTCCAGATACTGCCTGAAGTATTCTCAATAGTGATAATAAAACCTCTCCATACTCCTCAGATTTTTCTTTTTTTAACTATTTTGAAAAGCACATCTATTTTTCAATTTTTTTAATATATTGAGTTTTCCATTTTTAATTAGGTGTTTTGAACTGCTGACTAAACCAATCAATATTTCCAGGTCCCACTGTTTCAAAAGTAGATTCTTCATCTTACATGATCAGAAAAAAAATGCCAGATCCCCTTGTGATACGTCATTTCACAGTTTAAAACAAAAATCACAGCTACGGTAGCTTACAGCAGGGTGCACTGCAAAAGCAAAATAATTTGGGGATGGGAGGAGGAGTAGTGTACCCAGCACCAGTTAAGCAGTTCAGCAAAAACACAAATTTGGGCTGGAAGATTTTGTTCTCCCTTTGTATATAGTAAATTTCACCTTCGTTATTTTGAATACTGAGATACAGATTTTTAAAGTCAACTACAGTACTTAAGGGGGAAGCAAGTAGTAGGCTTTTTCACACTAAAAATACTTCATTAGAGATTCTGACCTACTTCTGTTTGTGGTGCCACCTGAGTTAATTGCCTGTATTATTTTGATGGTTAACCTGTTCAAGTTGGATGTTTTTCATAGATGATCACACCAGGGACTCTTCATCATCTCCAAGAGCCCATTTCTTGACAGGTATTATTTTTATCCACATTAAGTTTGCAGAAGTCTTTTTAAAGTCCCACCTTGAAAAATCTCTTGAACATAGAAAGGTGGGAAAGTTTTTAAATTCATTTTCACAGATGAAAGGTGTATTTTAAAATCCCATCTGCTTTTCACTTAAGAAAATGGAAAAACTTCTAATGTATTAAAAATGTAAACATAACTTTTCTTGCAGGGGTATAACTGATATATAGAATATATATGTATTTCTCTGCTATATGTTAATATTCCTTGAAAACTGAACATACTTCTCTCATTCATATCAATGTATTCTAGCAAGTATTTTTAATGGTACTGCATCATTACTCTTAAGCTGATTTTCATTATAGTATTTTCTGAGATAGCTGACTTTCTTTTGCCTTTTATTTATCTTGCATACAATTTTTCTACTTTTTGGAATATGTTCAACTCATTCACCAGTAATATTACCACTGAAATCTATTATCACCTAAACTCCAAATTTTCAGGAGCTAAGAAATGGTCATGTTTTTATGAATGAGTTAGATTTTCAAAATTTAAAATATCTGTTCATAAATCACCAGTTCCACACATTTCAATAGTATACAATTAATGCCAATTTAAATTCTTAAAATCCACTTAGATTTTCGTTGAGAAGCAGCTGAAATGCTTCAAAATCACATAAAGTGTGTGGGTGTATGTATGTATGTTCTGTAGTTTTGTTTCTATAATGTTTGCATCCTATTGAAGTTTATATAATGATACTTCAGTTCAAAACATTTGGCACCATCTCATCCATTTTCTTGCACCTTTCTCAGTATCTGTTGAAAGAAAAGAAATAATTTTGTGCAGGTGACCAAGCAAGTACAAAAAGAATATCTGCTAAATACTCATTTGTCAGCATGAAGGCACAGGTCAGCAAACAGTAACAGAAATTTTGTTTCTCACCCTGCATGAATATATGTACGTGACCTATATGTACGTTATATATACACATATATACGTGTGTGTGTGGGTGTGTGTGTGTATGGGGTGGTTTAGCCTGGAGAAAAGGAGGCTCAGGGGAGCCTCCACATCGCTCTCTACAACCACCTGAAAGGAGGCCGTAGGGAGGTGGGGGTCAGTCTCTTCTCCCATGTAACAAGTGATGGGACAAGAGGAAATGGTCTCAAGTCGTGTCAGGGGCAATTTAGGTTAGATATTAGGGAAAATTTTTTCTCATAAAGGGTTGTGAAACATGGGAGCAGACTGCCCAGGGAAGTGGTGAAGTCATCATCCCTGGAACTGTTTTAAAAAGGTGAGTACAGCACTTGAGTACATGGATTAATGGTGAACATGGTGATCGTAGGTGGAGGGTTGGACTTGATGATCTTTACCTTAAAAATTCTTTTAGTCTATGTACTCCACAACATTTTCAGAGGTAAGATTGAGAGACTAGAAGTTAAAGCATGAAGCATAAGTTTCCCTTGCACACAAATGTGAGCAAAAATGGTATTCCAAGAAGTAGAAATTAGTCAGTTGTTACACAGAAATGCTCTGAAAGCTCCTGCCTCAGGTCTGCCAAAGATAATCACTCATGACCTGCAGGACATCTGTTCTTTTCACCTCCCATTTCCTGCAAGTCTGACCAACCAACACACACAGCAAGAACAGAGGACTTTCCTGAAGCCAATTAACTTCTCATATTTATGATCAAAGTGTGATTACAAATACTGATCTCCACACTGGCATGAAACAATGTTTTTCTCTTTAGCCACATTTAGCTACTGATTTCCTAATACAAGCTAAGGAATGAGTATTTTAGAAGGTAATTAAACAAGTGACATTAATTCAGTGTATGTGTTTCACTGCTACTGTTACATGACTACACTGGTCATCTATTTTAATTTTCAAATGAACTTCTATAAAATGTTAATACTCACTCCTTATGCAATTCAAATGAAATCACTTGATAAATATTTTGTATGAGCAACTAACATACTATCCTGAGAACTGCTTACTTCTGTGTTACAGAAGATTCCTTTGTGTGTGTGTGTGTGTGTGTGTTTCACAGATAGTAAGGTAGAGTAGATCTACCATGAGGACATGAATATGAATTTGCCTTTTGGAGGAAAATTTTAAAAAGGCGTAGTTTTGGCCTTGTTTAAACTTTTAAAGAACTAAACTGTAAATGGAGTGTGTGTGAAAGAACTGTTTCAGAGAGGATGACTCCTGTGTAAGCAGCAGCAGTAAAGTGATGTATATGTGTGGGATTTTGCAGAATGTCTTAAGAGCTCTGTAACTGCTGAACAGTTCTTTGTGGATGCTGTAAATGGGTACTGAGTGATCAAGAAAGGTTCTAGTGCAAATACAAAGAAGGTATGAGCTGGAGGTAGTTATCTAGCAGCCCAGACAGTAGCAGCAGTCTTGAAAGTGCTATATATTCTTATGGCAAAATTGCAAGAGCAAAATTCCCACACATTTTAAAATTCCTGTAACCCAAGAAACATAATAGTAAAGAAATTGGTATCAGTAGAACTAATAGCAGGGGTTATTTTGTTCAAGGTAAAAGTAAATCTCTAAGCTTTATAAATCTGTTTATGAAATTCAGTACCATGAAATAAAACAGTGACAAAAAACAAAGGAAAATACTTACGGTGAAATTGTACAGCCAGAGGCATATGCATGGTGGCCTGTATAGCGTATATCACAGCGTACTATATTGTTGGAGTAATCAGATTCAGGCACCAAATAGCTGGGGTTTACACTCACCTTAAGAGGAGAAAGCACAGTGTTACCTACTTACAGGTTTCAGCTGGTAACATATTCAAAAAGATGTATGCATAGGATTTGCTTCTTTAAAAAGCAAACAACAAAAAAATAAACCTCCCCATTCCCAATACACTTACCTTCAGAATGTAATTTCCAGGTTTTACATCTGTAATATCAATCCACTGGCAATCTATGTCAGCATTGTAAGTGTCGTAACAGCCAGGGCTGAGACCCTTAAAAATTAAGTTAGGATAGATGTAAAAGAAAATTAATCATTAGGAACAGTAACATTCTAGACATTAGGGATACTCAAACATCACGCTTCACTAAGGAAATTCACTCAAAAATGAGTCTTATTTCTTCTTGACACTTGTTTATCTAAACTAGAGTACCTAAGTGTAACATGCCACTTTTATAGACTGCACTTTATTACTACCAAGTAAGAAACAGCTTTAATATCAACAGTTGTTCATCTCTGAGGTATCTGTATCTTATTATCACTTATTACAGCACTCCCTTTATGTAGAGACTGTTGATGTTATTATTTCCTGTTCTTTACATAAGATGAGAATAAAATAAAAACTGACCAAAGACTGGACCTAAGTATCTAAATAGCTTCTGAGGTCATCAAGTACAAACTTCATCACCATGTTGAAACCTCGCTCTACCCTTAGGAATAATGCATCTTTTTGTTATGGATATACTCTGCCAAAGTGCCACTTTGAATAGTAGAGTCAAGGGCCATTTTCACATTGAGTTTTGCATGGAAATGGTGTCTCTTCAGGCAGATAGTGACAGAAGAATCTGAGGCAACTGAAAATCTAGTCTTTCTTGCACATGAATCTTTTCTGAAAAATTCTTTGTTTTTAGGAACATTAGTAAGAATCCCTAACTATGAATGTATCGGTGGTTAAAATGTGGTGTCTTTAACTGCGGTCAACACAGATTGCTTTAGGCAAGGCTGATCTGTTCTCTGGCAACACACAGAGTGCAGAAAACCCAAGTCCTGTAGGAATTCCCTCCTGACCCAGCTGGTGATCAGCTCAGACTCTTGCGTGTATGTGCCAAGTCTGAGGCTAGAGGAAAGTTTTACAGTCCAATTACAAACCCCTGAAATATGGGCTTCCAGTGGAAATGCTGACACAGCCATGATTCTAGTGACATAAATACTCCAGCTGTAAAATATGTATGTTGCCTAGTTAGATGTCATAGTCTACGAAGCACAAAAGATACTTACCTCTTCAAAGCCTTTATGTATTGCAGATCATTCATTATAGTTAAAATTCAAATGTGGACACGTCAGCCAGTGAAGCATACCTGTCATTTCTCTGTGATAAAATGACTACCTCCTAGATTAAAAGTTGCAGTATAAGGGATACAAGTGTATGTGTAAGTATGGCCACACTGAGTTAAACCACAGATCCATCAAGCTCAGTGTCATGTCTCTGACAGTGGTCAGAAGCAGATGCTTGAGGAGAAAAGAACCTAAGAAGTGGGATGTGTCACATCAGGCAAATTCCTTCCACCAGGCATTCAACTATTTAAGACATGGGATACCATCAGATTTTTTTTTGCGTTTAATAGAGTCTACTACTTTGTCTGATTTTTTCTTGAACTCGTGGATATTTTTCATCTCTGCGAAATCCCATAGTAAGGCATTTAATAATTTTTTCATGTGTCAAAAGAAAGGTTCTAAATTCTTGTATTGTGAGAAACAGTAAATATCAACAATTTCTTCTTCCAATCCAGGACCACTCAAGTTTTGGTCTTATTCCTAGTTTTCCAAATGCAATAGTCTGTGAAATCTCTTATCTTTACTGTATTGTTTATCATCCTTGTTCTCCTGGGGTTGGCTGGTTTGGATTTTTAAGCTTTGCTGTAGCAGTTTTGAGAGGTGGTGACACATTATTCAAGGTAGGTGTCTTTCATGGATTTATCATAATGGTGCATTCCATTTCTCATCTGTTCCTTTAATCAGCCCTAGCACCTGGCTTTACATTTGTACATGACCCATCAGAATGTTCACATGGCTGCTATTCTCTTTAACAGCCTTCTATATAGGCATAAAAGGATGCTATAAGATCTGCATGTCAGACTGCCAGACAGTAGCTATAGGTATTAAGGGAATCCAGAACCTTCCAGCTTCAGATTCTGCAAGGGAGAAAACACTATGAACTCTGGGACCAGGCAAGGACATCACAGAGCAGTTGGGGGGATGAACATCAGAAACAACTTCTTTACTGGTTGTTCTGAGTTCCCTTTAGCTTGCTTGGCCAGTCCTATAGCCAGAAGAATTTATGGTGTGTTTTAATATAGTTCAGTTACTAGATGGGCTAGGCTGATGAGTGCATTTTAATGAGAAACCTAGTTAGCAGCACCTGTGTCTCCAAGTTAGTATCCTCGTCTCTGACAGAGGAATTTCAGAAGCTAGTTAAGGCATCAGCTCATTTAGGGTATCAGATGATTGGCAGAAAAGTTATCTAAACATAAACCAGAGTGGGAAAAAACCTTGGTTGCCTCCAAACCAGCTCTTACCTGCGTATGTGCTGTACATGCATACCGCCTATAATATCCATAATCACAGGAGGTGTCTTCAAGACAGAAACTTGCTTTGTGTCCCTCAGCAACTTTTCTGTGTGAGCTCGCATCCAACAAGTCATAGTGGCTGAATTCATCCATGCTGTGATAATGTCTGTTAAACCATAAACACATTATTAGAGATGGATCAGATCTTATCAATAACATTTTAACATTCCTATTTGATCTGCCTCCTGTTAATGTGGCCAAATTTTATCTGCTAAACAAAATCTGTGTGTTAGTATACTTTTCTATTTNNNTTTTCTATTTCTGACCACTCAATTACTTTCATTACTCTAATTTTCAATTACTACATACCATCTTCTATAAATAAATAATAGATTTTAATTTGTTATGGGAAAGATTCCATAGCAGCACTGTTTTTCCAAAATTTCCTGTTTCAGCTCTTTTCCAATAACAATAGCAAGTATTAAGTAGTTCATATTTCAATTGAACATCTTATAACTGCCTTTAGCCAGAGTTTTGCTAGGAATGCTTACCTTACATACTATAAATTCCAGGGAAGTTTGCTGCTTGATAGCAAAACCCCAGCAATTTGCTTTCACATTTCCACAGCACTCAATCAATATAACACATTCATAACATTTGTATAAACAAAATCTACATAAAAAATTGGCTCCCATGTACTGGCAATGCAGATTCCATTAGATATCAACTCTTTTTGCAGTCTGTACTTAATGTTGTATTCTATGCTTATGATCTGGGCAAAGTGATGCATTTTTCTTGCACTCACACAAAATGAGTTCAAGCTCTTACTGTTAACAGCTATTCTTGTAATTCCATTTTTTCCAAACACGGGAAACTAAATTTGTCTTATCTAGCTTCACTATGTCTTTGCAGCATTTGGCTACTGTTATGAATGCTTTGAGCTCAAGAGGTATATAAAAATGGCCTACTTAAACAGTTCAGATGTATTGGTAAAATAAAACAGCACACAAGTCTCACAGGCATGCACATCAAGAATACTAAAACAGGTCCACAGATGATGACTAACACTGAAGTCTGATGGCTATCCAAACTAATTGGCAGTTATAGTTCATTTCCAAATGAGCTTGTTTCACTGTTATGGAAATGATCATGAGAGATGCATTTTTTTGTAGGCAATATATTTTCTGTCCAAGAACTGAATCAACATCAGAGATACTTTACATCTGGACAGTGATGTTGTGGCACAGTAAGAAACTGCACTTCTACAAATGGAAGATTTCAAATGCTCTCTTTCTATTTCATCTATTTTTCAGCTTTGTAAGCAGTAGAGTTGGGGTATTTTTGTTACTGGTGGTTGGTTATTTCAGGGATGGGCGTTAACTAAAGCATTTGTGGAGGCTTTTTGGCTTGGTTTATTTTTAGCATTTTTATCACTTATAAACTGATAGTATTCGTCTTTTTTTGAAAGAGTTTTTTCTAATGATAGTGATTTTTCAATCAATGCTTAAAGACTCAAAGGCCTTCAGATCAAGCCCACATTGCATACCATTTTTTTTAAAGAATAATATTAAGTTATCAATTATGTACCTGTAGCAGCAGTTATATTTTAAGTAAGGTGGAATTAAGTACTCTGAGTAAGTAGTTCTAGTGTTTTACAACTGGTTCTGCCATGGAATACCAAAATGTGGAACAAACCTGAAAGCTGTTGCATGTGAGTTTTCTGAAAAGGTCCAAGTTGGCAGTGTTACTTGCTCTCAAAATGGTGAAAATGTTCTACTACATTTAGCTTTCCATGTTTCCAGCAAATATGCTATTTCTAGAGGTTGGCTGCTATGTCAAAGTATCATCATATGATAAGGACATTGTTGATAATGGGATCAGTCAGCTCAGTAGTTTTTCTTTTCCTTATTCACCAGACTGTTCCTTGTCCAGAACTAACTGATGAAATTCAGGTCAAGAAGTATCAGTCACTGTTTACAATGATGTATCATAGGGAACCTGCTAGTAGAGGTACCTCTTAGGGTTTCCAGTTATTTTAATATGATTGGAACTTTTATATACTGGTTACATTTATATGTAACTGAACTATAATGTATGAAAAATATACTTAAAAGAAGAAGGTTCCACTGTCAAAACTGGTGTGAGACTTGTATTTATAAATAATGTATACTTTCTATGAGTTCCATGCATCTAGATAAGTTTTGTATCCATTTTGGTTTCATGTGTTTATAGAAAGAGTAATTACCACTACATAAAATGTATCAGACAATAAAAGGCTAAAGTTTTCTCATGGCTTCCCTCTGCTTCATGCTTCACTGTAGTTTTAGAAAATGTCACCTTTTAAATGACAATTTGTTAGTGAGAAACATAGAAGATGCCATACTGAGCGCTTCACTCACTGGTGACAGCTGTGCCACTCCCATGAATAACGGGGTCTGCTGGGCAGAAAATCTGATGTGCCTTGATTTTTCACTCTTTGGGGGAATCTCAGGAGCACCCGATTGTCATAGTCTCTAACATCTGCTCGATAAGCTGAACTGCAATAATGGGGAAAAAAAAAAAGCTGTAAATATATGCAAGAAACACTTTGAAAAACACTTTATATTGTCTCAGAAGTAACAACAACAGAGATCTTTTCAGCCCCCTTAAACCTCATGCATTGGAGATCCACTGGAATTCCATATGGTGTAGAAATGACCTGAGTAAGATTCAGATCTGGTTCTAATATTCCAAATGGAAGTCTGACCACTGACTGACTCTGTCTATAAAGCAGATCACTGCTAAGCTATAAAATTACTCTGGTACGAAAAATAAGTTTCATTAGTTGCTGCTAACCAAAATAACTCCCTATGTATGTAAGATCACACAACAGATGTTTGATTCTGTTGTAAAAAAAAATGAATAAAGATATGAATCAGGCTATATTTTCCTATTTCACGTAGCTATTATCTACAATCTTTTAAATACTGAAATACTTCAATCAACTGATAGCCAGCAAGAACATTTCAATTAGTATTCACTGTGAATATAGCATAAAAAATACAGTTTCCTATGTCATGTTTTCTTTTTCCAGCAAGTGAAGAAAGAGCATGACCCTGGAAACAGTCTGACATCAATTAATGATGCTGGTAAATAAATAAATAAATCTGTTTTAAATGATAACGTATCAAAGAAGTTAAAATGGTTAAAAACAGCCATGTTGATTTCTTTCCAAACAAAACAGGAAAAATCCCTCTTTGCCAACTGGACAAGACCTAACTTCATAGCAAAGCTGTTATTTCAACCCCTTAAGAGACTTTGAAACACTTTTCAAGGAGATTTTAGATTTAAGAGACATTATAAAGCATAAGCCCAGAAACAATTAGCTTTTATAATTTTAATAGTAACTTATCCTGGTTAAGAATAGGTTTTTGTTTTTTGGCTTTTTTTAATGGAGTAGCATATGATCTTATGGGATTAGAGGAAGGAGATGAAAAATCACCAGACCCAAGTAGGTTTTTTTAGGTGCCTGCATTTCACAAAGTTCAGGTATGTCCAAATGAGCCTGATAATAGAAATCTGTAATACAACTTTTCACAACATATAGGTTCTTCAAAAGATGTGTAGCTTGTCTCTAATATGGCCATATCACAAGCTTGGAAGAAAGTTTTAAACTGGGCAGTGTCTCCTTGGGCCTCTTCTCCACTCTTCACCGTGTTCACAAGTACTCCACAGTGCACACAGGGGCACAAGAACTCACAGTGAACAGGCAAAAGCTTCGAGGTGATGCCTACCTTGCCAAGCAGTTCTCCTCGGCAGCACATCTCAAGTTATACATGGACATCCTCTGGACATAAGTGGACGCCTGGATGTAATAGGGATCCGGGACTAAGTCAGGGAGACCTGCAGTTCATCAAATCAACCACATAACAGCAAGATCAACCCAGGACACGTTTGCAGATACTTGGCTACAATCCCAATCTTTAGGAGTCGCCGTTTTCTTACGGACCCCTGCCCTCCGTCAACTTCGCTCTCCTCCCCTTTGCTCAGGGTCTTCGGCTTTCCCCAAAGACCGCATCGCAAACACGACGCCCGGAACCCCGCGGTGTGCTTATCGACGTACCCCCCGAGGCTCCCCGCTCTCCCAGCCGCGGGGACCGCGTCTCCCCGGGCTTCCCGCGGGTCCGGAGCCGGGCGATCGCCAGCCCCGAGCGCGGGGCTGGCAGGACCGGGGACCCCCGCAGCGCATCCCGCAGCGCATCCCGCAGCGCATCCCGCAGCGCATCCCGCAGCGCATCCCGCAGCGCATCCCGC